>JAJKFI010000028.1:6363619-6426763 GCA_029204185.1 Lerista edwardsae | reverse complement strand
AATAATAATAATAATAATAATAATAATAATAATAATAATAATAATAATAATAATACATTTATTTATATACCGCCTTTCTTAATATCACTAGATTTCTCTAACGATTGAACTCAAGGCGGTTTACATAGGCAGACTTTCTCACAAACCCGAAGGTTTTTACAATTTACAGAATGTTCTATCTTCCAAGAACAACACTCCTACAGATCTTTCTTTCTGGATTTAGCCTTCTTTCTTTAGCCACCCGTCTGTCGTCTGCTGGCTGATGAGGCTTCCCTGCTGCCACCAGAGACGCAGCTGATTTCAGCACACTCCTCCTCCCACGAGGCAGCTGAAACTCAGCTTTTAATCAGCCGCAGTTTCCAAGGTCTGCTGCTCACAGAGACTTCCGGCAGTCCCGAGCTCACGACCTTGAGATCTTCAGGTGCTATCTTCGGGCAAACGGAGGCATTAACCCTCTCGGCTAAATCTTCTGCCCATAGAAGAAGGTGCGACCAACTCCACATTGCAGACTACACCAGTCACGAAGACATCCATTTCCATCTCAGCACGTGAATAAACAACTGAAGAACAGAATTGGAATTGTATCAAGCAAAGTTTGCCCAACTTGTTAAGTGCTCAGCAGCTGAGATTTTACAGTTGATAGGACTTGTTCTGGCCTCCATTTCTTCTGAAATGCAGGCCTTGCATTTAGAGAGACACTATTTGAAAGTAAAATCTCACAGCTCCAGCAAACCACAGCTGCGGGGTTCAACCTTTCCCACAGTGCAAGCGATGTCTGGATAGAGAGAGCATCTTTTTGACTGCCTCTCTCTCTCTCCCCCCTCCCTCTCTACTTGCAATTGCAGACATAGAGCTCCCCAGTGTGAGCTGAGCATATAATGGGCTCTCACTTATACCAAGTATATTGAGCTGTACAAAGGCGAGCGTTTGAAACCCAGGGAGCTTCTTAGCCATTCTTTTCACAGATACCCTACTGAATGAGGCTTTTATTTTTAAAGTTTGTTTTTAGAGGAAGCAACAAAAAACCCCTATAGTTCTGAAGCACAATATCCCTCTGGAATAAACATTCATTCACAGTTAAGCTGCAAAATCCTAAAGGATAAAGCAATAAGGATGTTGTCATATCCTAAGCAGGCAAGAGTTTTTGTACAGTACACCCCAGTCCCAAGTGGTTGTGCCAGGAACACTAATCCAGAACACCCTCCAGGGCCCAATACATGCAGTGTTCATTGGATTGTGGTCTTGTGGGAAGCCTACCCAAACATCTGACCAGTTGAGTGAGTGTGTGTGTTTAAAAATATTTTAACATGTTAATAGGATCACTCACACTGTGCCGAACTGTGCTGCATCCAAATAATGAAGAGGACAGCCATGCCAATACAGACCTCTTGTCATTATGATGCCGTTCTGCTGGCATGGAGCTCAGGCTATGGAACAGGTGCTTCACACCGCTAGCAATGACAGATGTTCTTTCAGCTGATTTGGCTGTAGCGCACCAATGTTCACTCTAATAGTTCTTGTTAGAAAATATGTTTTGCTGTTGGAGAAATGATGATGTTCTGCATTAGGAAAGTGTGCAGTTGAAGTACAATGAACCTTCTATTTAACGGACCTCAATTTAACAGACTGCAGGAACAACAGATGTGGTCTGCATCATTAAAAAGTAATCATATGCATTTTGCACATATGCAGCTGCATTAACTTCAATGCATTTGGGTTTAACTTACTTTTTGCATTAACAGGCACCCCTTCCCCCCCATTAGCCTGTTAAATTGGGGGTTCGCTATAATTCAGGGGTGTTTTCTTCAGCATAGGAAATGCAGGGTATAAATTTTTCAAATGAGATAAATGCAAAGCCATCTTGCTTTGCTCTGTAGTATGAGATTTAACTACAATACTGTGGCTTCCCACAGTGTGCAAAGTCACTCATACTCTGTGCATGCAGATCATTTTGATTTAACTTCTGCAAAGCAGCACGTTGCAAAAAGCAAGAGGTGATGAACCACTGTGTCCAAGGAGCTTCCTGAGTATATTGGGAAGATAACATAGCATAAAAAGCTATGAGAAAAGTTGGCATATGCTGCAATCTTAGACAAACTTTCCTTGGAGTAAGTCTATATGAATTCAGTGTAACCTATGCCTAAGTATGCGTGTATAGGAGCAGGGTGATTCTGCACTGCACAAGGGCACCACATCGAAGGGGTTGCCATTCACATTATAGGCAGGAAAAGGATGCTGGCAGAACATCGCTTCCTTTGGCAAGTTCAGCAATGAAGGGAGCACAAGCAACGAAGGGGGCACCAGGAGATGGCAAGCATCCTCTGATCCCTCATACCTAGAGGAAGGACATACATTTAATGGTCAGAGCAACTGCATACCTCCCTAGGTATGCTAGCTAGCTGGAAATACCCAGACTGAATCTGGAATCTTCAGCATCCACAGTGTGTGCTCTGGTATTGAGTAGGACGGAAGGAAGTTAAGGCTCACAGCTGCACCTACAAAGCAAGAGAGAGGAATCTGGACAGGGACTTGATCCCAGGCATTCAGATTAAAAAGGAGATGTGCTATCAACTAAGATGTCCAGACCGTTTCTCTGCAGCCAAATGCAATTTAAATTTCCCACACTAGTGAATAGAACAGTGGTTCTCAAACATTTTAGACCAGGACCCACTTTTTAGAATGGCATTCATGTTGGGACCCACCAGAAGTGATGTCATTTTACCTGGAAGTGATGTCATAGCCAGCAGTGACATCATCAAGCAGGAAGTGTCGTTAGTGTGATAAAATCAAATGACAGTCCTGGAATGTAAACTGGCATTCTTGAACTACAGCAATTGCACAGCCATGAAATATCCCTGACAGAAAGCAAGATTGGGATAAAATATTATGTAAAAGCACTGAACTAAAAACAGTTTTTTTTTAAAAAAAAAACCTCACTTGAAAATTCAAATTGTTAACATTCGCAAAAGGAATATAGCAAAAGTAAGGTCTGCAATTTTCAAGATGGCTGCTCCCAGCTTTCCATGACCCACCTGACATCATGTCGCGACCCACCGTGGGTCATGACCCACAATTTAAATAACACTGGAATAGAATATTGAAACAAATGGCATCTGATTAAAAACTGGAATTTTCCATTGAATGCTGAACATTTCAAACAACAACGAAGACTGAAGCCATAGGGGAGGGGGGAAGTCTAGTTACCATGTACTGAAGTGGATGTTTTAATTTCATTCTGCTGTGCCTTTAAGGATGTTGAGCGCTTGGAAATTGTGTTTTGTAGATGCCTCCTGAGCAAAGGCAAACCTAATTCAACAGCTGAAATCAGTGGGTACAAATGAAAGCAAAATTAATTTGCTGTCCCTTGGATTTAGCCAAAGCAGAACTTCTCCGTGGCTGTTTCTTGCAATATTTTCCAACATCAGTCACTTCCCCAAGGTCTGTGTTTAAACCAAAATCCCTCAAGGATTATTCCATTTGTATTTATCAACTTTTTCATTCCTAATGAGCTGTCAATTATTTATGCAGATTACGGCACCAAAGATTATGTACCATGCCTTGGAATATTATAAAATAAATCACTTCAGTTTCAACAACTCCCGGTGTGTGCATGCCAATTTGGATGCAAACCTTTTTTTTTCCTTTAAAAATTGTATTGTTGCAATAAATCCATGTAAGGAAACAAATACATTTTGATTTTTTTTTTGGTATGCCTTGCTGATTACTCAAATATCCATAGTAGGCGTCTGATGTGGAAATCAAGAAGGTTTTGATTAGGCTCTTCTGATATGTAAATGCTTGTGAAGAAATGGGAATACACAAAAGAGGTGTGTGCAAATGGGCAATAGCATTCCAAGGTGATTTGTATTGAAAAGAAAAGGCTGAGATTAATATTGGTGGGCTTCAAAGAGCTGAACGTAAACCCCTGCTTTCATATAAAATAATAAGTTCTGCAGAAATGTGGGAAAGAGATATGATTTCTTTTTTTTCCCCAAAGGTCTTTCAAAAGGCTACAATAAAATAATTAAGGATGGGACCCTGAACTGCTCAAAGTCAGCTTCTAAAGTTGTTTGCTTGTTCCATTAAACACATAGTATCCCTGGTCAACTAAGGCCCCAACCCCTATCCTTGGCAAGCCCATTGTGTGTAGTGGCTACCCATGGGCCAATTTTTTTTTTTACTTACCTACTCTGCCTTGCCATGGTTCCTAATGGACCTACTCGGATCTGTGCCTGCCCATTGGCAGACCCAAGGGAGCACATCAAGGCTAGGAAGGTTGATGGCTGATGCCACTTGTATCTGCCTTTGCCCTCCCCTACATGCTCCTAGTCAGTCCCAATCCATGCCCTGATCGTCCCCATCCCACCCAAGCCCCTACTCCCACTGCCAGCATATCTGCATTGGCAGTGATTTGGTATTCCAGTGGTGCATGTGCACCATTGCCGGCCATTTGCTGTGGCAGCCCCATTCTTTGCGCTATCAATGCAGCTGGGCCTTTCATTGATGGATTGGGCCAGAGATGGTGGGGGTGGGGAGATAGTAATAACTGCTCTCCCCTATTATTTCCCCTCTGTTTTCCCCTCTGATCACAGCCAGAGCAGTGTGTCCAGGGCTTCCTGAGAAGCACAGATTTCACCTTATAAGTAAGGAACTCAGGCCAGTGGCTCACTGGGGTATTCCGCAGGCATTGGGGGAGAATAGAATAAGTACAGCAGAACGTTTTCAGGCCATGTTGCTAAACTCCAGCTGCAATGACAGTCCCAAAGGCAGAGAAACCAGCTCTAGTGCTTCACACTAGAAGAGTGAGCCAAGAGTGACCAAGAGAGTAACTAAGGGGCTCCAAACTTTTCCATATGAGGGCCACATTATATATTTTACACATTTTGTAGGCCAAAAAAACCCAAAACAGTTTAATAAATGAATGAATGAAACTTAAATGAATGAATATGTTTTACCTGGACTTTTTTTTGTAATCAGCGTATGATTCAAAAGAAAAGAGAACTGTGAGAATTACAGAGAAAAAATGTTGTGCTTAAGCTGAAAAATGATATATAATGAGTAAGAATTAACAAATGCTTTGTCAAAAAAAAAAGTTGCTGCGGGCCAGATAAAATATTGTGGCAGGCCAGATGTGGCCCCTGGGCCATAGTTTAGAGACCCTTGAGGTAGACAAAGCAGCTGATGGGTAGAGAGTAAGATGTGCCAGAGCATGTGCGGCTTGCAGCAATGTTCACCACGTACATGTGTGGTAATAGTGCAAATGTAGTCTATACCATTTCCTTCCCAGGGCTGGAATCTCTTTGTTGGAATTTAGCCAACCTTGTGTAAAGATGAAGAGCAGTGATGGAGACAGATGGGCAACAGATGTGCAGTAAGGATAGGAAACAAGAAAATAGCTTTGAGAGAGGACAAGAAACAGTAAAAAAAGGTAAAGGTTTCTCCGTGACCGAATGGTCTAGTCGTGACTGACTGTAGGGGGCGGTGCTCATCTCCGTTTCAAAGCCTGCAGAGCCGGCGTTTTGTCCGAGGACAAGCTTCCGTGGTCATGTGGCCGGCATGACTCTACGCCGTAGCACACGGAATGCCGTTACCTTCCCACTGAAGTGGTCCCTATTTATCTACTTGCATTTAGGTGTTTTCGAACTGCTAGGTTGGCAAGAGCTGGGACAAGCAATGGGAGCTCACTCTGTAGCGTGATCTCAAACTGCCAACCTTCCGGTCAGAAAGCCCAGCAGCAGTGGCTTAACCAGTACAGGTACTCCAAGAAACCTCCTTGAACATAGGGAGTATTTCAATATTCAAGGATGCATTTTACCTGTTTAATGCATTTTTCCCATGCAATGGGCACCCAAGGGGGCTAACCAAATGTATAAAAATACAATATACAAAATATGCAATATACAGTGTGGCAAATGGTAATTGTACAGGTACACATTGAAAAACAAAAAAACAAAATATACCATGAATGTACAATGTTGCCCACAACTTTTCACTGCTCTGCGGTTTTAAAAAGGACTGTATTGAAAGTATACTTTCTGGATTGAAAGTATTTCAGTGCATGGTTATGGGTTTGTCTTTAGCAATGATGATTGCCAAAGGGCTAGTATTATTCTGAATGATTGATTAACATGGGGTACAAGAGTGTCATCTAGTTCACATGGTGTAAGTACTAAACTCTACAGCAACAGACCGTAAATGTCAAAACCCTCCTCCATAACCAGGGGTGCCACTTTCACACAATGCCCATTTTGTAGATGGAAGCAATACTGAGATGAATTCATCATGTGGACACACAGAATATATAAACAATTGATCACAGGCAGTCAGCAGTACCAATTCCTGGAATGGTGGTGGCTCCTATTCCATCTTCTGTGATAGCATTTAGGGCCAGCCTTAAACCAATGTGACCAATGTTGTCACATTGGGGCCTGCACCTTGGGGACCCCACATCAGCACAGCAAGCAGATTGCCTGCTGCAGCAGCTGGGATCTCTATAGGCTGTAAATCAGTGGAGTTAGCAGAGCAGCTTTGCATTGGGCCCTCTCCCCAGACCCTGCCTCCGAATAACCCAAAATGGGCCTCCTGGAAACAGTTGGCGGTGATGTCATGATGTCACCACCACCTACCACTTCCAGGTGCCGCATGCAGCATCACAAGCACTTTTCTTGTTGAGTGGGGACTCCATGGGGAGGGTGGGAGGCCCCGTGGGAATGCCCCACATTGGGCCACACCACTCCTAGAGCCAGCCCTGAGAGCAAGAATTGTTGTGACTGTGACCAGGACTGACCTAAGATGTCCTGGAGCTTCAGATGACTTCCTTATCTGGTGATGGGCCTGCCTCTGCTCCATCCACTTACTGTATTCAGGAAGGAAGAGGGGGGCAAACAGATGAGGATGAAGGAGAGGAGAGGGCATTACTATCCTCACACGTCCTCACAGGGGTCAAGGTTAAAAGTCAGTGTCTTCATTGGTCTCGTCTTCTTCTTTTCATGCTCCTTCTCCTCTGCTATACCCCTACTACTACATTTCCCCATTCCCTACCACTTGCTGGGAATATACACAAGAAAATAGACATGAATGTTTGTGCTTATCACACTTGCTTATGGACATGCCTGTACAAAGAATTTTCAACGTGGACATGATATCCACATATATTATTCCTCTTTTCTGGAGTGTCCCTGACATTCTTCATTTGTGCTGTCCAGTGCTTTTTACTTTTGAATAGAAAATGCTGTAAAACCCCATTCTCTTGAGTTGGTTTCTTTATCTGAGCACTTAAAAAAAAAAACTGCATAGCCTCAGTCTTTGAGGTCAGCAGCTTAAGCAGAAAGAAAGTGCTCCTTTTGCAACTGCTAGCGGCAACATTTGCCAGAAAGGAAAGTTTGTTCCTTTTTGTGTGTTGCTCATTGGGAAGGGAAAAAAAATAATGCTGACAAGGGATTAAAACATAGCTCCCAGACTGTTCACCAAATATGTCCTCTATGTACAGGTTAGGAAATTTGTGTTAACAGAAAAGGGGCCCTTTCAGTGCACATCAGTATATGTTTTTACGCGAGTCATAATGTTTGAAGACTAGCTCATATCTCTTGCATAACAAAGCTTCTCTGAACCAAGCTTGGTCACCTTAGCTGGCTGCAAATACAGACCTTTGTTGAGGACTTTTTCACACAGGATAACACCGTCTTCAAGCAGAGGTTAGTACTGGACGATCAGTCCCTTGAGCCCATATAGAATGTGCATATATAATATTTCTGAATAAAATAAAAAATAAAGATTGGCTTTTAAAATGTTTCATTAAAGCAAGGTGACTTTTGATGACATTCAGCCTTTTGAGAGTGACTGATTTATGCATGTTTAATTTTTACTAATGATGACTGCCGGGCAAGGAAGAAAAACAACGTTGGTTAGTAATCTGGGCATATATTATTTACACCTTTTAAAGATGATGATTTTCTTCTTGGTGACTGATGTTGTACAAGTGACTTATGCCCTATCAGAAGAGAGTCGTCCCTTGTGTATTATGCTAATACGCTCACTTAAAGCCACTGAAGAAAGAACAAAACAGCCAGAATGGGAAGATTTTGATGGGAAGATTTTAAGTAGGTGGCCCATCTTTAGTGCATAACTTTCAGTGCAATCCTGTGCATGTCTACTCAGAAGGTAGCCCCATTGAGCTCAATGGGACTTACTCTCAGGTAAGTGTGTATATGATTGCAGCCTACATTTAGCAAACAATGACTTCAACTTCCTATTAAGAGAAGACCATATCAGAAAACTAGCATTGGATACACAGGAGGGTACTTTTTTCACTTGTGAAATGCAGGGGCCGCCAAAGTCACTAGCCAATGCTTCCTTCACTGTGTAACACCACCACCCCATTGTGCAGACAGCAGCAAAACTACCTTCTATTCCCTTACCTTTCGCCTTCTTTCTGCAATCCCTTTAACCAAAACAGGAAGTGCAGAACCTGCTGGAAGCAGTTCCAGCATGCTCCATGTTTCCTGTTTTGTTTTAAGAAGACCTCGCAAAGAAGGAAAAAAGGTAAAGGGGTAGGAGAGGGCTCACAGCCTTCTGATTCACCCTGTTCACTTTAAGCTCATTGCTCATTGCTTGATGTGAGCCACAACAGTCACCTCGCTCTTGGACTGCCCCTGGTGACATGACATTTTGCAGGAACTATAGTGGTAAGACTTTCCCATGATTCCTGCCCTTCTGTATGGTTAAAGCCTTGGTCAGATTGCTGGTCCAGTTTTGCTTGGCCAGCAGTCTGCAAATGCATTACAGTAAACAAATCTGGAAAGCACATGGGTGTTTATTATAAGATGACACCAAAAAAATCACTGCATGGCAGGAAAACATGGTGTGGGTTAATCTTTGTTGCCTTGTGATGAGATGTGTTCTTATATGGGGAACTTTTGATCATGCTGCTGCACCAATGGTAGAAACAAGCTTCTGGAAGCAACATGAAATCCGTGGTCTCATTCCAGTCTCCCCCTCCTCCAAGCAGTGGGGTGCTCAGGGCATCCTGTTACAGGGCTAGCCTTCTTTGGGAGACTGAGCAAATAGTAGAGATTTTAATTGCCCTTGTACAAATCTGTGAATTTATGGATGGATTTATTTATGAACAGTTATCAGACAAGTGCAAGCAAATGACCACATTACCTCCAAACTAATAGCAGAACTCAAAGGCAGCCATGAAACCTTAAAAGTGATCCTCTTTTTAAAGGTCTCTTGACACATGTTTTTTTCGAAACAAAGTCTACTGCTGGACAGCTCAGATAGATGACTATCATATTTCAATTTGGTCATTTTCAACTAGGGTCATCTCATTTCACTGAGAGGGTTCCTGCAGGGTGACAGACCTTTTTCAACCCTTGTATGTATGGAGAGATTCCAGGCAGCCTATCATTCTGAAAGTAGGATTGAAAAAAAAAAGCTTGTTTGAAATCTGTAGGGTAAATCCATTGCATCTATGGATTGAAAGAAACAGTTTTATTTGGTTCTTGGGAAATTTTGCAATACAAGAATCTATTTCATTGCTCTGTAGCAGTTTCAATATACAATATGGGGCAGAAATACATGCATTGTTATCAACTTTCTGCCCCAGCTCAATAACTGAAATGCAGCATATGCTTGTGTGTGTATACAGCAGAGCCATGAGGCTGTTTGCGGGAGTCACCAAAGACAGCAGATTGCCAGGGAGTTATCCACTCACCTCCTCACAAGTCTCTTGTGCCTGCCCAGGAGTGTCGCAAATGTGCCATAAAGGAGGCTGAGCTAGCGTACAGATGTGCATTTGCTCAGGGGAGCCAGTTCTAGGTCCCACACTGTCCAGAAAAGGCAAGGAAGTGCTGGCTATTTTTGGCCAGCGGTGGGGGTGGGTGGGTGGGTTGTGGAGGGTGGGGGGAAGACAGGGGAGGGAGGGAGGGAGGGCCCATGGGCAGACCAGCTCAGGGATGGGGATCCAGCATATAGGCTGAATCCTAAACCCCAGCCCCAACCCAATCAACCCTACACGGGCCTCTCAGAGTTGCATCAGCAATAATCCTGGTGCAGCGCTAAGTAGCCTCTTTGGCTACTCCTTAGGGTGGCTGGGGCTTTTCTTGGGTAAGAGGACATAAGTCCCCTTACTCCAAGTTGTGCCACAGTTGGCTCCTAACTGGGGCTGGATAAGGTGCAAGACAGTAGTTGCGGACCCAGCCAATGGATGCCAAGGGGCAGGGAATGAGGAACACTCCCCCCTCCACTGGCTCCCACCCCTTCCATCATTCCACCATGCCGGGTTCCATTCTGGAGCCCTACAAGGGCAAGGGAGGGAGGGCAGATCAAATACCGCTTGCCTCTCTGAGAAGCGAACCACCTCGTCGCCGTCTTTCTCCTGCTCCACCAGCACAGTGCCCAGGGCATTTGCCCCCCCTTTTAATAGCAGGGCCACCACTGCAGGCCAGTTGACCTGCCTATTCCAGCCCTGATTAGGATTGTGCCCTTAGTTGCAAATAAATGCATAATTGGGCAGCTGATAGAGTCGTAGTAGCTACTAACCTGAAAGCTGGTCTCGTCTTTGAGTTTTGTTCCTGTATGAGTCAAACAGCCTTTGTCTTGGTTAGGCATTACTTCTTGAAGGAAAAGGAAATCCTTAAAAAAAATACATTCACACAAATGAGCCTACCAAGACATTGAAACAGAAGGGCTCCAAACGTAAAGTCTTAGCAGTTTCCACCAAATAGCCCATTATCTGTTTCATTGAACAAGCCAATACCTTTTCTCAAGAGATGTATAAAACTATTTAGTCATTCAAGTGATGCAACTAGCTGAACATTTTAGGTGCTCTTTAACTTGATTTATCAGACTCTGAAAGTGTGTCCTTGATGGCCTCTATGGCCATATAGGGACTATCTTTGGGTGATTTTTTTTTCTTCCCCCTGATAGCTGTACTTTCTTGTGACCTTCAGTGACAGGAGCAGTCATAACTAAATCATCAATACGTACCACTTCATAAGTTTAAATTATAGGTAGCCATTCAGTGAAGTTGAAGAATTACCAGGTTCAACCATGAAAATCATTTTGCCCAGTAGTCTTGTCTATAAATCTGTAAAGAATAACCTGGAAGTTTTAAAGAAGAGTGCAGGAAATCATATGAGGGCAACAGCAAGAACCCTTGTGTAACCTGAGAGTTCAACTCTAAGTGTCAAATTTGACCCAACCTATTGTTTACAATCCAAAGAGTCAATACTAGCATAGCTGATTCTGTCAACAATATTTTAAAAATCCAACTACGATGAACATGAGTAAAAGGTTTGTATTAATCTTCACTATCCTAATGAGCTTTACAAATATTGTATATATCCTTCTTATAATGAAAAATCTGCGATTCTGAGGGCACAATCCTAACCTGGAGTTAGGCTGGCACAGAGGGTAGCAAAGTTTGGCTGGCAAAAGGGCCACTTTAAAGTGTGTTTGGAGCACTCTCAAAGTCAGGGAGGATGGCGCATGTCTGTGTGCTGGCCTCTCTGACTTCTAGAGTGGTCTGAACATACTTTACGATATCCCTTGTGCCAGCCAAGCTTTGCTGGCCTAACTCCTGGTTAGGGATTATGCCCTGAATCTCACTTATTAATGAAACATGTTTGTGAGACTGATGGATAGTTAATGAAAATTGTTGCACAGAAATTTGGAGTCACTCTGTGGGATGATTGTCCGAATCCTCTAGTTGGCTAGAGATGGGGGTGGGTTGCAGTGATGTATGAGAAAAGTCTATCCAAAGAGTTTATAAAAGTTCTGTGGGATGCTAGTGGGTTTATTGCCTCCACCCACCCCAACAAAGCACAGGAGAAGTGAAATTGAAAAAGGTCACAATTTATGAAACACAACTATTTGCAAGTTGCAACATTCCTACCAGAACTAGAATTCCACTTCTCCTTAGTGCAGATTTAAATCCCCTGGAAGGGACAGAAATTCCCCCAATGTGTGTCCCATTCTGGCTCCAAGCTAACGTTCACAATCACAGTTTGTCAACATCAACCTATTTGAAGGGGGCTTGAAGAAGACCTGGATTGCACCACCCGCTCCAAGCTGCCAAGCTTCAGAGGTTGACTACCTTCCGTGGACAAGGGGCTCCACCCAGCACCACTGAGCCAAGAAGACACTAGGACCAGTTCTGACCTATTCCTTGAGATGCACACTGATCCAGTCTTAATGCCCAGCCTGCACTTACTTGCCAGTTGTGACCACCTGGCTAAGCAACAACCAGCCCCCTTGGTCAGTTTCCCGTGAGGGCCAATTAAGCAAAGGAGCCAAGCATTCCTATTTGGTCCCGAAAGATATCCAGCTGATCCGAGACTGACCTCCTGGGTGCCTGGAAGGGCCGGCACCTCTCTTTGACCAAATGTGAGGGAAATGGCTGGAGCAACAGTTGCTGAAGCTCCAGCTCTGCCTCTGTTGCCCTGGCAACTCCAATGAGCTGTCTGCTCTCAGCTTGCCTGACCTGTGATGCCTTGAGATGACATGTGATGACCATGTTGATGCCTTGTAGTCAGTCCCACTATAATTAAATTATTGGTTTATTAATTAATTAATATCATTAATACATTTTAATAAAGGCGGAGGCACAAATAATGGAAATAGGCTGAAAGAAACTGGCCTTTCTTCAGGATCTCCTGTTCAGTGAGTCCTGTTCATTTCTATCATAATCACAACTATCATAAGCCCCCTGTTCAATGTATGTGTGGAGCGGGGAAGTACGGCTGTACCTGCTTGCCTTACTCCAACCTCCGGCGGAAGGAGACGACACACAATTGCTGACATTGTGAAAACGAGAATAAGATTGGAGTTGAAAGTATGTAGAAGGGAAACGCATTGAGATTCTAGTGATGGAAAACAAGCGGCATGGGTTTTTACCTGAGGAGTACAGTGTGGAATAAGTGAGTCGGTTTGGATGCTAATAAGCAAATTATTCAAATCAAATCCTGCACATATATTTCTACATATACCTAGTAGAAGCCTGAGCTTTTGTAAAGACCTATTCTTAAAAAATCAGCCAAGCTGTGGTTTTGAAACCTGACTATTTCCACCTGGAAGTCAGTTAACAAAAAAATAGAATTGGTTTGAAAATGCTTTGCGCTCTTTAGATACTGAATATAATCCAAACTATCGCTACTCATAATGAATTAACTGAACTGCAACTCATAGCACAATGGAAGCCATCTGAGCATAAGTGCTCAGTGTGAGCCGATAAACAGCATATTGGCAGTTGTGGTAATTTGTGTCTGGAATTTTATCTCCCCTTTGCATTTCCATACCATGAAATTGTACTGTGTGACACAGCTCCTGTGTGGGTTAATCTCCTGAGACTGCAAAAGGAAATACAACTTCCCTCCTTCGCAAAGATCCAATATAAGCTTATTGCCTCGCTTTTTATTATTAAAACCACAAACTAGCCATTCACATCTTCCCGTGGCACATTTATAGGCTCAGTGCTGGAGCATAAACTAAAGTAATAGACCAGACGTTGACATTTAATGAGCTATCTTAGAGGTGACAAAATCCTGCAGCATTGAGTAGGAGCAAATATCTTCAATGATAATTTTCTGAATAACCTTTTATATTCCAAATATAACTCTGTGTGCTTTTTCTGCTGCCTTAAAGTCAAACCTGTTCTTGTTGAGTGAATGTCATAATACACGACAAAACAGATAAACTGGTCAACATTTCTAAGTAGCTAGAACTGTCTTTTTCTGGATATGATTACTAAGCCTGTCGTATTTTTGGAAAATGGAACTGAACTGACATTCATAGCTGCTTGGCCACTCTGGCTGCTACAAGGCCTTCCACTCAATTCTATGCAGGTCTACTCAGAAGCAAGTCACACTATAGTCAATGGAGCTAACTCCCAGGGAAGTGTGGCTGGGACTGCAGCAGTAGTCTTCTTTCCTCCTACCTCAGACTCTTTTGGCTTTCGGCCTGGCACAGAAGCATTGGCTTAGGAATGTTGTGATTCGAAGCATTTACTGTGATGAGCCAGGAAGTTCTGAGTTAAATACCCCATATAACAAGGTTTTTCTGTTTTATTTCTTAAAAAACATTAGGAGATTATAGTCCCGAGGCCATTTAGAGTGGCTGCATTCACATCTCTTTACATTTACTTACTGCTGGCTCCTAGCAAGGCCAACAGGAAGTCTGCTCAGCCCTGCTACCAAGGTGTCTCTAGTCTAGGTCCATCCACTGGGCCATGCTGGCTCTGCTGTAACTGCTCCCCTTCCTCTTGTACATATGGAGGACCAGCTACAAAACAGCTTCCATAAAGATCTGGTACAGCCAAGCCCTGCCCTCCTCTGTTAAAACTACCACTTGCCTGTATGCTCTGCAACTGTGCAGCATTTTAAAACCACCGGGAAGTTCCAGTCAAGAGGACGCTTTCCTAGGTCTCAACTAGAAGCATCCAGCAGCATGATTTTTCCCTGTTCCTGCCACTCTTACGTAGCTTCTGCTTCTCTGAAAGTGGCTTGTTCATGGATGCCAAGAGGATGCTCCTGGGTGAATGGTCTGCACACATCCCGCAACGTTGCTTGTCTATCGGTGGCATATCAGTGGCATCAGCTTACCTGGGGAGGGCAGAACTGGACTGCTCTGAGTCTGGGTTCAGCTCTGCATCCTTTGTTCTACAGACACCAAGTACAAGATTGTGGCTTCTGCTGTTGATGGACCATTTTGTTATAATAAAATGGTTGATCTAAAAATCAAACTCAAGGGAGAAGCTCCTGGCTATTAGACCATGATGTCAGTTCTCTATGTGGGCTGCTGCTGGCAGCACTATGGTCTGCTTTGTTGTGTCATTCATGTTGTTGATTTATCGCTGAATGAAGTTAGCCTGAGTCTTTCTGATGCCTGCTGTATGACACCTATTTGTAAATGCAATGATGGTTTCCACACTTGTGGTTTTTAGGGAAATCGGAAGCAAAGGAAGCCAAACCAGAAGTCTGCTGGCAGTCCAGTGCACATTACAAGGGCATTCACAGACCATAACTCAGGGATGGCCCAGGCCAATCTGCTGCCCGAAAAGAAAGCAAATTCTGCCACCCAGCCGCATTTCCCAGTATTCATGGCAGCATTCCCCCTTTCATGCCGCACAGCATCTCATCATTGTCCTCCATTGCATGAGGCAGGAAGGTGCAGTGGCTGGATAGAGAGGCCAGGGGTGATGGAAGGTGAATGCAGGGTGCAGAGCATCCCCCACCAGTTTGCCATGTCCCCTGTTGGGCTGCTCAGAGTACTTCAGCTGGCCTCATGGCTAGGCCAACCTTGCTTGAATTCCCACGAAAAGTGGGGATTGGAATTGGAGGAGCCTTAAAGGGAACTGGCAGGGGAGAGCTACAATGGTCCCAACCACCAACTCAGCCAGGATAGCTGCTTCCGGTCCAGCCATCACAGCCACAGCCCTCAACGTGATAGCAGTAGGAGACACAGGGCCCGAAGTGGGGCAGAATCAGTGGCTATCTGTGGTCCCTTTTCTGTGGAATCCAGGAGTTAACTTGCAAATGTGGAAAAGTCACAGGGAAACTGGGGACTACTGAAAGACCAGGTGTGTGCCTGATGTGCCATGTGAAGCCTAGGATGTGTCACACTTTTCTTCTTCCCGCTTCTTCTTCGCCTGTTTTTGGGTGCTACTCTGCCGGCAGTGTTTGGGCCAACATTGTAAAGTCAAGTAAGACCCAGCCATTTTCCTCACATTCCCTGCAAATATTCCCTTGGTTCAGAATTTAGTTCAGAATACCCTTCAGTTCAGAATACCCTCAGAATTCTCAGAGAAGAATTCCTTCTCGGGTACTTGCAGGAAGTGGATAAAAAGAAGACCTCCCAGTGAATGTCATTGCGGAACAAAATAGAATGCTTTCCTAATTAATTAGACATGGTCTAATCTGCATCTGATATTTTATATCTTGCCAACCGCCAGCCCGCTCCCAAAAGCACTTTGCCAGAGCAGGCCCAGCCAATTCGACAGGCCTTGTGCTTGCGCAGGACTTTGTGGAAGAATCTGCATGGGCCAGGTTCCCATGGACTTCCCTGGGCATCGGATCAAACTGCAGTTCTGTCATCAGAGCAGCATGGAAGGACACTCTGTAGTTAATGAGACTCCCTACAGGTGACCTATTCATTTCTGCCGACATGGATTCTCTCCTCTGAAAACCCACATAAATCCACAGCTCTCAAACGGCTATCATTAAAATATTCATTATGTAAGCATTGCATCTTCATTA
Organism: Lerista edwardsae; assembly: GCA_029204185.1. Classification (NCBI taxonomy): domain Eukaryota; kingdom Metazoa; phylum Chordata; class Lepidosauria; order Squamata; family Scincidae; genus Lerista; species Lerista edwardsae. Next base: position 6,410,510 of record JAJKFI010000028.1, on the reverse strand, counting down.
TTTCCGCGAGTCAGAAGTTTTATTACAATTAGTTTCTCCTCTATTTTATTGCCTAGTAGGTGGCTAATTTATAAAAATTGTAAGTCCCTGAACAAAATAAGTGTGTAGACCTTTAATCAAATGCAACTTTGCATGCTTCATAATGCATCTACATTAACACTTTTACAGACAATACAGAAACCTTAGAGCGCAATCCTAAACTGGAGTTAGGCCGGCATAAGCTAAACCAGCAAAGTTTGGCCAGCACAAGGGCTACCATAAAGCATGCTTGGACTACTCTCGGAGTCAGGGAGGATGGCTCCCGTCTGGGTGCTGGCCACTCTGACTCCGAGAGTGGTCCAAACATACTTTAGGGTGGCCCTTGTGCTGGCCAAACTTTGCTGGCTTAGCTTATGCCGGCCTAACGCAGTTTAGGATTGCGCCCTTACTTAACCAAACAAAGAAACAAAAAAAGACACCAGCGGTCCTCTCATTATATACACTAGAGATGCAAAATTATTTTTCTGGCTTTTAGTCTGACTCTGAAAAAGTCCATTGTCCTAAGAAATAAGAATCCAAATCAGCACATCATTTTGCTTCAAATTATTAAAATCCTGGCTCTAAGGCTAGTTTTCCATTTTAAATCCGTATGATTCAATATTTCATTATTTTAAGCTAAAATATCTTGGGAGTGTGAACATCTCTAATCACTACTCCGTTAACCAAGATAATAGCTAGTGAATTCAGCCAAGGAAAATACAAGAGAGAGTCTCAAACCCATGTATACTAGTAACCTCTACTTTTCAGAATCCACCAGTTCCACATCAGCAAATAGTAAACAGCGTCAGATTAAACAAACATTGGTTTATGCTTTCTACAGCTTCCAATAAAAAAGGTTATGCTGCCCCTTAGCACTTTTAGATTGATTGAGCCACAGTTGACTTCACTGTGACCAGTCTTGAGTAACTGATTTTCAAGTTGCAGTCTTTCTGTGATTAACAACAGTGACTGCTTTTCAAGGGAACAGTAATCTGTAAAATTAGTTAGTGGAGGATCTGAAGGCAGTATTACTGAAGAAAGCCCAGTACCACAGGTAATTCTTTATAAACCTACAGTTTAACTTAATAGCTACCATCTTTTAACTGTAAGAGTCTGATCTGTGGAACATTCAGTAGGCTTTGGAATGAAACATGCCACACATTTTTAGAACTGTTTTGTGTTTTATGTCCTAATATATATATAAACAAAAGGTTTAATGGGAATCAGTCTAGAGATAACTTGATCCTAGCAATGCTGTAAGTGAAAATGGCTTAGGCTTATTTTTCACTAGGAATGAAGAATTCATGAATTGATTGATTAATATCATATAAATGATATTAATCAATCAATTCATTAATTCTTCATTCATACATTTTCAATAATGTTCCCAGGCTGGCAATTACAAAATAGAGAAAAACTGATGTTACAACAAAAACAGTTCAATCAAAACAACCGCAACATATCAAAGCAGCAGTAGCATCAGATTAAAAAAATATTAATATTAAGAGTATTTATATATTGCTTTTCAACACCAAAAATGTTTACAAAATAGTTTAAATAGCTAGATCAGTGTTCTTCAAAGTGTGGGTCGGGACCTGATGCCAGGTGGGTCACAGAAAGCTGGGAGCAGCCATCTTGGAAGCTGCAGACCTTACTCTTGCTATATTCCTTTTGTGAGTGTTAGCAGTTTGAATTTTTAAGTGAGTTTTTTAAAAATTGTTTTTAGTTCGGTGCTTTTACATGATCTTTTGTCCTATTCTTGCTTTCTGTCAGGGATGTTTCATGGTTGTGCAATTGCGGCAGTTCAAGAATACCAGTTTGTATTCCAAAAGTGTCATTTGATTAAGTCACACCGACAGCACTTTCTGCTTGATGTCACTTTCCAGCTATGACATCACTTCTGGTGGGTCCCAACACGAGTGCCATTCTAGAAAGTGGGTCCTGGTCTAAAAAGTTTGAGATTCACTGACTAGGTAAGTAAATAGTTCCCTGTCCTCCAAGGACTCACAAGGTGCTTCATGGAGCCATGTGCGACAGTTGTCCAAGTGAGTGTACTGCCTGCGGTGAGAGCCTTAGGATTGGGCTCTAAGAAAAACTGTGCCTCAGAAATCTCTAGTCTCAATGTTCCCATTGCTTCAGTGGCCTGAGACAAGGCATTGCTTTTCACCGCAGCCCACATCTGCTCTTATTACTGGCCCTCCTTACGGGCTTGAGATATAAATGAGATCATGTATATGCAGTGTTTTGAGCATTCTGAAACATCATATTAATTATTTGTATTATGTAGTATGTTCTTTTACATTATGTGTGCAGTGCAGGTCTTTTAATTTCACTTTGCTCCTAGATGTCAATTTGCCTCTTTCATTTATCGGGCCCCAGAGTATCATGCTATCTCTTACATTTAAGTGTCGTGAAACACTGTTGATAAGAACAAGAGGAAAACTACATTTATAGCATTTATGAACAATTCCACTCACGCTTTAAACAGCATATTGTTGGTGTTATATGAATTTCAGCGTCTTGAGGGGAAAAAAAGGATAATTGAGATCATATCTGGTAGGCATTGCACATACTCCCTTCCATGCTGTATTTCTGCAATGCCTCTTTGTTATATAAAATGGTGTGCCATGATCTCTTTGAGATAATAAATGATGTGTGTTATTGTACAGCATTATCATAGGTCACTATAAATGGCTTCTGCAAGAAGTCTGCTGAGATTTTCCTGTGAAACTCTTACACAGATCTGGGAGAAAGCTTTTTTTTTTTTTTTTTACAGCAGGAAAAGGTTCCATCAACCTTTGACAGGCTAATACGGGTTATTTGACTTTCAATTTTCCATTATTGGGTTTGGCAGTCACAAGTCTGCTAGAAAATAAATGCTGATACTCAAATGCAAAGAAGGAGGCTTTCACCGCCACTTCTCTTGGCATACTGTTACAAAGCAGAGACAGGGGTACCCGGTGATTACTAAGGCCCCTTTTACACTACCTCAACCTGCATAATCGCTGCCGCTTCCATGATTCCTCCCTGATGAGTCTGGATCTATGTAAAGACTTCACCCACATGGTTCCTCTAGCAACATGTTTAGCACATCAAGTGCGTGACACACTTGTCAGTGGCCTGATCAGTGCTAGCATGGTGTGCAACATATGCCACAGGAGGAACAGCATGGGTGGAGGCATTTACAACTTGCAGCAACCACATCGCTCAGAGTACATAGAAACATGTATGAGATGACAGCTGAAGACAGTACATTAGATGGCATTATATTATGCGGTGGGTGCTTAAAAAATAGTATGATCAATCTAAACAGTTGTCCTTAGATCCCAGTCTCATGCCACCCTGGATTTCTGAGCAGGAGGAGAGTGCCCAAAGCACTTTTTGGCTGGAGTCGAGGGCTACAGTATTTTCACACTTAAGCATATGCAGCAGTTGCTGGGCAGGAGCGCCCTCCTGTCCTGCCTCCGGGGCACATGCAGGCAGTGTTGCCATGGCACTTCCCCAGTGCCAGCGGTAAGGGCTTACTGCCGGTGTTGGAGGCTCTTTACGGTGCCATGCATGACAGTTGCCCAGGCGGCATGAGCGTAATCCTGCAGTAACAGGATTGGGCCCTTAAACATCTACTACCGCAGAGGAGGAAATTTTCCTAAACATGATTCTAATGCTTCCGTTTTGTTTTTAACAAATTCTATTTCTAGAAGCCATTCCTTAATTAGCCACAAACAGACCCACTGATTTAATATGCCTGGAGGTATGCAGACTGCTTTCCCTTCAAGTTTGACGTAGGCCAGCACTGAGGAAACAGTGAACAGGCGAAGAAAAGTATGCGTAAATCAGGTTTCAATGGTGAGGATCATACAGCATGTTTTTATGGCTCTATGTTCTTCTCAGATTGTGCATAGTATTGTTCTCTGACCTGAGTGATGAATCAACCTTATGTTGTTAAAAAGATTTTTCCTTAGTACTTTATTATAGAAAATGAATTAAACTTCTGTACCTCATAAAAGGTATGACTGGCATTTAATTAAGTGTTATGAAACCAACCAAACACCCTTCTGTGAGGAAACTCAGATATAGATTTGTCTTCTAATTTTATTTCTGAGCATATGGCAGCTTATTGTGTTCTTGAAACTTTTGCACTATTTCTGTTGTGTATCTTTCAAGCCAGCAAGAAATTCTTCATATTTTTATAGGAGATTGAACCACAAGACAGAGATTGTATTGTAGAGGTTTGTCATGAAATCGTTCAATGATCCAAAGAAGGGTGTAAGAATAGAAGTTTAAAACCCTCTTATGCTCTCAGTTAATTACATTTCTTTGTTAAAGTAACATCAGCTGTTGCTTTCATGTCTGTAAATGTAGAAACCTAATTTTATTACAAGAAGAGGATATATTATTATTATTCATTATACTTTCAGTGCTGGCAGGGACGAACGGAGGCCCAAGCGCACCCATGGCAGGCGACGAAACCGCGTTCCCTGGACGTTGCCCTGCCTCCGTGCATCGCCATGCCACGCCTCCCTGCGCCCGGAATAGCTCCAATTTGGAGCAAAACAGAGGCGAGGGCGGGCGGGCCGAATAGCACGCGGTTTCCTCCGCGGACTCCGTGGAATGGTGCCCGGCACCCCACCGTTGCCCGGTGCCCATGGCTCGCACCACCCCAGGCTACAGAGTAAATATGCCTCTGACCACAACCTAACCTGTGAAATGGTCCCAGAAGATGACTGATCGGAGTGTTCAGGCAGGTTCATGGGCGAGTGCTACTAAACCGTTTAGATTTTATTCTCACCAGCACTCAGAGGCATATTTACCCTGTAGCCCAGGGTGGCGCAAGCCATGGGCGCTAGGCAGTGGTGGGGCAGCGGGGTGCCATTCCGCAGAGTCCGCAGAGGAAACCGCGTGCTCTTCGACCCGCCCGCCCTCCCTCGCCTCCATTTTGCTCCAAAATGGAGCTATTCCGGACTCAGTGAGGCGTGGCGTGGCGACGCACAGGGGCGGGGTGACGTCCTGGGGGCACGGTTTTGTCGCCTGCCATTGGTGCACTCGGGCCTCCTTTCGTCCCTGGTTGTGGTAACCAGTGGAGAACTTTGTGGGGTTCACCTTCAGAATGGTTTTGCCTGAGATGCTTCCACTTGGCACGTGCCTTTTGGATGCTGGTGTTTTCCCAGACCATTAACATGTTTTCAGCTTAGTTTTTTAGGCTGCTGAAGCTGTATTGCTGGTCTACTGTTCTAGTGCTATTTGTTAAACAATTTTAGGGCACAATCGTAACCTGGCATTGTGCTGGTGTAGCGCTCTTGTGCCAGGCCAGTGCTGTCACAAACGTCCCATAAGATGCGTCTGTGCCGTGGACTCGGTCATTGGGATGGCACAAGCATCAGCAAAGGTCCCAAGAAAAGGCACAGATTACTTCAAGCCCTGCTACGGAACATCCTCCATCAAAAACCAGGCAGTGACCTAGTTTAGGGGTGGCCTAACTCCGGCCTGTGGGCTGGATCCAGAGTCCACCCTGCCCCTTCCCCAGGTGAAAGGTTTCTGCTGTTCCACCTGGGATGCGTGCAAAGACCCCAGCTGCAGCCCCCAGGGATCTTCGCAGTGAGCTGTGTCTGCATGGAACTCTGTGGCTCAGGTGGGGGTGGCAGACCCCAGAAGCGACTCACCATGAAGACCCCTGGGGGCTGTAGTTAGGGTCTTCGCACACATCCCAGGTGGAATGGCAGAAGCCGTTCACGCCGGGGACATTTTTAGGTGAAATGTCACTGACCTAGTTTTTTGTTTTTGCGAATTATTTTAACATGTCACAAGTACTCCTGGTTTGGCATGCTATTTCTTAAATACCACTTTATTGACTTCCCACCAGTTAAGAATGTAAAAGCACATTTAAAGCATCTGATTTAAAGCATTTAATGCCTTAAAAAATGGCACATCAGAGTTTGGCATGAAATTCACATTATTTTCATTGCACAGTTGTCCAGCCTAGTACTGTTCAATTGGTTAAAATTCAATTGCTTTGATTTGAGAGCTTGCTTTAATGGCACAAAGATAGTGAGATCTGTATAAGAAGCTGATTAATCCTGATCCTTATGTGCATATCCACATCTCTATTATTTTAAAACACAGCTGTTTGTTTCAATGGTGTACTCTGATTGATTAATGATATTCTGCAAAGGGTTAGTTTAAAAGTGAAAAAAAGCCATTTTTAACATGAAGGTTTTTCAAATCGATCTTATTCTTTCAAAAAAGAAAAAAGTTATCTCTTGAGGATCTAAATTAATGTCAGAAAATCACATACACAGCCCAATCCTGAGCAGTGCCGACATAGTAAGGCTGACATAGCAGGGTTGCATCCTAAGGCCATAGGAGGCAGCAGCAGCACAGAGCAAGGCAAGGGGAGGTTTTCCCCTTGCACCCAGGTAAGCCCCAGCCAGCCCTATGGGGCTGCTTGCATCTGGGCCTGTTGTTTTCCAGGTGCAGGTGCACATGCACAGGAGTGGGCCAAATTGGGACCACTGAGCCTGAGGACGGGGTTTAGGATTTGGCACTACGTCCGTCCTCCATCACTGCCCCTGTCACCACCCACTGCACTGTCTTGTTACACCCCCCTGGCACCCCTCTGGAACGCCTTCGGTGAAGTCCTGCACCAACCGAACGCCGCTGACGCTCGACTGGCACATGGCTGGTGCTGTTGACGGGCGCAGCAGCACCTGTGCATCGACGCTGCTGCTTCCGCCGGTCCAGCGCCCGACTAGCCGGCACAGATGCGCTTGACAGCACGTTTGCAACAGCGCTGGACCGGCGCAAGAGCGTAGCACCGGCACAATGCAGGTATAGGATTGCGCTCACAGTCATCTGCCTGTTCTCATCAAAAGGCTCCAAAACAACTCAGTGCACGACAATTGGCACCCCAAATCTGTTGGGCTGCCTCGATGACAGAACTAGCGTTCTGCCAGAGCAGACTGTCTTCCGGCATTCACCAAGCTCATTCCAGCAGCTCAAGGAGGTGCGTGCTGCTGGGGCACTGCCAAAAAGGCTGGAGCTTTCCCTCACACATGATCTAAACATTCAGGAACTGCCGATGTGATGAAGTTGGGATGGGGTGGAGAGAGGGTGTAACAAGGCAATGGGGTGGGCATGGGCAGATCAGGTCCAGGAAGGGGGCAAGTTCGGCAGCTGTGGTGGTCACCAAATTCTAACCCTCTTACCAGGCCCAATCCTCTGGTTCTGGTCCACATACCTGGATCCACCACCCGGATCCACCCCTGGATACAGCATGTGCCATTTTGGCCCCCAAGGAATCATCAATGAAAACCTTTCATTAATGTGCTAAACTTCTGGAACTTGAGACCCCAAATAAATAAAGTATAAAACTATACATTATTAACAGACCAATCCTGAACTGCCCTACTGCCTGCTGTGTTGGTCGCCTTCCTCCGGGGCAAGGGTGCAGCTATTTAGTTGGCACAGAGGTCGAGGGCTGCACAGCCCTACATGGAGGGCATGGATCAATGACAAAGATTGCTTCTGGTCCCAACTTCGCTCTGCCCGTCCCCCACCCAGGAATGCCCTCCTACCCTGCCCAAAAAGGCCACAATGCCAGCAAACAGTGTACTCACCACCCATCGGCTTGCGCTGCTGCTTCTGGGTGGTACAGGGCTGGCACTGGTGGTAATGGCTTATTGGTGGTGCTGGAGGTGCTTTATGGCACATTTTATGACAGAAGCGCAGGCGGTACACTCGTACCAGCCACACTAAGCCCATTAGGTTTGGGCCCTTAGTGCTCTTTGCTAATTTTTTTGGTATCATTTTGCACATTTATGTATTCACCAAAACAGTGAACCATCATGAGTTTGCAGAAACAGAGTAAAGTGTAAATGTGATAATTTGAAATTTTGTGAAGTATCAAAATACATAAAGAAAAGGCACAAGTGGCTAATTATGAATTGCAAATTGTGGACATAATGTATTGAAATGAAGTATCTCTCTCACATTTTATATGCTTATAAACTTCACTGATCTGAAAAGGACCAACTGTGAATTTTCAGTGGAATTAGGAATTCATAATACTTAGCACATTTGATGTTTGCTTTGAACATTACCCTTATCCTTTAAAATAAGATATCTTCTTACATGTTCATATTAATATATGTGTAGTTGTAATAAATAGCTCTCTAACTTCCAAAGCAGCCTCACTAGTTCCCAATCCGTGTTCAACCACAATTGACAATTCTAGTTCTGATTTTTAACCTTTAATTGCCCTATATGACTTGGGTATCAACAGAACGTTTTCCACGTTAACCTGCTTAATTGTGAAGATCATCGTTGGGTGATCTCCCAGTGCCCCAATTGCCCCAGCTGCCAGAGAGTAGGCATGTGATGACCAGGATGGAGGCCTTTCATTCACTTATGGAATTGTTTTCCACAGAGAGGCTTGCTTGGCAGCAGATTTAGGGCCCAATCCTATTGGTGCTAGCACTGCACTGGCAGTAAACCTTTACTGTTGGCGCCAGTGTCGCAAAAGTGCCGTATGGCATTCCTACTGTCGGCGGTAAGGGCTTACTGCTGGTGCCGGCCCAAGATCAGTTCCAGCACCTGGAGGAACTGACATGGAGCCAGCAGGTGGCAAGTTTCATCACTGCTGGCGGTGAGCTCCTTCTGAGCAGGAGGAGGGTGGAACTGGCCTCCACCACCAGATCCTGACCACTTAGGTCAGGCCACTTAGCCCAACGTGGAGTCCCCCAAGTCTGTACCAGTGAAATAGCCAGTGCAGACTTAAAGAGACCCATAGGTGGCCCTGCGTCCCCCCTTCCTGGCGGATCTCCCACTGTGCCTCAAGCCTCCTAGGGCCTGGGCAACTTATGACTGGGCTGCCCATAACCTTTAGACAAAAACATCTTTATTCATGCATGTTCTTTTAAAATATTTAAAACATTTAAATCTTCCATTTGATGCTGCTGCTATCTGCAGATTTAATTATTTTAATATTGTTTAATACATTATAGAGTATAACCCTAAGCTTGTCTACTCAGAAGTAAGTCCTATTGTCTTCAATGGGGCTTACTCCCAGGAAACTGTGCATAAGATTGCAGCCTTAATGCTATTTATGGCCCAATATCACTCCGAGCCAACACAAACTGTGCTTCACCACCAATGCAACATTCACTGCATCCTGTGTGCCAGTAGGAGACCAGGTTGACTAGGAGAGGTACAGTAAGTAAAGAAAAATTTGACTGACTGTACCTCCTGGGCCAATGCCTGGTCCGCTATGGGGCTCCTCAAAGCTATGCTAGCTCTTTTGCTGGCATAATTCTAAGTAGCCTTGTGGGAGATGTCCAGGCCAAGACAGGGGTGTCGGATATGGTGGAGGCCAGTGCTGCATTGATCCACCTTGTCCTGCCCCCTATCTGTCCGTACCAGCTCCTCCACCAGCAGAACGTTCTAGTGGTCTGCACCATTGCATTGGCAGCATCAGTCCTCAGACTGGAGGAGCAGCGGCCACAATGTGGCACTTAAGACCTTGTGGTATATCACAAGGATATGAGCCATTGTTGTTTCATTGTAAACCACAAGGCTGGTCCATGCATGAGTCCAACTGAAGTGGTTGCCTCAGACTGAAGGGGGGATGCCCACTTCTCGCCACCTACTTACCTCCCTTGCTGCTGCTCCTCCTCCTCCTTCCACCCCCTGATTTGGAAAAAGAAGAGGAGGGCCAAGCCAAAGTGAGAAGAGAGCCATGAAGTACAGTATTGGAGACCCAAAGCTGGCACACACCAGGTAAAAGGGGGGGGACAGTATTGGCATGTTGCCTCCAGTATCAAGAGGTTTTGGGCTGGCTTTGATAAGCCACCTTGGTTTGGTTTGTAATTTTTTTTTTAAATCAAAGTAAGGTGAAATGTTTAAATAAATACATGGAAGCAAAGTAGTGTCACCAGCAAAAAAAAAATGGATTAAAAGTTTTTCAATTGCATTGTATCGTGCAGTTCTTCAGGGAGCTCTTACCTTGTGCAAATAAATGTTGCAGTTTCCAAAGATACAACCAGCCATCCCTCTGGGTTAAATGCCTCTTTATTTAATGGGAAAACTCAAAATAGTGCACTTATTTACAGGAATTCTTACTTTTAATTCTCAAAAGACCTGTTGGGCTGTGTGCATGATGCACACAAAGATTAATGTGCTAGAAATGCATGCGAAGGGAACGGAGTTCTCATAGGCTTTGTTCTTTCTCAGAAAGTCCTGTGTACGCCTTCACAAAGGCGTACTGTAATTGTTGTGCTAGTTTTTTTAAGTCCTTCTTTGAAGAAATGTAATGATAGGGATCATGTTTTTCTTTTTCAAAACTTAGTTACTCTGAGATCAGCACCTTTGGCGATTTGCATAGTTTGACCTCCTGCAAGTGTGGTTGGTGGTGTCATAGTTGAAAAGCATTACAATGATGCACAATTGTCTTGATTAGATGGATGCCAGAGAATCAAAGATTTAATGAGGTGCTCTGGTGCGTAATCGGTCTCACTAATGGGTACTCACTTTGACTGTATTATTCAACGAAGATGAATTACATCCTATACACTTCTACTCTAAGTAATAGCTGCAACATTGTAAAAAGTGGTAGCCAGCTGAACACATGTTCAATATTATTTTTGCATTAATATTTTAGATTAATGCTGAATATTAATAGTTGCATTAATACGAGTTTTGTTTTGTAATAATATTTTTAAAACTGCTGCTAACTAAAGAGAGATTTCTTGTTCTAGGATTGCTTTATATAACCAAGATTTCAAAATCAGCCAAAATTGTGCTGGGTTAGCACAAACAATAAAATGAATTTTTGGCACTTTTCATGTCCATTTAGAAAGCCAGACAAGATCCTGTTATAGAGCCAAGCAGGGCTGAAGCTAAAGAAGTGCAGGGTGTGTGTGCAATTTCACCAGGCAACAAGCTTTAGGGGGGCAACAAGCTGAGCGTGACACTAGTGGCCAAAATGGTGAAAACCTTGGTAAGTAGAATAATACCATCATGCTATATATCACTGGAAAGGTACTTTAATGCAGAATGCAATGAAACAAACCGGAGTATAATATCCTTATTCTATCAAAAGTTATGGCCAAAAAAACTTAAAACATACTGTAACTGTCATGTAAAAATTGTGGTTTGTTAAAATCACGATTTGTTGGAATAATACTATCATGTTATATATCATTCGATGCAGAATTTCGCGCATAATTCAATGAAACAGGCTGGAGTGTAATATCTTCATTCTATCAAAGTTATGGCCAAACCTCCCAAGAAAATGAAAATATAACTGTGACATCACTTCCTGTTGTGACATCACTTCCGGGGCAACATTGTATCCTCTGCACCAGGCTACACAATACTACGATTATTACACTAAATAATTAGCTGCATCCCTGGAGCCATGAAGTCTTGAGATCAGATGTAGATTTACAGCCAAATCCTATTTCTCATTTGCCCGTAACATGTAGCACTGCTGCTTGAATGTGATCGGGGTGGGGGGTGAGAAACAGATGGCACCAGAGAGGTAAGTAAAAAATGTTCTTACTTACCTCCCATTAGGGTGCCTCCATTGGCTCTCCTCGGATCTACGCCAACCATTTTACTGGCATATATCCAAAGAGACTTAAGTGGTGTCAAGGGACAGGGACAAGGATCTCAACATGTGCCACAACCACCAATATCCTCCCCCTCCTACTGCCTCTCACCCCAAACCTCTCCTGTCACCAACCTATCTGCAGTGGTGGGGCACTGGGAGCTGCCGTGGCACACGTGGGGCCTCTATCCACTTGTGCCAGCGGTTCCAAAGTACACAGCAGCAGCACAGCTTTTGTGTCAGTGTCTTCAGCCTTATATGAGATTGTGAGATATGTAGGTGATTATGACAGCCCTGCAATCCATATACTGTTGGCTGGAATCTTATGCACACTTACCTGTGAGCAAGCTCCACTGAACACAATGGGATTTACTTCTGAGTAGGCACATATAGCATTGGACTGTTTGTTCCCTGTTTCTCCAGTATTCCTGCTACTGTTACCCAGGCCTCCTAACATGGAATGATAAACATGCAGAACATTTCCTTTGGTATTATAGGCTTACTTACACAAAACGGGTCATATGCTTAATCATCATTTAATTAAGGTTTTATTCCTGGCACTGAAATCCTGATTAGATTTTTCTCCTCTGATTTCCCTTGAACGTCATCTCTGTTTGGCAGCCAGAATCTATGTAGCACCTGCGAAGCTCATCCATAGACTAGTGTGCAAGACTCGCTTTAATTAGCTCCATAGAGAAATAAGCATCATTTCTACGGTTACTGAGGGCATACTTCAGACAATTGTTCTGTTGTATAATAAACTGTTACTCAGTTGTTGCAAAATGTCTGGACTCGCCCTCAGCTAAAATATTTGTTAAACAGAAATTATATTTGCTCATCTTTCAAAAATGGATACTTTGTTGCAAGGGAAAATACAATCCCCACCATCTGACTACTGCAGCTATTTACAATTTAGCCCTCTCTAGATTATTAAAGTGCATACCATTAATGTGTGTGTTGGGGAGGGGGGCTTGAGCACTGTGTCAGATCTTGCCCCAACCTACATGTGTGTACTAGACAGTATATACAGTCCCTACATGTCTTCTCCCTTCCTCCAGCAAGTGCAGCTATTGCCAGGAAAGCCCAATCCTAAACTGCCCACGTGCTGGCGGTGCAGCAGTAGTCAACAGCTGGATCCTACTGGTGCCAGGCAGGTGCCAGATGCACCTCAGGAGAAAGGTACGTTCATCCCCCCAGGAAAGGGTGCAGGGCCACCTATGGGTCTCCTCATGTCTGTACCAACTATTTTGCCAGGGCACACTTGAGGTTCTCCATGTTGGGTCATGCGGTCCGACACAGAGGTTCAGCAGTGCACTGCCAATCCTACCTCCTACTCAGCCCCTTCCTCCACCCAGCTCCGCCTTACCTGCTCACCCGAAAAACTCACACTGCCACCAGCGGTGCCCCTTACCACTCGCCAGCTCCACATGGGCACCTGTGAGCGCTGAGGACATACTGGGCTTGCGTCAGTGATGGAATTGCCGTATGGCACTTTTGCAAACCAGCACTGACGCTAGTGTCGATAGGATTGGGCCCCTAGATATGTGAGTGTCAATTTGGGGTGGTTCTGGTCGCTGGGAAAGATCCTGAATGCACACATGCCATTAATTAGCATTGTCCTCCCCTTTCACTTTCAGCAAGGATTTCCAGTTCTAAGTTGCTTACGTCTCTTGTATGGCCAGAAATGCTAAGCAACATGAGCACAAACAGCACTGGCCGAGGCGCTAGTCATTCTGTGGCAAATTTTCCTTTTCCAAGGAAAACAGATGTTAGTCCTGATAACCAGGAGAAAATTGTCAAGACGAGAAGCAGAAGTGAATTTTATTTTATCTTTCTAGCCGAGACCTAACGAAAAGGCGAATAAAGTAAAACAGAGGATGAACAAATATCAAAGGGAAATGCAGATCCCATTGGATCCAGCTTTTTTTTTTTCCCCAGCTGGATATTTAATCTTTTTCTGCATTTCTGCTGCCACTTAACCCTGCCCTACCTTCACAGCTCCTCGATCAGGCTCTGTCATTTTCCTGGGGTTTTGTTTGGTCTGTCGTGTATGCAGCAAATTTCCTTCAGTCTTTCTCAATTGCTTTTGGGCATTGAAGTCAATGGCTCCCCTCCCTACTGAATCCTAATGCAATTAGGATTGCACCGTTAATGCAATTACACACAAGAATATGCCTAAAATCCTATATAGAGGAAGGCACTCTGCGTTAATAAGTCTATTTTTTAACTTCATCATGGATTGAGGTTCAGAGCCAGCCCAAGTACACCAATTGTGCCCCCCATTGTGCGGTGCCTTTACATCAAATGTACCTGAAGGTATGCCCTCAACCTCATTTGAATTTTTTCTAAGAATACTTTTCTTTAAGTGTTCTCTGCCCAACAATAAAAAAATTATCCGTATTAAGGAGGAAATTACATGCCACATCATTTCCAAAACCTTCAATCACAAGCGATAGCAATTAAAAATCCAGCCCATATACCTAGACCGTTTCCTCCTGAATCAATAGAAAGCAAATCTGATATGGATCACGTTATACGACGAGTAATACGAACTCAATTATTGTCAAAATCCTTGTTCAATTCTATCTTTGTGCAACTACCCACTATGGTCCCCTTTGTTTAATTAAATTCTTTTTTCCCAGAGTCTCCTCTGTCCCTGTTTTGTTGTGGACATTTATGAATAGTGTCACTTGGTTGATAGGCTGTTAATTTTAATCTCGTTTGAATTTGATTATCTTTATCTATTTACACTTCAAAGTGTAAATTCTTTTTAGTGTTTTTCTTGAATTCAGACAGAGCTGCTCCTTTCATCTCTCTGACTTGAATTGCAAGTTGCCATGTATAGGATGTGTAAGTGTTTAAATGCTCATAATTTTTTGAAAAGAAAGAAATCACAGTAGTGAGGGAGAAAAAACTAGTACAGAAAACTGTAAACTTTTAATGCAGTAATTTCTAGTATCCTCAGAAAACATTAATTTACTTTTCCATGACATCATCTGTCCTCACAGGCATCATCTGTGACATTATTCCAGCTTCTGCTTGATCATTTGCCTAATGCTTGCATCATTTATAGGTCCTGCCTTTCTTTGTGTTTTGTGTTTGGTTTTTTTCTGTTGGAGCTGCAGCAACTCATCTGCCAAAAAGTCACAGCACATGGAAAAATCTGTTCAATTTGCCCCTGTGGTTAAAGTCTGTGCCCTGTAAAACCTGCCTTACATAATGACTATCTTTTTCAGAGGCATACTGTGGTGCTAGTCCTATTTCTACAGTAGGAATGGAATTACTTAGCAATGATATTGGTTGGATTCAGATGTTATGCAAAGCCAACATTTAACTCTGCCTTGAGAATGCTCATGCAAGGGTAGGAAATTTGACTTCTAGTTATGATTGAAGGCCTGGTCACTGAAAGCTCCTCGGGAAGGTCTTTTCTGTTTAAAATAATGTGAGGGTACAATTGGGACAAAGCCATGGCTGGGGCAAAGTCTTAAGGCTTAAAGTCAGTGAATAGGCGCATGAGAGGCATGTCTGGCTAGGCATGTAAGGGAAGCTGATTGGCTGTGACATCTGAACCAGCTGATTGTGGCTTATTCTATCAATAAGCCGGGACCTGAACCTGAGATTTTTTTTAGACTGTGTTTTATTTTGAAGCAATTTATTCTCAACTGTGGCTGGAATAAACCAGGACTGGTAGTTTTTAGAGATCACAGCTGATCCTGGTTTCTTCTAAACCACAATCAGAAGAATTATTATTTCTCCCCTTATGTGTGAAGGGGAAAACCCACGTTCTTGAGGCTAAGAGGATGCTGCACAAAGACAGGAGTCATGTGTAACATCTGAGCTGGCCTGGTGTGGTAGACGGCATTGTAGTGTGGCGCCTGCAGAGGAGACAAGCTTGTCCACATCTTTTGTTTGAAGGGAGTGTTGTACTGTAGGATGAGGAAGAACATACTCTTTAAATGAAATGAAATATCCATCAAATGCATGTTTAACTTGCTTTAGGTCTGGCTTGCTGAATTTTTAAGCTGAGAGACTGCTTACAAAACCAAGCATCACCTTTTTAAACAGTTTCTGGACACCTGAATACCACCATGGGCATATCCATCGATGGCACACAGTGCTTAAAGTGGCTTGTGCATATTGAATGAGGTCTGTGTTGCATGTGCCATTGTGGCAGGATAATTCAGATTGCCTCTGCCACTTTGGATCTAATGAGAGTCAAATTGCCTGCCACTGTTAGTCACACACACACACACACACACACACACACACACGCGCGCACACGCACACACACACACACACACACCCTTTTTAATGCATATGAGTTCCTGACCAAAATGCCTCTTCAGCTAATTATCAGCCACTCTTTGTTGTTGTTGTTCAGTCACTAAGTCGTGTCTGACTCTTCGCGACCCCACAGCACGCCAGGCCTCCCTGTCCTCCACTAGCTTCCGGAGTTCACCCAATTTCATGTTCATCGCTTCGGTGACACTATCTAACCATCTCATCCTCTGCCGCCCCCTCCTCCTTTTGCCTTCGATCTTTCCCAGCATGGGGGTCTTTTCTAAAGAGTCTTCTCATGAGGTAACCAAAGTATTTGAGCTTCAGCTTCAGTATTTGTCCTTCCAAGGAGCAATCAGGCTTGACTTCCTGTAGGATTGACCGATTGGATCTCCTTGGAGTCCAGGGGATTCTCAAGAATCTTCGCCAATACCATAATTCAAAGGCATCTATTCTTCAGCACTCCGGTTTCCTTATGGTCCAGCTCTCACAGCCATACATTGCTACTGGGAAAACCATAGCTTTGACTATGCGAACCTTTGTTGGCAGGGTGATGTCTCGGCTTTTTATTAAGTTGTCTAGGTTCACCATAGCTTTCCTCCCCAAAAGTAAACGTCTTTGAATTTCATGGCTGCAATCACTCTAAGTTTACTTGTGGCAATATAAGGGGAAGCCCTTTCATGGATCACTGCCTTGTCGTGGCGAAGGGGCTTGAGTAGCTCAATGAAGCTGTGAGCTATGCCATGTAGGGTTACCCAAGATGGACAGGTCATAGTAGAGAGTTCTGACTAAACGTGATCCGCTGGAGAAGGAAATGGCAACCCACTCCAGTACTCTTGCCAAGAAAACCTCATGGATTACAAAACTAAAAGGCTAAATGATATGACACTGGAAGATGAGACCCTCAGGTCGGAAGGTGTCCATTATGCTACTGGGGAAGAGCAGAACACGAGTACTAGTAGCTCCAGAAAGAGTGAAGTAGCTGGGCCAAAACCGGAAGGAAGCTCAGCTGTGGATGTGTCTGGAAGTGAAATAAAAGGAAAGTGCGATGCTGCAAAGAACAATACTGCATAGGAACCTGGAACGTCAGATCTATGAATCAAGGTAAGCTAGATGTGGTCAAACGCGAAATGTCAAGGCTGAACATCGACATCATGGGAGTTAGTGAACTAAAATGGACAGGAATGGGAGAATTTAATTCAGATGACCATTATATCTGCTACTGTGGGCAGGAATCCCTTAGAAGAAATGGAGTAGCCTTCATAGTGAACAAGAGAGTGAGAACAGCAGTACTGGGGTATAACCTCAAAAGTGATAGAATGATTTCAATTCGGATCCAAGGCAAACCTTTCAACATCACAGTAATCCAAGTCTACGCCCCAACCACTGGTGCTGAAGAGGAAGAAGTTGACCGTTTCTATGAAGACGTAGAACAGCTTCTAGAATTAACACCCAAAAAAGATGTCCTTCTCATCATAGGGGATTGGAATGCTAAAGTAGGCAGTCAAGAGGTAATAGGAGTAACAGGCAAGTTTGGTCTTGGAGTACAGAATGAAGCAGGGCAAAGACTGATAGAGTTTTGTCAGGAGAACACATTAGTCATAGCAAACACCCTTTTCCAGCAACACAAACAGCGACTGTACACATGGACTTCACCAGATGGTCTACATCGAAATCAGATTGATTACATTCTTTGCAGCCAAAGGTGGAGAAGCTCTATACAAGCAGTAAAAACAAGACCTGGAGCTGACTGTGGCTCGGATCATGAGCTTCTTATTGCCAAATTCAGGCTTAAACTGAAAAAAGTAGGGAAAAGCACTAGGCCCTCCATGTATGACCTAAATCAGATCCCAAACGAATATACAGTGGAGGTGACAAATAGATTTAGAGGCTTAGATTTGGTAGACAGAATGCCTGAAGAACTTTGGATGGAGGTCTGTAACATTGTACAGGAAGCAGCAACTAAAACCATCCCAAAGAGGAAGAAATGCAAGAAGGCAAAGTGGCTATCTGAAGAGGCTTTAAAAATAGCTGAGGAAAGAAGGGAAGCCAAAAGCAAGGGAGAAAGGGAAAGATATACCCAACTGAATGCAGATTTCCAGAGAACAGCAAGGAGAGATAGGAAGGCCTTCGTAAATGAGCAATGCAAAAAAACAGAGGAAAACAATAGAATGGGAAAGACTAGAGATCTTTTCAAGAAAATTGGAGATGTAAAAGGACAATTTCATGCTAAGGTAGGCATAATAAAGGACAAAAACGGCAAGGACCTAACAGAAGCAGATGAGATTAAGAAGAGGTGGCAAGAATACACAGAGGAACTCTATAAGGCCGATCTAAATGTTCCTGATAACCACAATGGTGCGGTCACTGAGCTCGAACCTGACATCCTGGAGTGTGAAGTCAAGTGGGCTTTAGAAAGCCTCACTAACAACAAAGCTAGTGGAGGTGACAGCATTCCAGCAGAATTACTCAAAATCTTAAAAGATGATGCTGTCAAAGTGCTGCACTCCATATGCCAGCAAATTTGGAAAACCCAGCAGTGGCCACAAGACTGGAAAAGATCAGTTTACATTCCAATCCCAAAGAAGGGCAATGCCAAAGATTGTTCAAACTACCGCACCATTGCACTCATTTCACATGCTAGCAAGGTGATGCTCAAAATCCTACAAGCTCGGCTTCAGCAGTATGTGAATCGAGAACTACCAGATGTACAAGCTGGTTTCCGAAGAGGCAGAGGAACTAGAGATCAAATTGCCAACATTCGCTGGATCATGGAGAAAGCCAGAGAGTTCCAGAAAAACATCTACCTCTGCTTCATTGATTATGCTAAAGCCTTTGATTGTGTGGATCACAACAAACTGTGGCAAGTTCTTGAAGAGATGGGAGTACCAGACCACCTGATCTGTCTTCTGAGAAACCTGTATGTGGGCCAGGAAGCAACAGTTAGAACTGGACATGGAACAACCAACTGGTTTCAAATTGGGAAAGGAGTACGACAAGGCTGTATCCTGTCACCCTGCTTATTTAATTTATATGCAGAGTACATCATGAGGAAGGCTGGGCTGGATGATTCACAAGCTGGATTCAAGATTGCTGGGAGAAATATCAACAACCTCAGATATGCAGACGACACCACTCTAATGGCAGAAAGTGAGGAAGACTTAAAGAACCTGCTGCTGAGGGTGAAAGAAGAAAGTGCAAAAATTGGCTTGAAGCTCAACATTAAAAAAACTAAGATCATGGCTACCACTCCCATCACTTCCTGGCAAATAGAAGGGGAAGAAATGGAAGCAGTGACAGACTATCTTCCTGGGGTCCAAGATCACCGCAGATGGTGACTGCAGCCATGAAATTAAAAGACGTTTACTTCTTGGGAGGAAAGCTATGGCGAACCTAGACAACTTAATCAAAAGCCGAGACATCACCCTGCCAACAAAGGTTTGCATAGTCAAAGCGATGGTTTTCCCAGTAGCTACGTATGGCTGTGAGAGCTGGACCATAAGAAAGGCAGAGCGCTGAAGAATAGATGCTTTCGAATTATGGTGCTGGAGAAGACTCTTGAGAGTCCCCTGGACTGCAAAAAGGTCCAATCGGTCCATCCTCCAGGAAGTCAAGCCTGATTGCTCCCTGGAAGGACAAATCCTGAAGCTGAAGCTCCAATACTTCTCATGAGAAGAGAGGACTCTTTAGAAAAGACCCTCATGCTGGGAAAGATTGAAGGCAAAAGGAGAAGGGGGCGGCAGAGGATGAGATGGTTAGACAGTGTCACTGAAGCGACGAACATGAAATTGGGCGAACTCCGGAAGCTAGTGGAGGACAGGGAGGCCTGGCGTGCTGTGGTCCATGGGGTCGCAAAGAATCGGACACGACTTAGCGACTGAACAACAACAACAAGGGGAAGCATGTAGGGGTAGGTTTTCTACTCTAATGCTCACTAAGAAGCACACTTGTGACCACTCTCCAGAGCTGGCGAAAGAGGTACAGGAACAATAGACAAACATGAAGTATTGATATTTTTCGTTTGTTTTCAAATGTTAAATCACATTGCATGGATATGTAATACAGTTCAAGCATTGTAAATATATTAGGTTACCTCTGTTTATGTTCCGGCTGTTCTGCAATGATTCCTTGCCCAGTAGCCCCCCTCACTACAACATACTTGGCTACAGGACTGCAGAGACATCATTCCTTGGGTTGAGGAAGCCTCAATAAGGAGACTTGACACCAGTTTACTGAAGAACACTCTGCAGAGATTTATTGCCAAAGTGAAGTTACGACAGGAGACATCTGCTACCAGTCAAGGGAAATGGTCAGCAAAGCGACTGAGAAAATCAGGGAGATACACAGCCTTGTTTATGACTTTTTAGCTTGTTAAATGTATACATCGGTGAATGCTGAATGATCAGTTAGTAATCATTACTCAATAAGCAGGAAAACATGTAGGACAGCATGATAACCAAACAGGAGTGCAATTTTCTGATTAATATTACACCCCAATCCTAACCTGCGTTGGAGCAGGTAGACTGGCTGGCTGGCCTGCGTGGCACCCTACACAGCAGCTGGAGCTCACCTCGGGGTAAAGGGAAATTTTCCCTTTACCCCAGGGTACGTCCCAGCCAGCCCTAGGGGGCTGTTCGGAACTGCACTGGCAAAATCACCTAATAGCCAGACCCCTGCTCCACCACCTTCCTTGAGCCAGCCTGCCCGCTCTTCCTCTGCCCCATTTGGGTAACCAGCAAAGGACCATAATAAAAGAGTTCATGGTCTTCGCTCTTGTTTTTTCTTCAACACTTGTTTGAGATCACATCAAAAGGAACATATTTTGACTTCAGGGACTTCATGCTAGGGGAGAACCTGTTCAGCCAAACATGTGTCTGGGCTATTGTATGGTGAAAGAAGGGATAGCTAAGGTGTATAATGTGCTTTTGTGGAAGGCAGAGACAGATATGTGGGTTGTTCTTAAAATTGCCAGATCCTGCTTGGAGAGCTGAACAGGAATCTGCATAATGTCTTGCAAACTAAGTGCCAGTTGGCGTCTTACATTCCTAACACAGCCTATACTCCAAAGCTCTCTGAAGGGTTTAGAAAAGCTTTGAGTAGTTTAAATGAGGCAAAGGTCCCAATCATTAATAGGTGGTCAATTTCATTTGTTGTTTATTTGGCAGAACATTGAGATAAAAGTCTCTCTCATCTGTGCCTACTTGGATTCCACAATGAGAATCAAGCTAGGACAAAGCTCCAATGCCACCCAAGCCAGTCTCACAAACTGCTGCCCATGTGCACAAGCCCCACATGAACCCACTGTCACTGCTACCTCCCCTACAACAAATAAAATTAAAAAAATGCATGCATGTTATAGGACACCCTCCTACCTGCCTTCTCCTTGCCAGGTGCAAGGGAGTGGCAACAGGAAGCAGGTATCTTGTTGTTGTATTTCCTCCCTGAAGCATCTTGGGGGGGCCAATGTGAGATACAGGAAGCTGGACCAGAAGAACCAGGGGGGTTCTTCCTATGTTGCTGGAGGGAAGGGAGTGTGAAACGTCTACCGCTACCACTGCTGCCTCCCTGAAATAAAATAAAAAAATCTTGTGTCTGGCTAGAAGCATGGAGTGAGTCCCATGTGAAGCCCCTTCTACTAGTCCTCCCCCTTCATTTTTTAAAAAATCTTGTACCCATCTACCAGGTGGACGTAGAGGTGAGCAAGCCAAGCAAAGCTCAGTTGCAAATGTGCTGCTCTTCTGTGTCATTTTAAAAGGCACCCAGGTGAGTGAAGAGGCTGCACCCAGAGCTGCAGGTAAGAAGAAGAGTAGGAGGCTCTGGATCTCCATGTCTTCATGTATATGGCTGCTCTCTTAAGCAGTTGGGGTGGGGAGTGTCAGAGAGATGGAGAGGCAGCTGCTCAGAGCCTCTTCATGCTTGCTTTCATCACCTCCTTATGGACAGAACAGGGTTGGTGGGAAGACATGAGATCTTTGCCACTCCCTCAGGGTGCAATCCTAACCTGGCATTAGGCCAGCACAGTTAGGCCTGCAAAGTTTGGCTGGCACAAGGGCCACCATAAAATGCCATCCAGGGAGGATGGCGCACGTCTGTGTGCTGGCCTCCATGACTCCGAGAGTGGTCCAAACATATTTTACAGTGTCCCTTGTGCCAGCCAAACTACTGGCCTGACTGGGCTGGCCTCACTTCAGATTAGGGTTGCACCCTCAGACTCACAACTCTGTGTGGTGTCTTCAGGTTGTGTCTTTGACCAGCTCTGCTGGGAACAGTCCTTGACACTCCTGCTTGCTTGTCCTGTTTTCATGGATATGGGGTCAGGTTCCTTGGAAGCATGAGGTCAACTGCGTGCTGACTGAATCTTAGCCCACCCTGGCTGCAGCCAGGAGTAGGCCTGTCAGGAATGCTGGAGGCTTTGAATGCGTCTTTGAGTTTGCAATCCTATCCACACTTTCCTAGAAGTAAGCTCCATTGACTATAATGGGACTTCTGAGTAGACAGGTGTAGGATTGTGCCCTGAGAGAGGGCAATGTGCCATGTAGACTTGAGGCAATTAGTTGACCTCCTTCAAAAAAGTGTGCCTTGAACCCCACCACCCTGGGCAGGGTACTGTTTTAGGGCAGGGTGGTTATGCAAATAGTGGCGACTCAACTCCAGGTTTTCCAGGATTATAATTATTTTGATTCTTTCTCTCCTGGGTTTAGGCCAGTTTTAGGACTGAACCAGCTTCTGTCACTGTCACGTCGGCGCCCCCCTGCACCCCCCCAAAATCATTGGGGAGGGAGGGAGGCAGCAAAAGGGTCAACCGAATACATGGAGGGATTCTTGCAGTGGAATCAAGGCAACGGAGGCAAATGGCCAGTACAACGCTTTATTAATATTCCGGCTTCTTCCCCTTAAATGCCCGACCACGGCCCTCCCTGTTACCCCACAGGAGAGCCCGTCTCACGACCCTGTGTTCTTCTTCCCCCCAAAGTCCAACTCAAATGTCCAGCCGTCTTGGCTATAACTCAGAGTCCAGCCTTACTGGCTAATAAGGCAACTCAACGGGCTCTCTGCCCACTCACTACTCTGTCGTGTCTCTCACAGTCCGCAAGGCTCCTTCGGGCGGGGAAGTTTCTTAGGGTCTGGTCACAGCCAGGGAGTGGAGCGCTAGCAGTCCTGGGTGGGGTGTCCGTCACGCGGCAGGTGCCAGTCCTCATTGCTTGGGTCCCAGCTGCCCCACGGGTTCCAGTTGTCCCAGTTGTTGGGGTGGATGGACAGCCTCCCGGCTCCGGCACGCACTGTCCATGGAAACACGATGTTTCCTTCTCCCCAGGCAGCCTCCCCCACTCTGGGAGATCCTTCTCCTTTTATCCCTGGGACAGCTGCCTTGTCTGCCACAGGTGTGCCTTGTCCCGATCGGCGTGCAGGGCTTGCTGTCCCGGAGACCCCCGCCCGGCTTGGCCCTGTTCCTGCCAACAGCCAAGAGTTGCCCTGTTCATCAGGAGATGTGATGAGCAGGGAAGTGCATCCCTGTTGGATCCTACTGGACCTCTCATTGATTTGGATGTAGGTTAGTACATTGAAATGTAATCCCGAATGAGTGGATACCAGGGCACTCCTGTACAATACATACTCACTGTACAAAGATTACTGAAGAAAGAACTCTCACACATGCTGCTTTATTCGTATTTTGATGATTGCACAATAAATGCCCTAAAAATGACATCCGCACTGAGACTGGGGATAAAAATAGGATATAGATTGTCCTGTCAAGTCCACTTTGGAAACTCAAGGTAGTGTAGCTGGAGGCTTCCCAAAAGAAATGTAAGAACTTCAGTACCTCTTCTTATTGGGCTGCTGCTTACACATTTTAGACTTACGTCTTATTTCTTTGTCACTTCCATGAACACATTTGCAGCATACAGACAGGAAAACGTAACATAACCTGTGAGCTGTATCCTCCGATTATGAGCATCATGAATATGTATTTGGCTTGCTGAACACATGATAAAGACAAGACCTTTTGTTATAATGGGACAACTTTGCTGGTCACCCACCTCCTTTCATTTCTGTGGCTCTCCTGTAGCTGTCACTTCCCAAAGAAATGCAAAAACCACTTGCATACTTTACCGCAGCACAAAGGTATTTATGGGGTTGATCAAATTTTTCATTAAAGGACATATTTCCTTTAGAACGTCACCCAAGTGAGATGCAGGTAACTGAACTTCAAATGTTTGCACTAGAGCAGGGGTCTCCAAATTACTGCCTGCAGGCCACATCCAGCCCACCATAAGATTTTATCCAGCCCCCAGCAACTTAGGGTGCAAGCCAAACTGCTCTGAAACAGGCAGGCCAGCAGGCTTGCTCTGTATCCAGCACAGTTGCAGCACAGGCTGGAGCCTCCACGGGGCAAGGGCACATTTGCACCAGCCACATCTATGGGCTCCTCAGATCTGTGCCTGCTGTTTGGTGGGAGGCAGAATGGGGAGGGGCACAGGCAGAACAGAGCAGGGAACAGGCGGGTCCGTGGGTGGCCCAGGCTGGGGAGGGGGGTGGATATCCTAACCTCTAAATGCGACCGCTCAGAGTTGTGCTCCTGATTTCAGTGGTGCAGCTCTGAATAGCCCCATCCGAGTGGCTGCGCGCTTCCCGGGGAAGGGGAATATTCTCTGGGAGGAGGAAGGGAGGGGCATTTGTGACCTATGGGATTGCCTCTCCTACTCCAGAAGGCAGGGCCGGCTGCAAACCAAGACTCCACCCATAGGAGTAAATCCCAACCCCCAGTCCGGAACTGAAGAGCAGGAACAACCTCCACGTGTAGCGCCACACCAAACCTCCTCTGCGGTGCACCAGACTCTTCCGCAGCTACGTGCTCCATTGTGCTGCAACTAAACTCAAAAGGTTAACATATATACAAGGCCCAGGGGCCTTTCAAACTATAGAAAGGGTAGAAAGCACATGTATACCACCCCACGAATCAGACATCCCTCTAGACCACTCCACACCGAGCCTGGATGGCGGTGGGTTGAATGCCCCTCCCTTCCTCATCCCAGAATAGGAGATTCCCAAGGTAAGGCATTCCTAGTTTTCTCTGGGAGGAGGAAGGGAGTGGCATTCGTGACCTATGAGATATACCAGAGCAGTACTGAAAACGGGTGGGCCAGGCGAGGCTGTATGCCTAGATTCCAACCACCTTCTGCAGGTAGTCTCCTGCCAAATGCAGCTTGTGCTGAGGCAGTGGAGTCTAGGTCACCTACTAGGTCATGAATGCCCCTCCCTTCCTCATCCCAGAATAGGAGATTCCCAAGTTAAGGAATTCCTAGTTTTTACCCCTTTCCTTGGGTAGCATGGCAGCCTATTAAAGCTCTGGACTGGACTGGATATGGGGCAGGCAGGTCAGCCTGCCTATTCCAGCCCAGGAGTTGGACTGTGCTCTTAATAATGATCACAAAATTACATTGAGAGGGTAATGTTTAAAACTGACCTCAACAACTTGCAATTTTAAACGTCATATCTAAACGTCATTCATCTGCTAAGGAATACTTGGCGTTGTGTCCTGAAAGTCTGCAGGGTGGGTTCTGGTGGGCCTCTTTCGGTCAATGTTGTGGCCACAGCAGAAGAAAACCAACCCCACACCCCTGTGCGTTTTCCATTCTAAAGCTCTTGCTTCTCCAAACGCAATGTTCAGTTCCCTCTCTGAGTGCACGTGCAAGTCTGTTTATCTGAAATTCTCATTATCCAAACTTTTTGGGATGCCCCAGGCCATTCAAGTAAATGAGATTGCGCCGAACAGCAACTCTCTCCGGGGAGAGGAAAGCGCTATGTGATTTAAACAAGAGCAACAAAAAGCCCCAAGGAGGATTTCAATTAAGCGGCTTCAGATAATAAGAAACCGGAGCCTGAAGTTGTACTGAGAACTCTAATGAAGTGGCTGAATGACGAATCCATTCCCAGATCCTACTCAATATTCCCAAGTAGCCCAAATAACTATAGTGGGTTTTTGAATGGAATAGAAAGATGAGAAGCTCTCTATACTAACAAAAAGACCAGTCCTAGGCAGTAGTTTGAACGTAGGCTTTGGACCTAAGGTATTAAAAGATGCACATCCTTTTTCTTATACTATTTGCAGAGTGACAGCAATTTACTTTCTGTAATTCTGCTGAGTATTTCTTAGAAGGGAAAGAAAATTCAACAAGCAAAGGGCCTTGCTAATACGCCTCCTTATTCTAGTATGTTGCTAATTTGCTTATCTTTCTTGCTGTTAAAAATCAATAGTGCTAACAAGGGGAGACAAAATAACAGCTGATATTTTTCCAGAGGTCACAAAGTAGCCAGTTAGCTTTTCTGGCACCTGATAAAACTATCTGGGATATACTGGTGTTGGCAGAATGCTTATCGCAAATATATGTCAAGAAAATAGATAAGATTCAGTTATTTCCCTTCATTGCATTGGAAGCTCAATATATATTAGCTCTTTCAAATCCTTGACACAGTAGCTATTGCTAATCAAGTTGCAGTTTATCTTGTCCTTTAGAAAAATAAATCACGTCAGGGAGAACAAAATATATACAACTATATGACCATTCTGCTTCACTTTTTGGCCCTGAAATTTTGATAGACTATTTTATGATACCTTGTATTGAACTCTGACAGCGCAATCCTGTACTGCCCGTCATGCCGACGCTACATCATAGCATTGGTGCGACGCCTCTAACGCGGACGTGGGAGCGCCGAGCGGCAGCCCTGCATCGGCATTAGAGCGGCAGGGCCGGCGCTGCTGTGCCCACGCTGAGCCTTTCTTGTGCCGACCGAAGCCGGTCGGCACAAGGGAGGCTCGGCATGGGATTGGTGGGAGGGAGGGAGGCAGGGGCGGGACGTGGGCGGGCTTGGGAAGTGGCCGTACAGCCACATCCTAAACCCGTCCATGAGGCCGCATGGTCTCCTCGGATCTGCACCCGCTCTTTAGCTCCAGCCTCCACCTACCCAGCACTGGATATGGCACTGGCCGGCCGGCTGTGCTATTCCAGCGCTGGGTAGGATTGCGCCCTCAATCACTTTTCTAAATTTGCTTTGTTTTTGGCACAAAATATGACGCTCTTTTCAGTCCCCTTCCCCACAAACGAACGTAATCTAGGCTTTTATAGAGTCATAGGTCTCTAGTCTCTCTTCCAAGGAAAGCATGCATAAGACACTGGAATTTTTCTGGCAGCCCAATCCTATCCTGCGCTGGAACCGGCAGGCCTAGTAGCCTGCATAGAGTTGGGGCTGGCTGTGGTACTACCTCAGGCAAGGGGAAGTATTTTCCTTTCCCCTGGATAATGCAGCAGCAGCCCGAATGGGGCTACTTGGATCTGCATCATCAAGTTGCATCGGTGATGCAAAGCTGAGTAGCTCAGAGCAAGGCCAGACCACAAGGGGTGGGGTAGGGGCGTAATCCTGGCTCCACTGCCCAGGCTGGGCCGCCCATGGGCTTGCTCTCCCACCACCCTGCTCTGCCTGTTCTGCTCATACTGGAGTGGCAGCAGCTGGTTTCAGACATAAGATTTTCCCACTTTGCTATTGAAATCCTATAACTGGGAATGCCAAGGACCAAACCTTCGAAGTGTCTGTCAAACTAGGATTGGGAAGACCTGCTTGAAAATCATGAATCATAACTCATTAAATCCCCATTAAGCCATGAAGCTCACTGGGTGATTCTGGGTGATCTCTTAAGGATGTGGTCACAATACTTTGCTCCCTCTTCAAGAAGTCTTTGGGAGTCCTGCTGGCACATTCCACACGTGCATCTCTGTTCGAAGGGACCATGCAAGGAAGGAGTGAGATGAGTGGGTAGGGAAGTGGACTGGAACAGATCCACCCATTGTTGGCTGGAGAGAGGAGGCAGCAGCCTCAGGATCCAAAGCACCCCAAACTAGTTTGCCCTACTCCACAAACCACCACTCAGCAGCATGAGCCACATCACTCAGCTCAAGGATGGGCTGGGCATGTGTGAATCTTACCTCTTTCATCAGCCCTTTTGCCAAGCAGTTTCTGCGAGTGCTGCATCTCTACAATGCAGTGGCGTGGCTAGGGCATTTTGCACCTGGGGCTATTTAATTTTTTTTACACACACCCAAAAGCAACTTTTTTTTGTTTTTTGGCCATAATTGTTCCTAGCATTAAGGTATTACATTCTGGGGGGGGGGGGGTGTTTCATTGAATTCCAGGTGAAATTCCGCACTCAACAGTTAAGTATACAGCATGATGGTATTATTCCTTAAAACCGTGATTTTAAAAACCGCAATTTTTGCAAAGGCAGTTTTATTTTTGGTTTTTACGTTTTTGGTCATAACATTTGCTAGAATAGAGATATTATACTCCTGGTTTTTTCTTTGAATCCGGGTGCAATTCCGCATCCTATGATATACAGCATGATGGTATTATTCCTTAAAACTGCAATTTTGAAAATTGCTGTTTAGCAGGCACAGATCAGAGTAGCGCACCAGGGAGGCTGGAGCCTCCCCTCCAGTAAGGGTGCAAATGTGCCCTTCCCACCAGGAGGCCCCAGCCTCCCCAAAGCAACGTTGGATATGGTGCAGGCCCGTCAGCCTTGCCATTCTTGTGCTGCTTAGGATTGCACCCTGAGAGCAGTCCAAACATACTTTACGGTGGCCATTGTGCCAGCCAAACTTTGCTGGCCTAACTGTGCCAGCCTAACTCCAGGTTAGGACTGCGCTCTCAATCAAATTGCACTTGTTGAAAAAATGTACTTAAAAGAGGTGTCTGTTGGCTAGGACGACACAAACAAAAACAGACACATACACATACACCCACTACCGCTTTACCCCCCCCCCCCCACATACACACCCTTGATGTAATTTATTCTAATAAATTTTTGGAGGTTACTTTATTGGGCATTCTGAAGTGTGTAAGCTAAGTAATAAAATGGTCCCACCATCAAACACAATTGCCCATTCATGGGAGCCTTTGAAAGGGAAAAGCTCTTTTGTGTCGCTTGGCCCTATAGATTTATTGACACATACATGTTAAGCATTGTTACACCACATGAGTATCAATATTTAGTCTACTGCAATTGGTTATTCTCAGGCATGGGTGTGTGCAGAAGGAGACAAAGGGAGAGAAAGAAAGATTTGCAGGCAGCATTGCAACTCTTACACTGGATTGCTATTTTTAAAGTCTACAAGGGGGAAAGGAAGCCAGCGTTTTGTACTACAAATAAGATGCATGACGCATCTCCCTTTTGATTTGTTTCAGGAACAGGTAAAACATTGTTGTAGTTCAGTGCAATTCTTTCTCTTTAGGCATTGCTGTCAGCTGCGGTTCTCAGGAAGTCGAGATTACTACTGTCCTCTCAAAACATGATCCGCTTTCTTTCTGTTTGAAAATATTGCTTTGTCTTCTTAACATGCCTTTGCAGCCTGCTTATTCTGTATACACTTAAGAAAAGAAAAAACCCTGAAATCAAACAATACCATGAAACGCAAATCACACAGTGGAGCTGAGAAAAAAATGTAAATCTACACCATTTCATTCTATTTTCCGACATGTGTGAAATAGTGACAGCAAACATACTCACTTTCAGACATTAAAAGAAAGGCTTCCTTTTTTAAACTTCCAGGAGAGCTACAGCTAGTGGAGGAATTGAACTCTGAAATGTTCGTTGCCTCATATAAAATGTCAAAGGAAAACAATGCCCAGCAAGCAACGCAATGACACTGTATTCTCAGGAGAATTCTTCATACATTACAGGTTTTATCATATTTTTACTTCCCAATATCTCTCCTTATAATTTTGCTGGATGGATGTCATAGTTTTTGGTCTAGTATTTTGTGACTGGGAGAAACATTGTTGATGTCAGCAATTCAACATACAGTAGGACAGATCTGCTTTTTAGTCTGAAAACAGCAGAAGTTGAAAGAGCAGTGCTCTATCTTACTTGAAACAGAGCACAAAGAAACTCTTAAGGGAGGAACAAGCTACATACAGATACCTGCTGAGGAGCCATTCAGTCCTCGACTCTTGGAAAAGGAGCAAACATGTCCTTCAGAATTGCTTGTGAAAAGCTGAGGGCTGAGATGAAAATCAGCCCTAACTTTGCAGCTTTATTAATTGGTGGTGAAGGTGGACCCCCCACCTTGCCAATGTTTTGAAGGGACCCCAAACACAGGCAGGCTTTGTCCATTGTGCCAGAGAGGTAGGGAAGGGAAAAAGTTCTAGAGGGGGCAGGGACAAACACAGTCAGTGAGACAACGCAGAGCCATCCTCTGTCTCCCAGTGTCATGCATGGCCTGCAGTATAACATGGGGAAGAAGGGAGTGTCACTTAGTTCCCCACTGCTACCACGAAGGGGCAAAGTCCTATGGTCTGATGGTACAGATTCAGGAGTTAGCCTGATCATAGGGGCCCTCTGAAGTGAGCCTTTGGCCAGTGCCCAATCTCCAATGCCATCCTTGGTCGGAAAGACAAAGGTAGTATTTCTAGGAGATTCTGAGCTGAAGAAGAGAGGGACTACCAGCCCAATCCGATCCATTGCTGGTGTAGTGGGGCTATTGAGCCCATGCTGTATTCAGCATTGGATTACAGCAGGCAAGAAGTCCAGCCCCTACTCAATGGGGCCACTTGGATCTGTACCAGCTATTCAGCTGGTGCAGAACCGAGCAGCCTTGGGTAAAGCTGGCAGGCCCAGGATGGGATTTAGGATGTGGCAAAGGCCTGCTCTACCTCCCGTGCCCACTCTGGGGCCCAATCTGCCCCCATTCCACTCCTGCCTCCAACACAATTCCATCACCCTCCCCCCCGCACCTTGGCGCAAAACCAACCTTCCCCAGCAGCCATTGGGCAGAATGCGACGCCTGCGGAACACTGCAGGCATTCCAACTGGTACCGCTTATTCACTGGGTGCCGGAAAGTGATTAACTGGGCTTTTAGGACACCCAGTGCTGGCACTGCAGCAGCAGCGCCAGTGCGGCCCATCAATTGTTATCAGGCTCATTGCAGAGAAAGAGACTGAAATAGAAGCTTTTCAGCTGGTGCTTTTCAACTTGTTCATAAATCAATCAATCAATCAATCAATCAACAGGTACTTATATACCGCTTTTCAACACGAAGTTCACAAAGCGGTTTACAGGCAAATAGTAATAATAAAGTTAAATGGCTTCCTGTCCCAAAAGGGCTCACAATCTAAAAAAAGGCAGACCGCCAGCAACAGCCACTAGAAAGACTGTGCAGGGGTGAAGAGGGACAGTTACTCTCCCCCTGCTAAATATAAGAGGAACACCACTGGAAAAAGTGCCTCTTGTCCAGTTAGCAGGGGTTAACTGACCTGGAGACAGGGATAAGCAGCGAGGTGGCCAAGTTTGCGGATGACACAAAACTTTTCCGGGTGGTGAAGACCAGAGGGGATTGTGAAGAGCTCCAGAAGGATCTCTCCAAGTTGGGGGAATGGGCAGCCAAATTGCAGATGCGTTTCAATGTAGACAAGTGTAAAGTGATGCACATTGGGGCAAAAATCCAAAACTTCACCTATAGGCTTATGGGTTCTGAGCTGTCTGTGACAGCTCAAGAGAGAGATCTTGGGGTGCTGGTGGACAGTTCAATGAAGGTATCGACCCAGTGTGCAGCAGCAATTAAGAAGGCCAATTCTATGCTTGGGGTCATTAAAAAAAGGGGTTGAGAATAAAACAGCCAATATGATCATGCCATTGTACAAATTGATGGCAAGGCCACACCTGGAATATTGTGTACAGTTCTGGTCGCCGCACCTCAAAAAGGACATAGTAGAGTTGGAAAAGGTGCAGAAAAGAGCGACGAAAATGATTATGGGGCTGGGGCACCTCTCTTATGAAGAAAGACTGCAGCATTTGGGGCTCTTCAGCCTAGAAAAAAGGCGCTTGAGAGGGGACAAGATTGAGACATACAAAATACTGCACGGAAGGGATAGAGTTGATAGAGGGATGTTCTTTTCCCTCTCTCAAAACACCAGAACCAGGGGGCACCCGCTAAAACTGAAGGTTGGGAGAGTTAAAACAGATACTTTTTTACCCAGCGGGTAGTTAATCTGTGGAACTCTTTGCCACAGGAGGTGGTGATGGCATCTGGTGTGGATACCTTTAAGAGGGGATTGGACAGATTCCTGGAAGAAAAGTCCATCGTGGGCTATAGGCAATGATGGGTTGTAGCCTCCTTACATTAGTAGTAGGCTACTTCAGAGTACCGGGTGCAAGGGAGTGGCAACAGGATCTTGTTGTCTCATGCCTCCCTGGGGCACCTGGTGGGCCGCTGTGAGATACAGGAAGCTGGACTAGATGGGCCTTGGCCTGATCCAGCAGGGCTCTTCTTATGTTCTTATGTTCTTAGAAGCTAAGGAAGAGAACAATCCAAGAGATGAAGGGTCTAGGGAGACAGAGGTGCCTACAAAACCCGTGTAGTCTGATATTGACTGATGTTGTAGCAGATGTTCTGCTGTCTGTCTCCCTCTGATGCTTTATCTCTATATTTGAAAATAAAGCAAACACTGCAAAAAATATTTATTTTTTAGCCTTATTCAGCCAACAGAGAATACTTCCCACTGGTTGTTGGCTGATGTTTCTTTTGCATCTTTGTTAGATTGTGAGCTCCCTGGGCCAAGGAACCATTTTAAAATGTCTCCTGCTAAGTAAATCAATCCCACATTCCTGCCCCTCCCCCATTAGCCAGGGTAGTGCTGCACCCATGAAACTTTTCACTACTCTGGAAAGTGGTACATGAATGTGTAGCATTACTTGAAAAGAAGCGCAGTCACTGCATTATCAGGTCATACACAACTACACATTTTCTTTTACAGATTTTTTTTTTCCTAAAAGCAGACAATAAAAAGGAAGTAGGCGATGTACCAACGTACTTAGATTCAGACTCGGTTGTACCAGAATAGCACAAAGCATGAAAACACATAAGCTGCTTTTTGTATAGGAAAGAGCAGACAACTAGATAAGATATTGTGTGCTGTGCTATTCTAAGCAACAAAACTGTGCACCTAGTAGCAGTCAAGACAAGAATAGGACTTAGTCAGGCATCAGATCCTAATCCCTTTAGATAGTGGTTTCCAGTTGGATCTTTCATCAGCTGCAGTGACCTGGTATCTCTTGGATAACCAGCCAAATAACCACAGTGTTGCACTCTAGTACTTACCTTTCATCATAGTTTTTTCTGTTACTGCAGTGATTTTCAACTTTTTTTTTCATCTAATGGAACACTGAGGAGGTGCTAAAATTGTCAAGGCACACCATCAGCTTTTCGACAGTTGACAATGTACACTGCACTGCTGGCAGGGAGCGGGAGCTTCATTTGTAGGCCCCCAATGGCCCTACAAATAAATGACCCTCTCTCAAACTGCTAAGGCACGTCTGCAGACCATTTGTGGAACACCAATATGTTCTGGCATGGTGGTTGAAAATTATTGTGCTATTGCACACATGCATGCCCAGAAATTTTGAATGGTAGCAGCTCCAAGGAACAAACTGCCCTGAATATGCAGTGACC
The DNA here is from genome assembly GCA_029204185.1 of Lerista edwardsae. Taxonomy (NCBI): domain Eukaryota; kingdom Metazoa; phylum Chordata; class Lepidosauria; order Squamata; family Scincidae; genus Lerista; species Lerista edwardsae. The sequence continues at coordinate 6,377,113 of JAJKFI010000028.1, read as the reverse complement.
AGGAATAGAGACCAGGAAGAATTGACGAAGGGGTCCAGCCGTATCCTGACCCTCAGGTTCTGATCCTGCTCACTGCTGTCGTTTTTGCCATCACCAGCCAACAATATCACTGTAACTATAAAACACAGCACATTGAAATGTTTGTTGTTGCTGTTGTTATTTTAAAAATGCGTACAGATTATGCCTCGTTATCCACTGATTCTATAGCCACTTATTTGACTCACCACTGATATTGGGGTCCACTTTAAAATGCCTTGTAACCATGGTTAAACTGTAGGTCGGGACTCACCAGTGGGTTGCAAGCCAATTTCAGGTGGGCCATGAAACACCAAGAGCAGCCATATTGAAAGTATGGGAAGATGGGATGCTGGAAACAAGGAGGGCTGTGTGGTTGTTTTACTTGTGCCAAGGTTGTAAATAGGCTTTTTTTCCCCTTTCTGATTCACTTTGCTATTGGAAAATGGCTGAGAAATAACCCAACTTATTGCTGCATTCTTAAGAAAGCAGCAGGCTCCGGTGTCACCATGATAGCACTTCCAGCCATTTCATCACTTCTGGTGGGTCCAGGACAGACTGTAATTCTGAAAAGTGGTCCCAGTTCAAAAAAGTTCGAGAACCACTGCCTTAAAACAAGGGGAAAAGTTCCAAAATCCTATTTCCTACTTTTACGCTGTTTAAACTGCACCAGTTGCAAGCTTCTCAGGGTTAAAGATAGCTTTAAAGACTTACTTCCAGGTTTCTTGCTTCTCCATTGTCACCCCAGAATTTTTCCACTAGGTTTTTTTTCCAGGTATCTACTGGGGGTTCTGAAACAACGTCAGTGAGTATCGAGGCACAACTGTATACTGTTTTCTAACAACAAAAAAGTTCACAAATCAAGTTACATAGGAAAAGACATTTTTAAAAAATGTTTCCCTATCCCAGAGAGCAAAAGTGTCTAAAATAGCACCACTGGGCATGAATAGGAATAGTTGCTCTCCCCATCTAAATACAAGAAAACTACCATGCTTAAGGGGTGTCTTACTATAGTTAGCAAGGGCAAAGAATAGCATCTTCTATTCCATCTCACTCTTTGCACAGCCTTACTCATCAAGAGCTCAGGAGCAGAAGGAAGATAATTTTCAGCACAGTTATACTATCAGATTCCAAAAAGGAAACCCAGTCTTTTACTCATCTACAGCTCTGGTGTTAATTTTAAGGACAGCAAACATGGATTTCTCAATTGATCTCCCTTGTCAAGGGAAAAAGTCTTTTAGATTGTCAGGGTCAAACAACCTATCCATTTGGAGATAATAATCACATGTTATGGCAATAGGATAAGCCAAGAATAATAACTTCTTCCCAGACTGCAAAATGCGCATGCACACGCACACACGCGCGCACACACACACACACCCCGAAGCTGATGTACACATTCAGGGGTGAGGAAGAGAAATAAAAACTTTGCAATAATGCATTTCTTGATTTCTCCACTGATTTTATTCTCAGTTATTCTGACATCTGCATTGAGGCTTCAAGATTAAGGGACTGTTTTCTTTTTCTATCAGGTGGAACGAATTTTGAGATGTTAGTGGGTCGACTGAAAATTAATTTGATGTGGAAGCTGGTGAGGAATTCTCAAGTGTGCCATCTCTCTCTCACTCATAATAATGAGTTTTGCTAGGAAAAAAAATATGATTCCCTGTTAGGGGTTGATAACAAGTGCAAGTGACTAATTTAGTAGTCCCTTATATTAGATCTCTATTAACTTCACTTGGGAAAAGTTTTTTTTATTCTTATTATTTTACTTAAATCCTATTCTTATATGGAGTTTCCAGTGGTCTGCTATCCACGAGGTTGATCAGGTTCGTACTTCCTTAGTTTCAGAAATGCTGCAGCTTCATACACTCCCATGATCATTCACTGGGATGTTACCAGGTATGCTCTGAGACACATGTAATGTGCACACTTGAGGGAATTTTGCCTGCATGTGCTGGGACCAGGGGCGATTCTAATCAGAGCCGCGCCCATGGCAGGGAATGACATTGCACACACACCCCGCAACGTCATGACGTCACGACGTCATGATGTTGCAGGGTGTGGCTTCCCAGCTTGGAGGGCGGGGAGTGGCCACTGCATCCTCCAAGCCGGGAGGGAAGCTGCCGGGGTGCACTCCGGGCCAGGGGTTTAAAGTGCACTTTAAACCCCCAGCCCGGAGTGCGCAGCGCCCGCTCCCCGCTCCGTCTGCCGGGGCGCGCGAGCACTTTAAAGTGCTTGCGCGTCCCGGCGGACAGAAGGGGAGTGGGCATGGCGGGGGTGCCATGCCATCAGCGCCCCCCAAGATGGCCCCAAGATGGCGCCCAGGGCTCTTGCCCCCCCATAGCCCCCCCCTAGATCCGCAACTGGCTGGGACCAAGGTGCAATGGTTCATGACACAATTTAATAGATAGGTATAAAATAAGGATGAAAAAGGCAAGAAGATATGTGAAATACAATAGCACTTTTGGGGGAAGGATGAATAGACAATCAAAGGAAGGGGGAATCTGAAAACGTGCAATACTGATCACATGCACAAACAGAGTTAAACTCTAAACGGTATGCAGATTAACAGGAAGGGGAAAACCCTGGAAGAAAGAACACATGCAAAATGAGGGGATGAGATATATTGGAAAGGGGAAATACGATCTGAAAGGGATATATTGATTTTTCAGGGAAATAAAAGTGGTTACCCCAAAGGGCAAAGGAATAGGGAACCAGGGTTTGTGCAGTACCAGGGAAAGGAGACAAGAAGTGAAAAGCTAAGAAATGAAGGGGAAAGAAGCCAGAGAAGACTACGGGTTTTCACTTTGGGAGGGGACAAAACTAGGTGGGAAGGGGACAGGGAGGCATTGGGAGGGGTGGATCTGGTGCTGATAGCACACACCGGATTCTATACAACTCTTTGTAAAACCTCCCCACCCCTTTCTTTTTGGACTTGTGCCAGCCAAGAGCAAGTGTATATCCAAGGGGACCCATTGATGAGCTTATGGAGGAGGTTTACAAAGGGGTATGGGGAAATAATTCTTCTTTCCCTTTTCTCATCCAAAGCTTCCCAATTCCCACCCCCCTGGTGGATACAGAGCTTTTTGGAGCAGCTACATCAGTGTGAGGGGGGGGGGAGAAGATTGGGCTCTAAATCTTTGTAAAATTTTGTAGAAAAATTGATACCGACAGGAAGATCTTTGGGAAATGCTCAGTTCTGCTGCAAAACAGGCCCAAATTGCTCAAGTCAGTGACCTGCTTTGTTTCTGTGGGTTCCTCATTTCAGAATCCTAGTACCATGTGTAGCTAGGAGAGATCTCACAAATGACACAACATGCAGCATGGACTTCCTTCAGACAAGAAGCTATTATGAGTTTGGAGGCCAGCCAAGAAAGGAAACAAGGTTGTTATTGGCATGATTTTAATCATGATAGACAATTAGCAAAGCTTAATTACGTTAAGAAAGAAAATGAGCGTGAGTGGCAATAATGAATTTCCCTAGTAAATCTCCTGTGCCTCAAAATAAAATGGCTGACCTATAAATAGACCAAAATTAGAATAGGTGTTTGCCCACATGGCCCAGCATTGTTTACCACACACCAAGTATGGCTTTTGCAATGAAGAATGTGGTGAAAGTGAGAGAATGAACAAGTGCAGACTTGTACTGCCAGAACATTGTTGAGATGTCAAGGGAAAAGCATCTACTCTGCTTGTTTGGTATATTGTTTGGTATAGAGTTCTAGTTTCCCCTCCAAAGCCTCCTGATCCTGTGAAAGCCTATGCATGTCTACTCAGGAATAAGCTCTAGTTACAGCCCAACCCGATCCAGGGCCGGTGCAATGTGTACAGCGGTGGGTGCTGACGCAGCCTTCACTGCATGCTTATGGGCTGGGCAAGGACAGCTGCTGCTTGTTCCCCAAATGGCTTACTCAGATCTGTTCTAGTTCTTCAGCTGGCATAAATCCAAGTAGTAAATCCAAATAGGTTCAAAGGGGCATGTCAGGCCTGGGCTGGGTGCATAACAACAACAACAACAACAACAACAACAACAACAACAACAACAACAGTAGTAGTAGTAGTAGTAGTAGTAGTAGTTATATACCGCCTTTCTAGATCATTAGATTGCTCTTTTGACTTTATTCAAGGCAGTTTACATAGCTAAACCCAAAGGGTTTTATCACAAATAAGTTCTAATCTTACAAGAACTGCTACATTCAGATGACACTTTCAAGTCCAGCCTTCCTTTCTTAGCTGCACAATTGCCTTCCTGCCGGCTGATAAACAACTTCTTGCTCTCACCAAGAAACAGCTGGCCCGACACAACTCCTCTCTCACAGGCAACCGGACACAGCTCAGATCTTATCAGCCACATTCTCGAGGTCTGCCGCTCACGGAAACTTTCGGTGTTCTCGAACTGGCGACCTTCGGATCTTATCTTTGGGCATGACTGCCGCTTTTACTCTCTCGGCTAGACATCCTGCCCCTATATATCAGCCCCACTGCTGCTGCCTAGCTCCATGCCTGGTCCACCCTCAACATGCCCGAGGCCTGGCCCAATCCACACCCCAGTTCTCCCTGAACCGCGATCTCTGCCCCCTTCCCTGGACTGGTGTCCAGGTGCTTCTGGCATGTTTCCACTGGCAGCTTTGACATGTGCAATGATTGCACTTTCATAAGATCCACTGTCATAAATGGCCCATAGGATGGGCTAGTTGTTATAGTAGTAATAGAACTTACTCCCAGGTAAGCATGTTTACAAAAAAAAATCAAGTTTGCAAACAATTAACAGCCTGATCTTAAGCCCCAACTGTGCTCAAAGGAACAGTGGAGCTGAAATGGCTGCCACTATATCCTATGGGGCTGGGGCAGTAAAAATGTATAGGCTTGCACTGGGTCTTTTGAAAATGGCTTTTGTATTTCATTGAGGACCAAGTCCAAGACTAAGCTTTTAAAGGATGTCATGTGGCTGCCGGAAGAAACAGAGAAATGTCGTATTTGAACTGAATTCCATGGCCTTAATGCAGCCAGAAATTTTTTAAAGATTACTGCTAATTTCAGATACATATTAGTTAGGTCTTAGCAGGTTTTCCTGGGAAATGACTTTTATGCCAAAGAAATTCGTGTCTAAAATAAAGGGGGAAGAATTGAATAGTACACCATCAACAAAGTATTCAAATGTAAAATAATTGTTATAATATCCACATTAGTGGCCTTTAGATCTGTGCAATTATTATCTGGGAAAAAATGGACAGGACTAGTTAAATCATCCGAAGTTTTAATGGTGCCATTATAAAGGGGCATAAAAAAGATCTGGCAGTGGTAACATAAAGAAATACTGCAAAACGGTTTTATGTGCAGTGTCTGCTTTTGTACTAGAATGCAGGCTATGAAAGCAACAGGATGTTAAAATCCCGCAGGAGATCTATGCTTATAGGAGATCCCAGAAAGTCAATGAAGCTAGGCCAGCTTCAAAATATAGTTATGAACATGACCTTCCACTATAATATTACAGGCATATCTTTTTAATGGTGTATTCCCTCATCTTGAATACATATGTTAAGAAAAGATGACATATCCCATTAAATGAGAAAAGGAAAACTTTACTTGGTGTAAAGTTAGATACTGTATTTTGAATCAGAGATCTCACGTAAGCAAGGATATACTGAGTTTAGCCACTGTGATAATTTGAGGGACAGCATGCATGATGTATAGCAGGCTATGTGAGCGATTGGGTGCAATTCATTCATTTCTTGAGCATGTCAAGCTGAACTGAATAGAAAATGGGTAGCAGTGATGGATTGTTTCCATTTTGTGGTATCTAAAGCTGTGATCTTTTTGAAGTTAACATGTCACAAATCCCCAAGATCCTGGTGAAAGACAAGCCTAGAAGTGGCTCATTCACATCACTTTTCACTATCTCATTGTGAGCCAAGTTCCCTGGACTGATGACTACAGTGTGCTAATTTTCATCAATCAGGGACACTTTTCTATCTAAAAATAAAGTGCTCTATTGAAATTCTGCACAGCTTAGCAGTGCTAAAGGAAACCAGTTCCTAAGGGAGCTGTGCAGGCCCTAACCTGGTGACTGGAGTCAATTACAGGAGGGATGAGAAGGAATAGTGCAAAATCTGAAATGGTGTGGGCCAGAACAGCAATATTTTAGAACTCAAGTTGTTCCAATAGCATGCTTTTATTAATCCCTTGCTAGCCAAAACCCACCAGAGACACCGACTAAGCCAAATGGACATTTCTAATTCATTATCATGCTAAACACAGTGGTGTATATTACAGACACACGAGAACAATATTTTGGAAATGACACCCATACAGAACCTTCTCAGTTAAAGCCTGGTTTTAACAAACAGCAGTTCTGAATTCCTGGTTTTCAGGCACCAAAGCAAAATCACATACTACAATACATTAGGTGGGAGGGATAAAAATGAAACCACAGATGGCCCAAATTCCACATTCAGAAACCCAATCTGGGCAACAGACAGTAGTTATGAAAAGGGACAGGATCACCAACTTCTGAAACAGACAGAGCAACCAAAATCAAGGAGCCCCACTGGCATAGTTGGGACTTATATAGGAAGTCACACGCACCTCAAAGGGCCCCATCTTATCCAACTTTCCAAGGTAAGGAAACAAATGTTCCCTTGAAGAGGCCTCCATAACTTCCCCCCAATTGCAGGATGCAGTGCATGCCCCATTGGCATGATGGAATTGGCACCAGAAAGGGGCCAGATCACCAACTTCTGAAATAGGTGGGACAACCGAAAGCACAGAGCCTATTGGACTGAGCCAGCTAGAATCCTATCATGTAGGTGTAGTTGATCTAGTATAGAACTTCCAAATGCATTTCCTAACCCTGTTTTTTTTTTTAAAAAAAAATAGAATGCTATTTCAATAAAAGCAGAATTAAATATGAATTACAATTTCCATTCTTCATATAGTTCCAGGCTGCTTGATTTCAGGATATGATTCCATGGCTGAATATTGTGGCTTTCAATCATTTTACATGCTTGTGTAAGAAGACAGAATTGCTAAATCTTTAGCAATTTAGCAATAAACAAAACCCAAAACTGTCTTCAGGCACGGTCTGAAGGATGGCAGAAAAGTGATCCAGCTGCTCTGAAAGGTTCTGAGCTACCTCCTCCCACAGCCTCCCACCCTCTGTTCCTCACTGGCCCATTTTGCCCCCCACCACTGGCTTACCTGCTCTGGTGGGCGGCTGGTGATTCACTGGCAGACTGGGAGCGCTACCAAAATGACCACTGACTGAGCTCTGTGCACTCCATTGGTAGACATTTTGCAATAGCGGAACTACTATTGCAAAAGACTGTCTGTAGCAGCCCAGTCCTCAATAGGATTGGGATGTTGAACTGCTAACTGAAACCAAGTAATGGAACCTCAGTTCTTCACCTCTGCTTTGGTTGGGAAGGTGTTAATAACATCATGCAACTGGAACAGTTTCAATTCTAAAGTATTGTTCTTAAGTGTCTCTGACACTTCAACTGTTCATAAGCATGTACTCACAGTTCACAAGCATGTGCATCTTTGTAGACCTACAAGTTTTAAACTCTGGAACAGAGAATCCTAGAAATAAGGGTTGGACCTTGGTATCTGCAGGAGATCCATGTGCGGCCTCTATGGACCTCAGAACCACCACCACCACCCCGGATATAACTGGAAGGAGCTTACAGTTGTATCTGGGAGGTCCTGTGAATCCTCCAGCAGCTGAAGTGGAACCTGAGGTGAGTCCAATCCATGGGTTCCAAACAGTGATGTCATCCGGGCGCGCCAAGAACCGGAATGCCCAGATGATTGGCAGCTCTCCGCCCCGATGGCGGAGCCCGGCCACACCTCCCTGCGCCCGGAATCGCTCCATTTTGGAGCGAACCGAGTGCAGGGGCGGGCGGGAGGGCACAAAGATGCGCGGCTTCTGCCGCGCAATGGCGCCCTTCGCTGCCAGCCCCTCCAGAGGAAGCAGTATGGCGTACCGGCCCGTTCCTCCAGCATGCCATCACTGGTTCCAAACCAGTGGATAAAGAGGACCCACTATATTCCCTTTGCATGGGTGTGTGAGACCTCATGGCATGTGTTCAGTTGGGCTTACTGTCAGGAAAGTGAGCATTAGATTGCAGCCTGTGGGCATAATCCTAACCTGTGCTTGAATAAGCAAGCCGGCTCACATGTGCTGCATCCTAACCACGATAGGAGGCAACAGTGGCTCAGTGCGGGGCAAGAGGATATTTTCCCCTTGCCCCAGGGCAAGCCCCAGCCAGCCCCATTGGGCTGCGCGGATCTGCGCCAGCAAAATGACAGGCGCAAGTCCACATGGCCAGGAGTAGCCCGAATTGGGCCCGCCCAGCCCAGGGACGGGGGTTTGAATACAGCCTAATGGCCGTGTCCTATCTCTGCCCCCTTCCCGCCTACAGTGCCTCCTGCCAACCTCTGGCATGCACTTGGCTCAGCCCTGCACCAGAAAAGCTAAGCTGGCACTCAACCGGCACAGCTGATGGATGCGTCGTCGTCTCTGAGCCAGCACTGCTGCTTGCACCAGCCCTGTGACCAAACACAACACAGACAGACCTCATGGCACATTTGCAACAGCACAAGACCGCTGTGCCAGCGCAATGCCGGGTTAGGGTTGCGCCCTGTGTGGAGTAATCTTCATGGAACAGAACTCTTACAGGAGCAAAAAACCTGGACACTTGGTGTTAGGGACACATGTACAAATGTCAACATTTCCACACATGTTCAGTGCAAGTAACAGAAATCTGACCCGTATGGATATCTCATGGCAGTATGTTCAGTCTTCAAATGAAAAAAGATTGGTGTGCATTTAAACTACACAAAGAAATCTAAGGTTCAGAAGAGTTGTAATTACTGCTGAGAGACCTCTACCGTAACAGAACTACAATAACTGAAATACAAAGAGGAAACCCTGGCAGAACATCACACCAAAAATATCCTTCATAGAAAAGACAAGAACAAATGGACAAGACAAATATGGGAAGAAAATGAAAACAGAACCAAGAAATCATTGGCTAAAACCAACATTCTGTAGGTCCAGCTTATAGTAATAAAATGCTCAAGTTCAGAGCTGGCAGCCAATCGCCAAACTAACTCTTTAATGCTACAGCAAGGCAAGTCCTTGAGGGAGTGGAAAAGAAAAAAAGATGATTTTTTTTCCCCATTCTGCCTCCCTGAAACACCATCCCTCAAGACATGAACAGTGCCTGTTTCAGGCTGGCTGCAGCCCAGGATCCTAACACGCTTCCAGGCTGAGGATGCATTGCAGTTTATTACTGTAGGTCCCACTTGGATACAGTCCTGGCAATTGAGCAGAATCAAGAGCCCCAACCTGTGTTAGGTGATGATGCTCAAGCTAACTATTGCATCCTTCCTCTAGGAGTCAAGTGAAGGTGCCAACTTCTTTGTACTGTATCTGCTGCACAAATTCTCTTGGGGCATGACTTTTCTCTCTCCTTTGCCAAACAAAGCTCCCAGCAAAAAGTAGCTAGGGAGCATCTGTAAAGATGGTGACCTCCCAACAAGATAATTCATTCATCTTGTATCACCTTACCGGACGCACATCTACGACAAAAACAGCACTTTCCCCCTGAATTCTAATAAATTCTTTTACTATAAAATTCTGGGTCTTTTTTTCCTCTGGTTTTGCTTACAGCAGAAATGGCTCTTAGGGCACAATCCTGTACTGTCAGTAGTGTCATTCATTAACCAGGAGACGGAACGCAAGGCGGGACTTACCGCCTGATTGGCTGCTCGGTTCTGACGCGTCGCTGCCTTGCCGAGCGCCGCACGGGCACCCCTGGCCTCGGAGGGGGTGCCCGCTTGCCTGGGTGGCGCGCTGGGTGCTCAGGAGAGCCGCGGAGGGGTGCGCCACCCGGAAGGAGTCCCCGCGGCGGAACGGCAGGCGGCGACGCGTCACGGGCTCCCTGTCAATCAAGGGGTAAGTCCCGCCTCGCGTTCCGTCTCCTGGTTAATGAATGACACTACTGTGTACTGTGCTGGATTAGCAAGGCTGGATGGCCTGTGCCATCTTAGCGCAGTATAGAGGAGGCTGAAGCCTCCCAACGGCAAGGGCATGTTCACACCCTTACCGTTGGGGAGACTCCAGTCTCCCCTATTCACTCCTCGGATCTGCGCCTGCTAAATAGCAGATCCTCGGATCTGTGCCTTGGATCTGGCCCACATCTCACCCCTAACCCTTCCCCCCACCAATCCCATGTTCAGATGGACATGGAGCCTCCCTCGTGCCGGCCAGCTTTGGCCGACGCAACAGAGGCGCAGCGCGGGCGCAACAGGACCAGCACTGCCTGCAGCACCGGTCCTGTTGCCTTAGTGTCGATGCGGGGGTACCGATCGGCGCCCGCGTCAGCGCTAAGTGCACAACGTGATGCAACCCTGTTGTGTTGACACTGTGTAGTTTCTAGGATTGTGCTGTCAGCCATTTCTCTGGAAGGCAAGATCCACTTTATATCAATAGCTTGGGGTCTGCATCTCCATGAATATAAACCTGAGAGGCACACTAACTTTTGCCCCAATCGTATATCGCTCCCCTGCTGGTGTAACTAGTGTTACATCAGGGACGGCTGCTTTACAGCTGTCCCACCAGATGCAGATCAGAGCAGCCACATAAGGCTGGCTGGGGCTTACCTGGGTGCAGTATCTAGGGTGTGGCGTGGGGTGGCAAGAGCCATGGGCGCCATTTGCCAGGGGGCGCTGATAGCCCGCCCACACAGTGCCCAAGAAGACACCTGAGCCGCAGCTGAAGGAAGTCATGCGCCCCTTGGCTCACAGAGCCAGGGAGGTGCGTGGCTTCCCTTGGCCGCAGCTCAGGTTTTGCCCGAGCGGTGGCCAGGAGACGCCGTGCCCCCCTGCTCTGTGAACCAGGGAGGCACATGGAGTCTCCTGGCCGCTGCTTGGACAAAATGAGGCGGGGCTGACATGGCAAACAGAAGCCACACCCTGTGACATCACGATATTGTGACATTGCGTGCCAAGGACGCAGTTTCGCCCTGGTACACCTCTGCCTGGGTGCAATGGGAAAATCTCCCCTTGCCCTGCCCTGCGCTGCTGCTGCTTCCTAATGACCTTAGGAAGCAGCCCTGATGCACCAGCCCTGCAATACCAGCTCTGTTTAGGATTGGGCTGTGCTGGTCTGAGTTGCCCCATATTTGCTGTTGCGGCTTACCCGGAGGAAATCTCTAGCATCCAAAAATCCCCCATGGGATGAAGCAGAAGCCGTGCTGGTGCCTCTGCAATGGCACAGAGGGATTTAGGTAGGATTGGGCTATGTTAGAGGTAATTTAAGGCTACAAACAGATCCAGGGTGCAATCCTAAACTGAGTTAGGCTGGCATAAGCTAAGCCACCAAATTTCGGGCAGCACAAGGGCTACCGTAAAGCACGTTTGGACCACTCTTGGAGTCAGAGAGGCCAGTACAATGATGTGAGCCATCCCCACTCACTCCGAGAGTGGTCCAAGTGCACTTTATGGTGGCCCTTGTGCCAGCCAAACTTTGCTGGCTTAGCTTATGTTGGCCTAACTCCAGTTTAGGCTTGCACTCCCAGAGTGCGATCCTAACCCATTTTCCAGCATTGACATAGCTGTGCCAATGGAGCATGTGCTGCGTTCTGCAATGGAGTAGTAGTCACAGAGGGCTCCTCAAGGTAAGGGAATGTTTGTCTCCCTTACAAGGGCAGTTGCATTACCCTTACCCCAGTGTTGGAAGGTTGATTAGGATTGCAACCCCAGTGTAGTATTGTGTTTAGATTTTGGGAGACCTGAGTTCAAATCTCTGCTCAATCAAGAAGATAAAATGGAGAGAAATAAGCATGTATGCTATCCTAAGCATTGTGGAGGAAGAGCTACATGTAAAACATCAATGTAGTACAAATTATACAGGGGTTACCATAATTTATGAGCTGTCTTTTATAGGCTCAATGCAGCATGTAAAGACATAAAATCTAACATTCAACATATATCCAACGGGGGCAACAGCAACAGATTAACACAGAACTAACCTGTTGTACCAAATGCCAATGAGAAAAAGTGAAGTAGAAATTAAATAATTTTCACAAATTACTGAAGGTATTTTTAGAGATCATTAGAGTGATGAAGAATCATTTCACAACAACTGGCAAAGAATAATGATTTGTTAATGTACAATTTTAAAGTTATTATTTCTGCCATCACTTCTACCCCCAACATTATTGCTGTAGTCTTCACTCATAAGAACGGGTTTGTTTGTGGCAACAAATTCATTTTAAAAAATTTCTTGAATAAAAGTAGCATATTTTGGTTTGCAACAGGTGAGTCCTTGGTATCTGTGGGAGTTCTGTTCCATAACTCCTTTTGGATACCAAAATCCATGGATACGGTGGTCCACATTTAAAGCACTTTAAAAACAAAACCAGCACCAAGATAGTGTTTTGTACCTGTGCGCAATTCAAGCCATGCTGTTTCAGGGCTAAAAATAGTTTTAGAGGCTGGGAAATGGCATGGGTTGTCCCCACAAAGGTAGGAAATGAGATTTTGGTGCTTGTTTTTAAAGTGCTTTAAATGTGGACCCTGGTATCTGCTGGCATCTGCTGTGAGACAAAATTGTGGATGCCAGATATGCGCACATCACTGGCCCACTGTAATGGGCCAATCCAACCTAAATCCCAGTGCAGCGATGCAGTGGTGCTGACCCTGGTGCAGGCTATGCTGCATCCCACACAGGATTTTTGGCTGCTGGAGGTATCCTCAAGGCAAGGGATGCAGGCTCTCATAGATTTGGGCTGCAGGTACCTTATTTTTAGTATGTTGTCCATCTGCCCTATCAAAGGCACTTTGAGGTAATGACTTGGGTGTGTTTGATGATTCTTCATTTTGAAAGATGTCATTTTAAGAATTTTTAGAGGATTCAAAACTGCCCTGTGGGAGATCTGTTCTATACCAAAATGTCATTTCAGATTCTGGACTACATGTTTCTTTGGACTCTTGCTTTATAAATGTTTCACATCACCTGCATTTTTCATCATTGCACTTTCATGTGAACTGTGAATTCCTTGTAGGTAACCTACAATGTCTAGCTGAAAGCTGAAGTGTTTTGAGGGGGTGAGAGGGAAAATGATTACCTTCTTCCTGTGTCAGAAAAGATAAAACCACCCAATGATTCCCCCCCCCACTCCTGGTGCCTAGTAATTCTATTAATATTTTAACAAATGGAGACTTTATAGTGTCATCCATGTGTGAAAATTAAAACAAGCGTGCTCCAAAAGTGTGCACTGTATAGCATAGTTGTAGCACTTAGTTGAAAACTGATAGAACCACGTGTTGTTTCTCAAGCATCGTGGACTTTTCCCATAATTCATCAAACCCTATTGCACAAAAACTAATTTGGGTGAAAAGCTCTCATCATTTTTTCAGGAAGGATAGATAGATAGATAGATAGATAGATAGATAGATAGATAGATAGAT
>JAJKFI010000028.1:6351531-6363609 GCA_029204185.1 Lerista edwardsae | reverse complement strand
GATAGATAGATAGATAGATAGATAGATAGATAGATAGATAGATAGATAGATAGATAGATAGATAGATAGATAGATATAGTCTCCTGATTTTCTACCCTTGCAAATTCCCACTTACACTTAGAGTAATACAGATTGAATGATCAAATTTTTAAGATAGGATTTTCATCGTCATGCTCAAGGAACACCATTCACAGTCAGCTCAAGTGTCTTTTACTGTCTTCAGCATGGCGAAACAAGGGCACCCTCCATCGAAACCAAGAGTATACTCCAAGAGGTGCCAACAATGCTCATTAATCCCAGGAAAAAGCTGATTTTTTTGGTATGAAAATTATATTATACATGCCTTAAGAAGAGACGAGCATTGCAAGCAGCTGAATACTACTATGGCTCAGATTAAAATTTGACTAAGTCATAGTTTACCTGCACCAGTCCTCTACTACTACTCCGTCCTCCCTCGCCTTTAGTTCCACAAATCCTTCCCTGTTCTCTTTCAATAACACATGCCCATCTGGCACAGCAAAAGTGATGGCACTCCATGGCAAGAGGAAAGGAGGACAATCTGATCTCTGTCACCCTCCCCTCTCCAGTATACTGCAAGTATACCAGGAAGAAAATCCCTGTGGACCTTGAGGAATGGAATGATAGAAATTATTGTGATGTGATGAGAATGATCACCTGGAGTTGCTCTTGGAAACTCCATTTCTCAAGGGCCACGATGCTTTCTTCCAAGCATCATATCAGCAGACCAGAAATGGGAAGAAAGAAGTTGAGTTCTCCCTTTTTCTCTCTTACTGCAGCCCCAGTGTTGCCCCATACAAGTAAGTGTAATTGAAGTGGAAGGTGGGACAGGTCTGGGAGATTTGGAGAAAGGCTTGCTGGGTAGGAGAGAGAGGCTGAGCATCAAATAGGCTCAGATGATAAAACACAGACATCAGACATCATGAAGGCAGCTGTACAAAATTATACAGAAACCACAGATAAGAAGAAAGATGGTAACTTCTGCACAGCATTTTCTTGAGATTCCTTCGGTCCTCGTTAGCTTGAGAAAAAAAGAAAAATGGAAATAGAAAATATGTTAGAAAAAAATAGAAAATTCAGAGTTTTCCCTTATATCGAGCCTTTTCAAACACAGAAGCACCATGTCAGAGTGCTTAAGAAACTGAACTATTGCGTTTCCCTGATTGCTAATTATTTTCTCATTTCCAAGCAGCTGCTGCAATTGAATTAGACTCCAATAAGGAAGACAATATAGAAAATCTCTCCATAGTTTGAGAGTATTTTTCACTATGTTTGGATGAGGATAAGAAGCACAGTCCTTAACATGATGTACAAAACTTCAGTTTAAGTTCATTATTAACTTGTTCAAACTATGGCTGGAGATGGTGGACAAGTGTTTATACTGGGAGACACTGGTATCGCTTTGTGAAACAGGGCAATGATAGACCCATTTCTAAATCATTTTGCACCTAGCAAAAGCAACCTAGGCTCTGATTCATGACTGCTTGCTTCTTACATAATGTTTCTAACCTGTGTAAGAATATTCGTTTGAAAACATTCCATCAGAATACATTGTGAATGCTTTTTTTTTTTCTCCTGGAAAGATCTATGACAGTGATGGTGAACATTTTGGGTTTACCGTGTCAAAAATGCCCAGCTTGACTCTGCTGACATGTCACTCACCACCTCCAACAAAGAGAAACATTTACATATTCATTTTTTTTAGAAAAATACAGTCCAATCATGCATTATGCATTACATAAAGAAACATCAAATCATTACAAATCATTACAAAAAAAATCAAATCATTACAAAAACAAACTCAGTTGTTGGGTGTTGGTGAATGCTGGCATGTCACCCAAAAAGTTGTGGCGTGTTACCTTTGACATGCGTGTCATAGGTTCATCATCACTGATCTATGAGAAGGAATTTTATCTTGCACTTGTACAGTAGTCAGTCAGTCAACCTCATTAATGAACAAGCTGATGCCCAAAGCATCTTGAAAAGAAAATTGATGTGAAAGAGCTGTACTCACAAGGCATACAAAATCAGGAAATCAGCCCTGTAAATGCTGCCCTGAACTTCCTACTTTTGGGAAATGCAAGTAACAAAACCATGCAAACAATCCTCTCTTCCATCAGTCACAGAATGTGGATGTCTTGGCTTGGATGAAATAACCTGCACTAGGACTACACATCTCTAAAGGCCCAATCCTATCCAACTTTCCAGGGCTGATGCAACAGTGTGCACTGCATTCTGGGGTGGGATGGCAGTCAAGGAGGCCTCCTCAGGTAAGGGAACATTTGTTCCCTTGCTATGGGGCTGTATTGCAGCTACATCAATGCTAGAAAGTTGGATATTTGCCCTAAGAGCATATTCCAAACCCCGGACTGGAACAGGCAGACCATCAGACCTGCTCCATATCCAGCCTGACGCTTGGATCTGCTGCCTCACTACCTAGGGAAAGGGGAATTCATTCCCCTTCCCCTGGGTAGTGTGCTGCAGCCTGGGTGGGGCTACTCATAGCTGACCCACCAAAATAAGTGGTGCAACTCTGAGCGGCCAACTCAGGACCATCTTGGCTGGGGACAGGATTTAGCCCAAAGGCCGGAGCCTGTCTCCACCCCACCTCCAGGCTGGGCTACCCATGGGCTCACCTGTTCCCCCCATTCCCCATCCCATTCCACCCACCCCCTATCCTGTTCCACCCATGCCCTGCCCTGTTCTGCTTCCTGTCACCCTCCCTGAGTTCCTGTGCCAGGCTGGCCTTACCTTCAGGCATGTTTCTGGCATATTTACGGCATGTTTGCAACATTCAGAGCCTGGCACAAGGGACTTGAGCCAGCCTCCTGGCAAGTTTGGATTGCACTGTGAATTATAAGCTTAACCACTCCTATCTATACAATACAGTACTGTGATAATTTTTCATAGCATAGTCCTAGTACCACGTATAAAGTATAATCTCATTTCTGCTATTTCAGTCAGGCAGAGTTGTCTTTATTTACAGCAGTCCTGCAAAATTATTTGCACGCATGTATCATCAAAATCAAAATGGACATGTGTGCAGGATCTCAGCCATTGTAAATAACATGACACAGCTAATGCTTCAAAATACTCCATGTGCTAAGGGAAATATCAGTGTAATAACAGTACAGTGGTTCTCAAACATTTTAGCACCAGGACTCACTTTTTAGAATGACAGTCTGTCCAAAAGTGATATCAAGGCCAGAAGTGTTGTCATTGTGATGCCAGAGCCTGCTGCTTTCCTGAGAGTGCAGCAATAAGTTGGGTTTATTTCTCGGCCATTTTCTGGTGGGTCTCAAACCATAGTTTTGACTCATGCTGAATATGAATGGGGGAATGCATGATTTTTCTGTGGTCTATACTGTGGCCACTTGCACAAAATTAAGTTCTGTAACCACTTTGATCAGCAAAGTGCCACTTTTATTTAACTGAACTCTGATATCCATTGACATTTGCAAAAATGTAACTAAATAAAATGCAACTTAATAGAAGCAGGATGCATCAAAATATCCTTTGGCACATCTCTCCCCTGCCCCAATAGACAAAATCCATATTATCTTTTAAAAAATGCAAGACAAAAGGTGGAGAGTTCCAATATTAGCTGGAACTTCATCACGTACAACTACAAGAAAAGGCATTGACCAATTGCTTTATTTTCATGTGCCGATTTATACAAATCTAGTTTGAATAATGAGAGGCCCAGCTGGTACAAATCGTTACAAAATGCCTTTCAAAGCCATCTCTAACAGAAGCACATTCATTCTATTTTAACCAAGAACAAATTGTTTCAAATTGTGCTCAAGTCCCTCAGATGTACCGAACACAAATCCAAACCACTGTTTGGAAGGGACAATTAATTTATGTGCTTATCTCATGCCAGATGTGAGCACTGACAGGTTGCTCTACAACAGTTCTCTGAGCAGCTCCCCAGTGAGTACGCTTTGGGGGATGGAAGGGACATCTCACTTCCCACATAAAGCAACCTTGGCAGGCAAAGTTGCTCAACAACCTATTTATTAGTTGCTCTACTCCTCCCCGGCTGTTATATTAATATAACAAATTGTTCACAGGTGCTCCAAATGAGGTTTAGATGATCACTGGGATCGCTGTTACCCGAGCAAGCCAAATTAGCGGGAGCAGATGCATTAAAACCATAACAGGACCCTAGCAAATGTTCAAAACATTTGTACATGAAGGTCATTGCACACGTGTGGCCTTGACATCCTTAGCAATACCGCACTATTATAAGTCAAGTATTCTTAGGGCTTGTCCTCTGGGGGGCTTTCCATGCCTCTGATTCTTTATCTCTAAACTGGATGCTCCAAAAGCACTGTATTAGGGAAAAATTGTGCATTTGTGCTGTTTTATTTAGTTCTAGACTTTTTAAAATTATGCCCATATAAAATTATATGCTTTTTCCCAGCTTAAACATTTTCAGAACAATTGACAAAAAGAAGAATCAAACGCATTCCATACTCCACCAGGAAGAACAGAAATATTAAAGAATCCAAATGGGCATCAAAGCACTATTTCCTTTCCCATTTTTTTTTGTAAAATTGTAGTACAATCTAGTTTAAAGTTTATAAGTATACTTCCAACCAAGCACACCCCTAGCATCTAAATAAATCTGCAATCCAGTCCTATCCCCCACAGCATATGGGATGCAGCAGTATCTATGGAGCATGCATTGTGTCTTATAGTGTGGGAGCAACCATAGCCCAGGGATGGTTTACTTACGTTCCTATAAGCCACTTGGTTGCCAATAGGTCTCCTTAGACCAACACCAGCTATTTAACTGGTATAAGTTTGAGGAGCCTCCTGGGATGTGTTGAGCCAGGAAAAGGGGGATAGGATCCCAGCTTGCACATTGGTCACTGAGATCCACCCCTCCCAGCATTGCCCTGATGAGGCCTCTGAAGGTCAACCCCCCTTGCAGGATTTAGCAGATGCCACACAGGTGCCACTGCAACACCACATGAGGAGTTGCAGTGGAGTGGGCTGCCCGTCATATAATAAAAGTATTGCTTGCTTTGATCTCATTCTGTGCCACTGTTTCCCAAACATCACTTTAGCCTTGGCTTTCACTGCTTTTGCAGGTTTATTATTGTAATATTGTTTTCATATCATCATCTTGAAAGGTTATTGGCCTGATCCTATGGGACCTCTGTGCTACCGGAACGCACGTTCTGGCTGCACAGCCTGCTTTCTGGCTTGTGCAAGAAGTGACACACTATAGAGCACAGCGGGGCCACTGCCACAGTTGGAGAGGAGCTATGGCCATGTGACAGCAGAGTCAGGAATGGCCCTGGCACGAGTCAGCACAGGAGGTAGGCATGGCCAGTGGTGGGCGGAACAGGGCAGGGAGGGAGAGGAACAGGGTGGAGATTGGCAGGGAGGGGAGAAGATCAAGTTTGGGAAGGGGGCAGTATTAGTGGCAGCACCACCACCAATATTTTATCTGGCTTCCCAGCCTTGATCCACCTTCCCAGGTCCACTCAGATGTGCACTGGGAAAACCACATGAGCAGGTCCAAGTAGATCTATTCAGGCAGTGGAGTCATATCTCTCAGCAAGGGAACAAACATTCCCTCACCTCTTGGAGTTTGCCTGCCCTACAGGATGCAGCATGTGTTTCAGTGACATGGCTGCATTAGTGGGGGGCAAGGGGGTAGATAGGATTGGGCTCTAAAACTAAGCAGCATTAACATGCTCATTTTTTAATATGACTTCTTCAGATCCATCATCACAGAAAGCGGGTTTCTATCTTGATTTGTACAATCACAAAATAAATAATGCTTTGGTGACTAATGGAATTTGGAAAGAAAATATTAAGTAAGGTGTGATAAAGATTTGTTTTCCAAAATGCTAATGTAAATTTCAGAAATGTAAAAGATACAGGCTTGCATATTTATGCAAGAATTAGCAAAAAAGTGCACCAACTGATTTCCATCATCATGATGTTTTCTGTTATACAGGCAGGAAGGAAGTATAAAACTTAAGAATTATAATTCCAAGTATTAAATAGTAAAATATGCCAGGCAATTAAATTATGACACTTGAGAGTTGATAGATATTGATAAATGTCCATCCCTTTGTTTGATTGACATCTTAAGGCTCAGCAAACATACTAACACAAGCTCTTAAAATTTTTTCAAGATTAAACTTTTTAAAAAGAGCCTATAAGCCAGTTCTCTGCTTAGGTAGTTTTCCTTTGCCCCCCCCCCCAAGCAAGTGAAGAAAAAAGCAGGAAAATGAAGTGTTTCATATTTATGGCTGGGAGGGGGATACCTGTGTCACAACTCTGTGACAGAAAAGGTTCACAAGTATGGCTGCTCCACTCCTCCAACCCGGACTTGAATGACAACACCCCAGCTGAACATCAACTGGGATGGCTGACAGCTTGAAGCACCAGCCTTCAAAGGCAGAAAGGAGAGACAGAAATGGGGAAGATGACATCAAGAAAATGATAAGAGGATGGATAAGAGGATGGATAACAGCAGAGAAACAATAGAAAAGTGTAGATGTGGAGGAGAGGGAAAGGTGAAACCAAGGTATGGGTGAACAGAGATGGAGGCAAAGGAAGGAGAAAGGAGGAGGAAGTGGAAGGCAGAAGGGACCATACAGGATCCTGGAGGAGCAGCAGGAAAGGAGTTCTAGGGTGGAGAAAGGAGCCACTGACACAGAATGGGGATGGAGTAATTGTGGCTGCTTTCTAGGGGCTCTGGCAGGCTATAAGAAGTGGCATGGCAATGCTTGATGCTAGGGAGGAGAGACTTTCATGAGAGTGCCCCCCCCATCAACAAAGGGCTCCAGCTGGATCATTTGTGCATCCAGTGGATCATATGCTCTGCCAAGCCAACTAAGCATTACTCCTTCCCTATGCTGCCAAGAACCTTTGGAACCAATAGGTCTCTGCCCAAGACCCACAGGCATTGAAGGCATAGCTAGATGGGGGGCAAAATGGTAAGTACTGCAGGTGCCAAAACACGCTGTGTAAGTGGCCCCTTCCACTCACTGTCAGAGCCATTCTGGGCAGCGATGGTACTGTGCAGGCATTTGCCAAAGCAAACAGTGTCTCCTGCATGTTGCCGTTGCTGCCAGGAATGGCTCTGATGGCAAGTAGGAGGGACAACTTACACAGCACATTGTGGCGCCTGCAGTACGTACCGTTTTGCCCTGCCACCTAGGTATGCTACTGTGCTAGGCTGTGGCACATCCAAAGAAACTAGTTAGGAAGAGGATGACATAACCCAAGTCGTTTTGACTTCCCAGTGGCAAGTCCTTCCTGTTCCACAAAAAAACCCTAAAATGAGACATGCCCATGCTCTTTTCTTGATTACTACATTGTAATCAAGCCCCAGAATATCTGAAGAGAAACCAGAGTAAGCCCCAGAATATTGATGTGCCCCCTTGGAAAAAGAACAAAGCAGGGAGGCTGCAACAGTAGTATATAAGCTTTCTCTGGACCTGGCTAAGTTCCTTATATTATGCCTTTTTCCAGTCTTCCCTTGAGGATATTTTAGGCAGCTATACAAGTTAAACCAAACAAGGTTTTAAAAAAATCACTTTTTGTTAAAAACCACCACCACCAATCACAATGTTGCATCCTCAACACACCCTTAAGAGAATACAGTGTATTCTCCCTGTTTCTCCAGCACTTTTTGTGACAGTACTACTCCCACCCCCCTACCTACTATTTACAACCATTTTTGTGACAGCTCAATCCCTTACACAGAGATAATATCCATCAGGAGGCTATTTTGATATGTTTGCAACATGACATTTTTTCAAAGGCAAGTTGATCAGTAATTGCAGTTTGATAATCATTGTTAAAATTTACTCTGACCCAGAGTAACAAGCTATTAGTAAAAGAAATAGAAGAGATTCCAATTAAAAGGGTGATCAACAGACTGTTAATGATATGCAAAAGAAACCCACTGAGTGCAGAGATGAACAAATTTGGACTGGCACAGGTGTTCTGAGCCTTCAGTTTGTACAGCTGGTACTTTCTTTGTTCAAAGTTGTAACTTCAGCTTCTAGTAACCTTTTCTTGGGTCTCTGGCATCACTGTTGTCATTATCCATTTTCAATAGATACTAAATGTCCAGATCCTAATCTCTTGTGTGTAATGTGCATAGCTGCAATCCTTTGGAAGGTACAATATGGTGTGCTATATGGCCAAGATTAAAATCTGGCCATAGAATTCAGTCTCGATAATATGTCATCATTTTTAAATTTATTTACCACTTTATCGGGACTTTAAAAACAACAAAAGAATATTCTTTTTAAAATATCTCTGAATGACTAGTGGAAATCTGGACCAAGACAATCAATCTTGAAAATTGCTTTGAGGGCAATATATCAAGCAAAAATATTATAGAATCTCGTGCCAAAATCCAGGAGAACTTTGAAAGCAGCCTTCGTAAGTAACCATTTGTAAAGGTTTTATTGTGGAAACTGTCAAAAGGCAAGCATGTTCTGTGTTTTAGGAACAATGTGCTAGTGGTTGGAGATTCAAACTCTTCCTTTCTCTGCTTTCTCTGTGACCTTGGACAAGCCATTTGTAGCCAAAGTTTCATATATTCCTACCTACTGCTGAAAACTCCTGTTTGAGAGTATTCCTAAGGTTATATTACTTTGGAAAAAGTGCTTTGGAGAGTGTTCACTTCATAATTAAGCCTCAAATTATGCAAAATGTTAGCTCAACTTTTCAAAGATGCCTGGAGTTAGGGCCAGTCCATCCGTGAAGCAAATGCTGCACCAGTGGCATTCCTAGGGGGCGGTTGGTGCCTGGAACACGCCTCCAGGGGTGCCATTCCCCACCAGGAGGGGCCACCTTCTATGCCTGCTGCCACCCCTGCCCTCAGAGGTGTTCTTAGGGCCTAAAACCATGACTTCCAGTTTTTGGCTGAAAACCAGAAGTGATGGGTTTTTGCCTCTAGAAGACCTCAGAAGGCCTTCTGAGGGTAGGGAAGGCCACACATGGCTTTATCTGCTCTCAGAAAACCTTTTGGGGTCTGCCCTCCTCCTCCTCTGCTTTTGGAGGAGGGTGGCCCCCAGAGCAGAGAGGCAATGGGGGTACAACCTAAGGCGGGAAGGGGCAATTTTTCCACCCCTCCCTGCCTGGTGCTTGGGGGAATTCGGCCCCTGGGTATGCCACTGTGGTGCACTTTCATTGAGCATGGATGGTGGGAGAGTGGCAGACTCAGGGTGCCCTTCAGTACTTCCTTACACATGTTAGTACATTCTGCTGCCTTTAGTACATCCTTATGCATGGCACTACAAGCCTTGCAGAGCTAGGGTACCAACTAGCAGGACATAGGGTTAAATCAGAAGAAAACACTGGAAGGGAGGGAGAGTAGCAAACACAAGCCTAAGCAAACTGTATGCTTGTTTCTTGACAACAAAAGCACAGGAGCCCCTCAAGGCTGTGTGCTAAGCCCCTTCCTTTATTCTCTGTACACATATGATTGCACCCCACTGTACAGCACCAATACTATTATTAAATTTGCAGACGATACGACAGTAGTGGGGCTCATCAATGAGAATAACGAGACTGCGTACAGAAAGGAAGTACAAGGGCTGATACTGTGGTGTAAAGAAAACCATCTTACACTTAATGCTAAAAAAACTAAAGAGCTTATAATTGATTTTAGGAGAAAGAGAGATGTGCATTTGCCTTTGTATATAAATTATGAGGAGGTGGAGAGGGTCGGCAGTTTCAAATTTCTGGGCACCTACATTTCATTGGACCTCACATGGACATTAAATGTCGATATGCTAGTGAAGAAAGCGCAGAAGAGGCTGTACTTCCTAAGGGTGCTTGGGAGGATGAACCTTTCTCAGCGTCTACTTCTGGCCTACTACCGTAGCACCATCGAGAGTGTCCTGACATACAATATTTTAGTATGTTACGGGAGCAGCTCTGTAGGGGATAAGAAGGCACTACAGAGAATTATTAAAGTGGCCCAGCACACTATCGGGCTCCAGCTACCCACCCTTGATGATATCTTCGCCACTCGCTGTTTAAAGAAATCACACAACATCCTTAGAGACTCTTCCCATCCTGCTCACAACCTTTTTGAACTGTTGCCTTCTGGCAGGAGATATAGGACTATTAGAACCCGGACGACACATTTCATAAACAGTTTTTACTCTAGAGCCATAACAGCATTGAACAACGAACTTAAGTAGCAGTAGATAGGGGCAGTCGGACTGTACTATTGTCTATTGTGTGGATGTTTGTGTTTTATAAAGAGGAATTTCAAGGAGGATAGGAGGGGTGGGGGATGTGGGGGGATTGTTGGGAGCTTAGTGTGTGTGTTGGTTTGGTCTCCGGGTGTCAGTGAATTTCATTGTGTAATACAATGACAATAAATTAATAATAATAATAATAATAATAATAATAATAATAATAATAATAATAATAATAATAAATTGGGATTTTTTTTTAAAAAAGTGTTCACATTCAACTCTTTAACTTTGCTTTTCTTAGGTGGAATTCTTTGACTTCTTTATGGTTTGTACTGTCTCTAGCACCAAAAGCCAGTTGCGAATCTGGGCTGTTTTTAATACAAAGAACAATCAATACAATGTGCAATCACAGCACTTATCCAATTATGCTGGAGCAGTCACTTGGACTTGTTTTGTGAATTAAGGGCAAAACACTTCAGAGTAGCAAGTTACCGTCTTCTCAACATTCAATGATATTTTATTAATCATATAACATATGATATCCCATCTTTTCTTTCCTTGGCATTGCTTAGAGCAGTAACTTCATAGCAACCCTAGGAGGATAGAGTAGGTGGAGAGCTAGGCCACAATTTTATCCACACTCACCTGGGAGTAAGCTCCATTGACTATAATGGAACTAACCTCTAATAGACATGCATAGGATTGGGCTGCTAGTGACGACCCCAGACAACCCAATTGGCTCCAAGGCTGAGTGGGGTTTTGACTTTAGGCTTCCTGTCTTCAAGATCAGTACTCTTTCCACTACACCCACTTTAGCATTTGACTCTGTATGCAGTCTGATGCCTCAGATTATTCTAGATTTATATCATCTTTTTACACTGAAATGTTGTACCAAATGGAATGTCCTTTAATGCCCAGCTGAGAAAGACAGCACTAGTTTAAGTCAGCATTGTATGAAAGCTGGCACCAATGGAGGCCTGGCATCCCTGCCATAGTCCCTATAGGGAAGCAGATCTGACTCGGAGGTTAAAATGCCACCTACTGAATAACCATCGAAACCTTCTATAGCTTTTCAGTTTTCCTTGGAGGTCTCCAATCCAATTACTGACCCGATCCAACCATGGTTAGCTTATGAGATCTGACAAGAGCAGAGCCCAAGGTAGAATGGCTACTTAAACATTTATTTGTGTCAATGACACATTTAAAACTCGCTACTCTGTCTAAATATTTAAAGGCAAAATACAAAGAGGGAAAATTGAAAATGACACAAGTGGAAACTGAAGCCAATGTATTGCTAAGGGAGAACAATTTTTGTCTGTGTTTGAATGGCCGCGTATTTCGCAGGGATAGGATAGGGATAGAATAGGATATCTTGTTATGTAACTTGCTTATTTTTTAAAAACCTTTGGCTAAAGCATCTTACCTACATCATCATGTGAGCATCCTCATTGTATTTCTTCTTTCCCAATCCCAAGAATTACAGCATAAAATCCAAAATTCAGAACCAGTAACATACATGCACAGTGTTTATGTTTAATCATGGTTACGATGAAAGTTTTATACTCCAAAATACCAAAATCAAATAAGATATCTCAACCTTTCCAGTCAACTCTATATCCAAGTAGAGCTGCCAACTTTTCAACAAATCCTTGTGAGTTTAAAAGTTCCAGCTGCACATATTGGGAGATAACAATGCTTATCTCCATGTTGCACCGATGACTTCTGCACAGTAAGCTGCTCTTAAAGACACAGGAACTGATCAGATTGCAATTTGCTGTTCTCTTGGCAACCCTGGGTCCAAGACGTTTGCAGCATATTTCTCTCTCTCTCTCTCTCTCTCTCTCTCTCTCTCTCTCTCTCTCTC
>JAJKFI010000028.1:6337550-6351521 GCA_029204185.1 Lerista edwardsae | reverse complement strand
AGAGAGAGAGAGAGAGAGAGAGAGAGAGAGAGAGAGAGAGAGAGAGATCACCAACCTTGAGTTTTATGTTTCATTTTAAGAAACAAATGTTCCATTCAGTTCCAGATGTACTTCCTTTCAGTTCAGGTAGCAAACTGTCTAAGGCCAGGACTATTGTTCTCTCACATCATCCAGCCAACCTTTTGCCCAATTGGTAGGATTTATACCAGACCCTGTGGGATTAATCCATCCCACCCAGTCCTCCTCCACTAGCCTTTTCCCAAGGGGGCCCTCTCCTGATTCCCAAACTGTCGCATTGTCTTCCTATCACTTCAGGAACCCTGACTTTGCTTAATTATTTATATCAGCTACCCTCGTGGTCTGTTAGAAGGTGGAACATCAATATGTTTTAAATAAAGCAAAACTATTTTTTTACCTCACCCACCTGCCACATATTAAAGATAAGGCTGAACACAGTAATTACTAGAACATAGCATGGAATGTGTGGATCCAATGAAATTGGATGTTTTCTGGAGAGACAGGTCAGTTTAAGAAAGTAAAGGCTCTTTGGTTCAACAATTGTTTCTGACTGGATGATATCCACAGAATACTAACAGCTCAATCCTGAGCTGCCCGGCCGCCCAAACAAGCAGTAGTAGCCAGGCGGTTACTGCTGCATCCCGTGATAGTCAGGCAGCTGCGGGAGGCTCTGTAGGGAAAGGGGTCATTTGTTCCCTTTCTCCATTGTAAGAGTGCAGATGGGTGAGCAGTCTACTCACCTCTGTGCTGGCTACTTAGCTGGCGCAGAGGCGAGGGCCTCCATGTTGGACTGCATGGACCAACATGGAGGTTGGGATCCAGTGGTGAGGGTCGTCAATGGTCCTGCCCCCGCTCGGCCCGTCTCCCCACCCAGAAGCTCCCTCCAGCCCTGCCCAGAATCCCTGCAACGCCAGCAAGGGTTAACCTTACCTCTCACTGGCATCATGTAGCAGCCTCTGGGCTGCAAGGGGCCAGCAGTGCCACCGTGCATGTTTTGCTACACCAGTGCAGGTGGTACATTTGTATCACCCTTGCTCAGGGGCTCAGGAGTGTGCCCTAATTGTTTTACTAAAACTAAGTTTGGGTTAAACCTGAAAGCACAGTATACAAAAGGAGTGGAAGCCCCTTCAGTGGTGATGTGTAATTATTACTAGCATCCAGCTTTGACATCATATTCAGATTCTGAGATAATCTGATTTCTTTTCTCTGAAAAGATTTCTGTTCTTTGGCAAAGCTTCTTGAACACTTTCAATGATAGCTATTGGACCAATTCCTGTAGGTGAATGTAAGCAAGTTTCCGAGTCAGAAAGAGCTGCTGCATGTGTTATGGCACTGATGTGGCCGCCCCTGAAAACGGCTTCTACATCCCTGCTGTGTAATATGTTTATGTGAGGGGATTATCACGAAGTCCTGGTGCAGTGCACCCTATATGATGTGCTTGGCTCTGATTTATGCCCTGTTCTTTCCACTATATATGTTTTTCTTTCCTGTTTTGCATTATTTTTGAACACCTTTAATCCTTCATTCCTCTTTGTTGGTTTAGCAACCTAAAAGCTGTTGAAACATTCTCCTGCAGTAGTCGGTGTTTGAAAATGCCGTTCCCAGAGAACTTCTGCAAAACTCAGGGGCCTTTGGACAATGGGCCCAGGGGAACAGCAGGAACTGCTGCACAAACCTCTCAGCCAAGGGACTCAGGCAGCAGCTTCTTCCAGCCACCCTCTTCTTGGATCAATGAAAGTCTCTCAAGGCTCCGCAATGATTCAGGGGCCTCTGGGGATGTTCCTTTTGATTGACTGGTGGTGTGGGCAAGCACACAGACACAAGACATTAGTAAAGTCTTTCAGGGCCCAATCCTATCTAAGTTTCTGGTGCTGATGCAGCTGCAGTGCAGCCCAAAAGTAAGAGAACACGTATTCCTTACCTTCAGGAGGCCTCCCTGACTTCTCCTCCACCACAGAATGCAGCACACACCCCATTGGGACTGCTACATCAGAGCTGGAAAATTGGATAGGATTGGGCCCTCAGTCAACTTATGTCTTGCTGGGAAATGGGCTAGTGGGCTTCCTGGGTCAGCTGAGTGGGCCCTCAGTCATTGTTCCACCTAGCTGAGTCCTGATACGTGATGCCTTCCTATCATTCATTCCTTGAAGCTACTAGTTCTCATAAGAAGAAAAGCTATGCCAGATGAGGGCAAAGGCCCATCCAATGCAGCATTCTGTTTCCGACAGTGGTCTCTGGTAAACCAGCAAGCAGGAGAGAAAAGCATACTTCTCTCCCACCATTGCTGTCCTCAACTGCTTTTCAGGGCCCTGTCCAAAGGGACTTAGTGCTGACGGGACAAGGGTGCTTCTGGCTAAAAGTGTTGTGACCATGCCATAAAGCACGGCCGCAACACCCAGAGAGGAGGGAGCACTGGGGCTGAGCCAGTGCTAGTGAGGGCCCGGCCTCAGCGCCGTGAGGAAGGGCTGCCAGCTCTCCAGCAGTGCTGATAACCTATAAGTGTTTTCAGGGCATGGGGGGAGGCAGAGAGGGGGAGGAAATGAGTGCGGGGAGGATCAGGCTCCCATAGGGGTGGGACCTGGCAGTGGCTTCAACCACTGGATCCAACGCCCTGCCTCAGGCCGGGCAGCCTAACATGGGACTGCTCTATCCTCCGCTGGCAAAATAGCCAGCGGAGACTCGAAGAATCCCATTACCGGGGACAGGGCTTTCCCTGGGGTAAGGGTACGAGTGTCCCCTTCCCCTGAGGAGACCCCGGCAGCTGCAGCAGATCCCACAGGATGCCATTTTGCTCCCACTGCTCCCACAGGAGCCTGGCAGCTCAGGATTGGCTGCCCAAGGCACACTGTCACTGAACCTGGGTGTAGCTCAAAGCCATACTGACAACAGCTGTTGAAAAACCGCCACGAATGTGTCCAATTCCTTTTTAAAGTCATCCAAGCTTAGTTGGAGACATTTCATGGAATAAAATAGATGTTCGTTATAGCACCCACATGGAGCCCCTTGCCAAAGACTTAGCAGGAGACCATGCTGCTTTTCTGCTGTAACACTTACTCAGCCAGATAGTGGACATATTCAGTGTATGGAATTTGTTTCCATGGGATGTTGTGATGGCTGGTGACGTGGCAATAGACTCTGATTACCCGGTGCTATCTCCTTGTAAGCATAGGAGTTGCAACAACTGATGCATGCTTAATTGGAAGTGAGCCCATTGCTTTAAACAGAACTTACTTTGAAGCCAGTCTGCTTAGGTTTGCAGCTTTAAGACTATAGCATCTACTATCAGAATTTCCAGTTGCCTGGCCTATCATCACTGGGGAGATCCTGAGCTTCCCTTTACACCTCAGTGAATCTGTGACAGCTGAGCCAAGTTGACATAAAGCCTGAGAAAAATGGTAGGCTCCTTTCTGAGTGAAGATAAATGGGGACTTTTGGCTTGAAAGACAAGACAGAGAATCCTAAAGCTGCTAATAGCTCTATTGCACTTTTCTTAGTATATGTGTGTCAAGCACAATAGAATAGTTTCAAAAAGAAAAGGAATCTCTCTCTTAGGCCATCTACACAACCATTTTTCCTGATGTAGGTTATGTTTAAATGGTGTGGTTTTTTTGGAGGGGGAAGGGAGTCATATATATGTAATAAATGTCTACTCCTACTTTCATTAAAATTGGAATTAAGACTGCTCAAAGCATTAAACCGCCAAACTGCATCAAATAAAACTGTAAAACAATTCTTAATAAAAAGAAAAATACAAGAACGATACATACAGATTAGGTCGGAAATAAATGTAATGCTTGCTGAAATAAAAATGGCCTGTATATACAGTAGGAATAGGCATGTGGAGGCCTGGGGGGGGGGAATGCAGTCCAAAGATTTGCCATCTGCCACTTAACAAACTGAATCCCAAGGATCTTCCCCCCTCTCTCACACACACATTGTTGTGCACCTAAGCCAATATCACCTAAATCATGTATCACAGGCAAACAGAGAGGGAGGACTCCAACTTTCCCTCTCTCAGTGAACAGAGAGTCTTTATGAGCCACTATGTCATTAGTAAATGGATGGGAGGTAGGAATTCATCAGACTGAACATATTCATTACTGCATCTCTATGCCCTACAGGAAGGGCTGCATCTACTACATTTCTGCCTGTCGTATAGTGACTGAAAGCACCAAACCTCTTTAAGGAATGACTGTGATATAAACCTGAGTGGATCTGGACCATGGGTGATCCATATTGCAACCTAAAGTGAGTTGTATGACTGATCCTGTGCCTTATATATATGGCTGCAGGGCTGCGATTGATGCTGATTGATTCCGGGTTCCCGACAAGTGCGATTGTATACAACCAAACATTCCTTTCTTGAGGTCTATTGTATTTCCTATCTGTTCCTTTTACACTGTGTAACCCGAGGCTGCTTTGTAGTTAATAATCATATATAACATTTGCAAGATGAAGGGCCCAATCTCAGTAGTCAACCTCAGCACATGATTATCTGTGCTCAGTTCTTCTCCTGGCAGGCCCATACTGAGAAGGTCATCTGTCTGCTGCCAGCACATTCTAAGTTCTTTATGGACTGGTGTTTAGGACATAACCAGTGATGTCATTCAGGGGGAACGGACCAGAATGGGCGTTCCGGATCCTAACGGGCTCCGTGGCTGGTTCCGGGTTCCCGACAAGTGCCAATCAAAAGTGAGTTCCTGTTCCTAAATCATTTGAATGACACCACTGGACATAACTGCAACCAGATATACTCTGGGGCATAACTAAAGAAGTGCAGGGAGATGTAATTGCACTGGGCAACAACTTTTAAGGGGGGAGACAAGCAGAGCTTGACACTAGTAGCTAAAATTCTGAAAACTTTGGTATGTATGAATCATACCATCATGGAATATACCATTTGATGTGGAATTTAATGCAGAATAAAATGAAACAAACTAGGGTATCTTCATTCTGTCAAAGGGTATGGCCAAAAAAAGAAAGAAAGACAATATAATTGTGATGTCACTTCCTGTTGTAATGTCACTTCCAGGGCATCATTTTGCCCTTTGCACCGGGCTACACTTCCATTAGCTACGCTAGCGGATATACTCAGCTGTTTTCAGTCATGTGCTAAAAGCAAAATAAAATATACAAACCTCCCTGACCATGCATTGTCATAACTGGAAACACAGCACAGGCTATTTCCCAGTGGCAGACACATACTAACAACTTCCCTAAATTAGGGAAAGATCTAGGCTTATCATGCATAAGAAACAACACCTAGGAGAAGTATATCTGATTCAAGGATCAAATGGGGGGGGGGGATTAAGGATTCCAATGTCACTACAGCAGCAGAAGAGGTAGTGAGGAGTAGGAAAAGGAGTAGGAGATCTTTCCTGCTCCACTCCATTATGGAATGACTCCAGGTCACATGAGAATAGGCAGCAATGCAGCTCTTTCCCACACCAACATTACACTAGCTTTCAGGAGGGGCACTTTGGATGCAGGAAGGAGCCTCATTGCGGGTCATCTCACATGCCCTGAAATTTTGACATTGCCAGAGGGCCGTAGAATGACTGCCCTTGCCACAGCATTTCCTACTCAGGTAGCTTCAGGAGAAGTCTTGAGTGAAGGGATAAAGACAGCATGAGTGGCTGGACTCCAGTGCTTATGGGCATAGATTATGGAGCTTCAGGTCAAAACAGCACATGCAGACAAGCCAAACACAAATGAGCTGGAGGAAAAAAAGAGAAAGGATTGCAATGCAGTAATGAAGAGACTTCAGCAGCAATTGAGAGCAAAGCAGAAAGGAGGCACTGCAGTCTAGGAAAATGACTGCAAAACAAAAATGAACTAAACATTGTGATGTATGCTTTTTCATTGTGTGCAAATTATTTGATCAGATTGTTTCTCATAAAAGTCTCCTTTTAATCCATAGTCAAATATACACTAATCAACTGAATTTCTGATATACGTTTTTTAAAAAATTATGTGCACATTGTTCACTTGCAGCATAATCCACCATGTGCCTTTTCTACCAAAGCTCCACTAAAACACATGGGATTAATGCAGGAGTTGTGTCTGACTCTGCCCACTTGGGTAGAAAAGAACTTGAGCATTTAAATATCCTCATTCAATTAATTTCAATGTAAAGTTATGAACTAAAAATATTTTGCATTACATTGGAACAGATTGCTTATGGTAACTCTTGCATAATGAAAGGGTACAATGAAGAATTGCAATTCAAATTACTTTTCAGGTCTGTTCATTTTTTTTTTAAAAAAAATAGAAAATTGCACAGTATAATTACAGCATGTTCATTTGCATTCATATTGAAGTCTCATGAGCAATTTTGCTCTATTATATTTAAAAATTATTTTGAAAGTGTGACTTGAATCAATAAATTCTAGCAAAGAACATGGAATTGACTGCTCCCATTCAAAGGTTTTAATTCTTATTCATGATTAAGGTCTAGCACCTTACTTAAGTATGACAATACTGGAAAAGGGTGTTCCCTACACAGAGGTCACAGCTTTGAGATCCAGACTTGGAAGTCTGCTTAAAACTATTATGGTTCCTTAGAAAAAGGAAAAACATACTTCATGTTTACAACACAGAATTTGGAACACAACATCAACATGCTTAAGTGTGCCTAATTATGCATGTGTGATAGCGTGGGTGAGCTATTCTTCAGCATAAGCTAGGGACAAGGGTAGGAATGATTTAATATGACACAGCCAACTAGCATAGTGCATATTATCCTGCAGTCTGCCTGCCTCCTAAGCATCATAGTCGGTGGACAATAAATTTTCTGTAGAGCAATGAAATGAACATAAGAAGAGCCCCGCTGGATCAGACCAATGGCTACCTAGTCCAGCTTCCTATATCTCACAATGGCCCACCAGATGCCACAGGGAGCACACAAGGACAAGATGCCTGTATCCTGTTGCAACTAGAACCAGAACAAGTACTGGGGCGGGGCTGTTATGAAAGTCGTCACCACGCTCTCTGTGCAGCCTTGCCACGCCCCCTTCTTCCGGCTCTCTTCAAAGTGAGCAAACAAGCCTTGTGCAGACATACGTGATGGGACACTGGGTGGGATTACGGCCCAGTGATAGAGCCTTTTATGTGGTCAACCCAGGTTCAGTTCCTGGCATTGCTAGTTAAAAAGGATCAGGTAGCAGATAATGGAAAAAAGACCCCTACCTGTAATCCTAGGTAGCTGCTGCCAGCCACAATGGATAGCTCTGGGTAGATGGACCAATCACTTGACAATGTATAAGACGTTTTTATGTGTAAATGTTGCATTTTCCCTATACTTTCACAACAGGAAAAGACCCATACCACACAAATTGCTCATAGAACTTATTTTATTATTTGTTAAGTAAAAAGTTATGTCCTGGGCAAGTTCATATGGACTAATGCAGTTTCTCCATTCCATTATAGAACTTCCAAGGTGATTCACAATTTAGATAAAATAATTAAAGTAAATAGGTCATTTGAAAAAGATTAACAATCAAGGAGGCTTTCAAGCAGAAGCTTGACAGGTACCTGCTGGAGATGCTCTAGGAGGATTTCCTGCTGCAGGCAGGGGTTGGAATAGATGACCTTGGAGGTCCCTTCCAACTCTATGATTCTATGGTTCTATGATTCTATGAAAATAGCTACATATTAAGAATATTTGACTGGAAGGTCTTTGTAAACTTTTAAAAAATATTTTAGCTTATATCAGAAGGTATATGGCTAGCCAGATTTCATATGGGTGCTATAACCAAGAAGGCCCTGTCCTTCATGCCAACTAGCCACACCTCAGGTCACCTCAGGTGACCCCTGCTAACTGGGAAAGGGGCACTTTTTCCAGCGGTGTTCCTCTTATATTTAGCAGGGGGAGAGTAATTGTCCCTCTTCACCCTTGTGCAGTCTTTCTAGTAGCTTTTGCTGGCGGTTTGCCTTTTTTTTTTTTTTAAGATTATGAGCCCTTTTGGGACAGGGAGCCATTTAACTTTATTATTACTATTTGCCTGTAAACCGTGTTGTGAACTTCGTGTTGAAAAGCGGTATATAAATACCTGTTGACTGACTGGTGGGACAGGACACAGAGCAGGAACGGCTAAAGTGTCTTGCAAGTTCATTTGGGCTCATTTTGATTCATGCATTTTGCTGCATGGCAGGAGTGATCCTGGGGGGGGGGGTCAGCTTCCAGGAGCACACCTAAAGGGGTGCACCCCCACTTGCAGTTGCTGCAAGTGCACAGGGTGCACCCCCTGTGGCCATGTGCCACTTCCAAGCACGGTCCACCCCTGACACTTGGGTGAGTGACACTTGGTAGCCGCATTGCTCCAGGAGCCCCATGCCCCAGAGCCCGTGCCAGCCTGCATCCTGCTGTTCACTCACCGGCAGGTTGGGGCATCCTTCTGCTGCCACCAGCTGGGGAGCCTAGGCTACAATCATGCCAGTGCTGGCGGGGTGGCCTGGTGCAGAAAGCAGGCCTTGGGAAGAGCCAGCCAGCCTTCACCTCCTACACATGTCACTTGCGTGCTATCTGGGGCTGTGGCCAGATCCCAGGATGCCAAGTGGGGGGTGGTGGTGTCTGGCAGCGATTTCCTCAGCGGCGGCATTCAGCCGGTACGCTGGGTGGGAGGAGGAACAGGTGAGCGGCAGCCCGCCCATAGCGTACCGCTCCATTTCGCGGGGGCGGGGAAAACGGCGAAACGGACTGAGGCACAACAGGCAAGCTGCCGTTCACCCATTCCTCCCGCCCAGCGTACTGGCTGAATGCTGCCGCTGGATTTCCTCCCCAGCTTAGTGCCTGGGGCATTTGCCCCTCTTGCCCCCTTTCAGGAATGCCACAGCTGTATAGACATAAGCTGGAGACCAAATTCATTTGGGTCTTTCCAGCAGGAGGACAACAGTACGTGAGCATTATTTCTCACACAGAAGCATTTTCCATTTGGGAAAAAAAAAAAGGAGCACAACCTGAAGCTGTCTGAAATCCCATTGGAAAACTTCCTACAACTCAGCAGAAGACAGATCAAATCCCTGAACCATGATGCAAGCTCCTCTAGATGCAAGCTCTGTTGATAGATCCATGAAACAAGACTCTTCCACAAATTCTCACTTTCCTTCATTTTAATGCCAATTCTTTCAGCAAACAATGCCAATGTGCTTTTATTTTCGAAGAGATGAATAGGACCTGGTTGGGCCGGGTTGGTATTTGTAGAGAAGCTGCTATATCAGAATAGATTTAATAGGTTGTGAACTTTGTGTTGAAAGGAAAGCTCCTCCATGACTTCTGATCTGCTTGCAGTAGACCTATTGCCTCCACAGCAAGTGCACTAGACTACATATGCTCAGCTCATTGCCTCCAAAGACAGCAGCCCTAAATGCCTCATTAAATTTTTATGGGTGACTGAGGGAAGCCACATAATGTGGGGGGGAGGGGAATCCCCATCACATTATTTGTGAGGACGACAGTCATGGTTCCAAGGGAGGAAAACCACATGCCAGCAACAGGCATCGTAACAGCAACAATCAACTTTCCAAGAGGCTGCTTGTTTTCAGTAGCATTCAGCTTGAGCCCAATTCCACTTGAGATTTAGCCTTTCTTTAGATGACTTATTAATGAAAAATGGCTGACGTGCTATCAAGAAGCACGCGAGAGCACGAAGGAGTAGTAAATACAGCGTTGTGCATCATGGTCAGAGGCCTGATGCCCTCAGATGGAAGAGAACTTCTGTACCAAATACATTTCTTGAGAGCTCTCTTATAAGATTCAGGTTACTTATGTAGTCCAGGTACTGCCAGAGATAAAGAGAGAATAGCTGGGGTGTGTGTATATGTGTGGGGATATATGAGTAATCAAATTGCAGGGGAATTATAAATTTAGAAGCATTCTGCTTTTCTTTCTGTATAGTAGAATGCCTGTAACTATATATAATTTCTCTTCAACATCACCATTTAATGAAATTGGCAAATTGAAGTTCCTCTCTCTCTTTCTCGGTGTAATTATGAAAGCTCCCCTCCTTCCACCGGCGAAACTAAATAAATAAATAAATGCGCGCCGAAGCGGAAACATTTGCGTGGAGCGAGGCGGCAGCAGTGTGGTGTAAGACGCTCCTCAGGCAGCTCGGGGAGAAATCTCTGCCTTCCCCCTTTTCTTCTCCTGCCCCCCTTTCCTTCGTGTGTGTGTGTGTTTGTGTGTGTGTGTAACAGAGAATCACATTCTTGCAAAGTTTCGTCTCCACTTATATAGGTGGGTCTGTCTGGTATTGTTTCGGTGCACCGAGACAGCGAAAGAACCGGGCCGGGAGAGATGGAGGCGAGGTGCTCGCGTGCCGAGAAGTGTCGGGGAATGCCTTCTTCCCCGGCTGGGAAGGCTGTGTGCGAATCGTGGAAGGGGAATCCGGAGTGATTGTCTCTCCCCGCCCCCTCTCCTTTTGACACACCAGGAACATCCTCGCATCGCCTCAGAAATTGAAAAAGGCGCTAAATCTGCCTCCCCCCCCCGTCATTCTCCCTCGCGTCTGTGGGGGGGGGGGAGGAGGCGGTAGTAGCGACAACAAGCTACCCCTTCCTCCTGGGCGCTGCCTTCCCCCTCACTCCGGCTGGCCTCGGCTGAACGTCGTCGTTGGGGGCCTGAGAGGGCAAAGGCGGCGGGGGGGCGGATGCACCCGAGGGGGATGGAGGAGCTGGCGGAGCAGCGCGCGGGCTGAGCGGCGGAGAGCGAGCGCGCGCGAGAGAGGCGCACACGGAGAGAGGCGCGAGAGAACAGCCGCCTCGGTCGCCGACCGCGAGCACCATGGGCAGGAGGGAGGGCTTGGCCGGGCGAGGTGAGTCTGGACGCGGCGAGGGAGCGGGCTGGAAGGCGGGGGGGAGGCAGGCACGGGCTTCGCGGCGGGGGAGGCTCCGTGTGCCGCCGCGGAAGAGCAGCCGGGCGCCGCCGCGCTCCCCCTCCGCCCTTGGAGACGCCAGCACGAGGGCAGCCCTCGCGCTCCACGGGCACCGCCGGCGCAGGAATCCAAGTGGAGCGTCCATTGTCCGGCCGTGACCCGCCGTCACTCCCCTCGCCAACCCTCGGCGACTCCGGCTTGCGCGCGCCCACTCCGCCGCTCAGTCCGGACTCAGCTCCTTGGCGGGCTGCGCTGAGAGGGGAGCGTGCGCTGAGAGTGCGCGCCGCGGGCGGACGAGGACTGGCACTTTCTTCCCGTGGCCGGCCCTGGATGGCAACAAAGTGGACACGTGTACCTGCACGGCGTGCGTGCGTTTGAGCGCGTGTATCGTCAACGCTCCTCAGCCCCTTTCAAGGGAACGTGTGTGTGGGGCAAGGTTTTTCCCGCGCATGGTAGGAGCAAGTGGTAGGTCGTTCCCCACCCCCCTGCCTTTAAATGAAGATCCCCCCTCCGTGATCCTCCTATTTGTACTTCGCTTTGTTTTTAGGAAGGTGGGAGCAGCTCCTCCCACATGTAGACCACAGCACTTGAGGAGCAGTGGAGGACAGGCATGGGGAGGCAGGTTTTCTTGCAAGCTGCCAAGAAGCACGCTCTGATATGCCCCGTCTCTGTCATGACGTCGCAAGGAGCGAAAAGGTAGTGGTGATTGTTCTGTTGCTGCCTCCTTGGACGGCTGGTGGTTCCTTGAGCAAAAGCATGATGGGAGAGGGGGTGCGCCCAGTAATTGCTCTGGTGAGGAAAAACGCTTCAAGCTCCTCGTTATTTTCCCACTTCATTACAAGGCGGAGATTCTCCAGGCATTGACAGCAGTGTTCATCCCATACTCATTGTCAACTTGTCTTGCACTCTCTCAGCATTCTTTCCAGGTGATGAGAGAGAGAGAGAGAGAGAGAGAGAGAGAGAGAGAGAGAGAGAGAGAGAGAGAGAGAGTTCTGTTCACCTTTTTAAACCCAACAGTAGAAGCTTCCTTCAAGATTTGTGGCATGCATTCTTTACCAGGCAGATTGTATACTGTATCAGGCAGATTTCTTATTCTGCTGCGCTTTCTTCTCAACCCTTGTGAAGTTCAGTCTGGAGTCCATATTTACCCCCACTTCCACTCCAATCTCAACTTAAAAAAAAAGCATAGGAGAGAGAAAGAAGGAAACAAAAAGACGTCTCTCTACATGATTAAAAATGAAATGTTCAGGATTCCATATTCATACTGGAATGCTGCATGTGTGATGGAAACAGAGTTTGTTGTGTGACGGAGTAATCGTTCCCATCTTTCCATTATAACTATATACAATGTCATGTTATTGTGACAGCCCAGAAAAAATATGCCTCTTCTTCTGTGTTTACTGCTACAGACAGTTATGCTGCAGATGCTTTGGTAGTTCCCTGGGGCTGTTCATAAGGTAATTGCACATCAGATAGTCAAGCAATCTTTCTGATTTCAATAGCTCTTACATAGAAGGGATCTCAAGTATGAATCAGAGGAAAAAAGACCTTTATTGTTTGCAACTGTGCTCAGTTTTGATTTGTGTCTAAACCGATATATGCTTAGGGAGGCTCTCAGTTTGCAATCTGTCTTTTTTGTATTGCATCTCCTGAACATCATTGTGCTGCTCTCTACTGTCCATTTAAGAAAGGACTATGATAACTTAGGGTCATATTTTTTTAAAAGTCCTAGTCATCTTTGGGTTTGTTTTTGCTCTTGGAAGATACATTACAAATTCATGTACTACTCCTCCTCTATGCAGAAAGCTTGTGATAGAAAATGTAGAGACCACAGCTCAAAACTGGGCTTGCCACGTTGTAACTTGCAGAAGGGTTTTGTTTTTTCCCCAAGAGGCAAGTTCTATGATCTCTGTAGCAATGCAACTTCTGTTTCCCTCTGCCGTTTGTCTGAGCAAGAGTGAAGCATAGCAGAGTCTTGTTTGCTCAGTTCAAGATTTTCATCTGTTTAGAGGCACACATAATTTGCCCATGCGCTCCCCAATGGCCACGTGATACATGGTGAATGGACCATTTTATTACCTATGATATACTGAGGTGGTGGGTGTTAAAGCTGGAGACCTGCCACAATAAGCAAAGACAGAGTGTAGTGCAAAGGCAGCTTGCTGAAAGGATCAGACTATAACCTGACCCTGGGCAGGTATTCCCACCCTGACTCCAAGCTGCATCCCCTTGCCCAGGCAGTGGTGTATCTACAGGGAGGGCAAAGCGCTAAGTCTTGCAAGAAGCCTTACCTTGCAGTGGAAATCATTCCTCTCCTGCACCGTTTTAGCCAATCCTCACAGGGAACAGCAACATCTTGACGTTGCTTACTGGCTACAGCAGCAAGGGAGAGGAGGGTAAGGGTAAGGCTGCTTGCAAAACTTAGAGCTTTGCCCTCCCTGTAGAAACGCCTCTGCGCCCAGGGCACACAAGCTTATCACTGTCTACCCCATAAAGGGGGAAAGGTAGCCAAACCACACAAACCCACCTCAAGCTGATTAGCATTTGAGGTGGGCAAGGCGATCCAGGTCAGGGAATACCAGGAATCCCCTCATGCCGGGGAGTAACCGAGGAGAAGGAACTGGGTCCTCCCCTACCTTTGCTAACCTCAGTGTGCACACCAAAAGTCAACCAAACCTTTGTTCCCGCACTATGATGCCACAAAGGGAGCAGCCTACAGCTGCTCAGCAGTGATCACTGAAGCAGTCTCTCTTGGCCCCTTATGTGGGTTCCAACCTGGAAAACCTTGTCAGCACCAAAGCCAGTATTCCCAACAATTAGAGGTTGGAGGAGACAGTGATATATGCAGTCAGAGGAAACAGCCAGAGGAGAGAACCACACTGTGATGGCTACATCTGGGACTACTGATCTGGTGAATCACAGAATACTGTATATTTGTGAAAAAAACCATGCGTATTGAAAAATGGTGAGTTAGACTAGCCAGCCCATGTAAGCCACCTTTGGCATTTGCCTCAGCAAGGGAAAAGGGGATATCTATCAATCAATCAATCAATCAATCAATCAATCAATCAATCAATCAATC
>JAJKFI010000028.1:6321375-6331774 GCA_029204185.1 Lerista edwardsae | reverse complement strand
ATTATTATTATTATTATTATTATTATTATTATTATTATTATTATTATATTTTATTTTTACCCCACCTTTTCACCCGGAGGTGCTCAAGGCGGCATTAAAATATAACAAGATAAAATATAAAATTAACATTAAAAAGCAGTTAAAAACAATGTTAAAAAACAATACACACAACAAAATTAAAACAGATACAATTTAAAAAACAACACACCCAGTGGATCATATATAAAAATGAACAAACCAGCCAGCCAGCCAGCCTGTCAACAGTTAAAAGCTTTTTGGAATAAAAAGGTCTTCAGCCCCCGCCGAAATGTAAGCAAAGAGGGAGCAGTTCTCAATTCTAAGGGGAGGGTGTTCCAGAGTTGGGGGGGCCACCACCGAGAAGGCCCTCTTCCTGGCCGCCACCCCTCTCACTTCTCCTGGTGGCGGCACAGTCAGAAGGCCCCCCCCAGATGATCTAAGAGTACGGGTTGGATTATATGGAAGAAGGCGGTCCCTCAAATACCCCGGACCCGAGCCGTAAAGGGCTTTAAAAGTCAAAACTAGCACCTTGAATTGGGCCCGGAACAGAATAGGCAGCCAGTGCAGTCGCCGAAGCAGCGGCTCGACAGAGTCAAACCGACGTGCCCCAGCAACCACCCGAGCCGCCGCGTTCTGTACTAGGTGTAATTTCCGGACCGTCTTCAAAGGCAGCCCCACGTAGAGCGCATTGCAATAATCTAATCTAGATGTCACTAGGGCATGGGTCACTGTGGCCAGGTCCGCACAGCTCAGGTACGGCCGCAGCTGGCGAATCAGCCGAAGCTGAGCAAAGGCTCCCCTGGCCACCGCCGCCACCTGGGACTCCAGGTGTAGCTGTGAATCCAGGAGAACCCCCAAGCTGCGAACCTGCTCTTTCAGAGGAAGTGCACTTTCAGAGGAAGTGCAATTGAGGGGATGGGCAGCAAAATGGCAGATATTTAGTATTGTGATCTCCCTCTGGCATGGGGCTTTTGTGAAAGACCTTTCTTTTGTGGCTTGATGGCCCTTGATTGCTCATCCTTGGCATGAGATGGGTTCTTCTGTTGTTTTATGTAGTCCTGATGCCCCCATAGGATTGGGCTGCTAGTGTCTTTCCTCAGGCCATTTTGTGAGTTCATGGTAAAGGTGAGATTTAAAGAAAGGAAGTTCTGATGTGTGGCTCAGTTTCTTAACCACTATGCTACAACTGTGTGCAACATAAGCAGATCAGAATGTTGCCAACATTTGCACAATTACCCTCCTTGACAATCAGCCATGTCAAATTGATATGATGTGGGGAACGTTCCTTCTCTCCTATCTCTTTAGTTGTGTCCTCAATTAAATTGAGTACTAGGATAATTACAGAAAACACACAGTTCTTTTTAAAATTTAATGAGATCCAACATATCTTTATAAACACAAACTGCAGTGTAGTTCATCAACAGCCATTGTGGCAAATATTTTATTAATATTTCAATTTTCAGTTCACCATTGCACAATAAAATATGCAGTTAAATTGTATCTTTTCCTTCTGTCCTTGCTCGAGTGTACAGATGGGACTAAAGCCTGCTACCTTCCATATATGCCATTATTCTCATTCAAACTGTGAGATAAAAAGTGTATCAGCAGCAGATTAATACTTCACTGTAGAATGAGATTCACCTGATAGGCATGACTTCATCTTGTGTTCAAACTATGCATCTGCCAAACCATGAAATTAGGGACCTTTCCAGACTATATTTTCCCCTTTTTTCATTGTGCAAAATACAGTATGGATGGCTTTTCTTCCTGTGAGTGTCACCCCATTTGCTGGTGAATTTTCAACTAGTCAGCTCCTGTTTTACAATGACACTGGCAATGTCATGCAAGAATTCTACTTTTCTGTACCTTGTTATTGCACCTGGGAATTAATTGCTGCCTGTATTTTTTATTTCTATTAAGTCCTAATTAGTGCCTGATAAATTTGGAACAATCAAGGCAATGCTTCACTCAGTATGTAGTTAAATTGCAGAGCATTTATGAACTGTAATATTTTAAAGGAATTACTTTGCTACTTGTAGCAACTATGCAAGGGTAGGTTATTGTTTTGTTTTTGCTGATAAGGTATCACCACATGTCATAAAGCGAGATTCAAATAAGCACATATCAAACAGGAAGTCAAGATGTGGTGCTAGGCATGGACAATATAGAATCAGTGTGCCCTAACCATATTTGTCCATTGGTCAGGGCTGAGCATCTCTTGGGTATTTGACTTTTAACAAATATTTTGTGTTGTAGAAAGAAATTATTTAAGTTGGGTGTCAACTATGAGGCCTGTGGGCCGGATGTGGGCCCTGGAAGCCCATTATAATTGGACTCACCTAGAGCTACTCTTTCAGCAGTGCTCCATCTGCTGAGGATATGAGATGGCAGAAGGCAAGGAATGCTATAGGGCACTGGTTCCCAAACTGTGGGTCGGGACCTACCAGTAGGTCATGAGCCAATTTCAGGTGGGTTGCAAAGCACGTAGGGGAGCCGTATTGAAAATATGGGAAGATGGTATGCTGGAAAGGGGGAGGGGTGTATGGTTGTTTTGCTTCTTTCAAGGTTGTAAATATATGTAATATATTTATATATGTAAATGTGTAATAGGCTTTTTTCCTTTCTAATTCAGTTTGCTATTGGAAAATGGCTGAGAAATAACCCAACTTGTTGCTGCATTCTCAGGAAAGGAGCAGGCTCTGTCATCCAGCCATGACATAAATCCTGGTGGATCCCAGACAGATTGTTGTTCTAAAAAGTGGGTCCCAGTGTGAAAAAGTTTGAGAACCACTGATCTAAGACATTGTAGCAATCAAACATTTTATAGCTATGAAAAATAGAGGCAGCTATAGTTCTAGTAGCACATTTTGACAGATATTTTAAATCTTATTTCTATGTTTTTTTTAAGTACCACAAGGAGTGATAGGGCACAATCCTAACCAACTTTCCAGCCCTGGGGTAAGGGCAATGTATCTCTGAGGTAAAGGAACAAACACTCCCTTACCATGAGGACTACTCATGGTAGGTACCATGGGTGACTCTTCCTGTCATTTCACTGCAGGATGCAGCACATGCCCCATTGGCACAGCTATGGCAGTGCTGGAAAGTTGGTTAGGATTGTGCCCGTAGTGATTGTTAAAGGGAAACTGGAGGTATCAGTGAGACTTCAATTTTATTAAAAGTGCAGTTCTACTTCCAGTAATGTCTGTTTCCATGTCTGCTAGTTCCCCTAACGTCTGTTACACTAAAAAGTCAATTTTCAATATATATTTCAGATTGAATCCTAATGATAAGCTCTCATTGCTGAATTCCCATGTTTGAATGATCGTGTAATAAGAAACTGATAGAGCATTACCATCTACCAGAATCCCTGCTATTCATGCCATGAAAAATGTGAAGCAATTACATATAGTGAGTTTGTTTGACAGTCTTTGAAGAAAAGGGGCATTTTAGCCTTATACTATCTTTGATGTAAGTAAACCACAGTGCCATAGTTCAAAAGTTCACCATCTTGTTATCGCAGCAAGTCTATGATACAGCAGCTTGGTTACAAAGAGTACACCTAGTGCAATCCAGGTTGAATCAAAGAGAAGACACACTTTACTGTTTATCTCTTTGACAATTTAAAGCTTCTTTATTGAAGTAGGTCCGTTAACAAACTATACAATTCTCCCATGGATGCTTTCCTCTTCTGACTTTTGTGGTAGATGCACTCCAATAGCTTAGGGCACAATCCTAACCAACTTTCCAGCAGTGACATAGGGGCTAGAAATGTATCTATGGGGCATGTACTGCATCCTACAGTTGGGGGGGCAATCACAGAGGTCTCCTCAAGACCTCAGAGCTGCATTTTCCTTACCCTAGGGCTGAAGTGGGCTAGGATTGCACTCTAAGTTACTCTAGATATTATCATATTATATATGTAAAGTATTTTAACAATACTTAAATTTGCTGACAATTGCCCATGGCCTCTGTGGGCCTCAGAATGCCCATTTTGGGAAAAAGGGACTTCTGGTTTTCCAGAGGCATAATAAGACATTCTGAGGCATGGGGAAGCCCACACAGGGTGCAGGGAAACTGGAAGTCACTTTTTTGCCCAGATGGGCATTCTGAGGCCCACAGAGGTTGCAAGCTATGTCACATGGCCTTTGCAGGCCTCAGAAACCCTTAACTGGAGCTGAAAATTCTTGACTGCTAGCTGCAAGGGTTTGGGGAATGGCATCCACATGGTTAATGAGGACCACCTGTATTAAAAAATCACCTCTTTCAATAATTACTAATTAATGAAAGCCATATGATGCTTGGAGTTCAGTCTGTGATTGGATTGCCCATTTCATGCAGTGATGTGAAGGAGGTGGCAAGTTGACAGGAGACACTGCTTGGCTGCCTGATGTTCCCCTAGCTCAATGATGGTGAACCTTTTGGGCTTGGTGTGTCATAAATTTAGAAAATTCGTAACTCAGCTCTGCTGGTGTGTCTCACACACACACACACACACACACACACACACACACACACACACACCCGCCAGAACAAAACAAAACAAAATTACATATTGGAACACATTGCTTTTTATTTGATTAATTAATGAACTTAATTAATGCTATGTAAATACGAAGTTGTAAAGAGTTTGGGTATACCTGCAGACATTGAGATAATAGAATTCAACCCTTCTGGGTTACAACTAGCTTACCTTTTTGACAGCAGGTTTAGGTGCTTGGACTTAGATTTCCCTCTATAATTAATTCAGATTGGGTCTGTCTGTCTGTCTGTCTGTCTGTCTGTCTCTCTCTCTCTCTCTCTCTCTCTCTCTCTCTCTCTCTCATACACACACAGAGAGGCCAGCAACAGCAGTTCTGATTTTGTTTTTGTTTTCTGCTGCTCGCCTTGCCTCCTGTGTCTCCCGCCTCTCTTTGTGTCCATGACTCCCTGCGCAGGCATCCCAGCCCTCCCCCACCCTGCTCGCTTGCCCGCCTGCTCTGCTCCTGGGGACAGCAAGACAAGGCAAACCCAGGG
Source organism: Lerista edwardsae (assembly GCA_029204185.1). Classification (NCBI taxonomy): domain Eukaryota; kingdom Metazoa; phylum Chordata; class Lepidosauria; order Squamata; family Scincidae; genus Lerista; species Lerista edwardsae. The sequence goes on along the minus strand of JAJKFI010000028.1, from coordinate 6,326,740 downwards.
AGAGCCCTAGCTGCTCACAAGCAGAGAGCCACACAGGCACATCCACAGAAGTCCTCCCAACACACACACACACACGCACGCACACATGCACGCGGTGTTTTGCACACACACACCCCTCAGCCGCTCACCAGAGCCTCCCCCACGCCTGCCTCTGCTGACAACTGCTCCATCCTTTCCTCCTCTGCTCCTGCAAAAAACCTCCCCTCCGGCACCCTCCTCCGAGCCTTCTCCCCCCCCTCTGAAAAGAAAGCTACGTGCAGGTGAGCCTATGCGCTCCGCTCCCCACACACATTTTCACCCCGGACTGAGGGCAGCCCGAGGTTGTTTGGGAGAGGGGTGGCGGTGGCTTGCAGTCTTCTGCTCTCCACCAGCAGCAGCTCAGGGAGGCAAGTCTTAAGCGCTGGCGGGGCCATGACTGATCGCTAGCCTGCATGCGCGCCCCTTCACTTCCTGGGCTTGGCGTGTCAGTTAAAATGCCTTTGCGTGCCAGCTCTGACACGCATGTCAGGGGTCTGCCATCACTGCCCTAGCTGTTGCCCCCATTCTCTTCTCACTCTCCTAATCTCTGAGCTCTCATGGGCTGCATCATAACTGCTTTTTTTGTGGGCTTCTTTACATAAGAACATAAGAAGAGCCCTGCTGGATCAGGCCAAAGGCCCATCTAGTCCAGCTTCCTGTATCTCACAGCGGCCCACCAGGTGCCCTAGGGAGGCATGAGACAACAAGATGCTTCGATCCTGTTGCCACTCTCTTGCACCCAGTACTCTGAAGTAGCCTACTACTAATGCAAGGAGGTTACAACCCATCATTGCCTATATCCCACAATGGACTTTTCTTGCAGAAATCTGTCCAATCCCCTCTTAAAGGCATCAAGACCAGATGCCATCACCACCTCCAAACTTCTTTAGGTTTAGTGTTTCGTGCTAAGCCTGAAACGTAAATGCTTCTCATAGAGACATGGTACTGCTGCTTCTCCACATTTGTAAAGGTGCTCCTCTGGGTATATACGAACACATAGGACTTTATATAATTAAAATGTAAAGCAGTTCCCCATGTAAAGCACTGAGTCATTACTGACTCATGGAAGTGACATCACATTGTGATGTTTACTAGGCAGACTCAATTGTATGGGTGGTTTGCCATTGCCTTCCCCAGGCATCTACTTTTACCCCCAGCAAGTTGGGTACTCATTTTATTGACCGCAGAAGAATGGAAGGCTGAGTCAAACTTGACCTAGCCACCTGAGAACCCAACGTTCTCCAGGATCAAATTCAGGTAGTGGAGAGAGCTTTTTACTGCAATACTTCAGCCTACCACTCTGCACCATACAAGGCTCTTTGTATAAATGCCAGATTCTAAAGCATTTCTATGGATTGAATTCGTCTTTTAGAAATTAGTTTGTAAATCATTATTTAAAGGTGATAGAATTGACTGGAAGAGAAATCAGATTAAATAAATCCTCACTTGTATTGACATCAGGGTTTATTGCTCCTGAACAATGTGAAAGCAAGTCTTTCGGGAATAGTAAATAGCTCTTCTTACGGAATTTCTCTTTTATCTAGTTTTAGGATTGTGTGGCTTTAGATTTTTGCCTAGGAGCAAGCTTGTGTAGAAATCTGCTTTATGGTTTCATAGCAAAATACAGTACCACATTTACAAATAAATATCATTTTGGTATCCTGGAAAGTTTGCGCAAGAGAAAATTACCTATTTAAGGTAAATGGAGCCTATTTCATCTTTCCATTTCTTATCATTTTTATCTATCAAGACTACAGTGTGAAGCATGTCACAGTATATTTCAAAAAGCACAACACAGAAAATCTAGAAAGAAGAAAAACAGCCTAGAGTATCAGAAAATGACAAGTGTAAAATTATATTCACCATCTGTATGGATGGATATTAACATTTTATTTTGTTTTTACACTGCAGTGAAAGGAGGAGATGATATCAGATTCAACTTCTGGTATCTGCAAACCTGGGCTATTTAAATCCACAGTGTATCACCCATATAACCATGTGCATGGTAATACAAATAGAAAATGTATTCCTATTCATTATTAAAAATAATTGTTAAACAACTATACAGAGGTAGGTTTTATTTTTGTATTTTCCTGGCCATATGGATAAACAAGGTTGCACTATATATTCATCTGTATATTCAGTGCATACAAATATGTTTGTAATTCAGAATATATAACAATAATGGTTTTATCAGTCTGCTAATTGACTGATTCAGGTGGACAAATTATTAAAAAAAACATTAGCAGCAGGATTTCCTAAAGTGATTTACTTTCAAAGTAATTTCAGCATTTTGCATTTTAATAATACGCCTGTGAGGCACCTTGGTCTGCTGTAGCACAGTGCAAGGTCTGAGGAAGAAAGCCTTGAACAGCTGTGGAGATGTCTGGCGATATTATCATCAGGCACCCCCAGTTCAGCCATGATTGACAGCTCCCCAGTTGCTTATCAGCAGACCTGATGAAAACTGAAGGCTGGTATCAGTCTTTAAAAAGGGCTGGAAGAAAGGAAGAAGGAGGGAAGTGTAGGCAAAGCAGAGAAGGAAGAGGATGGGTTGGGTGGGTGAGAGTGAAAGAGGTGGAGAAGCAAAGGAGGAAAAGGAGCTGGAAAAGCCAAAGGATAAGATGGAGTAAGGAGGGAAGAAAAGACAAGGGGAAGTATAAGAGGAGGAAAAGGACTTTATTTGCAAGTCAGGAGACGGGGTGGGGGGTGGGGAGTGAAAGGCCTGGGAAGAAATGTGAAGATGCACCAAACCATCTTGAGACATGGCTAGAGACAGGCTTCCCACCCAAAGGAAATCTGGAAAACTGGCTCATTGCCTTGGGATCCACCTATGCCTATGAGACCCTTGGGATTCACCTACTGGGAGTAAAGCAGAGGGGGATTACATCCCAGGTAGGCAGTGGCGTTGCAAGATCATTTTGAACCTGGGGCCCATAAATGCTTGATGCCTCCCCCAACAAAATTCATCATGCAGGTCCACAGGCTGTATGTATGACACCCCTGCATAAGACACTTGAATGCATGTGAGTATTGATTATTCATTTTGTTTTTAAATATAATCAAGCAAAACTATTTTAACTCCATTTCCCCAGCTAAAAAAGGGAATGCTCTTCTTCTGACCCTTCATTCTGATTTTCTCTCCTGGTGGTTGATAAAAGAATAATGTTTATTTTTGCATCAGAAGTATTATTTTCTTCTAGGCTATTAGCTGAGTAGCATGTTACAAAGCTTTTATAAAGTACCTTTTTGCTCCATTGCAACAAAGCTTTTAATTACATTGTTGTTTAATTCTTTACACATCAGAAAGTATTGCTTCTGTATCTGAAAAATCTACTCCATCTTTCCCTCTCCCAAGAAAGTACTACCCCCATTATATATTTAGAGATGGATAAAAATTTAGGGCGCAATCGTAACCTGGAGTTAAAAAAGGTAAAGGTTTCCCCACGACCGAATGGTCTAGTCGTGACCGACTGTAGGGGGCGGTGCTCATCTCCGTTTCAAAGCCTGTGAGCCGGCGTTTTTGTCCGATCATGGTGGCCAGCATGATTCTACGCCGTAGCGCACGGAACGCCGTTACCTTCCCACCAAAGTGGTTCCTATTTATCTACTTGCATTTTAGGTGCTTTCGAACTGCTAGGTTGGCAGGAGCTGGGACAAGCAACGGGAGCTCACTCCGTCACGCAGTCTCGAACTCCCAACCTTGTGGTCGAAAGCCCAGCGACAGCGGATTAACTCGCTGCGCCACCACGTCCCCTTTGAATCCACTTTGAATTCAAAAGTGTTTTACTGAAAATTTGAAAACTTCTGAAAATCTGCCAGTTAACGACTGTTTTTCTGCTTAAAGAAAAACATCTTTTAAAAAATTGTAAGAGGTAAGCAGTCATACCAGCCCCATCCTCCATTTGTAGAGCTAAGCTCAGATCCCATTTTGAAGTTTTATGTGTCACTCAAAAAGTTGTACTGTCTCACTGAAAGCCAGGTTCAGTTCAGTGCATGATGGGGACTATCAAGCAGTAGTCACACCACTAATTCACATCTGTGTCAGCCATAGTTTTCAGTCTACTATTAGCCGAGTTCAAGCCTTCGTATGAATGAACCTTGAATTTAGTGAAATAAATTTTGGAAAATAATATGTGATGATATAAAATTATTCAAGTATATTTTTTTATTTATCTTCAGTATGAAAAGTAGTCAAGGACCATAACAATTTACATTTGGATTGTTTTCCAGTGGAAAGCATGATGAATGAAAGATGTTGGATCTTTCTCTGTATGCTGCAGATTGATAGAAATGAAAATAGGGAACTTTTCTCTTGATTGTATTGTTTGTTCCTCATCCTTAATGTTCCTCTGCAGTGATCTTCAAAACATGGTTTTCAAAACAGCTTTTTGTGTTGTTGACAAGATCATGGTAGAAATAAAAGCTATTTTTAGTGGTCCTGCTATCTACATCGCTAATTGTCTATATCAGCATTTCTCAGACTGTAGGTTGGGACCAAGTTGGTGGGTCTTGACTCAGTTTTTGGAGGGTCCTGCAGAGCCTCTCGTGAAAACATGGGTGATGAAAAAATCAGATAACTAATTGCCTCAAGCCCTGAGGCTAATCAAAAATCCTGTAACTACCCTGCAAAGAGCTGAGTTCCTGCAATTTGCAAGCTTGTGTAAATATAGGGAGATAAATGTGTCTTTTTACTGTGTTTTTTCCAAGTCAGTGACAGGTAGTGGGAGCAGTGAAGGCAGGGTCACATAAATAAGCCCCTCAAGCCTTAAGGGTATTCATTAGGGCTGCCTCATTATGAGAAACTGATCCATTTTTTTGCAAATAAAAAAATAGTACTTGTAAACAAATAAATAAAAATTAATTGGTGTCTTCAAGGGGAAAGATGGGATAAAATAAATATTTCTTTCTAGATTACCTTTTTAAAAAGTCTTGTAAAGCTAGGTAGGTCCCAATAGGATGTCATTTTAAATTTTGGGTCCTAATGTTTAAAAGTGTGAGAACCACAGGCCTATGTAAAGGCCATTCCTCCTCTCTCACTCTTTCACGGTGCAGGCAGCGGTGTTATGCTGCTGGAACGCTGGGCGGGACATCCGGGTGATCGACAGCCTGCCCAGCGTTCCGGCAGCATAACACCGCTGGGTGCAGGCCTCAGTAATCAGAGTTTGATGAGGAATGTGTGGATGGAATTTGCAAACTACATTGAGTTCAACCTTGCTTATACTGTACTGTACTGTACTGTAGTATATACAGTACATGTAAGTCCTATTCTGAAAGAATAGTCCTATTCCTAGAAGAAGTCAGCTTCTTCTTGCCAAATTCAGGCTTAAACTGAAAAAAGTAGGGA
>JAJKFI010000028.1:6294607-6312333 GCA_029204185.1 Lerista edwardsae | reverse complement strand
GAGAGAGAGAGAGAGAGAGAGAGAGAGAGAGAGAGAGAGAGAGAGAGAGAGTTGGGAGAAAATGATGCATTGTGGGGAATGTAAGTATATGGCCTTCCCTCACGAGCAACCAGAGCAGAAAATCATTGCTCACAATGAATGTGTAAAACCACTCCTGGCAAATGTATTAAGAAGGTAATGTCCTTTCAAAATCCAAACAGTAAACAATTTCCCCCGAATTGCATGCAATACATTTGAAGCCTTTTGACTTTCAGGACAGTCTTAAGGACCAAAAAGATTAGGGTTGATTGGGTTTGAGCTCTGCAGTTTGTCATTGCACCAGAATGACTAACTTGTGTAGTTTCTAGCTGGTGTGTCATGTCTTGATGACAAAAACAGATGCATTTGAGCTGAGATAGAAGATCAATAGGCACAATTTTCAAATGTTGAATCAAAACAAAGTAAAATATGTGTCATGTTCAAAGACGATGCAGAACTTGCCTGCACCACAGAGCCTTGTAATAAATGAATTTGCACCAGTGAGTTTACAGAAATTTGAAATAACACCTTTTAAAGTTTAGCATGATTCATTTTGAAGTCTTTTAAAGAATGTGATAAGAAAAAAAGTATTAACAGAAAGTTAAAAGGAAGAGAGATAGGAAGCAATGTGTTGTGGTGGAAAGGAAATAATGTTGAGGCTGTCTTTTCTTATTAACATAGGAAAGTACTTTTCAAAAGTGTAGAGCAAAATCATGGGCATGACTATCCTTGCAGAGACTTTGCTGTAACTTGCAGTAATAATAAAGAAAGGATTATGCATCTCTTTTATTTATATTGCTGTGATTTGGTGTGTGTTTTTAAAAAAAAATTGGTCTTGAAAACACTGATGCTGCATTAGAATAGTGATCAATTAACCTACTCAGAATTTCCTGGAAATTTCAAAGAGTAGACCTAGCTGGCAGCCTAGCGCAAAATCAGAGTATGCCCCAGCTTGTGACAGTGCAAAGGACACTAGTGTGCATTCTCACATCACTTGACTTAAACCTCTCCAACTGTTTCCTTTTTGCTTCTGTGGATGGTTGGAAGAAATGGTATCCAATTGGTGATTGTAGGATGGGAAGGTAGACTTTCCATTTGCTATTCTTCCTTTCTAAATTGATGCCAAACAGAAATATACAGGTTAAATGGAGTGCAATGCCCATATATTTAGGCACAGCACACACGTTTTCTGCTTAACAGCCCAGTGCTGGCAGAACGGGCATGCACTCTGTCATAAATATTCTATAAGATATGTTGCAGCAGCATGGGAGGCCAAGGAACCAACAGCCAGACATGCACCAGAGAGGCTTTCTCCTGGGTAGCAAAGGCAGGTGGAAAGCAGAACAGATTGTGGAAGGCATTATGGGGTGGGAGAAGGACAGGGAGGGGCAGTTCAAACCCAGGAGGAGGGCTGGGATGATGCACTCCCACACTAAGGTCCAATATTACCCTCTCCCCTGCTGCTGTGCCAAAGACAGGCACACTATATCCAATGGGGAAGATACATATTGGTAGGCTTTGGAGGGGAAAGGGAATCATCCCCTTATCTCTCCATAAACCTCCAGCTCCACAATGGTTTTCCTCAGACCTTCGCCAGCTCTGCTGCTGATGAAAGAGGAGAGGCTGCAAAATGAGGGGATAGGTTCCAGGACATGCCATTGCTGTTATCTAACCTTTCCTGAAGCTTTCTGATCTCTATATCTTCCCATCCAGTTTTGCCTTTCCCCACAGCGTTCCACCAGTGCCTTATCTGCTCGGGTAGGCATAGCAGGAACCAGTGGCGGCCAGGGAATGCTGCTGATTTTTGCATCCATGCTCCCAAAATGGCCACTGACTGGGTACTCCATTTCCTTTTGGTGGCTGTACTGCAATAACATGCTCCAGCTGGCTTAAATAAGGCGCAGTCCTAACCTGGAGTTAGGCCGGCACAGTTTGGCAGGCAGAAGGGACATTGTGAAGTATGTTTGGACCACTCTTGGAGTCAGAGGCCAGCATGCAGATGTGTACCATCCTCCCTGACTCCGAGATTGGTCCAAACATGCTTTACTGTGTCCCTTGTGTCGGCCAAACTTTGCTTTCCTAACTGTGCTGGCCTAACTCCAGGTTAGGATTGTGCCCTAAGAGTCTATTTGAACATTCAAGGTGAATTTTGTATATTTCTTTTGCCATGCTAGTTTTCAATGTGCAGGATTTTTTTTAGAAGAGGGAAAATTTGATCATGTAACTTGTCCCTCTGCTGTCTAAAGCAGTTCAGTTTTATAAGAATAGTGCCATATGCTATTTCTGCACATTAGAATTGGCTCTGTCAGTTCTGATGACTGAAATGAATGGCCTAATAGATTCAGAAGAGCCATATGCGTGATCATCTTCTTAAGCTTTTTGATGTCAGATTGAAGTACTGGTAAATTTGAACCATGTTAAAAAACACTTCGAGAATACACCTTTGGGCAAATATTAATAATACCGAAATGGGATACTTTCCATTCTCCCACTGGAACTCCCATGCTATACAGCAAAAGCAGTGAAGAATGTAGGATGACACATCCAGTTGTTTGATAAGTTAATTGATATTGCATGGACATAGTTATCAGCCAAATACTGTGCCCAGATATTGGACCCCAAATATATTTAAGATTAGACATTATTCCACTGGATGAATACACATTTTTGTATATACACACCAAATATTCACTATATCAGTGATTCTCAAATAATTTAGCACTGGGACCCACTTTTTAGAATGACCATCTATTTGGCACACACGAGATGTGATGCCATGGCCAGAAGTGCCATCATTGTAACTCCAGAACCTTCTGCTTTCCCGAGAATGCAGCAAGAAGTTGGGTTATTTCTCAGTCATTTTCCTATAGCAGAATCAGAAATTAAAAAGCCTATTTACAACCTTGACAGAAGCAAAACAACCACACTGCCTTCCCCCCTTTCCAGCATCCCATCTTCCCATATTTTCAATATGGCTGCCCTGGGTGCTTCACAGTCCACCTGAAATTGGTTCACAACCCACTGCTGGGTCCCAACCCACAATCTGTGAACCACTACACTATATAATTTCATTAATTCCTGTGTCACCTTCCACTTCGCATACTAAAAGTTTTTGTACCGCTAAAAAGAAAAACAATTAAAATCACATTATTGCCATAAAGTATATCTTTTCTAAGCGTAGAGAGCAGAGGACTGTAGTTCATTCCATGGGAAAGGCCATAGCCTTCTCTTTCCCATTGTTTGCCTTTTATTTGAGATGCCGTGTTCTTTTTATTCCTCTGTACTTTTAGGAACAGGGGATATTACAGCCTCCCTCAGCCTCCTTTCCCAGTTCAATACTTGGCCTAGAATTAATTTGATTCAAGTGGACATTGGCACATTAGAAATGGAAATGAGATTGCTGACACGTTACAGGCATTGAACGATTCTTAGGTGGTCACAACTTCTGAGTGACTGTTACTCTGGAGGGACTGCAATTGGTGACCTGGGTGAAAGGTTCTGGATCTCATTAGAAATTGCTTGACCACTCATTTCCATCAAAATCTGTGTTTTCATTTTTAGAGTAGAATGTTAGTCCAGTGCACTTGGTTAATGAACAGTATAATCTTGATAAAAAGTAGGAATACATTCAAGATATTTACAAACTGCTTTGTAAAGACACAGCTTCCTGTAATATGTGCAAGTATATACAAGCATGCACTTTGATATGGTCTTCTAGCGTGAATTGTGTAATGTTTCCAAACATTGTTCTGAACAATATGCATCAAATTCTGACATTACCATGTCAGACAGATATGACAAATGATTCAAGTATTTGTTTGGCTTCAGTAGGACTTAAGCAGTATGCATGCTCCTAGCCATAGACTGCATATTTTAAAGCTTTATTTGTATATTTATCCAGAGGCTTTGAGACCTTTCTAGGTTTTCATATAAATATTTATATGAATATAAATGTAAATTAATATGAATATTTTTCACTTAGAAATACACTTATATTTTTTTAGTCATATGACAAGGGCTAAGCCAATAGTTTTGAAGCATATGGCAAAGCTGATTTCTGTTCTAAATGGTATTATTGTCCAGGGGCTTTGTGCTTGCTAGGAACATACTGCTATCTCTTGTACCTATGATGCCACTTATTAACAATTCTGATTAGTGTTCATTACATTGTTATATTGTGCATAGGTATCTAGGTTATATTTAGGAATATTGTGGATCAAGTATTGTAAGCCGCCTTGAGCTTTTGGAAAGGAGGGGCATACGTGTTTTAAATATATAATAAATATTGTAACAGGTGCTACGTATTTCATATTAATAGTGAACGTAATACTAATAATCCTATTGGGCTGCCCCACTAGTGGAACGAGTATTCTGTCAGCACCATAGAATGGTGGCAAGAACGGCTAAATAAATAAATAACACCATCTAGCAATTAGATGGCTCTTACATACTTGTGTCAGCCCACAATTAATTATTGCTGCATGCATAATAGATAAGGGCACATGGATGCAAAACATCCATGTAGAGTTGATTGTAGGCCAAGCCCACAAGTTGGACTGGGACTCATAGATTTGTGTACGGAGAGTTAGAGCTGGAGGGAATATTTGCAATAAACTTCAGAATGAAAACCTCCAGCTACTAGTTAGGTACAATGATGTCTCAACCCATCTGAAGCCCAGGAGCTCTGTTGCCTGACTGTAAAGCACCAAGCCCTGAAGTGACATCTGTGTCTTCAAGTATTATATGGGGTTTTAGAGGTGTGGTTGCTGACTCACTACCCAGTGCAATCAATACTTCGTAAATAATTGCCCATTCAGTTCCTCAATAGCATATAATAACCAATCTTAGATAATTTATTCTCATGCTATACGTCTTGCATAGTGCTCTCAGTGCTCTTCCCTATTATATTTCTCCAACAACTCTTGTCCCCCAAATAATAATGCCACCTCCCTTTGCTTCCTTCAATGGTTGCTCACTTTTACGTAAATATAACTGCCTTCACGTGGAGGTATCCAAAAAGTGCTTCTTTATTATCGCATTGCATGTGGTACACAAAATGTTACCTGGTCATTCCAGGTAACTCCAATTACACGTTATAAAATGCTTTTAAATGTTATGTCCACTGTATTAGGTGTCCTCAAGATGAGAGTTATAATATGTCAAAGACATTTGCTAATTTTGGAGGAATTCTTAATATAATTAGAATTGACTGATCTCCTCAACCCATGACGTTATTACAGAAACAAATTAGACTGGTTGCACAATGGTATGATGTCATTCTGTTCACTCCGTTAGCTCTGCTTGTAAAACTTAAACACAGAATTTTTAATCAAATACTCCATCTTTTAATTTTAATATCGCAAAACCTCTGATATTGCTGTTCCTTAAGCACTGTTTGTTCTGGATTGATTGACAGCAAGTCCAGCTAATAGGAGCAGTATAGGTTGGCCAATCAGTGCCAGTTTCCTGCTTTATTATCCATGATGTCTCCTATAGCACTGCTTCAGTGCTTCAGAGTCTGGCTTTCCAGGAACATATCTTCCACATTATTGGTAGTATTACTGTATTGAGAAAGTCCTTGGTTCAGTTTCCACTTCTCAAACAATAATGTGCTCAGCCTCAACCCTCCCACCTGCAATATTGAGATGGTAATGCTGACCAACCATGAAGGCTTTTTGTAAGGATTACTGAAATCATGTTTGTGAAGCAGTTTGAATGGTCTCAGATTTAAGCTTTAGGAGTGGATACTTGTTCATCAAAATATATCAAAATATTTCCAGCACAGTGATGAAATTCCCCTAAATATTGTGTCCTATTCATTTTGATGAAAAGAGAAGGAAAGAATCAGAGGGTTGCAGAAGCTCTATGTTGCTTGTGATCTATAATTCCACCCTTATATTTTTTTTTCTTAAACTGAAAAAGAGATCTACAGAACTTGCAGGTGACAAAGTAAAAGGACTGTCTTGAAAACACACAATGGTTTGCTTAATGAAGGTAATACTAAGTTTTGCATCTCTCCTAGAGTTTCAGTCCCAGTTGGAACACAACTTGCATTGTGTTTCTTCAGTAACAGTGAAAGTAAATGGCCTGCGATAGCCTTTGGGCTATTCTGTTGCAGAGTGTCGTAGGGGAGAAAAAATTAATCCAGTGCCAGTTTACATTTGCTGTCTGTGAATCAAACTGTGAAAGCTAATTTAAAAACTTTCACACTTGGCTTGAATGAGGAATGTCAGTGCTTTGATAATGTTAAATTGTACACGATTAGCTCCAAAGAGTGCTCTTAGGTAATAGTCATCAGCCTCAAAGTGCCAAGGCTTAATGATTGCTCTGATAAACTAACACAAAGGTTGAGAGATAGAAGGGGGGGCGTATTAAAGACATTAAAGAAGGGGGGGCGTATTAAAGACATTACAAAGATGCAGTCTATAGTATACTGTATGAAGTTGACCTTTAAACCCAAATCAACTTTATTTACAAATGTTCCTTCTAGGAAGAAAAATGGAGGAATGGGAAAGGGAAGTAACAATACATCTAGTACATATAATTTAGAGAGCAGAGGCATCAGTGTTCCTGTTCCTCAGTCATGTCTCTTCTGTAGCCATTCATTTCATGTGGTCCTTACATTTACTTCCTTTCCATTTATATTTATAAATAGGACAGAATAATTCCAGGCATCCAAGTGTTTGGCAGCCCAATCCGAACCTGGTCAATGGAGTTACAGCCTAGTAGTATGGTTTTATACAGAGTTAATATGGTGCTGTGTGCAGAGGCGTGCAGGGGCAATTTCGCACAAGCTGTGGCTGCAAGTGCCCAGGCAGCAGGAGAGGCTTCCTGGCTTTGGCTTGCATCTGTGGGTGGGAATGTCCAGGCGGTAGGCTCCTGTTCACTTTCTGTGTTGGGAGTGCACGGACCCTCACAGCTGCGGCTGGGATGAAACAGCCTGAACCATGGCTGAGCGGGAGCAGGCAAGCCAGTTGCTTCTCCAATCAGGAAGTGATTGGCATGCATGCACATGCTCGGCAGCCAGTCAGGAGATTTTGCTCGACTGGGGAAGCAATTGGTGCACATGCTGGTGCCCCCTCCATTTGGTGCCCATGGCACCTGCCTTGTCATGCCCCAGAGCAGGTATCCACTGACTGTGTGTTCAGCAGTCTGTAGTACCAGGTATACTAATATATGTTTTTCTCAAGTTAATGTGAATTATGTCTGAATTATAATATCCACATACCTCAGACCAGAAGATGAGCAATTATTTTGCTTAAAACACCAGATTCAAAAGCTTTCCAACTATACCACTTCAATTTTTGACACTATAAAATGAATGCAGGCAATGATTTGGGAAAAAAAATCTGGGACATTACAAATTGAAACGTTCCACTTGTAACCTAGTAAAAAGAGAATTAATTGAGATACCAGATCATAAGCTTTAACTTCTTATGCCCAGGCTCTGAGAAGCCCAATTCACACTTTCACTTTTAACAAGTTTTTAACAAGCCCATGCGGGATCATGTAGGAGGGGGACAAACAATTGAAATAATTCTTGCCCAGTACTGCATTATCATGGGGTAAGTGGTTCGTTTCTTGCTCACTTAGCCCTGAGCATGCTTCAGCATGCTTCTTTGCATGCTTCAACATCTTGCTTATTTAAGAAATCATGGTGCTTACAACACATGCAGCAGGCTGTTGAAGATATTGACAGATCGGTACAGATTGCTTAACTAGAGAACAAAATTTACAATTGAACAAAATTTACAAAATTTGTGTGTATAGAGCATTTGACTTAGACCCAATCTTATGCATATTTACTCAGAAGTAAGCCCCATTATAATTGGGTAAACTCTGGAAGCTAGTGGAGGACAGGGAGGCCTGGCATGCTGTGGTCCATGGAGTCGCAAAGAATCGGACACGACTTAGCGACTGAACAACAACAAGCCCCATTATAGTAAGTAGGGTTTACTCCCAGGTAAGTGTGGATAGGATTGCAGCCTTGGTATTTTAAGTATAATCTACCAAATGCAGTTTTTGTACACCATTCATTAAGTTAAGGTTAAGGGCATCAAAAGCAATGGAAGTCACAAGTCGAAATGTGGGACTGAATATGAATTCTAAAACCTCTGAACATTTCCTAGTTTAGAGAAACATGTTCAAAACGCTATTATTAAAATAGCACTTAGGGTTCAATATTAACCAGCCCCAGTGGCAATATAAAGGCCACAGTGGCAGGCGTTTGAATGCCCATGCGTCGTTGTCACTGCCCAGAATGGCTCTAATGGCAAGTAGGAAGGGCCAGTTACATGGCACATCGCAGTGCATGCAGTACTTACTGAGTTGCCGCCCCTTCTGGTTAGGCTACTGCTGAACAGTTACCATGCCTCCTTTTCAGGTTTTTCATAGTAGGTCTTTAGAGCCACGATTCTCAAACTGAGGGTTCGTGGCCCACCAGTGAATCACAACCTAATTTTTGATGGGCCATGAAACTGACGAGGCAGATTAGGCTATGTGCATCAAGGATTAAACAACCTGCCACTTGGGGAAAGCACTGCTGCCCAATCACCATTATAGCCACAGAAACCTGAGTGGATGGCAAAGTGAAACTATTTTTTTAGGTGGGTCCTGATGCTAAAAAAGCATCAGGAAGCCACTGATCAAGTGGAACTATACATGTTCACAATTCTGTACTGTCTTCAGGCCAGCAGGAAATAGACATCCCTAATATCTGGTCCTTTTGAAATCAGGCAGCCTCCAGACTGGCCAAGCCAGGCATTTGGACCCTTTCCTTGCTTAGTCAATAGAGCATGGTAAAACCTATTGCTCTCTTGGCTCCGATTTAGTATTCATTTGTTGCAATATTTAAATATCATCTTTCTCATAGATTCAAGTTAGTTTACATAGGCAGGTTAGACATAAACCTCTTTTTTTTTTCCAACGGAGGGCGGAACGGTGAGAAGGAGGGCATTCTCATGTGTAGGGCAGCCAGGGGACAGGGAAGGAGCCATGATCTGTCAGTTATGTCCTGACCCTGGGCCATTCAGCCCCAACTTGGACGACTGCAGGCTCGTTGGACTTGCAGGCGCAGATCCAAGGAGCCCCCATTGGCCTTGCTAAGACTTACCCCAGGGTAAGAGGAAAATATCCATTTGCCCTGCGCTGAGTTCCAGCACAATGCTAACTTGCCGGCCTGCCTATTCCTGCGCAATTCAGGATTCTGCCCTCAGGGTAACAGATGTCCATCAAACCCAGTGCTCTTTCATTAACATAAGTATTTCAGATGCTTTATAATATGTGCAAAGTCAGAGACCAGTAATAAAAATGTTCTTGACATTCCCACTTACCACGCATCTCCCAATAATGACACGAGACACAGATGTGTTGGAGAAAAGGGGCTGCTTTATTAAATACAACTAAATCTGCAACAGGAGCAACTTTACCCAAACAGCCGTGCGGATCTGACTACAAGTGAGGTGGCCCTGCAAATCCTGCCTCACCTGTTAGGTATTAGGCGTGCCATCTGCCTCCAAGCCAACCAGACCGTAGCCCAGTCAGCCTGTCATAGACCACCCCCCAAAAGGGGAGGTTGAGGTTGCAGGATGATGAGGCCTCCCTGCACAAAGGGAGCCCCCGCCTCTCCTGAGCAGGAGGTTTTGCCATTCCCCTCATCAAGCCAGGCAAGCAAGCCTAAGGGTTCCAGCTCCACCAGCCTGCCCTTGCAAGCCTCCGATGGACACCAAGCTGTTAACTACCTACCCCCCCCCCCGCACGACACCTGCCATCCTGACAACATATACCCAACCCCTCACCCAAAAAACCGCACTCTGCGGTTAGGCGAAAAAACCACCAGCCAAATGAGCCAATGCAGGCTGACGGTCAAAAATTCTTACCCAGCCCCAAAATCCAGGCGACCAGCTAATCTCAGACTGAATACCGGGCAGGTGGGTGGGCGATCGCTGGCCAGACGCGAAGTGCGGGGGCGGGCCAACTCTGCCTGCCCTCCCCACCGCGTCACTGCAGCAAGCGGCCAATCAAGGCCCCCCACGCTCCGTGCCTCACGTCAGGGTAAGGCGCGGCAATCCGCGGCTGCGCGTTAGCGCGCAACTGCCCTTCTCAAAAACTTATTCAAATTAGGAGGATTATTATTTCATTTGTATCCCAGTACATTGCATCAAGGAACAATGGTAGTGGCTTAACTGGACTCTTGCTATACTGGAAATGGGTTACCTGAAATGAGACGTGTCTGAATGGCATGATGTGGCAGCCTTTATGACTGCTGTTGAAGGTCAGGTGCTATGTGTGAGCAAACCAATAAGACAATGAATTAGTGGCAGGGCACTCAATAAAAGCGTACTTTTGTATCGGCATTTCTAATTCTGGGCCCCAAAAGGTAGAAAAGTCTAATGCTGCAACCAACATAAATTATTAATTGAACCTCTGTAATGATCTGGCTCAATTACAAAACAAAAATAGGAGACAGACCCTGCCTCTAGGCTTATATTTGCTTATTTTGCATAATTTATTCTGCTTTTTCTAGGCACAGGGAGGAGAAAGGAACTATGACCAAAACTAAAATCTGTTCCCTAACCACTTGGGATCTTATTCAGCCATTACTCTGGCACATGAGATTTTGCTAGGCATTACTCCCAGACTTTCAAGCATACTTTAGGTAGCATAAAAACAAGAAACAGGGTTTAAAAAATAACATAAAATAAAAGCTGAGATTTTCATGAAACTGAATCCTGTACATCATACCATATTTTGTGACTGTTTTGGATCATAAAGAATAATCCATGCCTAAATACCTAGGTCAGTGTTTCTCAAAATCCTACTTGGAGTTTGAGAACCCTGTAAGTCTTTGCATGAGTGGGTGGGTGTGTGGTGGTGAAGGCACTGCAGTGACTGCCCTGCTCCTAGGAAGGAAAGGGTTTTTAAAACTTACCTGGGCGTTGCTATGGCTCTTCAGAGGGTCCAGGGAGCCTCTGATCCCCTCTGCACCCCTCTCTGCACCTCCATAGTACTGTGGCCGAAAATCGGCGTAGAATAGTTTCTACCGTGGGGATTGCATTTAAAAAGGCAAACAACCAAACGAGAGAGTATGAGGATCATGTTTATTACACCTGCGCAGGTGGACCAATTCACAAGGAAAAGGCAAAAAAATATAGATTACAAGCATTTTTATAACTCCCCTTCCTCTTCCTCCTCCAAGTTCCTGCTTGGTGGAAAATTACAACCCAGGGGCTGGGACACAAGATGCTCTGAGCTAATTAGGCCATGAGAATATGCTGTGACCATTCTGTTAAGGCTCTGCTAGCCTGAACCAGTTCTCTATCGTGAGAATTAGCAACACTGGAAGTTTACACGGGGGCAATTCAGTGAGAACAATGAAAGCAAAGATGGAAAACAGTTACATATTTCCGCAGCCCTAAACAAGTGACTTAAGCAAAAGACTTAAGATGGCTGCACTTTGGTAAGTTGGCAACAGTACTATAAAAAGGGGGAAAAAACCTTCTGATTTTGTCACAAAACCGGAAGTGTTTTTTCCCTTTTTACAGTACTTTGGAGGTCAGGGAGGGCTGCAGGGGGGTGGGGGTCTCGGGCTCCCTGGACCCTCTGGAGTGCCAAAGCAATCCCTAGGAAAGTTATTTCCTTCCCGGTAGCAGCACAATTGTCGCAATCACATTGCTGCTGATTTCTTGGCCACTCCCCTTAAGGGGGAATGGCCTTTTTTCCGTTCCCCTGGTGGATCATAAAATATGTGCGAGGCCAGAGTGGTTCTTGCAACTGCTGTTAGGCAGGAACTGTTGCTGGAATGCTAGTTCTGGCAGTAATGCAGCTGAGTGGGATTGGGCTGTTTAAACTTGTTTTACCTACACTGCCCAAATTACTCCATTAGTTACAGTACTACTATTCTACAATGTGAGAGTGTTAATTCTTCGCAGTGTTATATATGCTGCTGAATTGGAAACACGAATGCTTCTTACCTCTTCCACTTTATGTACAGGTAAAGCCAGAAATGTTCCATTGTTACAAAGCTTTAAAAAATACAAAAGAATGCATATAAGATAATGAACATGAGCTCTTATATTTTAAGGTAATATAAAGCCATCTATTTGGAATTTCTTTTACACTTCATCTTCTTATCTGACTTTCTTTATCAAGAGTTGGCAGTCCTCAAGCAAATATATCATCTACATTTTCTTAATAGTGAGTCAGGAAATGCAAACTGAATAGAGATGTGTTTCACAAAGTGAAATATTGAAGAGCATCTTGGAATTAATGAATGTGGTTCATATCAATTTTCTTATATCTAAATATAATGTAGAGCAGAACAGCTGATGATGCTCTGCAAAGATTTTAAGAGAGGATAATCAAACTAGGGATAATTAGTTTCTATTTAATTATGCAAAAAGCAATAAGCATATCTGAATAGGCAGAATAAATATGCAGAAGTAGAAGACTAATGTAAAAAATGAGTAATAAGCAATAAAACGAGCTCCATCATACTGTAAATGTGAAATAATAAGGAATAACTGAGATTTATTCCCAGTAAAGTCAGATTGTGTGTCTACTTTATGGACTCTTGGAATGGCAAACTTTGAACAAGCGCTGTCTCCAAGTCCCCGTGAATAATCTTGTATTGGACTGGGCAAATATTAGTTCTAGTCTTGGGGAGACTTTAAACACACATGAGCTAAAAAACCTAAAAACAAAGTACCCTAAGTATAAATGGGTCCTTGAGTATTTGAAAGATAAAAATCAAATAGTAATAATTTGGAGCTGCCAAAGTTTAACAACGCTTCTGTTTTATCCACATTTACCACTCACACTCCTCCTCTGTAGTTGTCAAAACATGTCCCATAATATTAGTTAAAATCAGTCAGCAACAGTTAAATCTTAAAATAGAATGGGACAATATTTAGAATAAGTATAATGAATGTGTGTGTGAGAGAGACAGAGAGGGTCTTCAGGGAATTGGGATTTAAATCCCCATATCCCTCTGTAAGCCTTCCATCCCACAATGAGTGCCCTACATCTGCACCAGCGAATTTGCAGGTACGAGTCTGAAGAGATTAAGAGTGCAAACCTAACCTAGAGTTAGGCCGGCACAGTTAGAGCAGCAACATTTGGCCTTCACAAGGGCCACCGTAAAGTGTGTTTGGACCACTCTCAGAGTCAAGGAGGATGGTGCTTGTCTATGGGCTGGCCACTCTGAGAGTGGTCCAAACATACTTTATGTTGTCCCTTGTGCCAGACAAACTTTGCTGGCCTAACTCCAGGTTAGGATTGTGCTCTAAGGGGCAGTGAGGCTTGAAAAAGAGGGGCTAGGATAAGGTGTGTACCATTGCTGCCAGATAACATGTTCCTGCAGCCTTCCCGCCCCGTTTTTCCCCCTGCCACTGCCTTACCTGCTCCAGAGGTTGCTGGGCCATCATCCAACAGTGTTTGAGAAGTGCTGCCACAAAAGGTGGCAGTGCTCTGAAAATGGCTACCAATGGCAACCAGCTCCATTGGTGGTCAGAATGCTTGCACTGTCAGAATGCTAGTATATTAGACTAAACAGGGAAAACCCTAATCCTAAAATTCGTCAACTTAACTCTTTGGCTTGTAATTTCACCCTTAGAAACAAATGGATGGTAGTCCCAAAATGTTGATCACTTTAAGTTTGGCATTATTTATTAAACTATAGAAAACTGGTAAGAAATAAATCTGAGAGAGCCTGAACAATTTTGTTGTGATTTTTCAAAAGAATATTAGGTTGTTTAAGCACACTTATCCAATTTAAAACCTAAGGCTGCTCAGTAATTCAAGTGATGCAAGTAGAACAGATAGCAGAATTGCACCTTACCACAGGTAATTAATGTATTTTCAGTGTAATTTTCCACTTATTTTACTTATTGTTGGGCATTTCTCTCCATCTTTTGAAGTGTTGCCTAACAACTCACAAAAGAAATAGAGTAAATCCTAGTCGTAAGTGAACTAGGTGCTAGTGTGATTCTATGAATGACATCTATCATGGCTTTTATTAGATATTGGCTTTTACCCTGGCCTGAACTGATATAGGTCAGTGTGCTTGGACTAGGACAAGTGAAGTGTACTATATTTTTAATACCATCAGAATGAAATGTAGTGGACCAAAGGGTATATCTCTGGGCTAGTAAGTTTGATGGCTCTAGATATCAAGTCACTTTCTCCAAAAGCAAAACCTTGCTCATTTTCTTCTGGACATACAGTGTCTTATTCATATTAACTCCAGCAAAATGACCATTTTTGCCAAACATTATGTGAAACTGATTCAGTTTTTTGTATAATTTCTGAATCTGTCCATCTGTTCAGAGGGGAAACAAAGGAAACAGCAGCTACTGCTTAATAAACTCACAACACAATATTATATATGTTTAATCAGAAGTAAGTCCCATTATGTTCGGTGGGGCCTAGGACTGAGATATGAGCCAAAACATACAGAAAGTATTCTGTTTGATCATTCAGTGAAAAGAACTTGCTGCTGCCTTCCATTCTTCTATTCAATGTGAGAAAGCAGAGCTAAGATTGACGTGTAAGGGACATGTGATAATATTGACATAAAAATTGACATGTGATAATATGTTTCCAATCGCTCTCACGTGTGCATTCCATATAATAGAACTAGGAAAACAGTACAGTAACAGTTCAGTTGTTTGGGAATAGAATTTTACTGGTTTCTTTATGATGCTATTGATTTTTCCCTCCTTCAGGGAAGAAGTGAGAGCTACCCATAGAACATAATGGAAGAAACTAGGACTTAAGCATTAGATGATTGGACTGCAATATCTGCCCCCCTCCCAAAAAAGTTAGCAGCAAAGACAGGAGCTTTTGCTGTTTTTGCTCTTTCCAATTCAAGTCTTATTTCATGCTTTAAAATGTGATTTATTTAGATTTTAAACGTTTAAACAGCTGACATGCCTGCATGCAAATCAGCTATGTACAAGGTTGCTGCAACTTGGAAGAGTTTTCCGCAGTGGTGATTTTTGGCAGGAAATCAACTAGCTTAATATCTCCCTCTAAAATGCAATATTGACAATGCACCACATTGCAGGGATCTTGTAAATCAGTGTGTCTTAACCACAGGCTCCCAGATCTGTCAAATGGACTGCCACGGCTTTGGCATTGCAATGATAATTTTGAGATTGTTAAGAAGTGTTTTAAATATTTAAAAATATGAAATGATACCTGAACTGGGATGAGCATACTTTGCATTTGCAGCTACAGGGAAAGAAGGGAGCAGAATACTGCTCCCCAGCTGTGTTTATATTATGGATTTCTCAATTGTGCTCTATGGGAGCTCTAAATTCTACTCCAGGGTAAGAAAAAAATTATTTAAGAACAGAGACTGCTATCCTTGCTTCTACATTCCTGAAAGCAGGGGAGGCTACCAAAGAATCCGAAAGGTCTGCAAGTCTCACTATTGTAAACCTTTCTCTCCATTGATATGACAAATGAGAGAAATACCATCTTACCTACTAGAAGGACAGCACAAAGCATCCTGTGTCAGGAGTTGCCACTACCAGTAGTCGCCTGCTGTGTGAGAGTTCTAGCAAGGCTGCCTTCAATGCCTCAGCAAGGAGGAAGCCTGGTCTAGGCCAGTGGTATTCAAACCATTTAGACAGGGACCCACTTTTGAGAATGGCACTTGTGTCGGGACCCATTGGAAGTGATGTCATTAATCTGGAAGTGATGTTGTGGCAGGAAGTGACATCATAAAGCAGGAAGTGCATCATTATGTAATAAAATGGCACTCCTGAAATGTAAATTTGCATTCTTGGATTGCAGCAATTGTACAACTATGAAACATCCCTGACAGAAAGCAAGATTAGGATACAACCACTGAACTAAAAACAATTTTTTAAAAACCTCACTTGAAAATTCAAACTGTTCACTCACAAAAGGAACATAACAAGAATAAGATCTTCAGTTTCCTAGATGGCTGCTCCCAGCTTTCCGTGGCATCAAATCACGACCCACCAAGTGGGTCCCGACCCACAGTTTGAATAACACTGGTCTAGGCAATTCACCAATGTGGGGGGACAACGAATCAGAAACTGCAAGGACTGCTGCAAGTGCTTTAAAAGTCCATGCTAACATTGATGATGATCATCATTGATGATGAAGGCAGACAAGTCAGCGACTCTGGTTGGACTCTTATCCAAGTTGGATCCTCTTATGGATCCAGAATTGGCTGAGGGCCAGGAAACAGAGAGTGGGGGTCAATGGGCAATTTTCACAATGGAGAGAGGTGAAATGTGGAGTGCCCCAGGGATCTGTCTTGGGGCCTGTGCTTTTCAATTTATTCATAAATGACCTGGAGACAGGGTTAAGCAGCGAGGTGGCCAAGTTTGCAGATGACACTAAACTTTTCCAGGTGGTAAAAACCAGAAAGGATTGTGAAGAGCTCCAGAAGGATCTCTCCAAGTTGGGGGAATGGGCAGCCAAATGGCAGATGCGTTTCAACGTAGACAAATGTAAAGTGATGCACATTGGGGCAAAAACCCAAAACTTCACCTATAGCCTAATGGGTTCTGAGCTGTCTGTGACAGCTCAGGAGAGAGATCTTGGGGTGTTGGTGGACAATTCAATGAAGGTATCGACCCAGTGTGCAGCAGCAATTAAGAAGGCCAATTCTATGCTAGGGGTAATTAAAAAAGGGGTTGAGAATAAAACAGCCAATATGATCATGCCATTGTACAAATCGATGGTAAGGCCGCACCTGGAATATTGTTTCCAGTTCTGGTCGCCGCATCTCAAAAAGGACATAGTGGAGCTGGAAAAGGTGCAGAAGAGAGCAACAAAAATGATTACGGGGCTGGGGCACCTCCCTTATGAAGAAAGACTGCAGTGTTTGGGGCTCTTCAGCCTAGAAAAAAGGCGCCTGAGAGGGGACATGATTGAGACATACAAAATTATGCATGGAAGGGATAGAGTCGATAAAGGGATGTTCTTTTCCCTCTCTCAAAACACCAGAACCAGGGGGCATCTGCTAAAACTGAGGGTTGGGAGAGTTACAACAGATAAAAGGAAGTGCTTTTTTACCCAGCGGGTAGTTAATCTGTGGAACTCTTTGCCACAGGAGGTGGTGATGGCATCTGGTGTAGATGCCTTTAAGAGGGGATTGGACAGATTTCTGGAAGAAAACTCCATCATGGGCTATAGGCAATGATGGGTTGTAACCTCCTTACATTAGTAGTAGGCTACTTCAGAGTACTGGGTGCAAGGGAGTGGCAACAGGATGCAAGCATCTTGTTGTCTCATGCCTCCCTGGGGCATCTGGTGGGCTGCTGTGAGATACAGGAAGCTGGACTAGATGGGCCTTTGGCCTGATCCAGCAGGACTCTTCTTACGTTCTTATGGACTTCCCAGGAAGTCACCTGGCAGGGAGGAAGAAGTGAGTGAGACCCCAAATCCCTCCTCATGAAACACCTGAGGCACCATCTCAAGCTGGAAGGGGTTCTTTACTCTCTCTTTTGGTTCTGCCTTTCTCTTCTTTGCTCCTTTTTTAGTTGGTGTGCCAGAATGACAGACCATGAACAAGGCCAACCAGGTGTTACATTGTCTACATATTCTCCTAGCCTTTGAGGATTCAACTGCACATTACTATTGTAAACTGCCTTGAGGTTGTTTTATGGCAAAAATATGGAAATACATACATACATACATACATACATACATACATACATACATACATA
>JAJKFI010000028.1:6271307-6294597 GCA_029204185.1 Lerista edwardsae | reverse complement strand
CATACATACATACATACATACATACATACATACATACATACATACATCTTGCATGCTCCAGTATAGAACGAACGAACGAACCTAATAAACAATTTGGACAAATGCATTTGAAATATAGATGTAGTGGTGATGCTTAGTTCTCCAACCACTCAGTATTACCAGACCACTCAGATTTGGTGAATTAGAATAGGGCCATACTTCACTGATATGATTTTTTAGAGCAGTGGAGCTGTATGAATTGCAAAGTGCTGATCCTCAATCCATATCAGGTCATCATAGGGTTGAGTGCCAGCCATTGTTGACATGGGGAACAACCATTCTTTTATCTAATGAATCATTTTAGGACATATCAAATGTGTTTTGGTAGTCTGTGACTGTTGTTGGTTATGCATTTTCTTTTCCTCACCATGATACCTTAAATGTCCTTCAAAGGTGTTTCAGGACAGATAACACTTTCTAATTCCTTGAAAGTAAATCAAAAGGATTATGACATCTAGGAAGGTATCCTGGACAGCTCACAAACAATATCTCTGTGACTGACCCAAAGGCAATTCTTAAACTGCCAATAAAATTGCCCATGGAGCCTGCCAAGAGACCAGATGCTGATGCTGTTGAAGAAAAAACAACAACCCTAGTGTAGCTTGGCATTTCTCCCGTAATTGCTTTCCAGGAGAAAAATATACCACACCATAACAGGAGTAGGTGAGTGGCTTCTCACTGCAAACTACATGGGTGACCTGAAAATATGTATGCCTTTTTGTGCCATTCTGTCAACTTGCATAACCCTGTATGCTGCCTGAACCATCTTGCTCTTTCTCCACTGTGATGGTTTCTGTTGATGATTTTAGCTGTGTGTAGATGGCTGTGTAGATGGCTGTGTGTAGATGGCTGTGTACATGTGTGGCATATGTGTGTATGTTGAGGAGGAAAGAATTATTATTGCAGTGGCAGGGCCTGCCCACTCCATGTGCATAAGGCCCTTTCTCTTGAGATGATACATTCGTGTTTAGAGATTGGGTTCTAATTCAAGTTCTGCTTGGAAGACATTTTTAGCAGATGGTGCGATGGAATGAAGTAGCATGAAGTTGGACAAGATGGGATAGTTATTTGGAGAGATGGCTGGGGCTTTTGTGAAGTTGGCCTTTTTGTAAAGGAACTAAAAAGGGTAAAGGTCAGTCATGATGAACACAAAGTATGTTCTACAGAGCCAGACTGTTGGTCTATCTTGCTTAGTAGGTCTAGCCCATCCACAAGGCCAACCATAGTGATTGCTTCATCCAGCAGATTGGCAAGAAGTGCCCACCTCTGCCTATTCACCTTCTCTGCTACTCCTCTTCCTTCCATTCCCTGTATCAGGAAAGGGACAGAGTAAAAGAGGAAGTGTGGAAGAGAAAACAGTTGTGAGCTAGACTGACTCCAGTGGGGAAGTTTTAGACCAGCCCTGCTGCTCAATATTGTTAACTTGACACCAACTACTAGCAGGATCTTTTCCCAGCCCTGCCTGGAGATGCTGGGTGTTGAGTCTCGAACTTTCCGCATACAAAGTTTGTTCTGTATCAGTGGGCTACAGCCCACCAACTCCACATGATGGTGAAAGACAGAGGAAATCCCTTTCTTCCCCCCTTGCAATAGCAGAACAGTGGTCTTTGTATAGAACTTCAGAGACCTGTTCTGTTCAGTGCCTCAGCTGCAATATGTGAAGGATCCTTGAAAAAGATGTTTTGTTTTAAAACCTGTATCCAGGTTTTGTGATATGGAGGACAGGAAAAAGAGCTCTGCAGTGTGTTGTGTCCCTTTTGTGTATGGCAAGACGATTCACTCTGTGGCATAATGAGAATGCATTTTTCAGCCAACTGGAAAGCTCTGACTTTGAGGATGTTTTCAGACTTCGAGAAGTCTGAAACAGCTCCCCTTCCCCCCATGTATTTCCCAGCTTATTTTTGTGGCTGAGTAAGTTTCACTTTCCTTCAGCACAGTCTCACTTTAGTAGACGTTTAACAGCAATAATTACTATATACTTTGATCTCAGGTATGTACTTTGTCCTCTTTTGTACTTTAGTCTTTCTTCACTTTTGTTTAACAGTGTCAAGAGCTTTTCAAAGGCAGAAAATATCTACAGCTTGTCACAATAAATTCCAGCAACATAGTTTTGGTAATGTACACATTTGATTGTTTTATTTTATGCTTTCTAACATACAGGAGAAGGTTAGAAATGGTAGGCAATAGAAAAGCTTCAAAGGGGGAGGGAAATGAAGGCCCAAAATCAGGAAGGAAAATTTATAGATAAGGTGATTTAAAGTTGAGTTGAATTCTAATTGGGGGACAGATAACTTGTGATGTGGAGAAAGTGGAATGGTAACACAATTGTGATGAAAAACACTGGAAGAGACACTCACACAACAGTAGCAGCAACTCACAAAACATTTTTACCATAGTTCCAGATTTTGAATGAGAAAGCTGCAGCCAGACTTTTCTATTTCAAAAATGTTTTTCAGATTTGAAAATTCTCATCTCTTCTTTCATTTGGGTATCTTATGATATATCTCTAAACCTAAACTACTGTATTTCACAGGCTCGCTGTAGTAAGTGAAATAAGAATTATAAGTACTTTGTGTGCTGAAAAGTGCAATCAAAAATAGTACTTATCTTTCTCATTGCATAGCATAGTTGAGGCTGTCTGCAGATCTAGGTTACATGATTGACAATCTGTGTGGAATTAAGATACTCATGACATTACAAATTACAATAAATAGGTCAGATTCTCTTAGCAGAGTCTGCTGTCATCTTCATTTTATCGTGTTTTTTTTAATTGAGTAAATATGCATATTCCTAGAGCTTAAGTCAGATGACTGTTTTCTACATAGAAGAGAAGAAATACAGTACATAGCAGATGTATCTAAAGTACATAGGATCCCAAGAGGACTTTGGAAGTGAATTTTTTATGCTTGTTGATTGCTAAGAGTTATTCGATGGTTTGGGAGACTAAAAGTGGTCCATCTGTGAAATAATTGATCACACAAATGACATGAATATATTTCAGTAATACTACTTAACATTTGTATAATGCTTTGTGAATGTATAGAGTGCTTTGCATGTTATTATCTTGGTGTTATCCTTACTGGAACTCTGTAAGGGAAGTATTGTAGCAGCTGGGAGCTGAGATTGAGAGGGAGTGGCTTTCCTAAGGTCACCTGTGGCCCAATTGCGGTACACTAGCATACCGTCTACCAGTGTACACTGAGCTCTGCTGTGGGCGACAGCAGCTCTAGCAGTCTGTGGAGCACTGCTGCCAGTGCAAAGGCCAGAAGGCCATGTGTTGCCGTGGCATCCCACAGATTGGCTGCTGATGGGCTTCTGCTGGTGGAGGCTCGGGGCAGATCATTGCAGCACTAGCATCCACTGTACCCTGAGCTCCCATCCGAAGCCTGACATGCCCCTACCTGCAGCACCTAAGATCTATGCTAGCAAAAGAGTTGCCATAGATCTGAGGATTCACACCAGGGACCAGTGTTCTATGAGTGTTCCCAATTGGGATGTAAGTAAGGTTTTACTTTTCTTACCCGGCTGGCCTGATCCTCAGTTGGTGCACAGGATGCACCAGAGGCTATACTAGCAACCCTACATCATGTGCACTGATGAGGGACAGGATTGGGCCTCTAGTCCTGTAGTTCCCAAACTTTTAAGCATGGAGACCTCCAAAATGACCTCCAAAATTCACTATGTTTGTCACTTTACCATCTGCTCAAGCCTCTGTGACTACAAAGGTGATTAGTGCTCCCCCCCCAGTAGTAGGTTATTTAACCCTTGATGCACAAAGTTGTCAGTTTCGTGATCCACCAAAAATGGTACCGAACCCACATATGGTACCACATATGGGTACCGAACCCACAGTTTGGGAACCACTGGGTTAATAACCTGAAACTTAGGACTCAATCCTGAGCCCTTCAGCATGGGTAGTAGGAGTGTACCACGCACATTCAACGTGGGCTGTAAGAGCTTACTGCCTGCACTGCAGTGGTGTCAGAGTGTTGCCGAAAATCAGCTTAAAGGGGGTTTCTACTGTGGGGAAAATATTTGAAAAAACAAACAACCAAATGAGAGAGTATGAGGCTCATGATGTTTATTTACACCTGCGCAGGTGGACCAATTCACAAGGAAAAGGCAAAAAAATATAATTACAAGCATTTTTATACCCCGCTCCTCTTCCTCCAAGCCTGTGCTTGGCATGGAAAATTACACCCAGGGGCTGGGATATGAGAAGCTCTGTGTTGATTGGGCCTTGAGAATATGCTGTGACCATTTTGATAAGGAAGGAAACAAGGAAGCTTTGCTAGCTTGAGAAAGTTACACGGGGCAAGTGAGAACAAAGAGCAAAGAATGAGAAACGTGTTACATACGTCAGCAACTTTAAACAAGAGACTTTAAACCAAAATCTTAAGATGGCTGCACTTCGGTTCAAAGACAACAAGAGCTCATTGCCTGGAGATGGCAATGCAGCAACGGCGGCCAGTAAGTGAATCAGCTGCTGTGTGGGGATTCTGGGCAGGGCAGAAGAGTGTAATGGGGCGGGGTCAGAGCCTATCCTCCGTGTTGGGCCGTGCAGCCCAATACGGAGGCCCTTGCCTCTGTGATGGCAATTTTGCCAGCACAGAGGCAAGGAGACAGTAGTGAAATTCCGGGGGTTCGCCCAGGTTCTATAGAACTGGTTGTTAAATGGCCGGGCCCCACCCACTCGCTTACCTCGGCTGGCTTCGGGTTTTTTGTTGTTGCTCCGGCTATGATGTCATAGAACCGGTTGTTAATTCATTTGAATTGCACCACTACAAGGAGACTCATTGCCCACCCATCACCCATCCTGCACACTTACCATGGGGGAAGGGGACAAACATCCCTTTCTCCTGTGGTGCCTCCAGCAGCTACCTAGTTGCCCCTGGATGCAGCAGTAGCCATTTGGACCCACAGTAGCCAGGAAACTCAGGATTGGGCTGTTAATCTAGATAAGGCCAAAGTGTTTTAGTCAATAGTATAGCTGATTTGGGAATAGGTTTATGAGGTGTTTTGAATGGCTTTTGGATTACTGTAATACTCTCTACATGGGACTGCCCTTGAAGGTGATTCAGAAACATCAGCTTGGCAAGAATGTGGCAGCCAGAGTTTTCTCTGGGACACATTAGTCTGAACGTATTATGCTAACACTTATTCATCTCTACCTACTCCCATTATCATTCAACCTGGTGGTTTACCTTTGAAGCCCTACAGGGCTTAGTACTTTCATACTTGAAGGACTGCCTTTGTTTTCATGAACTTGCTCATTCACTATGTTTGTCCTCAGAGGACCTGTTCTGCATCCCATTGCCTGATGATATATGGTTGAGAGAGATATGGGACACGGTTTGTCAGTAGTGGCAACTAGGCTGTGTAAACTAGGCAACTAGGAAGAGGGCCTTCTCGGTGGTGGCCCCCCAACTTTGGAATACCCTCCCCTTAGAATTGAGAACTGCTCCCTCTTTGTTAACATTTCGGCGGGGGCTGAAGACCTTTTTATTTCAAAAAGCTTTTAACTGTTGACAGGCTGGCTGGTTGGTTTGTTACACTTTTATATCTTGATTATACCTTATGATCCACGGGGCTTGTTGTTTTTTAAATTGTATTGTTTTGTTTTAATTTTGTTTTATTGTATTGTTTTAATATTGTTTTTAAATTGCTTTTTAATGTTAAATTTTATATTTTATTGTATTTTCGTGTTGTAATGCTGCCTTGGGTGCCTTTGGGCAGAAAGGCGGGATAGAAATCCAATTAATAATACTAATACTAATACTAATACTAATAATAATTCAGCTTTTAGAGGGGCAGCAAAAATACAGCGAAGACAGGATTTGTGATAGAATTATATAGACCAAGTATGGGTGGCTTATTTTTTCCACTTTATATATAGCTTTTCTCTTTCTTCCTTCTCCCCCTCCCTGCATTTAAAAGTAAACAGGCATCAACATTAAGGTTACTCATTGAAATGAGTTTTGATTTGAGTTTTCTGGGAATGATGGTTTCATTGTCTTTTTGTAAATCATTTATTTTGAAGTAGTACATGGAAAAATCTCTGCAATAGTTTGTTTGTACAGTGTTCTATCAGTGTCCCCAATTGGTTCCTGCAGTAAAATAATAAAAACTGTTGATGCACAAAGGAAAAAAAGTAGGAGATTGGTTTGGTTCTTGCTGAGGACTAAGGAGTACTTCAGCTTTTGTATTAAACTTTGAGACGAGCAAACTGCTTGAGACCCGTCTAAGATGCACTTGAAAAAGAACAGACTTATTTCCTTGAACATTGGAATTAACTTAGTTCCACATCCAAACCAATCTGAGACTAAAAATAGCCTCCTGGCAAAGCAAGGGAGAAACATTTCCTTTGGATAGCCAAAGAGGCTTCATTGTAGGGCAGGCCCCTGGAATAAGGGGGTGGGATGAAAAAACATAGTACCTCTCACTGGACCCTCTGACCAAGTTTGACTATGAGATTTTTTTTTTTTTAAAAAAAGGACTGGCCCTTGTTAGGGAAGAAATTTAATCTAATGAAGACATGGGGCTCCATCACATTAAGAAAGAATCAAGGGAACTGGCAATTCTTTTCCATTCCACCTTTAATCTCAGCAGTGGATAATTCAAGGGGATCTAAGGTTAGCCTCTCCTTGGAGACAAATGGTAACAAGTCCCTGTAATTCATTTCTGTGAATTTTGCCAGCATCCTAGGTTTAATCCATTCATACCAATTTTGCTTCTAGTTTGACCTCTTCTAATTGATTTTTCTACTTTCTCTTCCTTCTCAGTGAATATAAACATAGAGGTTTTTTCCTGTTAAAGTCTTAAGGTCACATATGGAGTTTGGACAACAAATTCTGCCTGGAGCAATGTTAGATGCATAGAAAAGTCCCACTGTACATGTGTAATGGGGCATATAAGTATTTTGGGAGGGTGCGGAGGAATAATTGTTTTTCAGCCAGAAGAGATGGTGGTGGATCACCAGTGGTCCATTTTGGGTAGGGAAAATAAACCCTTGTCTATTCTGCTAAGCCTGCTTAACCCAAACCATAGCAATGAGTTAGCTTAGCTGAGCTCATTAATGCTCAACACTGAAAGCAATCAAACATATTATCCAGACTACTCTGCTTTGGAGCTGATCCATTAAAATCAATAGTTTGTCTTGAAGCCTAAACTGTGAGATCTGTAAAATGCTTGTTTTGTGCAAATATAGACTGACTTAAAAAAAAAAAAGCTTCCAGAAATGAAGGTGGAAGAATAAACTTGAGGCATTTAATCAGTTGTGCAAAATAAATAGTAATACAACTGCTTCTGCTCTTTTAACTGTATTTAATAGGGTTTTGGAATGTTTACTTCATTAATTCCCAGGTATTATATCATCATAAGAAGTATTCAGGGTATAAGCTCTGCACTTCTCCTAGAATTAAAAGCCAATTAATTCAGAAATTGTTTGCTTTACTCCTTCGTGCACTCAGTAAGAGAAGAGTAATCCTCCCGAGTTTTGTGAAAGAAAAGAGGTTACATACTATCTGCAGGAAAATATAAGTCATGCAGTCACTATTGTACAATTGGTAAAATACTTTGAAGAAGAAATCATAGTTAGGAAAGAATTATGGAATTGTGACTTAAACTACAGTGAGAATATAATGGAGCAAAAATTGGATCTCATTGATAAAACATATTTTGCTCCTTTCTTTTCTTACAAACGGTGACCTAGATTGGTTGAGACAATGAAAGCTGTTGCTGCGATTAGCAGCTTGTTTTGCCATTCTGATTGGAACATGAAAACAGTTGAAATGCAGACAATATACTAGAGTTAATCAGTGTGGCCCATACAAAGACCTACAGTTTGAAGGAGATAGCATTTCAGAATGAACTTATTTTGAACCCTAGTTTCTTATTTTAATTTACAGATGTCAAGTTCCTACTTTCATATGTTATGTGCTCTTAACAGGACAATAGGGCATATTAGCTTTTTAATATCATTGTGAATGGATGCATCTATAGAAGCAGTAGCAACAATTGATAACGCTTCTCCTCTCCAAGATTCTTCTAATTAGTGATGTGAGCCCCCTTTAACTCGATATAGAATTATATTTTCTCTGCACCCGCCTCCATAAAGATCTATTTTTTTCTGAGCCAAACTTTGAAATGAAATCCTGTAGCAATTCTGATAACAATACCTGGAACACATTATGGTTCAGGTGCATCAATCGTCAAGCCACATATAACCTGTCCTGTAAATCCTTTCACTTGCTGATGGTGCTGATGTAAATCCTTACTTGCTGAGGGTGGCAGTAATAGGTCTAACTGGAGGCTGTTGTGAGATGCCTCCATTTCTGCTTCTCTGAAACCTTAAATAATTCAGCAGTAGTCTTCCACCATGCAAAGTCTAGTTTTCCAGGGCCCAAGTTCTTCGGGTAGATCAATGCTACTCAAGGTGATGTAATGGGCTGTGGACCAGTACTGACCCACAAGCCATCGGCTGCTGGTCCTTGGCAAATTTCCATGAAAGAAAAAAAACTAGTAATATGGCACAGATATGATGCTGCTCCCTGGCAAATTGGGAAAAAAATGCCTAGCTGCCACATCAGATAGTTTGAGAAGCATTGGTGTATTTGTCAGGCACCCTGAAAACATCTTGTTCCTGGGCTTCTAGTAATTGGTAGTTTGCTGACTATGCTCAGTGTCCTAGGCACAAGGAGTTCTGGGACATTTTGTTTCCAGAAAGCCTGATGTCTATATTAATAAATCAGGTGCCCTGAGAACAGTATTTCCCAGAGTCCCTAGTGACTGGGATGCTGTTGTTCCAGCGTTCAAAGGTACCAAGGAGAGATGGAGGTGCTTAGTCTCAGTTCCAAAATGATTTTTAATACAGACAAGCATTACAAGCCGGACAGACAAGCTGGACAGTATTCTGAGCTAGAATATGAACCTTGTTTCTATAGCTAATTGAAGTAGATGGGCTGTGCAAAAAAGCACACATATGCTCTTGCTCTGGTCCAGTTCATCTCAGTGGGGCTTGCACTTTTTGCTGCTTTCTGAGAGAGCATGTAATTGTGTTCTGATTTCAGACTGGTCCTGAGGTTTCTTAGGGCGCAATCCTAAACTGACCTAAGCTAGCAAAGTTTGGCCAGCAGGTATATTTGGGCCACTCTTGGAATCAGAGAGGCCAGCACACAGACAGGAGCCATCCTCCCTGATTCTGTAAGTGGTCCGAACACGCTTTATGAAGGCCCTTGTTCTGGGCAAACTTTGCTGGCTTAATTTATGCCAGCCTAACTCTAATTTAGGATTATGCTCTTAAGCATATGTTAATGAATGATAAATCAACATAAACCTGAACCATCTAAAGTGGCAAACAAATCAAAGCAGGATGGTTATATAGCATTCCTTAACTTAAAGCACTTAAGTTGGATTTCAGTGGTACTTTAGTAGTTGTTCTCCCCCACTCCCTATTTCTGAAAGCATTTCTGGCTGGTACTGTTCATGATGTTCTCCAAAGTAATCTTGATCAGTATGTTTTTGTTTTAATCAACCTTTCTTTTTTTCTGGAAATTGAGGTTATTTATATTGTGCTTAAACAGGCACTCCTGTGAAACAGTTCCATTGTCATTATCTGAATGAGAGACCCGTTAAGTGAATGCTGTGTAGCTGACAGCTCCTTAAAAAGAAATAATATGCCGTGATAATTAAAGGGGGAAGGCTTCCTTCCGCTTCTGTTGAAAGGACTTGAAAGACAAAACACTGGATCCAGGCTGGGAGGGCTGTTGAAAGCATCTTTTGCCTTGTCAATCCTGTTGTACAGTTTAATAAAGCATGGTCTAACAGAGAGTGCTTAATCAAAAGGAAAAGGGCCTCTTCTATTCAAGTTCCAGATAAACTACAATTGTTACAGTTATTTTCCTGTAAGAAAACCAGTTATAAAAAAGTAGTTTTTTTTTTTCAGTAAAGGGACTGACCTTTAGCATTTTTTGCCCATCTGCCATTTATATATTGTTGAAAAGCAGTATTTAACACTATTTGATTGATTGACTACTAATCATTTATATATTGTTTAAAAGTGGTATATAATACTGTTTGTTTGATTAATATACACATTCTTAATCTGCATTGTGTTTTTCAGTCTTGATTGTGTTAATCCTCACACCTAATTAGCCAGGTAACTATTAATGCCCATTCTGCAGATGAGAGCATGGAGGCTGAGAGATTGAGGCTGCACTTGCCTAGAAGTAAGCTCCATTGAATTCAACAGGAGTTACTAATTTAGGATTGTGCTGAAAGATAACATATCCATGGCCATTCCTTGTGAATCAATGCAGACTAAGGAGTTATAACTCTATATTTATTTTCCAGTCCCTGGTTACTGGATTACAATATATCGCTCCTGATGTGGACATCTTTCTTTAGCTATTTCTTCCTTGGGGTTTCCTCTAGGCTTCCTTTGAGCCGTGTGGTTTCATAGACAGGTAAAGCAGTGCAGAAGAGCCAACTGGTGTGTTCACAGATATGATTGCTTCAAGATTCCTTTTATGCAGTATTTATTGATATAAAAAGTATACTTGTATGTGTTGATGAAAAAACGCTCTTGATGTGATTTTACATGATTGGAGCAAAATTCTTTTGTGTGGGGTTCTTCCAGTTAGCAGATTGTGTGGACATATCAGTAAAACACCATACAAAAATAATCTTGAAGAAACTGTATGTATGATCGCCTCAAAAACTTAGTGGCTGTGGTTTACCCTGGGATAAGGGGACAAATGTCCCCTTGCCCCGAGGTAAGTTCCAGTAGCAGCCAACCCTGGGTTGGATACAGCGCAGGCCAACTGGCCTGCCTGCTTCAACACAGGTTAGGATCAGGATGCCCAACAGACATGCAAACCTTAGATATTTGGTATTTTAATTAAAGGACTCTTATTTCAGTGCTTTTAAAAAACTGGAATAAATACAAATATCAAGCTAGTCTTTTGTGGGGCTGGAGGAACATTTTTGTAATAGCTTTTGGGAGGGTAGGTGTCAGGGGATGGTTGGTGTAATGAGGCAAGGACTTTAGTACAAGCAGAGATGCTTAAATTTACATCTTATGGCATTTTAAAATGTTGGCATATATTCCCCACTGTATGTTTGCTAGATAAACTTTTTTTTCCCTGTGGCTTAGATGAGTGCTTCTTTTCTCCTCTGTCCTTTTTCAACACAAATTGGAATATCATATTCCATTCTTCTCCTTAACCCACCCTGCACAAAAGTTACAAGCCTAGAAGTATTACATTACCCATGGTCCAAATTTTGTTTATCTTGCCTGCATATAATTGGCTAATTTAAAATGTAGTTCTGGTAAAGATTTCTATGTCAGCTAACACCTTACTTACTTTCTATTTCCCATTAAGCAAGGTAATTTCTATCCCATCTGGAACGTCAATGGTTTAAGAGGATTGGTGGGCTTAATTTTGGGTTGTTTATATGTTGTTGTGGAAGTTTGATTTATTTATTTGGGTTTCTTGAAGAGAGGCTGAAACTTTATGCTTTTTAAATCAATTGAACAGACTTTGAAGATCTGTCCTTGAAAGTTGCATAATTCACATACAGATCTGAAGAGCTCATTAAGATGGAACCATACACAGACCCTGACACACTAAAAGAATATTAAATCAATTCAAATTGTTCATAGCCATGTAGTGTTATTGA
This sequence comes from Lerista edwardsae, assembly GCA_029204185.1. Taxonomy (NCBI): domain Eukaryota; kingdom Metazoa; phylum Chordata; class Lepidosauria; order Squamata; family Scincidae; genus Lerista; species Lerista edwardsae. The sequence goes on along the minus strand of JAJKFI010000028.1, from coordinate 6,282,879 downwards.
AACATTTCAAAATGTTGAAAGAGCCTGAGTTTGAAAAGGGCAAGTGGTTTTACAGACTTAGCTTCTATAAGTGATTTAAATTGTCAATTCATCCTCTAGTGTTGAGGAGCTTTAATCTCCTAAATTATACAGAACTGGGTTTCCCAAATCATTGTCAGCAACTGAGCTGTGGGGAATCAGGATACATATTGATTCCTGTAAGTGTCAGGAATGTGTTTAGGGACATAAAAGTAGCAATACCTTGGAAATAGTGCTCCAAGGGGGGAAGTTTCAAGACAATCGGACCAAGGGGTGGGCAGGAAGCAGCAATGCTTGTCCAGCAGCAATGCTCTATTTGCTGATCTCTCCTTGCAACACCTCAGCATGGAAGATTCCATGCCAGAGCATCAGCTACAGAGCGAGGTGCCAGCTGTGTCTGTGGGTGCTCTACTAGCTTTCCCAGTGTGGGGCCTCTCCAGGCACAGGGTCCAATTTGGCTAAATTAGTAAAATTGCCCTAAGGCTGTTCCTGGCTCTAGGACCTGGCGGGATACATGTGTTTTGCAGCATTTCTTCTGCCGACTTGGCGTGGAGTAAGGCTCAGTCAAATGCCATAATCTTCTGGCCTAGTGCAGGGATCCCTTAGAAGCAGGAAGCAATTTGGCCAAATATAGGTCTAAAGCTGGCCCTGATTGTGGATAGTCAGAGAAGGCAAAGTCTCTGCAAAAAAACTGCTGGAAACAGGAATCGAGAGCAGAACAAGAACAAAATGAAGTAAAGGTGCTGATTTTCTGGAGCAGTCATAAACGCTTTTACAGCCGGAATCTTTGGTCTTGCATTGTATCTTTTTTTAAATAAGAAAACATCAAAGTTACTGATTTTTATGGTTGCAGAGAATAACAAAACCTAAGTTAATAGGGACAGTCCACAGTCGGAGCTGAACTTGGTAGGGAAAAAAAAAGTTGAGCCTTTGGCAGACCTTGGCACACTTTCTTCTGAAGATGGTAGTCAATGGCTTAATGAGTTGTGAATCTGGACTTTCAAGGTCCACATCCCATATCTGCCATGAACACACTGGATTCCTTCAGCAAGTCACTTCCTCTCAGCCTCAGTTTTTGAAATCATATTTATCTTGGAAGGTTGTTGTAAGGATATCATCAGGACAACAAATATAAGGACGTTTGCACACTAAAAGAGCCGTGTACAAATACTATTATTAGCTTGAGAATACACAGACATTAGCATCAGCAGAAAGGGACTCAGAAAGATGGCACTCATGGGGTAGCGGTAGTTGGGTGAGAGATAGTGGATAAGGATATGCGGCCTGCTGTTCAGTTAGAGGATATGGGAAGAAAAAGACCACTTTGGACAATTATACAATATTTTTGTTATGAAATGATCAGCTTAACAGCACCAGCAAAATACCTGACACAAATCAGAGGAGACCCATTCAGGCAGTGGAAGCTTGCTCCAGGGTAAGGAAACAAAAGTTCTCTTCCCATGAGGAGTCTTCCACAACTGCCCATCATTCTCTGGATGGTCGCGGGAAGGAGGGGAGGCTTAGGATTGGACGATTACAGCCCATTATAGTAAATGGGACTTGCTCCCAGGAAGTGTGAATACGATTGCAGGCTTAGTCTGCAGTCTACAGTGGGTTATATTCAGTGCAATATACAGCCCAGTTCTAATGAGGTGGGCAGCAGCAGAATGCCATGTTTGACTGGCGTTGACTGCAATAAATTAGTCAGTGCCATAAAAGCGCTATAAAAGGCGCTCTGGCAGCTTGCGAACTTGCATGCTGCTGGAGTGCCAGCAGGAAGGCTGGAGCCTTCCACGCACTCCAAAGCAGCTGAAAGAAGTCACAGATGAAGGGGGCCGCAAAAGCAGGATGGGGTGGGGGAGGGCAAAATGAGAGTGGGGAGGCTCAAACTGGGCAGCAAGGCAGCAAACAAGTAGATCTGGTCCCATAAGGGAGCAGTTTTGGTGAAAAGGGCGGTTGCCAAATCCTAAGCCCTTCCTGGACCTGATACCATGGTGCAAGTCCATGCAAACCTACCGCTGTGATTTTGCTAGCGCAGATCTGAACTGACCCGCACTGTGGAGGCTTCCCGTGGGTACAGGAATGCTTGTTCCCTTACCCAGAGGGGACCTCCCCAACACCCCCTCCTCCACAGGATGCAGTGGTGGCCATTGCATTGACAGGGGTGATGTTGGATTGGGCTGTTAGTCATGATTAAGTCCCATTAAATTAATGAGACTTATTCATGACCCACTCATGATTAATGGTGCTTAGTCACGACTAGCTTGCTTTGGATGCAACGTAGTATTTCTAAAAATGACATGCAAATTGCATTCATTGCCTGCAAGTACAGCAATTAAATTTGCTGCAACACAGCCTGGTATGCCTCTGGTGAGGCCCCCTATGCTGAACAGGATGCACATCCCTGCTCTGCATGGAGATCTTTGACAGCAGTGCTCCAGGACCGCCACAGCACAATCTTAGGCATGTCTATTCAGAAGTAAGCCCCATTGTGTTCAATGGCACTTACTTCAAGGAAAGTGTTATAGGATTGCAGCCCAAATGAATGATGTTCACCAGCTGTAGCTCAGTAAACAAACTTTGTTTCCTGCTGGTATGCTTCTGTGGTTATGCAAAGTACTCTGTAAGGCACTCTTTATGTTGATGAAATGGTATGAATGCTAAACACTTATATTAACATCAGTAGCATTTCTATGATAAGAATATTATATATAATAAAAGGGTTAACTGTTATGTGTGCATCTGTCTGAACAGCTAGCTTTTATTCTTTGTAAACAATTTTAGTAAATTATTGTTTTGGAGCAAGGTATTGCAATTATCTCATTTATTCTTAATCTAATTTAGATTTTGAGAAATGGTAGAAATAATAGGTTCAGAAAGCATCTTTGGTGTGCACTTCCAGATTTCAGATTTGATATCCCAGTTCTTTCAGACATTCCTTGCACTCATTTTTCTTTTTTCTTTTAGTTTGCAACATGCTGTAATAATGTTGTATTGTTCTATTTTTAAGTGGTTTGTTATTATTCCTGACTCCTTGAACAAAAATGTGAATTTATAAAAATTTTGCCTTGCACATGATCTTGTAGACCAATACGCTTCCCTGCCCCTGCTGGTGCAGCTACACTAAAAACAGGTATAGTGTATCTAGCAAGGGTTGGAGCGGGAGACTTCAGAGGTGAAAGATTATTTTAACCCCCTTATACATCTGTAAGCCTCCTAATCTGCAATGAATCTCTCCACATTAGGGGGGATTGGCAACACCAGTGCGCACTGAATTTTGAGGGTCTTTTGGGGCTGATCAGCCTGAGCGGATCAACATGGACTTGCACCAGTTATATTGCTGGCATAGGTCCAAGTTGACCCATTATGGCTGCTTGGACTTATCCTGGGAAAAGGGAGCAAACAGGGCTGGTTGTAGGAACAGCGGGGCCCAATGCAGGGCATTTCCATGGGGGCCCCCATCCTCCCTGCGGGGCCCCCCACTCACCAGAAGAGTGCTTGTGGTGCTGCACACAAAGCATGGCACCTGGTGATGACATCACAACTGCTTCCAGGAGGCCCATTTTGGACTGTTCAGAGGCAGGGTCAGTTGGGAGGGCCCAAGGCAAAGGTGCTGTGCTTGCCCCACTGACTTACAGCCCATAGAAGTGCCCGCTGCAGCAAATATGCTCGCTGTGCTGGTGTTGGGTCTTCCAAAATGCAGGCCCAATGCAACAACATTGGGCGTATTGTCTTAGGGCTAGCCCTGGGGACAAATGTCCCCTTACTTCAAGGAGACCTTTAGCAGCCAAAAAAACAAAAAAACAAACAAAAAAACACCCCTTTGAGATGCAGCAGAGTCAGTACTTGCAGTGCTGCCTCACTGCACATGGATTTAGGTTGGATTGGGCTGTTAATTTTGCTGTTTGCTGATTAAAATATCTTTAATAGCAGTTGCTTGAAATGGAGTGGGGAGGGAATATCTCCAGTTGACTTGGAGCCTAAGGCATGATGCATCTTAATAATTCCAGCTCTCTGCTTCTTAGATGACATGGGCTGAGAAGTAGGGATGGATACCCCTGCTAACTGGGCAAGAGGCACTTTTTCAAGTGGTGTTCCTCTCATATTTAGCAGGGGAAGAGTAATTGTCCCTCTTCACCCCTGCGCAGTCTTTCTAGTGGCTGTTGCTGGTGGTCTGCCTTTTTTCAGATTGTGAGCCCTTTGGGACAGGGAGCCATTTAACTTTATTATTATTACTATTTGCCTGTAAACCGCTTTGTGAATTTCATGTTGAAAAGCGGTATATAAGTACCTGACTGATTGATAGGACTGACCAAAACATTTTGATGCAACAATTTTCATGATTGAAAATGGTATCTTCCAGGATTCCATGCCATGTTGCAAAGCATGCTGTGGTATGAATGTTTGATTACGAATGGCTGCATACCACCTAAGAGTTGTGTCCTCTCTCATGCTGTACAGCATTGTTGGTGATCTTGAATCACAGTTCTGAGAACACATATGGATTCATTCATTGAAGCAGATGACTGCTATACTTCTGTTGCTTTTTAAATCAGAATAATATCATCAATAAGGAGTGCTCAGGGTGGTGTTGGTGTTGAGGGTTGAGGAAGTGGATAACGTTCATTTATATAATTCATTGCACCCCTACAATTCTATGAAATGAGTTCATAAAGTAAATGTTATAATGTAGTTATGCTCACCAGGGAAAGTAATTTAGAATTAGCACACAATGAGAATGTGTTCCGAATGCCTTATTCAAATTAGGCAGCAAATTATTTCATTACTGGTTATGTTTCCTCTGGAGGCACAATCTAGTTTATGTAAGGAAAGCAAAAACTGGACGTAAGTTTTCTTATAAGATTGGGAAACATGGAGAAAACATGGAGAAAAGACTCACATTCAGAGAGGAAGTGGTTAAATAATTGAGGTTACAATCCTATGCTCATTTTCCTGGGAGTAGACCCTATTGAACACAATGGGATTTAGACGTAAAAAGATGAATAGAAGCAGAATCCAAAGGAAGACCAATGATACTGAACAGGCCTGAAATGCTGAAAGTGTTCACAAGAATCAAAAATCGCAGGAGACACTTTCAACCCTTGTGAAAATGAACATGGATCAGTAATTTCAGCTCAGCCTTAATAATTCAGCTTGTGTTTCATGTTTCTTGGATGATATTATTCCTGTCCTACAGATGACTCTTCACTGTTTGTTCTTGCAGTGCTCCAAAAGAGTGAATGAAATGAGCTATCTGGAGTCTAGCATCTGAGAAGCTAAGTTATTCTCTCGGAGAATTGTTCTAAATGAGACTGGCCGAGATACTGGATCTGTGTGAAGAGGACTAAGGATATAATAGGATGTCAACTGAGACAGAACTTCAAGTGGCTGTTAAAACCAGCACAAAGAAGGACTCTAAGAAGAAAGGTAGGACTTTTTCCTGCTTTACTAGAGACTATCTTCTCTTTAAATTATAGAATGTATTAGAGCAGGGGTCTCCAAATCCTGGCTTGGGGGCCAGGTGCGGCCCTCGGAGTGCCCCTTCTTGGATCATTCAGTTGTGTCGGGTAGTCAGGTCCAGGAAGCGGGGTTAGCATGTGGCAAAGACTCCACGAGTTCAGTCTCCTCCTCCTCCCATCCCTGTTCCACACTGGAACACCCTCTCCCACATCATGCCACCTTCCCCACAACCCCACACCGCTCAGCACTTACCTAGTCTCTGCTCGTGGTCAGAGATCCAACAGCAGCACCAACAAGTGCTCGGGTTCACTTGGATTAGGCCTCAAATGGTAGTAAAATTTCTGAATTCTGAAATTATGTCATACATACAGAGAGTCAGAACATACAGTATGTGACAATGTCTGTGGTGGTGCTGGATAAGTGAAGGCCCTTAGGCATAGCCCTTTGAGGGTCCATCCTCTAGCTTCATCCTCTGCCAAAAAACTTGTTAGTGGATGAAGGAGAACCAGCATCCTTTGCCTGCTGTCCAAAGATTCATGTGCTGCAAGTGCTGTATTCCCCACACATCAACCAGTAAGTCTCCAGTGTTCCTGTAGCTTACCAGACAAGGAGGAGAGGGAAAAGCAGAAGCCACAGTGGCTGTCTTTCTTGGGTTAACTTCATTTTAAAGAACTCAGGTAGCCTGCCTCCAGTGGAGCATTGGGGGCAGGGCATCTGGACATTTTAAATGAGCCGGCACAATAATAGAATCATAGAGTTGGAAGGGACCTACAAGGTCACCTAGTCCACCCCCCTGCATATAGCAGGAAATCCTCCTAGAGCATCTCCAGCAGGTGCCTGTTGAGCCTCTCTTTGAAGGTCTCCAGTAAGGGAGTATCCATCACCTCCCTCGGCAATCTGTTCCACAAGGTGCAAGGTTGCTTTTTCTCTTCCTCATTGCCCAGTAAGTTACAGGGAAGTGAAGGAAGGAGGAGACAGCTGTAATGGTGTGAAAAAGAACCATCTGCTGAAGGAAGGATATGGAACAGGGTTATTCATACCACCAGAGCCCCAGTGGGTACCGGAACTTCAGGTGTCGGCCAGGTGGGCTATCGGGGTGGCCTGACCCCCTGGCCAGTACTCAGCTTGGCTGACATTTTATCCTATACACTTTATTAAATGATGCCACATCAGACATGATATTTACTTGATACTGTACAACTCTTAATTATAAAAAAATGATCTTATAGTGTTGCTGGTCTTGGTGCCAGTTCTCTCCTGGTGTTCTTCAGAACTGGTTTCATCTAAGTGCCATCCACTTGCCACTTTGGTTCCTATTAGTGCTTCTCTTTCTATCATGAAAAAGGGCTGAAAAAATGAAACGCATCAGTCACCGTATGTGGCACTAGAATATATCCAGAATTAATCATGTTCTTTACTGAATGTGTAAGTCTGGGCGCTTTGAATCAAATTCAGATAGGCAGTGTGGGTCACAGCAGAATGAGTTTTTTGAACCAGGCTACATATAAAATTCTGGTATAGTATTTACTACTCACTTGCTGTGCAGTGGAAGTGAAAAGAGAGTTGATTCTTTTTTCTTCATTTAGTTTTCATTGGACTGGGTCACACCATGTATATATCAACAAATGACCTTAACCTAGTGTAGTGTGAAATGATGGACATTTTGGAAAAATGTGTTTTTCAGGTTCATTAGCTGCCATCAATGCGATCTATCCAGTGAGGCACCTGAAGTTATGTTAGTAATCACCTAGTTTGTTATCCAGTGGAAATTTTTATTCCCAAGAAATAAGGCCTTTGATTCAGAGATGCAGAGGTTTCAGCTCTCTAGCAAATTGGATGGATGGACTAGGAAACATATTCAGCACCAAGAGTAACAAATTGATTATGAGTAGAAGGATCAGGCTGAGCATGTGTACTTCCCTCATTGTTGGGAAGTGTAACCCAGATATTGCTTGAAATTGTGACATATCCCATTTCAGTACCTTACTTTTACCTATTAGATATAGAGAAGTGGGACTTCTGTGACAAAAGGCCACTTTTTGATTTGTCTTCAAATTCCTGGTGTGAGATACGTGCAGTGACTGACCTATTATGGAACCTTCTGAGTGTAGAAAACAAATAGTGTTGGGGGCTAGCTGGGTATCCTTTGGCACCCTCCAAAGCCATAATCCACATAAATCCCTATTCCCACATTTCAAGACTTTCTAAGAAGATCACTGAGGGATTGGGTAATAGGAGAGAAAGAACTAGAAAGGGTTTTTTTTATTAGAGTTCTTCTTTCTCCTTCCCTCCTTTACTTAGGCATTCTCCTTTTGTCAACTACACTTGAACAATGCTAAGCTCATGGCAAACTCAGGAGCTAAAGCAGGGGAAAACTGGGGAGATGGCAAGGTGGGATTGAGAAGCCAGTTGGGTTCCACTCTTCCAATCAGGTTGATTATATAACTAAAACATGGTTGTATACTTCCCAACCTACATGAAGTATTTGTTATTCTTTCCCAGGGTGCAATCCTAAACTGAGTTAGGCCAGCATAAACTAAACCAGCAAAGTTTGGCCAGCACAAGGAACACTGTAAAGTATGTTTGGACCACTCTTGGAGTCAGAGAGGCCAGCACAAGGACGTGAGTCATCCTCCCTGACTCCGAGAGTAGTCCAAACACACTTTATGGTGGCCCTTGTGCTGGCCAAACTTTGCTAGCTTAGTTTATGCCGGCCTAACTTCAGTTTAGGATTGTGCTCCCAGTCATCTGAGTCCCATTCTTTGGGAGCTTAGAGAGAAGCACCCACTTGCTTACAAGTGATCCTTGATTTTCCTAACTTCTACTGGTTCTTCAGCAATGCTGGGAGAGGGGCTCCACTGAGCCAAGAGTTTTGAGTAGCATCCCAGCTCCATCTGTTGAGGATTAGTGGATACTGCATCCATTTGATGAAAACATCTCTTTGTGCATTCCAGCCAAGCCCAAGCATTTTCCACCAGCTTGCTTCTACTTTTACTATCCACCTTTCTTCTGTCCCATTTGGTTTAGTTCCCTTTGCTTTTGGACTTTAATAAACTAACTGCACTTTGATCCTTGATCTGCCTGGTCAACATTCAAAAATAATTAGTGAATTGTCATGTCTCTTTGCAAGCAATACCATGGGTTTGATTTTTAATAAGAACCCCTAGAGTTCAGTGCTCTCCTAGGAAGGTTTGTTCCCCACGGCTCCCTGTGACTCTTGCTTTCTGTAGCCTGGGATGGTGGCTGTGAATACAAACTTCAAAGGTGCTTTTTTCCCCCTCCATTCAGCTGATGGTCCAGTAAAGGGAAAGTAGAGAACAGGAATGTGTGTTTGTGCTAACCACCAGATGCTGTTCCCTTTGGCCTTTTCCTGGGAGTCCCTTTCCCCAACAGATGTCTAAAACCAACTGCTCATATCATGCTTGCAAAGGAAAAGTCAAGTGCAGTTCTTGGATTCCTAGCTTAGCCTGGCTGCCTTATACCATTCAGAAGCTTCAACAAATCCTTGGTCATTTTGTGTTTTGCTTGGTGTGAGGCAATCCAGGATAAAAGGGGTCAGTGATATATAAGCGAGGGGCACAGAAGTATGTGAGCGTAGTTCACTCTCAGGGGAGTGTTTGCACTTAAATCTTTATTGAGGGCTTTCACCTGCTAGAGTTTTTCCTGTCCAGACTGCACAATGTGCTTACCCCTTTGCTCTATGGAGGCATTGCAAGGTCTTAATGGCATTTGTGCTGTTAAATGTCTGGCCCATGTGAGGTACTCTATGAATTATGAATGTGTGTGTGTGTAAAGCTTCTAAAATAGCAGAGCCCAATTTCCTGAGCTATAATCTGCTGCCTTATTTTCCTTTTCTGTAGCAGTGATTAGGATTGTAAACCATGGGCTATCTCATCATACAGACATCCTGTAGAATCAGAATTTAATCCTGGTTGCATGTTCCTTCCTAGCCTCAGGTGTGCACCCTGAGCAAAGAATTCTATTTCTGACCCTGGTTTTGAACAGGCCAGAATTGGCCATGATATTGTTGGAAGACTAGAACCTTGGGTGCAATTTGTATGATCATGTTTGTCTCACTTTTATGTAATCATAATTTATGTAATTGGTTTTGCTGAAAGGTGCTGTGATTGTATTGAAGCTCTTGGGTTCTGGTCAGCTGTTGCCTGAGAAAAAGTCAGAGGGCTTCTCCCAAGGACCCAGGAATGACTTATTTATACTATGGAATGCAATTGTCTTTAGTAAACAAGAATTATGATCCTTGGGAATGTCACAAGAATAGCAAAGAAAATTTTACTATAAATGGGCATGAAGCCAAAACTTCACTAGTTGAATATGTATGTATTAATTTATATGAAGAAAATCATAAAACTGGGTGCTGCCCTTTGTTTACGGGGGCAGTAATGAATAGCCATGCACAGCTTTAACATCTAGGCTTTAAGACGTCTTAAATAAATAAGGAAGATAAGTTCAATTTTGCCAGCTGTTTGGTCTGCTTTTGTGTATATGGGTATAAGTATAACTTCAAACAGAGAGTCTGGAAGGAGGGTTAAAAAATTCCTCTTATCTCACAATTTCCAAACTAGCAAAACTAAACATGATGTGGGGCCTTGGAGGCAAGGATTGGAGCCTAGAGCTGCAATTCTATGCACACTTTTCCTGGGAATAAGCACCTTTAAACACAATGGGACTTACGTTTGAGTAGACATGCATAAGATTGTGCTGTAATACTATCTATGAGTGCAATCATAATCTGGAGTTAGGCCAGCATAAACTAAGCCAGCAAAGTTTGGCTGGATAGTTAGGCCCGCAAAGTTTGGCCGGCACCAGGGCCACCGTAAAGCATGTTTGGACCGCTCTTGGAGTCAGGGAGGATGGTGCATGTCTGTGTGCGTACCTTACAGTGTCACTTGTGTCAGCCAAACTTTGCTGGCCTAACTGTGCCAGCCTAGGTTAGGATTGGTGCTCTAAGAGTCCTCCCAGTTACTTGGGAGTAAGTGCTGTTGAACTCAATGGGATTTACTTCTGAGCAAACTTGCATTGGATTACATTAAGTCTTTTACATTTGGAATTGTATTCACTGCTTAGGATAGGTTATCAGGTTCAACCCCTAGAGGGCCTTCATGCCTTTTGACTCTGCTCTCTGTTGTAAATGAAGCTTGGAATGTTGAAGTTGAAGAAGGCCTTGTTACTGGCCTGGTACTGGCAAGTAACAAGTCCCAGCTCTATAACAGGCCTCTTTCTCCTCTGCTATCCTGAACGGGTCTAAACAAAGCCACTGTGCAGCTGCATTGGCATCCTGTTCCTGCTGCTCCAGTTTTCTGCTAAGTAAGGCCAGGCTAGGCTATTCTGCCCAGTTCCTGTGGCAGCTGCTTACACTGTGGTAAGAAGCCAGGCTCTGAAGCTGGATTAAACTAAGGTTACATTCTGGCTCTATGGGATGCCTGAACGCATGCTCTGGCTTAATACAGAAAGTTCTGCTGAACATGATAGCTCTTTTTCAGTTCTCAAGTGTACATTGCCAGGGACTGCCTGAACACTTACAGTTTCTCAGAACGATAGAAGGAGGCAATAGATATGTAGACGGGTACTCTGTCCTGTTTAAACATACCTTAGTTTGTGCTTTACAAATGAATTATAATGATACTTTGATTTTAAAAGGGTTACATTTCTCATCCTGTGCATACACAGTTCTATGCTTGTCTACTCAGACGTAAGACACATTGTCTTCAATAGTGCACATTGTCTTCAATTGACACATTGTCTTCAATAGACACATTGTCTTTCCTCTCAGGAAAGGAAGCATAGGATTGCTGCCTTAGTTGCTTTAAAGATTGCATTGTAAATTGTGGTTACAATCTTGTGCATGTCTACACAGAAGTAACTCCTGAGGAATTTAATCAAACTCTCAGATAAGTGTGTATGAAGTTACAAAGTTATACTTGAGAATAATACAAGCCATCTTACGTCGAGATCCTATGACCTAGTTTATACAATTTTTATTCATAACAGCAACTACTAGAATGGCTGCTTTAGATCTTGGGTAGTATCAATCAATCAATCAATCAATCAATCAATCAATCAATCAATCAATCAA
>JAJKFI010000028.1:6247877-6260004 GCA_029204185.1 Lerista edwardsae | reverse complement strand
AGAGAGAGAGAGAGAGAGAGAGAGAGAGAGAGAGAGAGAGAGAGAGATTTATGGATAAAGAACATTTTTATATGGAAGAATACTTAACCATGCAGTTTAAGGCTACAGTCCAGAAAGGTAATTCTGCTTATTATTTCTTTGGCTTTCAGGGTGTGTTCTCATGTGCCTATGCCTTAATACCTTGCTGATTTTTTGCTAGCATTAAAATGTCTAGCTATTGAACAAGCCATGCCATGCAGCCAATTTAAAATGCACACTTGAAAACCTGAACTACTCTTTGACATTAAAAAGGATCAGCAGTATGTTAGATATTGAGCCTCCGTGATGAACATGGTTATCTCTCCCTCAAAGGCTAGTATTTGGTATTTTCCTATCTACTTAGGACAATTGGGCTCCAATCCTATACACACTTGCCTGGGAATCTAATTAAACACAATGATAGCACACCACTGCTGCTGGGCTTTCCGACCGGAAGGTTGGGAGTTCAAGACTGTGCAACGGAGTGAGCTCCCGCTGCTTGTCGCACCTCCTGCCAACTAGTCCAGCGCACTTACCATATCAAATCAAAAGAATTCAAACGAAAGCCCTCTCAACTGGATTCGACAGTACTAGGTGTGCATATTGCCAGGATGAAACCCCGGGAAACTCCGAGTACCAGAAGTGGGCCATTTACAAGATGCCATTCTGAGAATAGGCCAAAATGCATTGAAAAGTCCTATACGTAAACTGCGCCAGTCCCAAGCTCGGACACAGTCCAACCACAGGTATGACTGCAGTTTTTCTCAGAGCTGGGTGTGCACATTGCAGGAAAGGCAGTCCGGGAACTTTGGAGTACCCGGGGTGGGCCATTTCCACCAGGTTCCAGTCTGAGGTTTTAGGATTTTGCATGCATTTTGGCCCATTTACAGATTGGGACCTGGTGGAAATGGCCCACCCCGGGTACTCCAAAGTTCCCGGACTGCCTTTCCTGCAATGTGCACACCCAGCTCTGAGAAAAACTGCAGTCATACCTGTGGTTGGACTGTGTCCGAGCTTGGGACTGGCGCAGTTTACGTATAGGACTTTTCAATGCATTTTGGCCTATTCTCAGAATGGCATCTTGTAAATGGCCCACTTCTGGTACTCGGAGTTTCCCGGGGTTTCACCCTGGCAATATGCACACCTAGTACTGTCGAATCCAGTTGAGAGGGCTTTCGTTTGAATTCTTTTGATTTGATATGGTAAGTGCGCTGGTAAGGAACTGGACTAAACCTAGCAGTTCAAAAACACCTAAATGCAAGTAGACTTCGGTGGGAAGGTAACGGTGTTCCGTGCGCTACGGCGTATAGTCATGCCGGTCACATGACCATGGAAGCTTGTCCTCGGACAAAACGCCGGCTCTACAGGCTTTGAAACGGAGATGAGTGCTGCCCCCTACAGTCAGTCATGACTAGACCATTTGGTTGTGGGGAAACCTTTACCTTTTTCATGCATGTCTAGTCAGAAGTAAGTCCCATTGTGTTCAATGGGGCTTAGTCCCAGGAAAGTGGGTATAGGATTGCATCCTGAGACTTATTTCTGTGCAGATATGTATAGTGTTGTGTTGTTGACTACTTATATATAAGGGTGAGTGAATGTCTCCCTTTTGTTGTTGTTGTTTTATGGGTAGAATCTGCTCCATATTCTAGTCAGCCTTTCACTTTTACAAGGATAATTTCAGAATTAGTGCATGCCCAATTTGCTTCAGTGTTCAGTTCCTGCCTTTATTTCTTGTAGACTAGCAATGTGCACAGTTACCTCAGATGTACTGTTTTGCACTATCACTTAGAACACATGTGCACATGACTACACACGCATTAGTTAAATAGCATTAGGAATCTGGATGGCATTCTTTTTTGAACAAGTGTTTTAATCAGTTGCATATGCACTCATGCACATTGGTAATTGGTAAGGAAAGAAAAAAAGAACAAAAAACTGTAGCAAACCTTCATGTGACCAACATTGAAACAAGTCCACAAATTTTTTTTTTAAAACCAAGAATGCTAATAATATTGACGCAGTTTTTCAAGTGAAATCAGGTAATTTAGAACCCAAATTACTGCAAACAGGGATGAAAAGAATGGTGTGGAGCATCCTGTTCTTTGCTTGTGTAGGCTAACGTAGTCATGATGCTGGTGATGAATTGATGTCCACATACCCTGAAATATTGATACAATTATTGTAGAGGGCTTTTTTTGCACCAGGTGCCAGAAAGGCTGGCATACGCTTCGTTAGTCTTCTATAATTCTTTGAAGCTATTACCGCCTAAATAGATAAAGAAAACACGATGGCTGTGTTTTCTGGTCGTGGTTTGATTTTCACCATGCACCTGTTTCTCTGTTTCTGTCAAATGCACCATGCACATGGCTCTCTAGTAGAGATTAATTGCAAAAGTAAAGTCAGAGGACAAGAGGTAAAATAGAGTTCAGGTGAAGAAAAATTTGCTGACAAGAAATGTGACAGAGTAATCTTGGAAAGCAACTCCACTTAGCAAGAGTTTGCAGAGTCATGGTTATAGTACTTCAAAAGCGGAAGATAAGTTAGCAATGTGAGATTTTGCACACACACAAAAAAGAGGCTAATATGCCTTTAGCTGTTCATGAAGACTAGGGGGTCATGGCATTCAAAATCCAAAAGAAATGGTCAGGCCAATCCTGAGCTGCCTGTCTCCTGTAGGAGCAGTGGTAGCAAAATTGCTACGTCTGAATTGCGTGGGATCCATGGCAGCTCCCAGGGTTTCTTCAGGGGAAGGAGATGAATGGGGAAAGCACTGGTTCCCACAATGGGTCTCCTCGAGTCTCTGTCAGCTGTTTTGCTGGCGGAGATCAAGCAGCCCGTGTCAGGCTGCCCAGCCCGAGGTCAGGCGTTGGATCCGGTCGTGGAAGCCACAGCCGGGTTTTACCCTTCATGGGCCTGATCCTCCCCTCTCTCCACCCAGTTCTGCCCCTCCCCATCCCCCATGCCTCCAAAACATTCCCAAACTTCATCTGGGATTGCATCAAATTATGCTGTTAGTGGAACAGTATGTGGCCTATGCCATGGTAGTCAAATAAAGCCACCTTCACTCATACCAAGTCTCCCACCACCTGAAGAATCAACATTTGGAAACTCTTATGTGAGAGCGTAAACTGAATTGTGGAGTAGTCTCATGCTCATATCATGTGGGACAAAATGGAAGTTTTATATGCAGTGTCTGATTTGTGATTGATGTGTTTGGAAATTGTGTTATGGTTTTTACTCAGAAGTTAACCCATTGTATTCAGTAGGCTGTAAACCTACCTTACTCAGCTGAAAGAAGCATGTGATAAATAAAGAGGTGATGGTTTATATATGATCATGCAAGTCATTGTATTCTGCTGTAGTTAGCCAGCAAATGATGAACATACATGTATGACTTGATTCTAAATGTACACATTGTGTTTGGTTGTACCAAAACCTACTTCATTAACGTAAATTTAAAAGTTTAATGTATAAGAATATTTCAAAGACATTATAAAGTTATTCTGTTGGAGACCTTGTTTTCAGTATTTCTTCTTAGATAAATCAGTGTAGTTTTTAATGTGCTTCCAGTTTTTTTCTTGAAGTGATATTCTCCTATGTGGAAAATATTTAGGGTTATAGTCCTTGAATAATTGAAAATGTCAAAAAGATGAAATTGTAAGGGTGCATTGCAGATCAGACATGAAAGTACATTACATGAAGAACTCCCTTCA
This sequence comes from Lerista edwardsae, assembly GCA_029204185.1. Lineage (NCBI taxonomy): Eukaryota > Metazoa > Chordata > Lepidosauria > Squamata > Scincidae > Lerista > Lerista edwardsae. Next base: position 6,256,273 of record JAJKFI010000028.1, on the reverse strand, counting down.
TCTCTGTCTCTCCTGCATCTTTCCCTATCATTATCCTTAAGTAGGGCATGTGCAGGAAGCAATGCACAATATTGCAATGTCTCAATCTGGCCTTTATTATTTTGTATTTTTATTATAGATATAGGGCGCAATCCTAAACTGAGTTAGGCCGGCATGCCGAGCCAGCAAAGTTTGGCCATCACTAGGGACACCGTAAAGCAGGTTTGAACCACCCTCAGAGTCAGAGAGACCAGCACACAGACGTGAGCCATCCTCCCTGACTCCGAGAGTAGTCCAAACACACTTTATGGTGGCCCTTGTGCTGGCCAAATTTTGCTACCTTAGCCTATGCCGGCCTAACTCCAGTTTAGGAATGCGCTTGTGGACTCCGAATTGATTTGTGAATTTCAGATTAAGTCAAAAATGTAAAATATGTTATATACAGTATATATGGATAGAGCTGGACTGATTCAAAATGTTAGAATTGGATTCAGACAGTTGAAAGGTAAAGAGAAAGCTGAACCCAGAAGTTCACTTAATTGAGGGTGCAATCCTAACCAGGAGTTAGGCTAGCACAGCTAGGCCAGCAAAGTTTGGCTGGCACAAGGGACACCATAACATATGTTTGGACCACTCTCGGAGTCGGGGAGGATGGCGAGCTGTTCAACTTCCTGTATCTAACTGTGGCCCACCAGATTCCTCTGAGAGTATGTAAGACAACATGATACCTGTATCCAGTTGTAGTGCTACTCCCTTGCAAACTGACATTTGGAGATAGGTTACCACTAAAACACAGAAATTGCATATAATCATCATGACTAACCTGTGATTAATTTTTCTTTCATAAATCTGTCCAATCCCCATTTAAAGGCATGTAAGCCAGATGCCAGCACAACATCCCCGGGCAAGGGGATGTGTGTTGCACTCTGTGGTGACCTGGCTTTTGTAAAGTACAAAATGGGCCATAAACACCTTGTTTGGGGCTAACTGCATTTTCTTCATTGGGAATGCAGCCTTCTCCTGCTGACTTATTGTTCGGTCTTGACCAGAGCAAATCCTACATGAAGAAAGGGATAGTTTATGTGGATAGGGACATTGGTTAGAATGTAAAGGGCAGCAATATCCTTCAACTTCTATATCAGATTGAAAATATCCATCAGTTGCACTGTAAAGTTGTATTATCTAACACAAGGATGGCATTTATGTTGTCTTTATTCTGCACAAGGGTATCATGAGAACAATGGAATTTCAGTAATAGGCAGTGATTTCATTATGTTCTCCTCAAATAATCCCACAGTGGTTTTCCTGAGCATGGATGTTTCAGCAAATAAGGATGAACCGAATCCTATATATATTGGAGAAAAATAGGAAAATATGTATGTTCATTACAAAATTAAATAATGCCTCATATGATATTCAGTGCATTGACTGTCAACATGCTAAGGAGATTATGACTGTCACAAAGGCATTTTTGTATCTTCATTTGTGACTAAAAATCCTTAAAAGAGATTGAATATACCCTGAGATGGCTGGGAAATCATTTATCTTTTATTGTACTAAAGCTTTACTATTGTGCAAAGCCTTTTCAAAGAGAATCTGAGGGCGAGCTGAAGAAGGTGAATGTCTATAAGATCAGTCAGGAATTTAAGGTGATTCAGTAGAACTTGTAAGAGGAGAAAAATGTAGCAACAATAACAAGAACCTTCATGAAAAAAACAAGTAATTGGAAGCTGTCAATCAGGTGTAATAGAGACAAATATGAAGCTGCAGCTGATGAGATCTAGTCAGATTTGATGTGATGGTTCTTAAATGCTGGAAACCATTTTACACAGTTAATGGTGCAGTGAAACAAATTTGGGAAGAGAGTAATTTTGTGCAGGAAGACTTTAGAACCTGATTTTAGGCGAGAACAAGATGTGACAAGGGACGCTTGACTGCTGCTGTAAACAGCTGCCCCGAATATCCTACTCCTCTCCCCAGCTGCAACTTGTACTACAAAAAGTGTGACATGATAGCACTGTGCTTCAGATTTTTTTTGTCTCCTGCAAGGCAGCCAATGAAGTGAAACACAAGCAGAGAAACAATATGATAATAGACATTTTACATTAGATGTTGAAGAGAAGACATAGGAGAAGATGCTGGGCTGCAGCGTTCAGCAGTAGTCATATGTTTCCTGCTATGTCTATTCCTTTCTTAATGCCAACATCCAATTAAGTTGATTTGATGTAAATTAACATATTTAAATTACTCTTGGTATGATTACAAATTACAGGAGGCTTTGTGTTTTGAACTCACATCAAATTTGTGGTGAACTGGGCATTGAATCCCCCCCCCCCAATATTCCAATTAAATTCCCAAGTCTATCCTACTGTCATAAAGTGGCTGCCAAAATGCAGTTTCTGAGCCACTGCCACAAAGCAGCAGCAGCAACATAGTTGGCCTGTTGCTGGCTGCTTTGCACCTGAGCAAGTAAGCCAGCATGGAGAGGTCAGGGAGGGGGAGTAATTGGGCATGTTGGGGGAGGAACTGAGGTGTGTGTCAGGGGTGGGAAAGTGTGGCTCCAGAAGCAGTTACAGTCAATCATGTGCCACCAAAATGGCTTACTATCATTACAAATAAACACCAACCACCAAAATGGTTGGCGTATGTTCCAAAGAGAGCCATATGCAATCAGGCAACCTAATAGGGAGTAAGTAAAACATTTTACCTCCTACAGGCAGTCTGATTGCCCCACCCAACATAGCATGCAGTGCACCTCCAGTGACATGGCTGCATGCTATAACATAGCTGGGGATAAGATTGGAGCCACAATCATGAAAATGGAGTTATGAGTATGTGAAACCGTATCCCCTGCTGAGGTGACTATGATTAAAAAATCTCCTTCCCCAAGCAGTATTTAAGCAAAGAAAAGCATGTCAAGAAATTAAATTAGTTGATTTCCAGCATCACGTCAAGTTTGGTACATATTGTACATTTCCCAAGGCAACTATTTTACTCTTAAAGTGCAATCCTAACCTTGGGGTAAAGGTAAAGGTAAAGGTTTCCCCACGACCAAATGGTCTAGTCGTGACCGACTGTAGGGGGCGGTGCTCATCTCTGTTTCTAAGCCTGTAGAGCCGGCATTTTGTCCAAGGACAAGCTTCCGTGGTCATGTGGCCGGCGTGACTCTACGCCGTAGCGCACGGAACGCCGTTACCTTCCCACCGAAGTGGTCCCTATTTATCTACTTGCATTTAGGTGCTTACGAACTGCTAGGTTGGCAGGAGCTGGGACAAGCAACGGGAGCTCACTCGGTCGCACAGTCTTGAACTCTCAACCTTCTGGTTGGAAAGCCCAGCAACAGCGAATTAACCTGCTGCGCCACCACATCCCTTTTAACCTTGGGTTAGGCTGGCACAATTAGGCTAGCAAAGTTTGGCCAGCACAAGGGACACCATAAAGTATGTTTGGACTACTCTTGGAGTCAGATAGGCCAGCACACAGATGTGCACCATCCTCCCTGACTCCTAGAGTGGTCCAAATGCACTTTATGGTGGCCCTTGTGCCAGCTAAACTTTGCTGGCCTAACTGTGCCGGCCTATTTTTCTAGGCATTCATCCTTAACTGTATTCTCTTAAACTGTAATCCGAAGCACAGTTTCCAGGTAATAAGCCCTATTGAACATAGTGGGACTTACTTCTGAGTAAATATGTATAGATTGCACCATAAGGCTGCTTCTCTATTCGTCCTTGTAACTTAGTGCAAAGGAGTTTCAGGAAGAGCCCAGTTCTGTCTAGTATTGATTGTAAACTTGTGTCTCACATGGTACATCTTGGGCGAGACTTTTCTTCTTGGAGTTCTTTACATCACCCTGTATAGAATCCTTGAAAATTCCTTATAAATGGGAGACAATGGATGCATTTCTTTATTTGGATTTAGGAGAATTGTCTTACAATATACGCTTAGATCTTATAACATAGTGCATGCATATAAACATTATATGTGTAAAGGCTTCTTACAGTGTAAAGGAGAAGCCAAGGAACTAGAGGCAGCATGCTGTTTCCAGAAGTGATTATAGAGGCCACAGAAATATTTTTAAGATTAGATATTTTATATGAACATTCTAACTGTGAAGCAACCCTAGAAGTTGATTTGGTCAGGATTACACATGGTAAGATTGTTCTTGTACACTGTGTTGCTTCCCTTGATGACACTTAATGTATAAAGGTTTAATCTTTTTCTAAACTGCTGTATTCCTACTGTGGAACACATTTTGTTACTTTGTCTGTCAGAAGGCTAACTATATTCAAAGAAGGGTGAATTTATCAAAGTATTTTATATTTAAGAGATTGTCCAAGGTCGGTAATGAAATTTCCATTTCAAGTAATTTTGTTCAAAGGGGGAAAATTCCCCCTTAGGTTTAAACCATAGGTTCTAAAAGCCTGAAATCTGAAAAAAGAGGCGCCACTTATAAGCACTGTTCAAATTATGTCTCTTTAGACTATTCAGAAATGTGGTTAAGCTTCTTTCCCTCTGCTTTAAAATATTCAAGGTTATTGCCCTGCATTAAACTTGAAACCCTTTAAATGCCTTTTTTGCTGCAAAATTATATAAGACTGACAGTCCAAAAGGTTTTTAAAAAGTCAGAGTTTCTAAGAAGGTGGCTATCTGAAAGGTGAAACTGAGAATCTCCGTCATAGATATTATCTATGTTCTTACTAATTCAGACTTCTTTTAGTTGGCAAAGGTATCAATAGAATGTTATGAATTCTATATTGTAAGTAGTTTTCATTTAAGATAACAGCTTCTGTGATGAACAGTGCAATCCTAGCCTGTGCTGCATCCTACCCCAGGGTAAGAGGCAGTTGGAGCTCACCATGGGGCAAGGGAAATGTTGTCCCCGAGCCCCAGGCAGCCTGATAAAGCTGCTTAGACCTGCGTGTGTTAAATAACAGGTGCATGTCTGAGTGGCCCGGAGTGGGGCCACTGGGACGGGGATTAGGATCTGGCCTAATGGCCAGATCCTGACTCTTCCCTCCTCCCTGGGCCAGCCTGATCATGAAACCGGGTTGCGATTGCTTTTTTTTTTTTAACCGCTGCAGATGTTTGGGGAGGCCTCCCCAGGGCTCCCTGGACCCCTTGGCACTTGCAGTCCCTGTCGCTCCAGGCAGTGATACAATTAGTAAGTAAGCAAGGTTGTCCTGTTGGCAATGCCCCCTCTTTTAACCCACATTTATGTGCTGCATTAGAGTATCTGAAATACTCATCTCCTGAGTTGCTGGCATAAACAGTACAGAGGTCTTGAGGAAATTGCTGCCTGTCACACCATGAAGCTTGCTTGATGCAACAGTGCTCTGAGCATTGTTTTTGTGATATTGAGGCCTCGGGAACCAGGGCGAGGCAAGGCATTATCGGTTAAGCGATGCTTATCAAAGGGCACATCTGCTTAAGGGATGCTGGAACATGTAATAGATTCTGGCATTCTGATCGTCGTTGCAGGGCCAGGCGCAGGCGCTGAGTTGCCAGAAGCTGAATGCTCTGTGTGCTTGCCTGTTTCTGATTTTCTGTATTTTCTTTAGGGGTCATGCTGGGGCTACTGTTTCAGTGCCACAGTAGTAGCTGTTTTGTGAACATCTATCTTCTTCTTTGGGGGTGGTGGTGCAGTGGTGCACGAGGGTCATTTGTCTCCTGAGGCCCATAAATTTTTGGCACCCCCACGACAAAATTATTTTCTGTAATAGTCATGACATGAAATGAATAATAATAATGGCCAGAGAAGAAGTGCGGACAGTAAACATTTTCTTTCATTCAACATCATATATCTATAACAGTGATTCCCAAACTTCTCCTCAGGGCAGGGGCAGGAGGGAGCACCAAAGCGATTGCAGCATTGCTGCAATCAAGGGGCTTCCTAATGTACAGGGGGGTAGTGCTGGCCATCCAGAAGGTGCAAAGGGCTTGCAGGAGCCTCCCCACTGCTCCAAACAGCTCCTGTCTCCTATCACAACCCACTTTCTGTTTGCAATTGGAAACAGCCTGCAATCGCCTGCAGCCTGGCAGCCAGGCTCAGATCCCTTCCCTGGCCACTCTCTTCATGCACCATTGGGGTGTGTGTGTGTGTGCTCATTGGAGAGCAAGATTCAGCAGCATCCACACCCAATGGGACCTTCTCAGTGGTGTCATCTAAATGATCTAAGAACAGGTACTCACTTTTGATTGGCACGTGTCGGGACCCGCCCACCGGAAGTGATGTCATAAGCCGGAAGTGATGTCGTGGCAGGAAGTGACATGAAAAAAGCCCTTTTTGAGGCCTCAGACAATTTTAAACTGACCCAACAGTTGCAACAGTATTCCACAGCACCCCCAGAACATGTTAAGGAGGCCTGGCATCATGTTAAAGTGACCCAACAGTTCCAAAACCCCAGAGCAGCTCATTTTTCAGTGGCAAGGCAAGGCAAGCCTCCGCTCGCTGCCTGCCTGCCTGGCTCTGAGAACATGCAGGCAACTCAAACGTGCAGGAAATTCAAACATTGCGGGGGGCAGAGTCAATGAGTGGGTGGGCGAATGGGCGGGGCCAGCTGTAATCCTAGGAACCGGTACTCGCGTACCCCCGCGTACCCCCTGCATGACATCACTGGACCTTCTACATGTAGCCTTCAGTAGTTGGAGGGCCAAACACAGGATGCTGTGGAACAAGCTGCAGTCTCTGGTTTGGGAGTATCTATAGCAGCCAATCATTTTAGTTCACTTTGGAGAGAATGACCAGTGTCAGAGTTTGTCCTCTTGAGACTCAAGGGTTGTCCTGTAGGTCTCTATCTCCTCTACAGAGGGATTCTCAGTGTAACAATTCTCTGGTCCAATCTGCTATAGCAGTGGTTCCCAAACATTTTAGCACCAGGACTCACTTTTAAATAAATGACACACTATCAGGACCCACATTTTTAGTTGTGTAGTTTTAAGATTTTTGAAAAATCGCATGACCAACTGTCAAACCTCTGCTTTTATTATGATGGGTGCCTTCTGGAACAGTGGTTCTCAAACCTTTTAGCACCAGGACCCACTTTTTAGAATGATAATCTGTCTGGGACCCATCAGAAGTGATGTCATGGCTGGAAGTGCCATCATTGTGATGCCAGAGCCTGCTGCTTTCCTGAGAATGAAGCAATAAGTTGGGTTATTTCTCAGCCATAGCAAAGTGAATCAGAAAGGGGAAAAAAGACTATTTACAACCTTGACACAAGCTAAACAACCACACAGCCCTCCCCCTTTCCAGTGTCCCATTTTCCCATATTTTCAACATGGCTGCTCTAGGTGTTTCGTGACCAACCTGAAATTTGGGAACCACTGTTCTGGAGCATTTGTTGAGCTCCATGTTCATTGGATTGAGACCATTCTTGTGGTCTTGCATTCCCCTTTGCCTGGTCTGCAGTAGGATCTGAAGCACGTTTGCCTGCTCATGCACATATGTGACTTTCACTTTCCATAGAACTCAATACAAGGAGAGGATGGGATCCAAGTTTAAGAAATTTGAAGAAAGGTAGAACAAGCAACATTCTGAATAGTGAGTTGCTTGATGCTCTAGGACAGTGTTATTCAAACTGTGGGTTGGGACCCACTTAGTGGATTGTGACCTGATATCAGGTGGGTCGCGGAAAGCTTGGAGCAGCCATCTTGGAAACTGTAGACCTTACTCTTGTTATATTCCTTTTTGTAGTGTTAACAGTTTGAATTTTTCAAGTGACTGTTTAAAAAAAAACACCTGTTTTTAGTTCAGTATTTTCCATAATATTTTGTTTTAATCTTGCTTCCTGTCAGGATGTTTCGTGGTTGTACAATTGCTGCAGAGGCGTTCAGATCCCAGGATGGGAGAACCTTGGGCTACCACATGATTTGCAGGCCCCAGAAAACATATGAATAAATGAGGTGTCTCTGATCCCCAGAGAAAACCTGATGCAAGAACTGAAAGAAAGAATGGTACCTCAAGGACATATGTCACATGTATCATTAATATATGTACATACATGTCATACCAACTGATGGATTTTATATATAAATAAACCAGAAATAGGAGCTAGCAGAGGAAATTAAACCAAGGTTGCAGTGCTATACACACTTATCTGAAAGTTCTATTGAACTTATGGGGCTTACTTCTCTGTAGAAATGCACAGGGCACCAATCAATTCTCCAGTGTTTGGGAACAAACAAGGGTTGGGGGTAGGGAGGAAAGAATAGGCTGAGCAGGTCTTCTTATGTCCAGTCACAGTTCTTTTTGGATTCTATCCATACTAGTCCCTTCTTCAGGCTGTATGGGAACTACCACCTACACTTAAAAGAAATCATTAGAAGTGACTTTTACAGCAAATCTTTCAGTCAATTTTGGGTAGTTGAGTGTGTGTGTGTGTGTGTGTGTGTGTGTGTGTGTGTGTGTGTGTGTGTGT
>JAJKFI010000028.1:6213034-6247867 GCA_029204185.1 Lerista edwardsae | reverse complement strand
TGTGTGTGTGTGTGTGTGTGTGTGTGTGTGTGTGTGTGTGTGTGTGTTTGTATTTGTAAGTAATAAATGCACAGTTGCTCATTTGTTGCTTAGGTTTAGACATAGTTTCTCAAGGAATGACTTCCGCTGCGAGTGAATTTTTCTAACGTATTTTACTATGAGAAAAAAAGTGTTGCTTTTATGCCCTGTGTTTGGACCTCTTAGAAGCTTTTGGCTGGCAGCTATTGGAGACATCTATGTTGGACAAGATGAGCCTTTAGTCTGATCCAACACTGCTTATTTTCTTTCTTGGAGAGCATAAAAATTATGACAGGGATAATAAAAACTGGTTAGAATTTGGCTCCTTATTGGATAGTGTCTGTCTGAGACTCAATAATACAGTAATTCCTCCTTACACGAACATAATGCATTCCACAAAAACTGCTTGTAAGATAAAAACTGTATAGTGAAAATGTATTTTCATAGATCCCATGTTATAATTTCCCGTTGGTTCCTGAGCCCTCCAAATCCAAAAATTGACCAATTGGAGCACTGAATAATATCTTAATTATGAAAAACAAAACAACACCTACTCAACTATTTGTATTCAGTGTTCCTACTAGTTATCTCTTGCCAAACAGTCAATATCTTGGTCATCTACCACTAAGACAGGCACTGAAACAGGCAAAAAGCACTAACTTGTGGTGCTATAGGGGAAGATGTGCTGTACATGCTGGTAACTCATGCTGGGGCTGAAAAAGATATGAGAAACGGGTGCCAGTGCGAGTTCTCAGCAGGGCTTCACCTGCAGAAATCTCATAAAATACATTATGCTTTTATTGTGAATTTATAGGTATGAATTTGTATATCTTGTTATAGTGACGTCCTGTAAAATGATTACTTATGTGATGAGGGATATCTGTAGTAATAAAGTTTTAATGTAGCATGAGATATTTTGTTTTTGATGTATAAACAAGCCCTGGGATTTCAAAGTCCTAGAGTGGAGTTTGATGTGGGAATGGACTTTTGGAATTCGCACTACATGTAATGTGCTCTGGTTTCTTAGAAAGTATTAAAGGTGGAACTAGTGGCTGCAGGGCTGGCCTTAAGCCAGTGTGGCCAATGTGATGACATTGGACCCTTCACTTGGGGGGGGAACACCAGTACAGTAAGCGTATTCCCTGCTGCTCCTCTATGAACTGTAACGCAGTGGGGCGAGCAGAGCAGCTTTACCTGGGCCCTCCCACCAGCCCCTGCCTCCAAACTGCGTAAAATGGATGTCCTGGCAGTGATGTTATCATGTCACCACCAACTATTTCAGGTGCCATGTGTGGCACCACAAGTGCTTTCCTTGGTGAGTGGGGGGCCTCGCAGGGTGGGTGGTGGCCCCACAGGAGTGCCCTGCATTGGCCCTATTGCTCCTGGGGCTGGTTCTAAGTGGCTGCAACAAGGGTCATTCGAAAATGCATCGCACTTGTTGATTCAGAAAGGTATCTGATAAAGCCCATATGACGCATACGATAAAGTATCATATTGCATTGGAGTCCTGTCTTTCCATGTTGGAATAAAAATGGCAGGTTTTTTACATGTCTGGTAGATACATATACTGTAATTTTGAAATTATCAATATGCATTGCAGGACTGAATTTTCATAACACTTCAGCAAGGCTTAACCCTAGAACTCCATTGCAGTAGATGAAATCGCATGTAATTGTTTGACTATGTTAAGCTGCAATGCCCATAGGAATACATTAGTTTTCTTTTATTGTCATGTCATTGGATATATGGGGGAGGGGAGAATTAAATAGCAACATATCTCTGTGAAGCCTGTATAAATGACAGAATCCCAGCATTGGCCCATCTAATACATGCCTTTGCTATGTCAGGGCTTCTGGAAATGTTTTTGACGTTTCTGGCTCCCTGGGGTGTAAGGAGATGAACAACTGCCTCATTTATTTTGTATTTCTGAAATGTGCCATTGTCTTTCAGTCTAACATGCTATAATTATAGTAGCATGAACTTCTGTGTACTTCCCCAGGTGAAATCATGTTATATAAGAATTGTTTAATGTTAATGGTAGTGGCATGTATATACCTTCATGCTTTTTACTGAGAATATAATCTTATAATTAATCACAGTCATAGTGTGGACTGCTCTTTCATTATCTTTATAAAGTGGAACTATAATTATCTTAAAGAGCATACTTTGCCAAAATAGCTTCAGAGTATATGGAACATGAGCACACCTTTGCTTCCATGTTGCAGGCAGGTTTTCAAACTGGCTTTGAGGACATTAACAGGCACTGCACACATGATAGGAAAAACAATGAACTTGCCATATGAACCTTACTGTGTTTCTTGTGGTGGCACTGGCTTATAAAGTTGTTGCATGTTCACAAACACACAGCAAGAAGCTTTGGTCGAATACACTTTTCTGCAGCAGATTTTTAGCATGAGTATTTCAAGTCTCAGTCTGGGATCTCTGCTAGCAAGTCATTTTTCACTGTGCCATCTGGACAGCTAGTCAGAAAAGGGAAGTCCTGACCTTTGAAGCCAACATAGTTCTGTAGCAGGTTCTTCTAGCCAAGGAGGACCATATGTTCCTGGGCTGCATGAGGATTGCAGACTTCCAGGCAATCTGCATAATGTTCTCATCCCCTCCTCACTACTTCTGGAGGTCTTGGTGCATATGATACTTGGATAAAACATAATCGGATACCCTTGGAATCTCTCTTGTTGCAACTACAAGTTCTACCTTTAAGTCCTTGTAAAAAGGCTCCAAAAACTTTTGTTTAGGTCAGGTTTAGAGTGGACTGATGGAACAAATGTGACCTTTGTCCCAAAGGGGCCATGGAACAGTATCGCCTTCAAAGGGAATGCTAATCTTTATATTACAGCACATGGTACTGAAGATGGAATGTAAGTGGGGGGAAAATAGAAAAACATCTTAAAAGTATTATGATCAAATGCATGTTTTCTTATTCATCTGTGCCAAAAAGTATACATCTGGACACAGGATTTCCAGTCATTCATTGGGAGATAACCTTTTGTGTTCTCTACTTGATTTATTATCTAAATTAGCAAGTTATTAGCACTGTCTCATGCTGGTTGGATATCAGATTTTCAATTAATCTGGTTTTGAGAGGAGAAGAGCAATGAGAGAGTGAACAAGGCAGGACAGTTCAGGTAGGGATGTGCAAAGCCAAATCCTTTATTTCCAATTTCCACAGTTTTCTGTGCTTCTGCACTATGTAATTTTATATGCATGGAGAGTATGTCTGGAAAGGCTTTTATGAACAATTGTAATGCACACTATTTTTTAAAAAACAAAAAGACAAGGGGTGTGTGTGTGTGTGTGCGCACGCGCGCGCGCGCGCTTCCTAAGTAACATAGCAAGGGATTTAAAGCTGGGCAGCCTAATCCTATCCTCTCCCCTACAGAGGGATACAGTGGCACCAAAACAGCGTTTGCTGCATCTTATTAGGGAAAGGAAGCCAGGGGCGAGCATCTTGGGGTAAGGGAACACAGTGGGGATATGCGGGCTTGCGGCAGCAAAATAGCTTATACAAATCTGAGCAGCCCCATGTCAGGAAATCAAGCCCAGGACAGGGGATAAGATATGGTGGAGTCCTCTGCCGCTATTTCTGCCCCTTCCTAGGACTGCTCCACCCACCCCTGCCCCATTATACCTCTTGCCTGCCTCTGTCCCACCCTCCCTCCGCCCCACCTGGCCCACCTTACCTTCTCTGGTGGATGCAGGTCTTTGGCTAGTGCCAGCAGGCTGGCATAGGCCTTTGCGCCCACAGTAGGAACCTCAATGCTCCTGCAACATGCCTTATGGCATATTTCTGTCATGCCTGTCTTGCTGGCAGAGGTCAGGGAGGGAAGGCATCGCGCTGCGTTCTGGGGCGTGCTTTAAAAAATGGAGGAGCTTTGGAGGACTTGGAAAAGGCTGCAGCCAGCTTGGAAAGCTGCCTGAAACCCTAGAAATGCAGCAGTTTCACTGGAATAAGGTAAATAAAAGATTTTAACACCTTCACCTTTGTATTTAAAATATTTCCCCGGTATCCATGGTATCCACGGATAACTGATATCCGTGGATACTGGGGCATGCCTGTATTAGCATGAGACACTCTCCAAAATGTTTTCCATTAATAGATTTAAAAAAGCCCATTAAGCTTCCTACTACCATATCTTTTCATTTGGAATACTACCTCTGTACACCATTAGGTTTATTAACACCTTCTTGAAAACTCAGTCATGAACACCATCTAAGACCATAATAATTAAAACTGGAAGCGTCTCCCCATAGCAAGGTAGTACCAATGGAAGAGCAGTTTGAATGTTTTACTGGTACTGTTAAATAACTGCACTAGATAACTGTTTTCTCTGAGGAATAAAAGTTACTAATATAATAACATAGGTCATTTGAAAGGAACACATTGACGCATCATTCTGAAAGTTGTTCTTGACAGGTTCCATTTGTTTTGCTGTTAAATGGAAAATGTAACCTGCAAATTGCAAACATTTAGCCTGATGGCAAAGCGGAAAGGGGGCTTCCTAAGTAAAGCCCAAGTGAATTGCAAACATCCTCACTCTTGACCTCTGTCTGTGTGCAGCTAGAGTGAAAAGGTTAAAGATTTCTTGTTTAGCTTTATTCTTATCATGGCAGGTCAGACTGGATGTAGTTAAATCACACTCTGGACTGTCTTGCTCAATTATTAATAAGCCATGGTTGTGCTGCTCCTTAGATGTAACACATCAAAAGGTTGGCTACACAAAAGTTCCACAGATCTCAAGCTGATGTTCCTTGGCATATAAATTATCACTGTACAGTATGTGTAAACATGAGCATTTCTTAAGTGAATAAGATGGACCTATATAAATACAGGATTTTATAGATATCACTGTGTAAATTATAGTTTGTGCAATTTTCTGTGACTCGCAAGACATCATGTTAGAAGTTCAAAGAACACAAAATAATTAGTCTAGGACCAGGATGGTTTTGACAAGAGGCACCAATTTAAGAAACGGTGACCAAGCTCTGTAAACCTGCAGCATCCAATAATTCACTCAAGAGCATATAATAAATGTTATCTACTGGGCATCTCCAGAAAATGTACACATAGTATCAAATTTATTATGCTATAATTCACATATTGAATTAAACCAGGTGCTTGAAGTGTTCCCCACTGGCATCTATACACTGCTGACATCATTGACCAAGGGATCCGCAGACATCTACAAATATGTGCGCTGGGATGGTTTTGCACATCCTTCAATTGTTCTCCACAAATGTTTGAATGTTGCAGGTTTCCTGCGGTGAAGTATGTATGAATTAGAGCTCATTAACATTTGTATGCATTTTAAAAAAGATTCCCTATATAATAAGGCTGACTCCTATACTTTTCCAGACAGAAATCTGTATTGAACATAATGGGACTTACTTCTGAGTAGACAGGCATAGGATTATGCCATCAGGCAGTCTTGTTTTTAAGCATAAATTTTGTGTGGACAAATGGTTGCTGTAAAACTTACTTAAAAAAACAACAACCACAATATTTTTTTCCCCACTATGACTCTGCAGGTAGCAGAAGTTATCCAGCAGTGCTTGAAGTGCTACTAGTGGTCCCAATGGCCAGCTTTTGCAAGTTGTCATGTTTTTCTTTACAATATGGCATGTAGGACAATTTCATGGCATATTCTAAAGACAAAAAAAATTGGCGACTGGCAGGATCTGCTCATCAGGAATGATAGTGGCACATGAAATGCTGATAAATCTGTAGCTGCTTGCAGAGGGGCAGCAAAAAAGGAAAAAAAGCCTCACTGCCACCAGCAACAAGAAAAAGCACAATGCACACGAAAGCAGGTACGCGTACAAATTCTCACAGACTATTTAGGAACCTTAATGGCAAGGCTAAAAACTAAGGAGAGAGATAACCCAAACATTCTATATTTTCTTTTTTTCTTACCTAAAGCAGTCAACACATCTGGGAGAAGAGATTCCTCTGTAACTATGTAAGCTCATATAAGTAGATGCCTAAATGTGCACTGTAGGATAACATAATTTTGTGAAGTCCTAAAAATCATATAAAATTGCAGTTCGTTATTTAACAGTGAGGTAAGTAGCCTCCACATTCCCAAGGAATGTTATACAGTAAGTGCTTTAAATGTGTGGAACTTTGGTGGACTGGAGTTATATGATGCATTTGGGTTTTAAGAAACTAGAATAGCATACTGTACTGTTTAATTTCCCCAGAGGACGGGGGTGGGGAAACCCTGTCACTGTCATGCTGAATTTAAATTAGTCATGCTAGATGTTCTGGAATTTCTGTTATGAATCTGAACTATTTACAAATGTTGTGGTATTTCATGGATGTTTAAATGGTTGCACCCTTCCTAAACTGTATTGTCTGTTAAATATGCGCTTATATGGTCTTTTAAGCCGTTTCCATTCAAAAGACTGGTGTGCCGAGATGGCAGTAATGATAAATACAGTATTTCCTTACAGAAGCTTTGTCAGTCATTAGGGTATCTTTTTCTTCTCTTATCTATTCTTTGTGAATATTAGAAAACTATGATGATAAAAAGCCAAAAGATGTGCTGTGTGGGGACAGGAAGGTTTAAACAAAACCACATTGCGGAGGAAGAAGAGATTTGATCCTTTCATCCCAGTTCTGGTAAACTGTACACCCACACTATAGCTATTTGCCCTAGAAGGGAAGCTGCAGTGATGACTACTGCTTGGAGGGTGGGGGGTGGGGAACCAAAGTGCCTAAGGGCAGGTGATGTGCTTAACTACATAATTTTCAGTGTGGCCTCCATTGTCAGAAGCAGAGTGTAGGTAAAAACTGCCAGAAGCCCATGGCTTTTAGCAGCCTGTCTCCTCCAGCATATTTCTTTCAGCTGAGCACACTTTCATTATTTAAACCTCAGTGAGGAGAAAAACAGTTGAAGAGGTCTGGTGAATGAAAGCTTGCACCCCTTCTTAAAACCATTACCTGTGTTTAAAATAGCTTTGCCTTTGCTGGCTCAAGTCCTGCATTATGAACTCTTTGCCCTTTATGTTTCTCTGTGCAAGGCAGAAGACCTGGTACCGGTATGTTTTTAGATGGCCCATTTGGAAAAGTGTATGAGGAAGCTCTTTCCAGGCTAGCCCCTATGAGTTGAGGACAATGGCAAGGAATGTGTTGTTGTTTTTTTAAAAAACAGCCTACTAGTTTATGTCACATCTGCCCATTGGATGAGGCCTCCCATCTGACCATGATTTGGGGACATTCCAGGGATTGGACTAGTTTTCCCCTCCTATGGACTAACCAATAAGAAAAGCTAAAATCCAAAACCTAGATATCCCTTAAAAGCCGCTTACACAATATGTAACATAGATTATACAATTCAATTTCAATAACCTTTATTGGCATAAACAAACAAAAGAAAAGGTCCATGGGGGAAACAGTATATAAACTGGTTGTAAGTAGAGGGTAAGGAAAGAAGAACGTGAAATTGAAAGGATTATAGTGTAAGAGTTAATTTCAGAATTTCATCTAGGAAACCAGCCACAGATGCTGTGTTAGGGGGATAGCGATCAGACAATAGAATAGGGAAGAGGTCTGCGAAGGAGGTAGAAAAAGAAGAAAGCCAAGGTTCGAGATAGATATTGCGGAAATTTTGATGAGATGGACAATGAAGAATAATATGATCCAAAGTATCTGGGGCAAGATGGCAGAAAAAAACATAGACTTTGGTCACGGGGTACTTTGGAAGACCGGCCAAAGTGATTAGCCGAGGGGAAAATATTTAGGCGAGCGAGCATAAAGGCTCTTCGCCAAGATGGATTAATTTGTTGAACAAAATAATTAAAAACACGGCCCCCTGAAGGAGAAAGGCCAAAGAATTTAGGGGAGCAAGGGGAGCAAGATTCTTACTCAACTGGGCTAATTCAGTTTGCCAAAGCTTAAGTTTGATATGGTGGTGGGCTCTTGAGAGACAGGTATCCACTAGCGACTCAATGGATAAGCCAAGGGATGTAAGTTTGGTTTTGAGGTAATGTAACCAGTTGGAAGAATAGGAATCTTTTAAGAGGGCAAATAATAAAGAATTGGGAGGAGTATGAAGGAAAAGGCGAAGCCAATATTTGAAAGTTAAGGACCAGGCTAGGGTTGAAGGAAGATGAATTCCCAATTCAAGAAAAATGGTAGAGAGTCTGATGGAGTTGGGAAGGCCCAGTATTCTCCTGAGAAAGGTGGCAGTGAGCTGATCAAGATTTTGGGATGCAGCGGTAATCCATATAGGTGCCCCATAAAGTAGATGAGAAAGAATTTTAATTTGGTAAATGTGAATAGCTGCCGGGATGTATTGATTACCAGAGGAATAGTGAAATTTGGAGATAGCTTTGAGATGATGGGAAGTGGATGACTTAACTGATTTGATGTGATTATTTTAGGACCCAATCCTATCCAACTTTCCAGTGCTGATGCTGCCGTGTCAATGGGGCATGTGCTGCATCCTGCAAAGGGGGGCAGTCATGAGGCCTCCTGGTGCATTGCGGCTGCATCGGTGCTGATATGTTGGGTAGGACTGGGCCTTCAGAGAGCAGACTCTATTGCTTCACCCTGACCTACGCTCTGATGATATAGGATAGTCTATGTTACATATCGTGTAAGCGGATTTCCTAGTACAGGGAACATGTAGTTAGAAATTGCTTTTGATTATTCCTTTTATATTGCCTTTGATCACATATTTTCCCATCTTGTACAATACTTTGCCTATTTTTGTTTTAATACATTATTTTCAGTATTTTGTCTCCTCCTTCTCTGCCAGAGAGTTGCCCTGGGTTCATCGGTGTTTGCTCCTCATCAGTATGCATATGTTTGCAACCCAAAACATTTTTTCTCACTTTGAGATAAAAGATTATTTTTGTAACTGCAGCATTGAGAGACTGAAATGCTTCACCCACTTTTAGGTATTTCTCATTATGTTTATCTTGTTCTCCTAGTTTAAGTGCTTGGACCTTTAATGTTTGCTGTCCTTTGGCAATTTCTGTGTGCTTGGAGATTTGACACTTTCTGCATATTTGAATATTGATTATCCTGTGCTATGGTTTGTTCATTCGCTGTGGTGTGATACCACTATTGCAGAGTGGGTTGGATCCTAAGAGATGCATTTGGAAGGAAGCTCCCACATCCTCACTTTTTCCCCACATTACCCCCCTGCACCTCCTGAAAACCTTCTACCTGTGTGAGTGAAAGATCCCTTCACTGGGAATTGCCCCCTCTCTCTTCAGCCCTGGTGCACAATCTCATCCTGTTCCTGAGTTTTGAATGATCATCTCCAATGATCAGGAGAGGGTTTCTGAATTCTGCTGTGAATTCTGCAGCATTCTGCTGTGGGGAGAAGAGAGGTGTTCACTTGTAAAAACTTCCTTCCATACATTATTTTTTAAGATCAAACCCAATAAATCCTGGTTTTAGGTCCAGTATACAGTTTGGGCAGGTTTTTTTCCTTTTTCTTTTTTTTCCACAGAAGTGTGGGTGTATGTAACCACTCATTCCCCATGTAATGTATGTCTGTGGATGAAAAATGGAATGTACATCCCAGAGGGGCATTGTTTAGGGTGGCCAGTTTCAAATTAGCCATGTGGTAGCTAGACCAGAAAAAAACTTTCAGTGTCTGCCCCTGGCATGTACAGAATTCCGTTTCAGTTGATGGAATCTCCTTTTGTCATAAATTATAAGTCTGGGTTGGACAAATACATTCTGCTTGTTTCCTTTGTTTTCGTATTAGGGGTACTTGGCAATAGAAATATAAGGCCAGAAGACTAGTATATAAATTATTCTGTACAAGGTACAGAAAAATGGAGCGTCATGCTATATTTCAGGATCATTTATACAAGCAGTAAGCTTCCTAGGAACAAAAGATACTAACAGTGAAAGATGTAGGATGTCAAGAAGAAAATGGTTAAAAAGAATAAAAGGCCAATTTTATGTAATTTATTCAATTTCTATATCGTCCTTCAATATAAATCAATAAGAATACTGTGCATGTCCTATCAGGGGTTCATGCAGTGATGAGAGGGAATCCTAACAACTTAAATTTTATCTGGATCATGAGCACAGAAGGGGAGTGACATAGTGTTGATGGCACCACAGGGTTTGATAAAATGTGATGATGTATCTTGGACATAGCAGATAGTTAGTCTCTCTATTTGTAATTTACCAGGTTGTTGGTACTGCATTTGAAGAAAAGAAGGCAAGAAAATAACAATGACACATAAGTTGTTTTTGCTTTAAATGTTTTTATTGAGCAGCATTGCATGTTTAAATTTTGTCTCTGACAAATTGTTGAAACTTACATGCTTGCAACATTAGAGGAGTAGAATCAGATTTAGGGTGTGTGTGTGTGTGTGTGTGTGTGTGTGTGTGTGTGTGTGTGTGTGTTTTGCTTTGACTTCAAAAGAAATAAGTCACTTTAGATGAGTTTCCCCTGACAAGAACCTCTCTAGGTAGTTTCCATTGATTATATGCTTTCCAGTTCCATATGTTGATGTGTAAGTGAGACAAGGGTAGATATACTATGTGTTACAGAAGCATAATTCCAAGGAAAAACGTGTCATATAGCTTTATTAAGTGATACCAACAGAGTCCGTATTGCTGGTGAACTATTTTATCCCCAGCGGAGGTATTGCTTTCTGGTTTGATGTGTTGTGTTGCCTACTTAAAATACTTCAGTGGCTGAGAAGCTTCAGCTGTTATCCTGAAGAAATCCATCACCAAAGGGCCTAAGCTAACTCTGAATGTTTTCCTTGACTGTTCTGATCTACCAACTTGAGTTAAAAGCATCATTTTATTTTGCTGTCACTCAGTTTCACTTCTGCAAAAAATTTCAAGATGTATAAGCCCCCTTAGGTGACAGTTCCTGCATGATGCTGTCACTCTAAGCTAGACCATATTGAATTCTGTCACTGAAGAGGAGACGAAATGAAATGCACTGAAGTGTAAAAATTTGTCTTCCTGTTCTTTTTTATCAGTATCATATCAGGCTATTAGTAGCTATTATGTTGAAACTGTTTTTTTTTCCTCTTTAAACATGCTTCAGCTGAGCTATGTGAACCATTAAATAAAAAGTGTCAACATGCTTTACATCATATACAACAGTAACACTTTACATTAGCAAATTGCTGAGGAGGTGACACAACTAAAATTTGCTGATTTCTTTAATGATGTGGATTATTGTGGAAAACAGTTAAAATGTCTCCTTGATTACTATACTCCTTAAAGTCATAGATTAATATTTGCATCATTACCGCTTTTTTGACCCAGTGTGTTGTGCATGACTGAATGTTCTTGTTTGTTTGTTTGTTTATGTTACATATGACCAATTCCTGAATGCATTGGACATTTTTGTATTGTATGTAACTTCAGGGTAAGACTAAGTTCAAGTACAGACCACAATCATAGAAAACTGCAGAAAGAAATACAGCCTCCTTTCGCCTAACCTGCCAGATTCCCACCCAATGCCCTCTCATGTCAAATGCACTCAGCAACCTGACTGAAGGTATAAATTATACCACATTGTGGTCCTTTTATCATCTGATCTATGGAGCAGAATAGAAACTGACTATAGAGGCAGCTATTCATCTTTCTTCTTAATTGAGGAAAAGTGTGAGGGACAACGAATGATAGAGAAGTTGAAGCTGAAAAGGTCCATTGATATTTTCAGTGTCTCTTACATGATAAGACCTCAAGGGAAAGGAAAAAGAAACTTGAGAACTGTAAAAATGCACTGCACAAATGCATAAAGAATTTTCTCCTGACATCTAGTTTAGCATCATTCATTTAAACAAGCTTCTATAAGGCAAGTATATTAATACAGTATATAGACTAACTCATGAGCAAATGTCTTTCAAAATTGCTAATATTAATGATCAGTCTTTATTTCTACTGATCTGCCAAGGGTTGTGTTAGTTCTTTCTTAGGAATGAAACTTATCTCACAAGGTTTGGCATGCTAATTATCCAAAACATAGTTTTTCAGAATTTAAACAAGGCCCATTACAAGGTAGTCTTGAACAGGAACTTAGACCAGGTAAGCTCAAGTTTCTAATGACTTTGATCTTGAGTCACTTGTAAGCACAATGGTACCCTCCTGTCTTACAGTTTTCATGACTGTTTATAAAATGATAAAATTAGGTGACATAAGAAGAGCCCCACTGAATCAGGCCAAAGGCCCATCCAGCTTCCTGTATCCCGTTGCCACTCCCTTTTACTGCACCTGGCATTCTGAGATAGGCTGCTTCTTTTAGGAGGTTCCACATACCCATCATGGCATATAACCTGTGACGCACATTTCTTCTAGAAATCTCTCCAATCTCCTTTTAAAGGCATTTAAAGGTCTTTGCTGCATTCAGAATGCAGCAGAAATCTTCAGAATGCTGTAGAGACCTTCAAAATTGTGCCTGCGAGTCATGCCACCCTTTCAAAATGGTAATGGTAGTTTCGCTGCTGGCATTTTGAAGCTTCTGATGGCCATTTTAAAGGGCTCAGCAAGGTCTCCTGCTGGCAGGTTAATTAGAAGGTTTCCTGCTGGCATCTCCCTCTAACCCCACAGATCCCATAGGATCAATAATTTCCTGTTTGCGGATTTGATATCTGCTGGGGGTTCCAGGAACCTAACCCCTGATGGATAATGAGAACTGACTGTACACGTGTGCCCTGGTATCCACGCTTTCAGTTATTCGTGGATGCTTTATTAAAAAGATAGGGGAACATTAAACAAATCTCTTTTTTACCTTGTTGGAGCAAAACCACTGTTGTTCCCCTATCTTTAAAAAGATGTCCCCAGTATCCACAGTGGTGTCTGGAATGGAACCCCAGCAGATACCAGGGCATGCCAGTATATATTTGTTTCAGTTGCAGTTCTTTGGTACCCCTGGTTGGGAGGTAGATTCACCTTGGCCAAAGGACCCTTAGCAGTTGTTTTGGGGTGTGCATGTGCATATTAATATACTTATTCTTGAGTAGTCATGGTAACAACCTCTTCCCCAGATACTATAAAATGGTGAATTCTGCAAAAGTTCATCTTGCTAATGCAAGAGAGTGCTACATTGCGTCTTTCACTAGTTTCATGTAGCTGTTTCTCGGTTGTATGATTCCAGATAAAGCATAATATCAAAATGAGTTACCAACTTTTAAAATTCATTCTTCTGTAGATAACAGGGTAGAACAAACTCCCTGTAGGCATTTCCTTTTCTGTTGAAAATGAACTTCCTAATTCTGCAATGAGATACTGAGAACTTCCTGAGAAATACTGGGCAAATTCTATATCAGAAGAAGTTGAAAAGAAGGCCAAATTGCACATTTCTTCGCTTATTCTTTTTAATGCATTAATATGGAATGCACTTGCTGATGGAAACATCTAAATAAGATAAAAGAGGGCAGCCTGAATTTAGGTCAATAATAATTGTACGCTGCTCCAACTTTAATTTTTTTCCTGTTTTCATAGACTGAAAAGTATCATCAATTCTGTATTCCCTATTCTAAAGAACAAAAAAAGTATGTAAGATCAAAGAGAAAACATTTCTTATTACTTAACATATAAACAAATGAATGAAGGCACTTTAGACATAAAATTAAAAATGGTTCAGAAATAATGACCTAGGAATTTGGGAGGAAAGGAATCTAGATTGCTTTTCTCAGTGCCTTTCTCTGTTGATGTGAATTTTGTTTACATTTATATTATTTATATACACATTAATATCCCCACAATTCAATGAATGTTCAAGGCTGCTAACAGTAGTATTAAAACAGATACACACACAAACACCAGAAAGTACAACAGACTCACAGTGCAATTCAAAAAAAAAAAAAAAAACCCCTTGGGCTGACTCAAGCTGCTGTGAAACGTGTGTGCCGGCACTGCTGCTGCAGCGTCAATGCAGGCAGCCTGCATCAATGCTGCAGTGCTGGCATAAGCTACCGGCACAGGTTTGGCTGGCACAGGGCTGTTTCTGGGTGGTGGGTAGGTGGGCTGGGAGATGTGCCGATCTAGGGAGAGGGGTGGAGCTGGAATGTGGCCATTAGGTTGCATCCGACTCCTGCGCTGCCCCAATTCAGGCCGCACAGCTTGCTCAGATCTGGGCCTGCTAAATAGCGGGCGCAGATCTGAGTACCCTGTTGGGGCAGCTGTCACCTACCTCATGGTAAGGGCATGGATGTGCCTTTGCCCTGTGGAGACTCCAGGCAGCTCCCAACTTCCGCTGGATATGGCACAGGCACACCCGCCTTCCCACTCCAGCACAAGTTAGGATTGCACTCTCAGACGTAATTAACTAAAATGAAAGGCCAATCTGAATTGGTAAAAGGACTTCAGAACAATTCATAGAGGGGGTTCTTCCAAGGCAAATAATCCGTAACTGGAAATCTCCCATTAAAAAAAGCAGTCCTCCATATGCACTTCAGATAACATTGGACATTCAGGAAAGCGTCACCATACAATATAGCTTCTAGGCAGGAAAGAAAGATGTACTGTATTTCCCACGTGTGAGAGAAAATTTAATGGTAAACATATGAAAATGTGTCATGCTTCTCTGGAAACCAATATACTTGAGTTAGTGGACCTTTTGAATCTTCATGGACTTGTGATGATCTCCTTATCTAGCCTTTGTTTTTCTGCCAAAGAATACTTCTTTGAGATCTTAAGCAATGGTACCAAAAAAAGCTAATGATAACTTATGTTTTGATTTAGAACAGTGTTAGAACTTGCTGGGTTGTGACCTAATGTCAGGTGAGTTGCGGAAAGCTGGAAACAGCCATCTTGGAAGCTGCAGAGCTTACTCTTGCTATATTCCTTTTGTGTGTCTTAGCAGTTTGAATTTTCAGGTGAGCTTTTTTTTTTTTTTTTGTAAATTGGTTTTTAATTCAGTGGTTTTCCATAATATTTTGTCCTAATCTTGCTTTCTGTCAGGGATGTTTCAGGGTTGTACAATTACAGCAGCCCAAGAATGCCAGTTTGTGTTCCAAGAGTGTCATTTTATTATGTCACTATGATGGCACTTCCTGCTTGGTGATGCCACTTCTGGGCATGACATCACTTCCAGATTAATGACATAGCTTCCTGGTCTAAAAAGTTTGAGAACACTGGCTTAGAAGAATATTAAACAAATGTTTAAGCCAAATTTTAAGCCAAATTCTTTTTTATTATTTTGGCATTGAGATGGATCAGTTTTTGCACCTTTAAGAATATTTGTTCATATTGGAAGTGTAATATGCATGGAAGAAATTCATGTAATACTGTAGTAGTGGCTACCGCTGTATCTTGCAGGGGATGTCAGGTCCAGGAACGGGGTCAGGATTTGACATGCACTGCACAGCCAAACCTGCCTCCGGGACCTGAACTACCCTCTTTCCCAACCCACCCTGTTTGACCCCCACCCTGCCTCCCTCCAACCCCTGAGCCAGCTGATCTGGGCTAGTGGATCTTTGGCCATCTATTGATGCATGTGAGGCTGCTCTGGCTTCCCTTTCAGTGAGCCTGCAGCCCGCACCAGAGGAGACTACCACTCTAGTAACACTTGCAGCCACAAGGAATAAGATTGGGCCGTAAATCTCTTTACATAGAAGTTGATGTTCTGGCACCACATGAGTGTTTCTTCTTCGGTATTATATTCTTCACATGACTAGATTGTTCACTTGGGCTACTAATATATGCAAAACAGAAGTCCAATGAAAAATATGATGTTTTTCTTTGGTAATTCATGGAAAGAGGGACTGTGCTAGGTTGTGGTTAGTAATTAGTTTCGGAGAAAGTCATAATAGTTCTCTTCCCTAAAAGAATTTGGATTCTGTAGTGGGGTTGAAGGGCAAAACAATAAATGCAAAACGTATCATTCCTACTGTTTGAGCTATAGTAGTAATAAGTTGTTGTTGTTGTTGTTGTTGTTGTTCAGTTGCTAAGTCGTGTCCGACTCTTCGCAACCCCATGGACCACAGCATGCCAGGCCTCCCTATCCTCCACTAGCTTCCGGAGTTCGCCCAATTTCATGTTCATCGCTTCAGTGACACTATCTAACCATCTCATCCTCTGCCGCTCCCTTCTCCTTTTGCCTTCCATCTTTCCCAGCCTGAGGGTCTTTTCTAAAGAGTCCTCTCTTCTCATGAGGTGGCCAAAGTACTTGAGCTCTAGCTTCTAGGGAGCTCCAGCTTCTTACTTCCTGTAAGATTGCCCAATTGGATCTCCTTGCAGTCCAGAGGATTCTCAAGAGTCTTCTCCAACACCATAATTCAAAAGCATCTATTCTTCGGCGCTCTGCCTTTCTTACGGTCCAGCTCTCACAGCCATACATTGCTACTGGAAAAACCATAGCTTTGACTATGCGAACCTTGGTTGGCAGGGTGATATCTCCGCTTTTTATTAAGTTGTCTAGGTTTGCCATTGCTTTCCTCCCAAGAAGCAAGCGTCTTTTAATTTCATGGCTGCAGTCACCATCTGCGGTGATCTTGGAGCCCAGGAAAATAAAGTCTGTCACTGCTTCCATTTCTTCCATTTCTATTTGCCAGGAAGTGATGGGAGTGGTTGCCATGATCTTAGTTTTTTTAATGTTGAGCTTCAAGCCAATTTTGGCACTTTCCTCTTTCACCCTCATCAGAAGGTTCTTTAGGTCTTCCTCACTTTCTGCCATTAGAGTGGTATCGTCTGCATATTTGAGGTTGTTGATATTTTTCCCAGCAATCTTGATTTCAGCTTGTGAATCATCCAGCCCAGCCTTCCTCATGATGTACTCTGCATATAAGTTAAATAAGCAGTAATAAGTAATTGCTACTAATTGATTGGTACACTCCTTTAACCATCCTACTCATCAGTAAATATATAGTTTCTTCTAAAACAGTGCCTTGCTGTGGGCTGTTTATTTACATTTTTGGTAAGTGTAGAACATAAGAGTTCGCATAATCTTTGAAGCTCTGTCTTCTTGTCACATGTCTAAGCTGATGCCATTTCCCTCCTGGTTCACTGTCAATGTAGCATGTGTAAGGAGGAGGTAGTTTCTCCCACCCTTCATAAACCTGTAATCTTACAAGACAAGAGTGTCAAACATAAGGCCTGGCAGGCCTAATCAGACCTGTGGAAGCTCCTTACCCACTCTTTCAATTATCAGGCCATTCCCTGGTCTCAGTTGATGAGTGCAGAGTGTGGCTTTTATCTTTCTATTGTTCTCTAAGGCTGGAGAGAAGCCAGGCAATATATACAGATCGCTAATAAGTGATATAAGCAAGCACCCTATCTTCAAAAGAATACTATGGGAAAAGGTACAAAGAACCTTATACCTTGTACTGAGGTGCAAAGAAGAACTATCACAATGATCAGGGGCTTTTTAACTTGGAAAAAAATGGACATGGAGAAGGTGTAGGTTTAGGAAATTCGAAATGGTTTGGACTGGGAAGCAGAAAGAGAGAACTTAAAGTCACAATATACCTTAGAAATATCTTTATTCATACCACCCAGAAAGACACAGCATCTTAAAGAAGTCTAATAAGGATAAAGTCCCATCTGGATTCAATCCTTGGCATGCCCAAGTAGAACTGGAATTTTGGTAATAGACCCAGATTTAGGGTCCGATCCAGAAGGCCCTTATTGCGGGCAATACAGTATATCTGTACTGCTGGCGAAAATGTAGGACATGTGTCGTAAAGCCTTTTGGTTACCACTGCACCCATGGCAGTTCAGGTTTGGCCAAAGGGTAAAGGCCAAATCCTATCCAGTTTTCCAGCCCTGATGTAGCTGTCCCAATAGGGTGTGTACATCATTTTGTGGTGAGGGAGGCCTCCTCCAGGTAAGGGAACTTCTGTTTGCTTACATTGGGGCTGCATTGCAGCTGCATCAGCACGAGAAAGTTGGACTGGATTCGGCCCTAAGGCTGCAATCTTATACACTCTTTAATAGGAGTATTTCTCACAGAACACAATGGGATTTACTTTTTAGTACACATGCATAGGCTTATGCTATAAATCTGTGTTTCCAGTGGGTGTTACCATTTTAGCAGAATACCTAGCACTCAGTAGATAGAGGATATTTTTGTCATTTTGGAATAGTGGAGCCAAATGGTCATGAAATATTTTATGTTGTTGTTATACAGTATTATATACCACCTTTCTCACTGACTCTCACAATAAACGATGGCTTACAAACTCAAGGCAGTTCACATAGGCAGGCTATCACCAAACTAATTTTTTTACAAATTGGGTTTTTACAGTTATTGTTCTATGAGAAACACACAGAACACACCTATTCTAGGTGTTTTCCTTCACCATGTGTTCATCATTCTTTTTGCCACATAGTATATGTAATGTGCTGCCTGAGCTTCCTGTAGCAGCAACTACAAATCACCCAGGCTGTTATTCATTCATTCAACTGACCTGAACTACGTAATCCTTCTCCTCACAGCAACTCTTTCACCCCCTCATGGCATGGTGATCACAGTGATTCCTTGCAGCTCTGCTCTCTCACAACGGCTTTGGTCAGCTGCTTTGTTCTCTCATTCACCTGCTTCTGTCTCCCATCCAAGGCATGACCAAAGTTACTCCCACTTAGCTTCTTCGGGCTGGGCAATAGCTTAACCTCCAGAATGCATCTCCTGCCCCCTATTCTATGTAAACATGCCACCTAACCAGTGTAGTTGTGATGCATGAGCAGTATCTCACATTGCTGAGAGATCAGACTAGTCATTACTTATTTTTAAGATGATAGTGGTTATTTACTGCTAAGCTCATTAACTGCTCTACACAGTATGGAAAATATTGGATGGAACACTGCTCAACAGAAGCAGTGCTACTGAAAGGGCAACCCATGTGATAAGTGGGCTGGCCCATATCTTCAAAACATAATCAAAATTTGCATATTTTCTCTTCTGTCATTTGCAACTGATAAGTTCCTAAGGGAGAACAAAGGGCTTATTTCTGATCATCACCTGCTTAATGAAATCACATTCTACTCAGTGGCATCATTTCAGGCTCTCAGCAGGTGCAGTGAATCCTAAATTTGGTGCACTGTCCGAAACGAATTTTACACCTGGTAGAAGAAGTATACTACACATGACAGATAGGATTCAGGGCGCAATCCTAATCTGGAGTTAGGCCAGCACAAAGGACACCGTAAAATATGTTTGGACCACTCTCGGAGTCAGATATGCCAGGGCACAGACGTGCTCCATCCTCCCTGACTGCAAGAGTGGTCCAAATATGCTTTATGGTGGCCTTTGTGCTAGCCAAACTGCTGGCCTAACTTTGCGAGCCTAACTCAATGTTAGGATTGCGCTCCCAGTTAATTTCCTAAGTGTAATTTTACCTTGAGTGAAGCCGCTCTAATACTCCCTCTTTACTGCACTGTACAAGAAATAACCTGTGCACAACAATAACTTAGTTGATTGAGGACATAAAAACGTGGAAGAACAGTAGTCATTTACCTGTTGTAAACCTTATTCAATAATTCTTTAGGCTTATGTTACGGTAACACATGTTACACATGTTACGGTAACACATGTGAAAGTTGGTTAATCCACTTATCTTGCCACTGAATACATGAGGCTGCTCCAGTCATAGATCAATCCTGCACTACACTGTCTCTGACCAGAAACAGTGTCAAGCAGATGTCTTTTCCCCACTCTTACTACCTGAGAGACTTCTTTAAACTAGAGATGTCAGGGCTTGAATTTGGGACCTTAAGCATGTAAATTATGTGCATTACCAGCAGGCACTATACCCACCTCATGCAACTGCTAACATTCCTGCTAGGTTAGCTCATATAAGATGAAGGTCACTTGGCAAGAAGCTGTACCCTAACAGTTCTAAAGCATTTAATAGGGCTCGTAATATCCTGTGAATCCCTTTTCCTTAGACAAAATTGTCTCTACAAATAGTTCTTGTACTGAGTAATTATTTGGGGATTAAGAAGGCTAATAAAAATTCTCTCTTGGAAGAGAATTTGAGATGGTAACAAGGTTGTGATGTGCCCGAGGGAGTAGAGGCATCTGATAGCAGTTTAATCAAACTTGATTAAGAGAAACATTTACCTATACCTTGACTAATATATGTTGATAAAAATCTACATTAGGAAGGCACAGCAGTACAGCTACCATGTCTGGTGGTAAATATTTACTTTGACTGTATGCCTATCACCTATCTCATCAGAATGAAAAACAACTGAGAGTATACTTCGTCTCTGAGGTGCCTGCGTGATCACATCCCCTGCTAGGGGCAAAACACTGGAGGTAGCACTATGTTGAACTGACTCACGGAGGTGGTCCATGCCAGCAAGAGCCACAGACATGAATGTATGATGCTGGTGTATAGAATGGCTTCTGCCTGATATGGAAGTACAGTGTGGTGACCAACCCTAATTACATCAGGGGTGGCCATGGATCACGAGGCATAATATGTGGCTTGCGGAAATATGTTGTCTGAGTTCGTTTTTTATCACAATTAATGCAAAAGGTAAATAAAAAAATTTCCAAGCTTTATAATTATGTACTTGCTATAAACTGAGAGTCTGCTCAAATGTAAGTTTAATGTTCATTGTGAGTAAAATATATTTAAGAATGTAAATGCATCTTAAATATTGCGGCTGCCAAACATCTCCTTGCTGGCTCTAAAACATCTGAAGTGTATCACTTGTGGTTCTTACATGGTGGCCACCTCTTCTGTTCATCATATAGGCTACAGGGACAAGACACCACTCAAAAGTGGTTTCAGGCTACTTCCTTATTTAAACCTAATTGTGAAGGCCAGACTAAAGTACTTTACTTCTGAAAGAGACAGATTAGAAACATACTGTGGACTGGGGGTCTGCTCATTGCACGTACAAATCAAGATTGTTTTGAAGCTGAAATATAAAGGCTGGAGTATAGAGGTCCTCCCCAGCCTGTGTCTGTAGGGAATGATGCTTCTCTTCTTAAGCTGATGGTCAGTGCAGAGGCATTGACACGTTGGCCAACCTCTGATCAGTTTTACAGTACCCACCAAAACTGATGGATTACCTATACAGTCTCACTAAAATCAAGTGAGCTACAGAGAAATGAATATCACAAATTGTGCCAATTTTTTTTAAATAGCTCATCTGTCTATGCATTAGGATACAGAAAGACCTTAGGATCAGAGCCACAAATCTTTTGGATAAAAGCCAATTTGTGCCTCTATTATGTTATGTCTAGTATGAGGTCACAAGGGTATGTTTCAGTTTGGGACATTGAAACTAGGAGAACAGTATGGCTGCAGATATACCTGTACACCTCTGCAATACAATAGACAACAATAGTCTAAAATGATAGTTGCATTATTCTTTTGTTTTCTATTCAGTTAGCAACTCATTCAGTACAGATTGTTTTCCGTGATTGAATTCAACCTGCACACAGTTTATCCTTTATAGGAAGACTAGCTTGTCCTTACCCGGCGTTGCCTGGGTATTTATGTATCCCAAGCTTCTATTAGACAGGAAAAGGAATGAATTCTATCTATAGTGTAAAATCGAAGTAATTTTATGTACAAGAAATTAAAAGTATAAGTACAGTATAAAAATTATAAAGTAAAATCTTTTACAAATTCACTATAATATTAATTTAACTCAGAACTTGATTATAAACAACATTTTTAGTTTCACTTCCAGGAGCAAGAATAAATAAATTCTTGGGTGAACCCACCCTTGAGCAAGCAACATAAAGTTGTCTGTGGGAGAAACATGGCGATCTCAATTCCACTCCGTAGTACTTAATACACTGCCCCTGTGACTTGTTGTTTGTGATCGAGAATGCAAGTCTCACTGGAAATTGGAATCTCTTAAAATTAAAAGGGAGATCCGTCGGAATGAGTGTTATCCGTGGGATAAAAACTGTTTCACCCTCTCCCTTTCTTGTTAAGATAATCGCTTCAATTACAGTACCCAGCATTTTCTTGACACAGCCTTGTGCCGTTGCAACGTTTTGGCAGGTCGAGGTTCCATAGTAAAATAATTGGAGATGCCACTGTAAGTAAAAGACGATGTGGTGGCAATCCAGCCAGATCAAGTGAGTTTAGGAAGTCTGATGGGAAATTGACGACCTCATAGGCATCTACTACAGTATCGATAGTATTCAGTGACTACGCCTGGTAACATGGCAAGTATTTGATTGGAGTCTAAGACTGGGTATAATGATTTCTAAAAATTTTGAGAAGGTTCTACAGAGTTATATTCGTTCTATTCAACTACATTTGGGTTTAAATGTCATCAGGACTGTCACTAATCAGCTTAGCGACCCCGAAAACTATGGATTTGACAGTAATGTCGGTCATTTTGGACATTTTATTTTTCACCCCTTCTCACTCCCCATGCTGAGGGGGGCTGAACTTGGACTTAAACGGCATCGGGGGTGTCACCATTCATCTCAGCGACCCTGAAAACTATGGATTTGACACTAATGTCGGCCATTTCCGATCATTTTTACAGGTCACCCCCTTCGCACCCCCACCCCTAGGGGTGCTAGGGTTGTCTTACCCTCGCAGTATTTCTTTCCAGATCGTAAGGCGTATGTGTACCAAATTTGTTGTCAATTGCTCCAGGCATTCCAGAGTTATGCTGGAACATAACATACGCTGGAACATATGCTGGAACACACATACGCGCACACACATACGTCCAATTTTATATATATAGATGAAACAAACTAGTGTTATTCAGTGCTATTTCTGCTGTTTCATACTATTCATATATATTGTTATTCAGACATATTGTTTATGTGTATTCTCTCAGGTTTGTGCAAGATTATGCATCCTCAGATAAACAAATATTGAAATATATTCACTTTGTATAAGCAAAATAAATAGGGGCACTCTAAAATTAAAAACATATTCAAACTATTTGTTCTTGGAGTTAACCCCATTTTAATCCAATTTTCCCCTAAATTTGCAGTTGAATATCATGTGCAATCCCACACAAAGCAATATGTTAGTACCATTATTCTGTGCTATTGCCTTATCAGTCCACAGAATTGGCCATTCATATAATATAATACATGATTGCTTCGTGGAAGTCTCTCTCTCTCTCTCTCTCTCTCTCTCTCTCTCTCTCTCTGTGTGTGTGTGTGTGTGTGTGTGTGTGTGTAAGGGTGTGAAAGCAAGTCCAAATGGTTTATTTTGATTGCATTAAAACTGCATACAATTACAATATAAGAATTAGCTTCTAAAAGTTGTTTTAACTGGTTTTGTTTTAAAATAGACATTCATGAATTGTCTGTTAACATACCTTAAGTTCATGTTCTTAAGTTTGTATTTCGTATATATGATACCGATGTGAACACATTCTTAAGTTATAAAAATGGAATTCCTTGCATGGAAAGATTCCAGATAATGGTGAAGGCCTATTCATGATTTATCAGAAGTAAATCCTATTCTCTTCAGCGGAGCTGGAAACTGTGCACAGAATGTAACGTGAGTAATAGCCACTGCTGCAAGCCATTGTAAAAGCACAGCACAGCATTAAACAATGATTCGCAAGCAAATAGTTCAGGCAGGATGGCTTGCTCTGGCCTGCCAGTACTACATTCGGTTCTTGGGCTGCTGGCCCAGACAGGTAAGGCGCCATGCAGTGCAGGAGGGCATTGCAGGGGTGGAAAAGTGAGTTTTGGGGCAGGGGCAGGTGGAACAGCCCTGAGAGGGGGTGGAAATGGCTGAGGCTTTCTCCACCCTATACTAACCCGCATTCCAGGCCTCCTGGTGGTACACTCGGCTGCCTAAATTTGCCCCAGCTGTATAGCTGGCATGGATTCGAGGAGCCCCATAGAGCATTAGAATGGGTAAGGAGAAATCTCCTTTACCCGGAGAAGACCTCCAGACACCTTCTAACCTGCGATGGATACTGCGCAGACCATGCAGCTGTCCGTTTAATAATATAATAACCTTACCTATGGTGTTTGCAGATCTGAAAAGACCGCTCTGTATTAGAAAGTCACTGAAAACTTTGCATCATCATCATACGCAGGGAGACAATAGCCACTGGGAGGTGTTCTATGCTGCAGTGAATGACCATTGCTCCAGTGAATATAAGAGAACCGCCATTTTAAAGTTTATCTCTTTGCCCATTTTCTTGAGAACCGGTGTGGGGAGGGTTCCCCTCTTTGTAAACATTGCAAGATTATTTAAGGCAGCTTAGCAAAAACATGGTGTGGTGATTGAGGGGCAGGGACCATACGGCTCACTTGAACCGTAATAGCAGCATTTGCCCATGTCTATTGTTTTGCACATATGGTGGTTTTGGGTTGTACACTAGTTATTCTGCTTAAAAATTCATGAAGAGAGATGATGCTTGGCAAGGTCACTCAGCTGCAGTTGGCGTATATACTCTTAGGGCAGAGCTTGATTTTTAAAATTGCGGGGACTGACACCTATTCTTTATGAGACGGGGAAAGGTCTTATTACAGCAAACAAAGAAATAGATCATAACTGACTTGTTCTCCAACTTCTGTTCCCAAAGGGATGTTGATGAGGTTTATTTCCCCCTCTCAAAGAAGGAAGCTTAAATTACTTAAGGGACTACTTAGCTGCCACTGGTGCAATTAGATTAATGTAGACAGGATTTTGATTTATTTCTGGAGATAGGTTTTTTTTTTCTAGGTCAGTAATTCTGGTTTGAGAGAGGAAAGAACTGAAATCATATGTTGTGTTAAATGTATTCTTGCCATTTGTGTTCCCCTTCAGCATTCTTCTTTTTCCTTCCTTTTTGGAAAGCACCATATGCAGGCCTGCGCTGTAAGAAAATGTAATATCAGTGCAAATAATTAATAAGCAGAGTGATGAATAAATGATGAAATTCACCCATTAGGGGAACTGACATCATCTCTCTTTTCTCACTTCACTCAAACCACACATAGTGCTAAGAGAAGGCGAAAAGGGTACAACCGTTCACTCCATTAGGATGCTATTGTAGTGGGATAACAAAGCTTAAAGGTTTGGAGAAATACTTCATTCAGTTTTGTGATGACTGCCATTGCTATTGCTGAAGCCACATTGTGCAAAACTTGTGCCCTTCATCTATCTTTATCTATCTTCAGGATCACTTTTTATGTATTGTATTTATTTATGCCATTTTGCCATTTATACGTTCACCTTTTCTCCAAGAATCTGAAGCACGGGGTTTATCAGAAATCTTTTTCAAAGCTGTTACAATCTCCCGACAATCCATTCTGCCAATGTACCTTCAAAAGACTCGTAGCAAATTTAGGGGGAATTTGGCTGGGAAAATTGCATCGAGGTAAAAGGTTTTGCCCCAGTGTGGATTATGGCCCTACCATAGCTGGTTTTTTTTGGGGGGGGGGCACTAAAAACAAGCCCCTAATTTGGTCTGAAGGAAACATATTCCTTGTCTACATGGTTTCTTAAATATTGTTGGAAATTATGTGTGCAGTGGCATTGGAATGTTGAAGAAGTAATGTTCTATCCTCTAAAGCAGTGGTTCCCAAACTGGTTCAGAGATGAACTCGCGGGGCACCAGAAGTTGTCCACAGCAGTCTCTTCTTTCTGGCTCTCCTGGGTGCCAGCATCTTGATGAAAGATCTTAGGATCTATGGTTCTGCTTGTTATGCTGAAGCAGTTGCATAATTTGACTTATCATTTTCATTAGTCATTTATATCTTCCCCCACTGAGCAGTATTCCTCTTTCCCCCATTTTGTTCCCAATTCACTTGTTCTCCCCCCCCCCAGTTCAGTAGCTCAAAATGGCTGCTGCTGCATTCTGTGGTATGGGGAGTGGCTTGTGGGGGGATCTACTTGAACCTCTACTTGCTAAATAGCTGACATGGGCCTGTGTAGATCTGTGCTGAAGGCTACCATCTGGGAAGGGGTTAATATTTAGTAGTCGCTGACTACCCAAGTCCTAACCCTAACCCAAGTCCCTGAAGTCCAATTGTAACATTTTATCCACTCTGTCACAATGCCATAGCACAATGGTTCCCAAACTGTGGGTCGGGACAACCAGTGGGTTGCAAGCTAATTTCAGGTGGGTCACAAAGCACTTAGAACAGCCATATTGAAAATATGGGATGCTGGAAATGGAGAGGGCTGTGTGGTTGTTTTGCTTGTGATTCACTTTGCTAATGGAAAATGGCTGAGAAATAACCCAACTTATTGCTGCATTCTCAGGAAAGCTCAGGCTCTGTCATCACAATGATGGCACTTCCAGCCATGATATCACTTCTGGTGGGTCCTGGACAGATTGCCATTCTAAAAAGTGGGTCCTAGTGCTAAAAGGTTTGAGAATTATTGCCATAGAGACGTTCTGTGCAGATTTTTAATTTTTGGCAGGTGAAGCATAGTCAAATACATAGTCAAATACAAGAAAAGTTCTCTCTGTGTTCCATTTTGTGATTAATTTGTGATATTATTTATTTGGTTATAATATTATTTATTTTGTAATGCATAATATTATTCTACCCAAGACAATAGACTAATGAACTAGAAGAGCATTCGTTTCCCTTTGAAAATATTTGATGTGCCCTGCGAGACACTTGAAATGAGCTAATGCTTCATATGAAGAAAAAGTATCTTCTGGCAAACAGTTACATGCACATTACAAGGATATTATACTTGTCTATGTGTTTCAAAAATCCTTTCCCCAATTAGATAGGCTAAATAATAAACTGTCTTCATCATAACAAAAGCATTGTAACTTCAATTTCGAAAATAAAGCATATCAGATGTCAATGAAAAAAGTAAATCAGTGTCTGGAAGTCAGATGCTCTTAGAAATATTGTGTTGTAAGCATCTGAAGTGAATTCAAGTTATGAGAGTCAAGTAGCCCATTAAATAAATACCCCTCTGTCAACTCTCTCTCTCTCTCTCTCTCTCTCTCCCCTTATAAATAGAAGTGTTTCCAGTTAGTAAGATAGGTTTACAGTCTCTTACTGAAAACCATGGGCTTTAAGGTAAATAACACTATTTGCAAACACAGGGCGCAATCCTAACCAACTTTCTTGCATCGGGAGAAGGGCAATGCCGCTCTGAGGTGAGGGAACAAACATTCCCTTACCATGAGGAAGCCTCCATGACTGCCCCCCCCCCCAACTGTAGGATGTAGCACATGCTCCATTGGCACAGCTATGTTTGTGCTGGAAAGTTGGTTAGGATTGCACCCATAGTTACATATAACATAAGTATAGTCCTTAACTGAGAGGGGTAGCAATTCATCATAAGGATGAATTTGGGTACTCTTTGGGGTACTCTTGAATTCAGCTTTTCTCTTGGAGGCTCTGGTGGTAGCTATGGTCAGGAACATATTTGTGCCACAACGTCTAGGATTGCAGCTGCAATGCTAGCCACTATCATCCATATCCCAATTAGATGTGGCCATGGGAATGCAGGTGTGCTCTAGACATATCATGCACCAGGGCAATACAAGTGCCATGAGTGGTTTCGCATGGTTTCGAACTCCCAACCTTCCGGTTAGAAAGCCCAGCAGCAGTGGTTTAACCCGCAGCGCCACCACGTCCCTACATGTATGAATAATACCATCATGTTATAAATTAGTGGGAAGGTAATTTAATGCAGAATACAGTAAACTGGAGTGTGATACCTTTACTCTATCATAAGTTATGGCCAAAAGAAAAAAAAAGAAAATGAAAATACATATGTCATGTAAAAATTACAGTTTGTTAAAATTGTGGTTTTTAGAAATAGTAGTGTAGTTTCATGCAGAATGCAATGAAACAAACTGGAGTGTAATATCCTCATTCTCCAACAGCTCCAGTCAGGGTCAGCATGGCACATCTGGGTAGCTCCTCCCTCTCCAGTAGGCAGGTCAGATGAGACATCTTTGGAGATGGGAGGGGCTCCTGGATCCGCCCCCAGTCTGGCCTTGCCTTCCAGCAAAGCAGGTCGCAAGCTTCGTTGCTCTCTCTTAAAAAAAAAAAAAAAAAAAAAAAAACGATCGCAGCAGCGAACTGAGACATCGCACAGAAGACTTTTAAAGCCCTTTTCAGGGCTCCTCTGGGGTCCCCCGCCTCGCGTGGGCCAAGGGACACCCCAATCTCCGCTCAGGCCTGTCCCAGCACAGCGCAGAGGCTTGAAATCACTGGCGGCGGCCATTTTGTTTCTGGATTTTTGGCACACCAGGCCGAAACAGCATCCAGGGCCATCGCGGAACCAGCGGAGACCATCTGCCTGATCCTCCCCGTTCCTGGCAGGGTGAAGGCAGCGCCAGTCGCCACTGCAGCGACTGAGGCACCGACCCTCGCCCTCACTCACGGGCGCGAGGACGGTAGCTGGCGTGGGCATCATATTCCATCTGCACTGAGATCCAGGCCGAAGCAGCATGTCTTCCCCCGAGGAGGCCCAGGAGGCCCAACAGACTGGTGATGTATTGATGCCCATGCCCTGGGGGGAGCTGGAGGCACGGATTCAACAGATGGTCACAGCGTGCCTGGATTCAGCCCTTGGGGGTTTCCAATTGGCCCCTCGTCAGCCCCCCCAGCAACCTTTGGACCCCCCCACGGGCCCTAGTCCCCTGGTGGAGGGCGGTGTGGAAGCAGGAGCAGTTCAAGGGGCAGAGCAGGAAGCGTCCCAGGACAGAGCTTCCCAGATTGCTGACTTCATTTCTAACGAGAGGAAGAGGCCCAGATCCTGTAGCCAAGACAGCCTGGATCTGATTCCCTCTGCGCAAAGGCCCCGGCTGTTGGAGTCCAGCGAGACTGCTGTGGACTCTGAGGAGGGAGAAATATCTGAGGAGGATTCAATCTCAGAGACCTCCAGCCCTAGACTGTTTAAGAGCGAAATGTTCCCTCGTATGCTTCCTAAGGTGCTCAGAGTCCTCCGTTTGCAGGATGACCAGGAGCCCTCCACATCTGCGGCTTCGGCCTCGGCGAGGGGCAACCCCACCGCTTTCCCAGCCCAGCAGGAAGCCCCCAGAGGGTTCCCCCTGCAGGAGCATTTCAGGTCCCTAATAGACAGGGAGTGGGAGAACCCAGCCAGAGGGAGGGACAACTCTAAGCCTTCATTAAAGCTTTATTCTTTGTCCCCCTCTGAGATGCAGCGCTTCAGGACTCCTGTGGTGGACGCCCCTGTAGCAGCTATTGGGTCGTCTTCGGTCTTACCAGTCGACTCTGATGGGCTCCCCAGAGACCCGGTGGACAGACGCATAGAACAAGCTGTGCAGCGTGCCTTTGATGCGGCGGCAGGATCCTTGAGAGCTTCAGTGGCAGGATCCATGTTCTCCAGAGCTGTGTTCCTCTGGATCCGTGAGCTGCTTGCTGACTTCGATGTTCCAGCCGAGGTCCGAAAAGACCTAAAGAAAATTGAAGCAGCTTCTGCCTTCGCCGCCGATGCTACTGCTGATGCTGTTCAGCTATCTGCACGCTCTATGGCCGCCTCCGTGACGGTTCGCAGAAACACCTGGCTTCGTCACTGGGATGTAGATGCAGCCTCTCAGTCCCGGGTCATCGGCCTCCCCTTCAAAGGAGGGAAGCTCTTCGGTGAGGCGCTGCAGCCTCTCCTTGTGGAATCCAAGGGCAAGAAAGGAGTACTTCCTTCCCGGGAGAGGTCCTCCAGACAACAGCCCAGATAGTCACCGCAGTTTTTTCGTGGTCGCCGATCCACTTTCGGAGGAGCCCAACCCTCAGGTGGCCCCAGCTCCTCGAGTACTTACCCTAAGGGTTCCAGAAGACCCTGGCAGAGGAAGTCTTCCTTTCGTCCCCGTGGTCAGTTGGCCCAACAGCCCACCAACAGGGGGCCCAAAGACACTTCAGCATGACGCCACCGGACATCCCAGAGTCGGCGGCAGACTCCAGCTGTTTGCCGATCAGTGGGACCAGACCTCATCAGATCGATGGGTCAGGGACATTGTGCGTTTCGGATACTCCCTGGAGCTCAGGCGTATTCCTCGAGACCGTTTTGTACACGTCAACAGACCGGCGTGTCCACTAAAACACGCGCAGATTGTCAAGGCCCTACACCGCCTGCAGGACGTTGGAGCCATCGAGAGCGTCCCAACTTCTCAACAGGGAACGGGAGTCTACTCCCACATCTTCGCAGTCCCCAAAAAGTCAGGGGACACGCGCATCATTCTGAATCTGAAGTGGCTCAACCGCTTCATGATTCAGCACAAATTCAAAATGGAGACTCTGCGCTCCATCCTGATGGCCCTCAAGGGGGCAGACTATCTATGTTCTCTGGACTTGCAGGATGCTTACCTTCATGTGCTCATAAATCAGGCACATCGCAGGTTCCTTCGCTTTTGCTACAACGGGCAGCACTGGCAATACAAATCGCTCCCGTTTGGCCTGTCCTCAAGCCCCAGGGTGTTTACAAAGGTACTGATAGTACTAGTTGCTCACCTGCGGTTGCAGGGTATCGCCCTGTACCCGTATTTAGACGACGTGTTACTCAGGAGCACCAGCCCCCAACAGGGGGCGCTTCACCTCGAGCAGACAGTGGCATGCTTCCAGAATCACGGGTTTGTAATAAACACCGACAAGAGCCATCTAAGACCTACCCAGGTCCTCTCTCACCTGGGGGTGACAATAGACACTCGCAGGTTCACTGTCACTCTCTCCTCGGAGAGACAAGGAAAGATTCAGGAGGTAGCAGCGCAAGTGCTCCTGGCAAAGTCAGCCGATGTCCTCCTGTTAGCACGCCTCCTGGGAATGATGACATCGTGCCAGGACGTCATCCCGTGGTCCAGATCGAGGGCCAGGGGCCTGCAACTCCTGCTCCTTCCGTATCAGGACCTGATTGCGTCAAACCGTCACAAGACAATCCGGCTAGATCGCCTGTCCCTGGAGGACCTCCAATGGTGGCTGGCCCCCTCCAGACTGTCACAGGGCAGCCCAATACAGGTACTGGCCAGGACCCCCATCTTCACCGATGCCAGCCTCTTCGGATGGGGTGCTCATTCCAAGGGCAGAATAGCTCAGGGCCAGTGGACTCAGACCGAGTCAACTCGCAGCATCAACTTCCTGGAGCTGCGAGCAATCTTCCTAGCTCTTCGGACATTTGCGTCCAACAGCAGAGCCCTCAACATTGTTGTTTACACCGACAACATGACTGCTCGGGCCTTCATCAACCGGCAGGGGGGTACGAAATCCCCCCTTCTTCAGAGGGAAGCCAGAGCCCTGTTCAGGTGGGCAGAAAACAACATAGCCTCAGTAAGGGCCGAGCATGTCCCAGGCGTGGACAACACAGAGGCAGACTGGCTAAGCCGCCAACAAGTGGACCAGACAGAGTGGAAACTCCACCCCTCGGTCTTCCAGATGATCGTCCAAGCCTTCGGTCTTCCGAAGATGGACTTGTTTGCATCACACCTGAACAATCAAGTTCCAAGATTTTACGCAAGGGGGCGTTCTCCAGGCGCCCTAGGCATAGACGCTCTGCAGCAAACTTGGCCCCAGGGCCTCCTTTACGCCTTCCCTCCAACTCAGCTTCTTCAGAGAGTTCTAAACAAGCTCAGATGGGAACAGGCAGAGATTGTCCTCATCGCTCCCCATTGGCCGCGCCGCCCATGGTTTCCGGACCTCAGGGAGATGTCATCGCAGCCCCCGCTCCGCCTGCCGGACCGACCGGACCTGCTGTCACAGGGACCGATTCAGCACCCAAGCCCAGCGTTTCTTCGCTTGACTGCTTGGCGATTGAGCGGCAGGCCTTGTCAACTTTAGGTTATTCAGAGGCGGTTCTGTCTACCATGCTGGCAGACAGGAGGGAGTCCACAAATCGAATTTACAATTCGACTTGGAGGATCTTCTCCTCTTGGTGTTCAGGTAAGGGAATTGACCCCCAGAAACCCAGAGTCAGAGAGCTCCTAGAGTTCCTGCAGTCAGGTTTACAGAAGGGCCTGAGTACAACCACCCTTCGGCGTCAGGTTTCGGCCATTGCCTCTATCCTGGGATACCCTAGGGGAAGACGGTTGTCCTCTCACCCCCATGTGCGGAAGTTTTTGAAGGGGGCGGCCCTGTTAAATCCCCCCACTGTGCACAGAACACCCTCCTGGGATTTACCTTTGGTGCTAAAGGCGCTCACCGGGGCTCCCTTCGAACCCATGGCCACTAGTTCTCTTAGGGACCTGACTACTAAAACGGTTTTTCTAGTAGGAATCTCCTCTGCTAAGAGGGTTTCTGAGCTCGCCTCCCTTTCAGTGGCGAAGGAATTGTGTTCCTTTTCGGAAGACAGAGTGACTCTCAGGTTGGACCCATCTTTCCTTCCAAAAGTGAATTCTATTTTTCATAGATCTGCGGAAGTCGTGCTCCCATCTTTTTGCCCTAATCCTAAACATCCCAAAGAGGTGCTGTGGCACTCTCTGGACCCTTGCAGGGCCTTGAAGTTTTATATGGCCCGAACAGCCCCGTTTCGTAAGACCGAGGCTATGTTTGTACATTTTCGTTTGCCCAGACAGGGCACCAAGGCCTCATCCTCCACTATTGCCCGTTGGCTGAGGGAGGCTATTGCATCGGCATACAGGGCACGGGGTGCCACTCCTCCGGTGGGTATTCTGGCTCACTCCATTCGGGGAGCCGCTACTTCTGCGGCCTTTAAGGCCTCCCCATCTATGGAGGCGGTGTGTAGGGCGGCCACATGGAGCACCCCCACAACGTTCATCAAGTTCTACAAGATTGATACCTACGCGGCTCGAGACGCTGTCTTCGCTAGAGGCGTGCTCCAGAGCGTGGTCCAGGATACCTCAGGTTAGTTTCCCTCCCTGGCTGACCGATTATGTACTGCTTTGGTACATCCCAGATGTGCCATGCTGACCCTGACTGGAGCTGTTGGAGAACGGGAAGGTTGGTACTTACCGTGAACTCCCCTTCTCCACAGCTCCAGTCAGGGTCAGCATCCCGCCCTTTGGAGGAGCCTGAGGTATCCTTTGTTGATTTGTTCTCAGTGTTAGTGGGATTCCCCTGCCGTTTGGTGGTTTTGTTTGGGGGATACTGAGTGTGGTTATGCAGTTAGAGCAGGTTAGGGTTGGCCTGCTGCTTATTGCCACATCATGGAACGTCGTGGAGACAGCGATTGGCGTACTGCACGTTGGTCTGTCTGGATGTTCCTGCTGGATGGAGTTGGGAGTTTGTCTTGAGGCTTTGGATTGACTGGGGGCGGATCCAGGAGCCCCTCCCATCTCCAAAGATGTCTCATCTGACCTGCCTACTGGAGAGGGAGGAGCTACCCAGATGTGCCATGCTGACCCTGACTGGAGCTGTGGAGAAGGGGAGTTCACGATAAGTACCAACCTTCCCGTTCTATCAAACGTTATCACCCAAAAATATTTCATGTAAAAATCACTGGCTTAGATAACTTTTAAAGTGGACCAAAAATAAAGGAAGAACCATGCACACCACCCTGAGCTCCTAGGAAGAAGTATAAAACTATTAAAAATATGAATGAATGAATGAATAATTTTGTCCTGGGGGGGATGTTAAAAAATTATGGGCCCCGGTTGTCAAATGATCTAACTACGCCACTGTTGGGGGGTTGACGGTGGGTTTGGGGGCAGCAGGATGGGGCATGCTGTTGGTTGGAGGATGTACACCCCCCAAAAAAAGCCCAGGCATGATATAACTTCTGGAAGTGATGTCACTTCCTGTTCTGACATCCAGGGCCGGCTCTAGGAGTGGTGGGGTCCAATGCGGGGCATTGCTGTGGCCCCCCCCACTCTCTCCGCAGGATCCCCAACTCACCAAGAAGAGCACTTGTGATGCCACACACACAGTCCACACTAGAAATAGTTGGTGGTGACAGGATGACATCACTGCCAATTGCTTCCAAGAGGCCCATTTTGGGCACTTCAGAAGCTGGGGCAGGTGAGAGGGCCCAAGGTAAAGCTGCTCTGCTTGCCCCACTGACCTACAATCCTAAGAGATCACGACTGCAGCAGCAAGCAATATGCTCACTGCATATTGCCCCCCCCAAAAGCACGAGGCCCAATGTGATGACATTGGTCACATTTGCTTCAGGCCGGGCCTGCTGACATTTTGTCCTTGGCATCCGGCTTCTCTTTCATTAGTTACGCCACTGGTGCTATGTTCCCCCATCCTTCTTGTCCACAATTGGGCTTTCTCAGTGGCTTCCATTTGAGAAGGGCAGGAGAAGAGCAATGAGGACACAGCAAATCCTTTCATCATTAGCTCTTCAATCTGCTGTCTGCCTGGATGTTCCTTCGCAGCCCTACAGGAGAGCAAAGAGCAGCAGTCTGTGGCTGCTGCTGTCTCAGGGCGCAATCCTAAGCAGTGCCGGATTGGCAAGGCAAGCGCCATATCCAACGCTGCTTAGGAGAGGCTGGAGCCTCCCCCTGCTAAATAGCAGGCACAGATCTGAAGAGAATGGGCGGCCCAAATCAAGGCCGCACGGCCTACCGAACAGGAAGCAGCCATATGGCCGCCTCCCAAGCCCGCCCTCTCCCCACCTTCTCCCCACCCACAATCTCCCTCCCACCGCCAATCCCGCTTCTGCCTCTGCGCGGAGCTTCCCTCGCGCCGGCTGGCTTCAGCCAACACAAGAGAGGCTCAGCGTGGGCGCAACAGGACCAACCAGTCCTGTTGCTTGAGCGCTGGCACGGGGGTGCAGATTGGTGCCCCCATGTCGGTGCTCCGCCCCTTGCATCGAAGCTATGATGTAGCGTCGACGCAAGGGGTGCAACAGGATTGTGCTGCCTGTGTCTGCTAGTTGTGAGACAGGAGCATTCAACCAGCTAGGAAGCCAAAAAGAGAACAAATAGGATGCTCCTGTCTCAATGCCACCTTCTAATAGTCTCTCCAGACTTTCACCTTCCAGGGCTACATCATTCAGTCTTGCTCTTATGGTGGTCCAGGGTGGCTCATTTATAACACACACACACACACACACACACACACACACACACACACACACACA
>JAJKFI010000028.1:6179098-6213024 GCA_029204185.1 Lerista edwardsae | reverse complement strand
ACACACACACACACACACACACACACACACACACACACACACACACAATATTTGCTTCTTTTTCTCTGTGAGAGTGACCTACGCTAAAAGTCATTTTGGCCAGCAGAAAGAATAAGGGGCATGGCAGTGGGCAGCAATCGTGGGAAGAGAAAAGAGTAAGAGGGAAAAAAGGTAATTATGTCACTGGACTCAGCAGGCTGATCAGTGTATCTTAGTGGGCCAGATGTTGCCAGAACTTGTAGTTTGGGGGTCCCTGGTAAAAGGCAACAGTCTCTGGGATTGGCCAGTTGAGAGAAGTAAGTGGATTTCCTCCTCTTCAGGCCTGTCCTTTGGATAGGGCAATTGGTGTGGCTGCCTCGGCCTTGTGCTTGGAGTGCATTTTTTTTCCAAGCTGATATTTCCCTTTTAAATTCCCCTTTTAAGTGGACAGTGGAGAGCTCTGACTCAGCTGCTCCAATTGGAGCAGCAAGCCAAAATGCGAGAACTCATTTTCCTTCTTCCCATGTGCAGCCTAGCCTTCAGGCAGTGGCCTGCCAAACCCATCTGTCTCCCCCTCCCATGAGAGAGGGAACGACAAGAGAAGGCAGTCACAGAACAGGGCAGCACCATCTTCCTGCTGAGTAGAGCAGTGAGGATCCACATGTAACTCCCCTTCTATAGGGCATGGGATTGGACTCTAAATGATAGGACTGCCCAAACAATATAGTTGGCACTTCTGGCACCAGGGAATTGTACATCTAATATGATATACAAAATAGTCACATATTGAGAAGGGGCTACAGTTCGTTAACTTTGTGAATTGCAATTTAATTATTTACTGGTACATATCTCAAGACAGACTAAATGAATTGGTTATTGCCTCTGTTAAAAAGTAACTAGTAGAAAGTCTCAGATATGAGATTTAATAAGACAGTTCACTGCAATGAAAGTTGGGAAAATAAAATTTGGATCTACTGTGATGCTTACGATGGGCAGCCCAATTTTATTATCAGCTGCTGCACTGGTGTTGAGTGTCATAAAGTTTTTTAGCACCTGGAGAGTAAGCAGTGCTAGTGGGAAGGCTTCCGCCATCCCGTGGGTGCCATGGCCTCCTGGACAGTTGTGCTGCACCAGGCAATGGAAAGTTAGGGTGAGGGTAG
This sequence comes from Lerista edwardsae, assembly GCA_029204185.1. Taxonomy (NCBI): domain Eukaryota; kingdom Metazoa; phylum Chordata; class Lepidosauria; order Squamata; family Scincidae; genus Lerista; species Lerista edwardsae. Next base: position 6,211,885 of record JAJKFI010000028.1, on the reverse strand, counting down.
AATGGAGGCAGGAAGGGGGTGTTTCAGAGTGGGAGAGGGTGGGGAGGGGACGGTTCAGGCCCAGGAAGGGGCAGGTGATGGGAGACGGATGGGAGAGGATGTATCCTATCCCCCATCCCAACCCCGAAAGCCCTACATAGGGCTACTTGGTTCTATGCCTGCGCAGGTCTGCCCCATTGAGCAGGCTGGGGATCTACATGGGGTAAGGGAACAAATATTTCCTTACGTCAAGGATACCTTAATTTCAGTGCTGGATTCAGTATGGGCAGTGAATAGGATTGGGCCATAAGGTTCATATTTTATATAAAAGACTGATATTTTAACTACTCCTAATGTTCTGTTATCATATCATCTAAGGTGTTTCTTGACCAAAAAGTTGTACTTCTTGATATATAATACATTAAAAAGTGACAATTCACCATTATTTCCCATATGTGTAAATCTATCAGAAAACAAAATTGACACCTTTAACTACGTACTTTTTATTAATCATGTCATGTACTGGGCAGGGGACCTGTACTGCTGAGTTGCTCTGGATCCTACACCCTTATAAGGACAACGCTGCTCTAGGGTTTTAGGTAGCTTTGAAGATCTGCTTGTTTTGCTGTGAGCACAATCCTAAACTGAGCACAATACTAAACTGGAGTTAGGCCGGCACAAGCTACGCCAGCAAAGTTTGGCCTGCACAAGGGCCACCATAAAGTGTTTTTGGACCACTCTCGGAGTCAGGGAGGATGGCACATGTCTGTGTGCTGGCCTCTCCGACTCCAAGAGTGTTCCAAACATACTTAACAGTGTCCCTTGTGCTGGCCAAACGTTGCTGATTTAGCTTATGCCACCCTAAGTCAGTTTAGGATTGTGCCCTGTATTTTGGGACTGAAGGAAATTAAGGTGGGAGATCTTTCTGGGTTTTTTAAATTCTATCTTATTTTCTTTTGAAATGTGTCTTCGATATTTTTTGTACTATGTTTCAGTCAATACAGTATTTATGTTATTGATATTATTGTGAACTGCTTTTAGGCTTGAAGTAAAAAGTTGCATGCAAATGTAACAAATAAAATAAGTATAAACATTATTGTTAGAATATTTCTTAAGGTGCAACTCAGGGACACATTTGTCCATATATAGTAAATGATAGATATGCTGTACTGGTGAATTAGAATTTGGGAGTATAGACGAAGATTGCTTCTGGTGTTCATAAGCATTTTCATAAACCTCTCTCAGTACTGGTGATGTCAGCAGAACTTGGCTATTGAATTATGGATTAAATATTTAATCACGATTCAGCCATTACTATACACAGTCCTTCCCATTTTTTCCATTTCTCTCCTGAAAACTGACAACATAAAATTCGATGCACATTGGAAAAGAACAAATATCTAATAAATAAAATTTTATTTTGTTACCTACCTAGTATATCAGGGTAACAACAAACAAATATAATGGATATTATAGTACAGCATAGTGGAGGCATTGTGAAGGTTGGGTTGGTGAGAAGGCCAAAACCTATATTTGTAAGCTGTTAAGAGATTTTTGTGGTGATAGTGATAAAAATTCTGTCACATATTGGCTGAACCTATATGGTATCCCGGGATGTTCAACATCTTTATCAATGATGGGCAGCACAATCCTATACTGCGCTGGAATGGCAAGGCTGACGGGCCTGCACAATATCCAGAGCAGTATAGGTGAGGTTAGAACCTCCCCACGGCAAGGGCATGTTCGTGCCCTTACTGTAGGGGAGGCTCCAGCCTCCCCTATGCACTCCTTGGATCTGTGACTGCTAAACAGCAGGCGCAGATCCGAGGAGACCACGTGGGCCTAATCAGGGCCTCACAAACGGTCTAGGATTTGGCCTTATGGCCAAATCCTGGACCCGCCTCCCTCCCGGGCCAGCCCGCCTGGCCACCACCTGCCCAGAAACTCCCTCCCCTGCCCACTCCCTCTCTCCGTCCCGGGTTGTCACACCTCTGCGCCAGCCAGGCTTGGCTGGTGCAGAGGGAGTCAAGCGCGGGTGCTCCAAGGCCAGGACTGCCTGGAGCGCCTGTGTCGGAGTGAGAGCACCGACGCGGGGATGCCACTCAGTGCCCCCCATCAGAGCTCTGTGTGTAGCATTGATGCTACCACATAGCGGCAACACTACAGGGTGCTTAGGAATCTTTAACAAATTTGTAGAATACAATAAACTGGGGGGGGGACCACCACAGGAGACACAAGAAGCATTCAGGATGATAGAATAGAATACGGGGATTAAACTAAAAACAAATCAAGGGGAAAAAAATCAACGTCTCAGCTACAGAATGGGTGATATCTGGCTTTACAGTACAACATATGAAAAGTATTGCAGTTGATCACAAGGTCAACGTGGGTAAAAAATGTGATGTGGCAAAGAAGGCTAATGCAGTTTTCGGTTGCAGTAATAGCAGTATAGCTTCCACCTGAAAATAGTGGTACCATTTTACTCCACACTGGTCAGATCTCATCTAGAGTACTGTGTCAAATTTTGGGCACCAATCTTTAAGAGGAATGTGGCCAAACTGGAGAAGGGAAGGCAACAAAGATGGTCAGGGATCTAGAACACAAGTCCTATGAGGAAAGATTAACAGAACTTGGTATGTTTAGCCAGTAGGACAAGGTCTGAGGAGAGGCGTAATAGCACTCTTCAAATTAATGAAAGACTATTACATGCAAGAGGGTAAAGATTTGTGCTACTTTGATACTATCTGACCCTGAAAGTCAACCTACTTTGACCCAGGCTAACTGGCTAGGCTAACTCTAGGTAATTTGAGTAGCTAAGTTCCAATATGCAGTAATTAGATTTATCCTAGATTAATTCATATTAATACAAATATTATGGAAGAAGCATAATTAAAGCATTCAGATATTTCTGTCAAATTACAATAGATTATTAATACTGGATAATTTTTAATCATCATAATAATGTACCAGTGGAGAATTGGAGAAAAGACTGGCAAAAAGGTTTTTTTTTTAAAAAAAAAAAATTATTTCAATAATGATTTTGACACTGCCCTTATTAGACACCACTGTGAATGGTATATATGTTTTACTAACCATTACATTAGGCAGTTAAATAATGACTATGTATATAATCAACAATTAGATTCCATTGAACGCCTACAGACACTAGCAAAAAGGTCTCAGAAAAATGATTAAAAATGAAGCAAAACATACTATTTAAATCATAGAAAGAGGACTAACTAGACAAAAAGGAATAATGATTGCAGTCTGATTAGTGCAGCAGAAAGAGCACTTACGAAGTTCACATTAGGACCCTGGTAATTTAAAGTATTTAAAAATAACTGCAGTCTCTATTTTTCGCTGATTAAAAAGGTCACTGGAACACCAATGTATTGCATTCATTTTGTGTTCAGGGCAACTGGAGCAAACATTGAGCTGGTGCATAAAGTCCTCTCATTTACTTTGAGCAGTTCCTGTTGATATGAAACAGAGCCAAGTTGTCATATGAAGGGCAATGTACGAAGGGCAATGCTCAGCTTCTCACACAAATGTAGACTATACTTAGCTGTTGGTTTACTAAAGGCCTGTTCGAATTATTGCATTTCTTCACACAGTGAGAAGTCTACAGCCATGTTCTGTGATCAAGGTCGTCTCATGGCTGTCATTATCATGATGGTTCTCAGAAGCTCATGGTAAATCAGTTGATTTTTTTATGTATTTCAGTTGATTTGTTTATTTATTAATATATCACTTTTTCAGAGGTCTGTGCACAATGAATAAAAGAAACCAACATTTCATATAAGAATTTTAGCAACAAGGGCAGAAAGGGCACAAAATCCATTTCTGTGGTCCTGCAGATGACTTCCACGGAGTAGTTTGTCATGGAGGTGGGTCATCACTGTCCTGTTATATCCTCTCAAAGGGTTGAGTGGGGAAATATGGAAAGAAGAATGCTGGAGATGCCCTTTCTGTACGAACCGGGTTGTATTGAGGTGGAAGTGTCCTTCCTATAAGATCAGATGGTAGAGAAGGGGGAAACTGTTTGAAGTAAATAGAGAAGTCAGAGGGCTGCCCTGACAGTGACATAAAGTTGACGATTTCAGTTCCAGCGTGGAAAGTTACTGCTCTGTAGTCCAAGGGAGAGAAAGCCAGGTGGCTTGTTACCTGATGAGCACATGGGTTGCAAGGACAAAGACTAGGGCTGTAAATTTGGAGCCTGGCCAAATGCCTGGGAATTAGAGACTATGTGCTGTGATAACTCCGGAAGCTAATGGACGACAGAGAAGCCTGGAGCGCTGTGGTCCATGGGGTCACAATGAGTCGGACATAACTTGGCGACTGAACAACAACAGAGCTGTGATAACGGAGGGGCAGACCATGACCTGGCAAAATTAAGGGCTATTGATTGGACAGAACCAAAAAAGGAATGAGCTATATAACTGGGACATGTGAGCCTGGGAAGGGTGTTTGTGACTGGAGTGCAGCAAGAGATGCTGTCCATTTGAGCACTGACCCTGCATGGTGGCCCTTGGTATCCACAGGGATCCATTCCTGGACACTCCGTGGGGACACTCACAGGGAGGGCCTCAAGGACCTCCTAGATGTGACCGGAAATGCCTTCCAGTTGCATCTGGAGGGGTGTTCTGAGGCCCAGGAGGCTGTACTCAGCCTCCCCATGCCTCAGAAAGCCTCCCGAAGGCTCCCAAAGGCACTTCCAGTTTTTGGCAAAGTGCCCTCCAGATGCCTCCCCATGCCTCAGAAAGTCTTCCCAACCCAATATGAAGGCACTACTGGTCATGCCCCAGAGGTCCTTGAGTCTCTCCAGATGCTGGGTTAGCCACCCGCATTGAGTCAAATCCGCTTGTGTTGAACCTGCAGACAAGGATTGCCAACTGTAGTAAGTATGTATCTCATAGTGCAATCCTAACCTGGGGTTAGCCCAGTAAAGTTTGGCCGGCACAAGAGCCACCGTTTGACAACTCTCAGAATCAGGGAGGATGGCACACGCCTTTGCTGGCCTCTCTGGCTCCAAGAGTGATCCAAACATACTAATGACCAGCTAATAACCAAAGACCATAACTAAAGACCAAAGAATAGCTGTCGCTCATGCTGTGATGAAGAGCGTTATAACCAATCAGTGCTAAGGAAGCAATTATGATAAATATTACTGTAATATTACTGAAGTGTGGTGACATCATGATACATGGCCCAATCCTATCCAGTTTTCCTGTTCCAGTGCAGCTGTGCCAATGGGGTGTGTGCTGAATCCTGCAGTGGAGGAGCATTCACAGGGGCGTCCTCTCGGTGTGTAACATTTGTTTCCTTATCATGGGGCTGCATTGTGGCTGCACCGGTGCTGAAAAAATTGGATAGGATTGGGCCCTTAGTGTTTTGAGCAGAAGACTTTTGGATGTTTTATTTCTGTACTGGAAAAACCGTATATGCCTGTAAGATGTGAAGAGTTGGTCACCGTGTTTTCTGTTGGGTAGGGTGGTTATTGCTTAGGAAACCATGTATTACTAAACACAACAAAATACACACACACAGCAAATCCTTAAATTCCTTGCATATCTACAGAGTAGATATATTAGAGTGAGAAAAAAAATCATTCTTCCAAATGTTTCTTAATTCTTTATTTGGTAATGGTAGTATAGACAATTCCTTCTTTCTTTACCCTTTTACAAAACAAAAACAGAAGTTTAATACCTTTACAAGCAATGATATCATTAAGGCAAGAAAATTGTTAATCTTATTAAGGTCAGTGAAAAGACCCAATGTGGGATCTGGATGAACATGCACATAAGGCAACCATAATTTAGATGTAACTTTTTAAACGTAGATTTGGCTTATTTGAAAAATATTGAATTAGGAAACTCATGAATAAATACTCTGACATAATCAGAATTATATGAGTAGAAACTGACCTACTTAGCATGCAGTGTGCCTGCGAATCCCCTAGCTAATAGCATACTAACCTACTATGCAATGCTCTTGTCTTACAGTGCACTAATCTGCATGCAAATGTTAAAGTATTAGGCTGTTTTCTTGCAAAAGATTTGATATGATCAATTTTATTTAAAAACGAGGGTGGGCAGGCAGGTGGAAAAAGCCAACAATAAGAAGATTCTGCTCTTGATGGCTCAGGTGTGGCTCCCAGGAAGACAATCTGCTATCATGTTGTCAGTATATCAAAAGCTGCAGTGTTGTTCCTATAAATAGTGTTGGTAGTGAATGCACATTTCATTAAGGAAGAGCTTGAAAAAGCACATTGGGAAAGGTATCGCGAAATAGCCTGTGAAGTACACAATTTCTTTCTCTTTTGAAGCTCAGCAAAATCTCAATAAGAAACAAGCTAATACAGGCTGACACAAATGTGACTTATAATACAGGCAGCTTTGCGCGCGCGCGCACACACACACACACAGTATATTCTGCTCCAGGCAGTGCTGTTATTCTGCATCCTTCTGCTCAGATATTTCTGCAAGTGGCATGGCAAGGTTTTTCATTTTTTGTTTATTTTATGTTAGCACAATATAAACAGCAGCAGTTTGGGAAGCTCTGGCTTTTTTAATTTATTATTTTATTTTATCTCATTTCATCTTTCTACTCACCTCTTCATAAATTGACCTTGTCGAAGAGTTTTGTGGAGAGGGGGAAGGGTTTGCTTTGTCTTTAAGAGGTAGAGAGCCGAAGTTCCTTATTGGTGAGGTCTGTTGAACTTGGAGTAGAATCCTCAGTGGCACCATGAAGCTCACTGAGAGCTTGATCCTATCAAAGGTAAATTGATGAGGGCTCTTTGCAGTCCACCATCCTATTCCAGCCTGCCACCAGTGCAGTCCCTCTGATTGGTTCTTCAGTCCTCCTCTTCAGGCTCACTGAGAAGAGGTGTGGCACAGAAGGAGAAGGGGCCAAAAAAGTCCTTTTCCTTTTGCCCCTAAATGAAGTCCTGCTACCTCTTCACTCTCTCTATCTGTACATTTGGCTGCAGTGGGCAGGAAGAAATGGGAAATAGCAATTCTGCCCCTTCCCTTCCCTTCCCTTCCCTTTCATCTCTTTGCTTGTCCGCTACACACGTCTTCTTTAAAATGAACAGGAAGACCCAGCATGCCCCACTCCTGCTCATTTTAAAAGAATTCTGTGCAAGGACAAGCAAGGAGATGGCAGCCGGAAGGGAGATAAAGGGCAGAATAATCCTTTCTTGCTTTTCCCTGCAGCTGCGCCTGAGTGCATAGCAAGGAAATGGTGACAGTGGCACCTGAGGCACCTTCCCCTTTCTTCTTCCAGTATCATGGGAGGGAGAAGAGAGTTGCCACTGTCCCAAAAGGAAGGGAAAGGAACTCCTCCCTCTCCTCCCCATTGTTTTAGGGAAGGGTCTGCTGGGAAACATGGCAGAGGGTTGACATTTGTGCTCTTCCTCAAGCAGCCTTTGGTCTTGGCCCTTACCTGATTGCTCCCATACAAATAATGTGGGGACCTTGACTATATTCATGTACTCTGCAGGAGTGTGCAGCTGGTTTCCTTTCCGCTGATATAACTAGTCTTTGAGCATTCATGTAGGCTGCCAATTTTGGTCTCCTCTCCGGTTGGGCTGCTCTCATGCCCTAGTGATTCTGAGTGTCAGGCAGTCCCATTGTACACCCAGAGCATAGCTAGGTAGTCAAACAGCTGTATAAATTCATCCCAGGTTGATTTTGTATGCAGAAATCTATTGCAGCAGGAGTATTACATGAATGAAAATTGTTAACCTGGGCAGTCACCTTGGGATTTAGGTACAATACAGTACCATTCAGTACCTTTTTGCTTCTTTTATTCCAGTCTGAGTTCATTTTATTTATTTATGAACACGTCTAATTCTGTTCCATTCTAAGACTCTGAGCAGTGTAAAAAGCAAAAGATGGACTGTGAATTAAATCTCTTGCAGAGATTACTAACCTCTCAGTACTTTAGCTCCGAGGTTCCGAAAGGTGTGTAAGCTTCAGTGAATCTCTAAGGATTGTTGCACATCATGGCAATTGCACAAAAGGCACTAAGAAATTCTTCTTGTGGCAGCCGTAATAAATGAAGTGGCCCTTTAGCACATCTGTGTAAAAGAGCCTCCAATCTGCCCCCTATAAATGGGGCTGTTTGAGTATTCCACCTGAAGAATTTTCAGGGATTTCTCAAGAATGTGATGGAATGCTGTACGGAATATTGAAATAGCCTGATCAGTTGCCACTCCTGATCAGCTGCAACTAGTTGTTCTTGCCCTTGTCAGCTGGGAAGCGGAAGGAGTAAGAAGGCAGCAAAGGATTTGCAGCCAACCCCATAAAATGGGACACAAGTGGGGGACACATTGGAGACACCAGAGAAAGTCACACTGCCACCACCTCACAAAGAAATAGATAGACCCTCAGCAGCTGTTTAGTGATCCCAACCCACCTTTGGTCCTGAATATTATCCTGAATATTATCTTGAACACTCACCTATGTACAAAGTAACCAAACCAGGGGAAATGGTGGTAACCATCTGCCTCCTCAGGGTTACATCATGCCTATCATTTCCTGGTTCCAAGCCACACACACCCATTGTGACCTCAGTGAGCTTATCCGTGCTGACCCCGTAGAGTTGAGGCAGGTAAACAGACCCACAGGTAAAGTCCGATGGTGCTCTTTGCTTGCTCCAGCCAGAGGGCTTGCCTGCCAGCCTCACTAACCTGGACAAGTATCATGTGAGCTTCCTGGCTCACCCCTGACCTTGGAATGTATGCCAATCCCTCAAGCCCTGCCTACCCTGCCTGCAGCCACCTGTCAAAGTGACCAAAGACAACCAATAGCTCTGTACCACATCAATCAGGGGTAGGCATAAAAAGCCAAGAGCCAGTCAGGTTAATGACCAAAAATTCCAACCCAGCCCTTATAGAGTGATCAGCTAATATCAGACTGTACATGAGACTGCAGGAAGGCGGGCTTGAAAATCTCAGCAAATAGTCAGAAGGTGGGCTCCCTGCCCTGCTCAAACAGCTGTAAATGGGTTGCTCTCTTTTTCACGCCTGCCTGATGTGATCCAGAGCTTTCAGTAAAGGGGGGAGGTTGAAGCACGATGGTGTTTCCCCACCATTCCCAGCAAACACCCAGTGGGCATTGTTCCTTGTGCTGGCATGGTGGGAAGGCTTCTGGCCTTCGCATTAGTGCTGCAAAAAGGCATGCTATCACAATGTGCTTTATGGCACATTTGTGTGATTTGCCCACGATCAGGATTGCAAACTGCAGACAGATTTTAATTTATTATCCTATATCTGAAAATAACATCTTATATTAAAGTGAGTTTTCTTTCCTATTCCCCCCTTCTCCTGTTCATTTTGCTTCTTACTTGTTTGTTTATACTGTATGCACTTTAAGCCAGGGATTTGTTTTGCTTTTTTTTTTTTTTATTAAGTACTGCCTAGTACTGTTTTTGGCTCATAATAAAATGCTCAAATTTTATTATGAGATGTGATTGATAATGATAATTCCCAAAGCCCAAACGTTTATTTTTCTGAATTAGGGAACCCATATTTGAGACCTGCTAGCATGAGCACAATTGAACAATTGATGGCTTGAATAATCAGTTGTTTCCATATACTGTTCGTTCCTTGTTTTCTAAATTTAATCCCATGACATTTACCTAGACCAGTGATGGCAAACCTTTTGGGTTCAGTGTGTCAAAACTTTGGAAAATGCTTAACTTGACTCTGCTGGTGTGTCAACTCCCCTTTCAAACAAAAGAGAATTCTTTATATTCATTTATATATTTTTAAAAAATACAGTCCAATCACATATGGTGCGATGTATTATATAAAGAAACATCAAATAATTGAAAAAAATAAAAAAATAAGTAAAATAAACTCAATTTTGGTTAGGTGTTGCTGAGCACTGGTGTGTCACCCCAAACGTTGTGGTGTGTCACCTTTGACACGTGTGTCATAGGTTTGCCATCACTGACCTAGACCCTTTATCTAATAGTTCACCCAGTTTCTTCATCTCTATAGACAACAGCTGAGTAATTTTGGTATTGAATACTTTTTTGTGTGAGAAATGACGAATTCTTTTTCAAATGCTATCCTAAAGAAGACCTACTGTCTGTAAAAACCTTTAAATTTTATTAATTTTTATTTTGTTTATTGTATTTTAGGGAATCTTTTTCCCCTTGAATGTGCCATTCATAGGTTGTTCACTGTTAAAAACATTTAAAAGTATCAGTAACTAATCCATAGTTACAGTACGACATGTCTACTCAGAAATAAGTTCCATTGTGTTCAGTGAGACTTACTTCTAGGAAAGTCAGTATAGGATTGTAGTCTTACAGTGGTGTATTAAGGAGGTGTGCAAAGCACCCCTTTTTCCCCTTGGGAATGCTGTATAACATATTAGTGTTTTTCTTTTCTTGTTCTGTCCAAGGGTGAGTGGTGACAATCCTTCCCCTCCCCTTTTCTTTTTTGTTTAACTGTCTCCTGCTGCCACTTTGACAATAGGAATGACGGTAGGGAGCAAAAATGAAAGGAACCAATTCAAAGAAGCACTTTGCCACTGTTGTAATTTTGAAATTGACAGCATTTTTGTAGCCCAAAGTTGCAGGGAAAATGCAGCTTTCCTCTTGGCCTCCTATGGCTTCTCCAGCAGGGAAAGACATTCTGTGATGTTGAGGAGGCAGTGGGAGGCCAACATGAAAATAATTTCTCGTTTGAAACATTGGATTGCAAAAGGAAAGCAGTTATTTTGCTTGCCACAGGGACAAGCACTTGGACGTCTCTGCTTTCCCATTGGCAAATAAATGATGACACATAAGCTTTTAGCTTTTGCTTGAGGATCAGTTTATTAACCCAATTCAATTTTCCTCTAAATACTCCTAGTTCCTTACTATCACACAAATTGTTTTTTATTAGGACTATTCGTACCTGGTTGCAGGGGGTAGACGGGGGGAACTAAATCTGATCACTTGAGGCGATCTATATATTATTACACATTGACAGGTTATAAACATTCAATTCACTTTAGTTTAATACAGCCCTGCAATTTGCTGCTTGCCTGGGGCAATCAACAACTATACCCAGACAAACACATACAGTAAATGCCAAACTGCACCTGATATGGTAAAGGAACTGCACATGCAGCCAGCACAGCTCTGTAACATGTTTAGCATGTGAAGCTGCCTTTAGCCATTGGTACCTCTACATGGTACCAATTGTCTACCCTTACTGTGGCTCTCCAGATTTCAGAGAGGATCAACTTGGATGCCACAGCAGGTGACTACGTTTCTACTACTTTTTTGCTTAGGTAATGGGACTATTTGGGGCAGAGTATTGCAGGGGAGAAAGGGACTGCATGTAGAAGGGAGAATCTGTCCATACCTCCTCCCATTAGAAATCCCCCCCTCCCAGAGTTGCCATACCTGCCAGACATATGTCTTCAAGCCTGGGAAGCAAAATAAAAACTACGATGGGGTGGGGAACATTTGCAGGTGGACATTAGCACTTACAGAAAAGATTGGCAAACACATACATACATACATGCACGCGCACACACACACACACACACACACACACACACACACACACACACACTGCTGATCCTCCCTCGTAAGTTTCCTTTGCACATTTGTTGTAGGAAATGTGAGTCTGAAAGTCCTGTGTTTCCCTTGCAATGTCTGATTCCCTTAGGCAGCCTCGGGGGATCCCTGAAGCTGACTCCTGCATGGCTCCTTCTGCTTCAGAATGAAATGCCAAGAACTGGAACACAACAAAATTCCATTAAAAATTAGTGGGACCTCTGAAAAAGCACATCAGTTCAAGACTGGTGTGATAAACTCTTTTTGGATAGATGTTTATGCAACTTCTCCTGTGGGTGGAGAACTCATAGGAGATTCTGCCACTTTAGAAACAATTGGCTTGTTCCATTGTCCAACTGTGTTTAATCAGACGTTGGTGTCAAATTAGGTGTTGCATACAGTCAGGTTTCTTCATGTTTGAATTCATGTGTGAATTGCCACCTACCTCATGTTTTCCATGCCTCTGTTCTCTGCTATCCATGAGAGACAGCAGTGGCCCATTTGTTAGCACTAACAAGCTGGCAAGGAGAACAAGCGGTTTGCTTCAAAGGCTTCCTCTTTGAGCCTGCTTATTGGTGCTGTCCGTGCCTGCCACTGGTGTGGCATTTACAGCGGGTTCCATCTGTCAATGATACACCAGTGGCAGGCGTGGAGAACACACAGTTTGCTAACAAGAGCTATGCCTTATAAAGAGGTCTTCGCTGGCCAAAGTAAAGAGGTCTTTACTGCATTCTCCAGAAGACTTCCTCAACCCAGCAGAGACTCTCTGGAGCTTGCAGGTGCCTTCAAAGTGCATGTGCAAGTTGTGCTGATCTATAACTGGCCCAGGTGGAAGCCTCTGAAGCTTCCACTGGCCATTTAAAGGGCTTTGTACTGGACCCATTTTCCTTTCCCTTGTACATTTGTTTTTGCTTAAACCAAAAGCAGAGCTGGTCAAGTTTTCAGAATCATAAAAAAAGAAGGGCAGGAAAAAATTCCTTAACCCTTCCTATTCTGACATTTCCTGCTCAAAAATAATCCATCTCAAGATGCTCCATGAGTGGGTACATTTCTGAGTGTAAAATTGATAAGGGAAAGGATTAAGTACACCCTTTACCACCCTTTACCAGAGCTCTTCCATTTTTGATAGCAGCTTTAAGTGCTGAGTCTTCTTTTTCTCAAAAGATAAAGTAATTAAAAGTCTTTAATTAGTATAATTATTAATAAAGTTATATTTTATTAATATAATTATTAATAAAATTAATAAAGAAAAAGACATGTAACTGTTAGTCATGATTATTTTCCCCTAAGTTTTACCAGGGCTCTGCAGGACAGCTACTGAACCTGTTTTTCAACACTGGGTCCAATCCTATCCAATGTTCCAGTGCTGATGCTGTCATGCCAATGGGGCATGTGCTGCATCTTGCAGTGTGGGGACAGTCCCAGAGGCCTGTTCAAGGTAAAGGGATAATTGTTCCCTTAATTCGGAGCGGCATTGCATCTGCATCAGAACTGGAAAGTTAGATAGGATTGGGCCCTTCGTTCTCAAATGTGGAGTTGTAGTAAAGGACAGTCTCTAAATATGTGAAGGTCTTGTTTTCTTCTCCATTGATAAGCCATCGCCTGTCCAAGTAATCTAGTAATTGCAGGTAGTGCTTACAGGTCAAACTGCTCTTGCAGTGTTCATTTTAAAATTGAACCATAAAGTTTAGTCAACAACAACATGAATTGATTTCCTTGTTCTTTTTCAGTAGTATTTGATCTCCATCATGTTTACTTGACAACTATTGTGTTCCATTCTTAACCTCCTCTTATGGCTTCATGAACATTGTACAAACATTCACTATATGCAATCCTATACACACTTAGGGAATAAATCCTGTTGAACTTGCTTCTAACTAAATTGATGGATAGGATCAGGCTGCATGATTGCAATCCTGTGCGTACTTATAAAGGACTGAACCCCATTGAATACAGTAGAGTCGAGCTCCATTTCTTTTGTTTTTTCACATAGATGGTTTTTTGAACTAGATTTGTTTCTGTACTGCAAGTGCTCATCTGTGCTACAGACGGACCGATGATTTCCTGAGTATAAAATTAACAAATACTGTAGAAGAAACAGAATTGAAATATAATTGCTTATGGCTGTTAGGTGTTTTTGGAATAACTGTATTATTCCTTCATCTTGGAGCCCTGTCTTTAAAATTAAAATTGATCAGTCAGCTCTTTAGAATGAGAGTATGAAATTTATCATGTTTCTTTGCTTTTATTACCCTGTAAAGTATGTACTAAGTCAGTTTCTCCTCCAGTAGTCTTCCACTAAACATTATCTCATTGAGATTTAGTTAAAAGTTTAATCAAATGTAATTTATACAGAGGTCATCCCAGTAATTTTGCCTTCTTGTCTTAATCACAAATTCTCCTTTGTGCTATTAAGAAATAATTTAATCAGACATTAGCCTAACTAACAAAAATGATGAAGTGTGCAACTTGGATTTGTACTGATATTTGCTAAGAAGAAGAAAAAAATGTAAACACACCCAACAAATCCATCCACTCTGATATATACAAATGACTTTTTTTTTGAAAGTCATGTCTGATCTTGTGGGAGGGTTGGAAGAAAATGGCAGATTGCAAATAAACGCACACAAAATACTTCTTTATTATACCCTTGATGCTAGGAATTGAGATGTACAGATACATTTGAATACAGGACTGCTGTTCAAGTGCTAATCATGCACAGCCCTTTAAAAAGCTCTCGACTGGACTTGACCATGAATGACAATGCTAAACAAAATGAAAGCACTGCTGAGATCATAATCTAAATACGTTGATGGTACAGTTATAAGGTATAACTGCTATTCACACTTTATTTATTTTTTCAACTGCATCTTTAATAGGAAATTCGACTAAGCTTTTGAATAATGTCAGAAAATAGTCTTTTGGGGTACAAAGCCTTATCCTCTTGAAATCAGTGGGAGTTTGGTATTTTTTTTTTTTGTAATGGGAATGAAGTCCATTGCGATGTCTTCCTTCAAAACAGAAAATGTACACACCTCAATAAAAAGGTATTTCCAACTGTTCTCCTGGTAAGCAGGTGTTAGATGAATTCTGCTGGGAGCATCAAGTTGATTGCTGTTGACATGTGAAGACAGGAAGGGCTGCTTAGAGTTCACCTGGAATCTGAAGTAGGTGTCAAGCGGCTTCTGAAACAAGCAGAGAGGCTACATTACTGGACAAGCTCAGAGGGAAGGAGTCTTTGAAAAAGCAAGCTATCACGGCAAAGGGACGAACCAGCATATGAAAATCTCTCCACTGCCTAGAATAATGAAAGATCTGTTAATCAACCAAGTGATTTTTTTTTACATTACATTATGTGTTTAGCACTTGATAAATTATCTGTAGTGGTGGTGGTGGTGGTCACGGAAGGAGAAGAAAGCAGGACCGTTGTCCAATTACACACATTTCTGATAACAGCAACAATTGAATTTTTAAGGTCTATCCTAAATATCCTTTTAGGAAACACGAACATGATGGTAATGTTCTCTGACTGACAGAACGTATAGCTATTTGCATACATTTCCCCCTCAGTCCTACCATTTGTATTCATGTTCCTTGGGTTCCAATTCTATACATGTTTGCTGAGAGCAAGTACCATTGAACCCAGTGGGTCTTACTTCTGAGTAGTCATGCAAGAGATTCAGGAGTCATTTACAAATGGCATTTGAACTCAGTGGAGCATTAGTAGGGGCCAGCCATTATCCATGATATGCAGAGAGGGGAAAAACTAGGTCCAGACTACTTATATTTTTACAATTTGAAAGAGGGGAAGAGAGAGAAAGTTCGGTTTTAATTAATATTGTTATTTATTACTCCTATTACTATAGATTTCTTCAGAACTTCTTATTTCCTTCTTTGGGGTCCTAGATTACACTTCAGTGCATTTTAATTAGTTCTTTCCACTTGGCAGGAATTACCCCTCTCTTGCAGAATTTATATTAAAATTATTCATCTAAAAGCGTATCTTTCTTTAGAAAGCAACAGTTATGCTGAATAAAACTCTAGCAGTAGATTGCATTCTGCGGTGCATACAAAAGTGTATGCACCTTGTAATGCGTTATTGCCTTTAGGGCTGAACAGCATGTGAAATGCAATCAGGACTGGCCCGAGATGCCCTGGCACCTGCGGCAGCGTATGCCATGTGCTGACCCAACCTTCCCTCATGATGCTCTAGCCTCCCACTGCCTGGATTGTAAGGGGAAGATGATGATGTAGTGGAAGAGGAAGAATGGAGGACAGGAGAGATGCACTCACCAACCACTCTCTTCTACTCCACATTTTTTTTTTCCATTTACTTCATCCCCTCTTCTTTTCGCTGCCCAAGGAATGGAGAATGGAGGAGAGCCAGTGCAGGTGAGAGGGCAGAGAGTGGTAGGTGCTCCCCACTATTCTGCTGGTTCAGGTAACTTCAGTGGGCTTCATGGATGGGTGAGCCCTGCATGCAGCGTTGCACGCAAATACCTGTAAACTGACCTTGATGCCCCTTTTCATAAGAGAAAGCTGCTGAGGAGTGTTTGTGTGTGTCCGGGGGTGGATTTTGGGAAGAGGTGGCCCAAGAATGCCCGTATGCTGAGTCTCCACCCAGAATTGTCACCCTGCTGCTTCTTCCTTCATTTCGATCCAAAGATTTCAAATGCACACTTCACTCACAATTGTTTTTAGAACAAGCAGAGGGTGCAGAACTGCTTGAGAGTTTGTTTTGGAGCATAAGACATTTTGGCAGAAAAAAAACGTTAAACATTTCTCCCTACTACTTTTTGGCTTCAAAATACCCTTTCCTGAAGCAGCCTTTCCTAAAAAGAAAATTTAAAAAATGTTGCTGTTACTCAATTGTACATGTCGGGATGTAACATGTACTTTATGCTTTTAGAAATACTTTTCGTCCACTAGTGAACAGGTAAATCAATAGAATTACATTGACAATACAAGCAAGTTAAACTCTGCAATTGCAGCATACATACAGTAAATGCTTAAAGCCTCACACACACACCTACAACAGATTTGTAATATTCTGGACAATTTGTGATGGTAAACTGCTTTTTCCTGCAGGCGTATTCTGCCTTTGAGGTTTCCAAGAAAATAAAGTTATAGCAGAATGCTATTCATGCTTACTTGGAAGTAAGTCCCACTGTGTTTAACCCAGGCATAGGTGTGCAACCTTAAAGCCCAATCCTAAAGATCCCAGCACCAGCAATGTATTTGCACTATACCACTTTATACCAGCACTTTTTTGCCAGCACTGCTATGTAGTGCTGGCTCTGGAGCCAGTACCATTCGGTACTGGGCCTCAGTGCTGAGAAGACATGCCACGGGAACAGCTGGCAGTACGTTTCTCCACCAGCTTGCAAAGCGGCTTCCCAGGGCAGGGGGAAAGGAGCAGAACTGGGGGGGGGAGGCAGCCCAAGAGGAGAATTAGGGCTGCGAGGGGGATGAAGGCAGTGGCAGAGTCTGCTGCTGAATCCAGTGCCCCCTCTTGAGATGTAAAGCCCCACACGGGTTTCCATGGCTCTGCGCCCATTCAATAGCAGGCACAAATCTGAGGAGGCCCATTAGGGCCGTTAGAACTTTACATGGAGTATTATTATTATTATTTCATTTGTATCCCACCTTTCTGCCCCGTGGGCACCCAAGGCGGCTTACAACATTAAAACTGTCACATTAAAAACCACAAAGTATAACAATTAAAACAATATTAACACAGTTTAAAACAAGCAACCCCATGGATCCCACAATTACAATTTGGTAAAATTTAAAATGTAAGATGAAGAATGTAAAATGTAAAATGCCAATCAGCTTGTCAACAATTGAAGGCTTGTTTAAATAAAAAAGATATTGTCAAAATATTGCCAAAGAGGGAGCAGTTCTTAATTCTAAGGGGAGGGTATTCCAAAGTCATGGGCAACCACCGAGAAGGGAACAAATAGGGCTCCAGTGGCTGCCCCAGCCCCATAGGATACAGTGACATTCATTTTGGCGCTACTGATCTTCTGGGAATGCCCGGGGTTTAGGATTGGGCTGCCTGAGAGATGTTGGTCAGAAGTGCTTGAGATGTAAGGATGAAGCAGATATAGGGGTGGCAGTTTCTAAACTCAAAGGCATTCACGTTCTGTTCTCTAGGTACATCACTGCACTATTGCATATGTAGTGAATATGAAATATGTTTTACGCACTGTGCTTACGTAGATTAAGCATAAAATACTGGAAAAATTATTTCATAGTCAGCCCCACAAAGAAATGACGGTGAAACTCACACGCATGTGCTGCCCTGATTGAGAACTAATCCTCTTTTGCTGAAGTGTAGCACCATAGATATCATTCTTGACTGTGGCCATACCTGTCCTATAAAAATGCTAATTGCTTCCATGAACGTACCGATTGTTTACAGCAGGAGGCTCCAAACTCCAGCCCATGGGCTGCATCCGGTCCCTCCCTAATCCTTCCCTGGTGTGAATAGCAGTTCGTGTTCTACTGGGGAAGGTCTGAATGACCACAGCTACAGCTCCCAGGGGTTGTCGCAGCCAGCCATTTCTGGAGTCTGCTGCCCCAGCAAGCTGTACTCCTGGCTTTCCATGCATGGACAGCTGGCCATAATGACCCCTGGGAACTGTAGGTGGGGTCATTCACGGCTTTCCTGGTGGAACACAAAGTGCTGTTTGTGCCGGGGATGATTTTCCCTGTTGCAGCAGTCTCCAGTTTTGAGTCTGCTGGTTTACACCATGCCCATCCATGGATCGTATCCAGAAACATGAAAAATATGTTTGCACAAGTTTATATTTTAAATGTATGATAGATAGTATTTGGGCAGTTTATAAAAGATAAAGTTGTGTCACATTGTAGAGTCTTGGCAACATCAGAAATTTATTGACTTTGCTGATATCATTATACATTTAACAGTTTTACAATCAGGCGATTCACACTGTGCCCCAACTCATTTGAATGAAAGAATATTGTAATTTATAGGATTATTACTTCATGTGATCGGAAATGTTTAGTCTTGTCTTTTAAAGAAACTGCTGTGTTACATCAGGTTTTTTACATCTATGGTAAACGTCCATTTTTAATTTGAATACCTTAAAATAAGACGGAAAGGAGTCAAACTCCTTGCTTTCAGAATTATGCTGATAGCCATATAGTTTCTCAGTGTCAAGGAAACTGTACCCAACATTTGATAGTGCAGACTGAGTATCCCTTATCCGGACTGCTTGGGATGGGAAGGTATCTGAATTTCAAATTTGTCTGGATTTTGGAATAACAAAAATATAATGAGAAGTGCTTCCTCTTGCTCTTTTCACTGTGACCCATATGGGTATCTGCTGGCTTCTTTACATTTTTCAACAATGGCACACACCACAGAGCAGAGAATAGAACTTACAGCCTGTATATGGGAATAAGCAAAAAACCTTCTGGTGTTCACCCTACAGAAAGTTTAAAAAAAAAATCTTAGACAAAAATGTCTGAATTTTGGAATAGTTTGGATTTCGGGTGTCCAGAAATCCTATATAGCTTCCCAACTGATTTTAAGCCAAGTTCTACAATATCCCACGAGAATGTAAATGATTGAGCTACATGTTATATTCAAAGTCCTTCATAAATAGTGGTGTAATAAACAGAATCCTTTCCATAATTGGGCAGCCTTAGGCCTTTTTTTGGCTCCATGGCCCAGAAGACCCCTAGACTCTACGGGTCCACTGCCTGCCATTGTGCAAACAATAGTTCTTGTCACTGAATGAGACAGTCTTACCTTCTTCTTGATCCAGCACCATGCCAGACAGCTGATGTAGTATAGTGGCTGAACTGGGCTGAATCGGGCTTTGTATGGATCTTGTTTCTCCCATGAAATCTCAGTGAGTCCTTAGGCAATCCACTCCCTCACAGCCTCAGTTGCAATATGAGTATAACAATAACTTACAGGACATCATCAAGAGACTGCATGTGAAGTGTTTCGCACACACAGCACAATCCTATTCTTGTCTACTCAGAAGTAAGTTCCACTGAGTTCAGTGGGACTCACTCCCATGTAGGAGTAAATTGAAATGCAACCCCAGAACACAATCTTCTGCATCTCTACTCAGAAGTAAGTCTCATTATAGTCAATGAAGCTTAAACTCAGGTAAGTGTGAGGATTGCATCCTCACAAAGTGATATATAAATGCAAAGTATTATGCCCCTGCTACTCATTATTTCCTGTAAGGCTGGCTTTTTTAGGGCTAAATCCTATCCAATTTTCCCGTCCTGATGTAGCCGTCCCAATGGGGTGTGTGCTGAATTCTGTGGTGTAGCGGGAGGGAGGCCTCATCAAGGGAATGTTTGTGCACTTACAGCTGCATCAGCATTTGACACCTAGGTTAGGATTGGGCCCTTAATCTTGAATGCATGACTGCATATTGCTGTTACAGCAGAGTGCTGGGAATATTCCAATATGTTCAGAGCTCTAACTGGCTCAAAGCATGCCAGGGATGGGGCAAAACATTGTGTCCCTAGCATCACCGCCTCATCACACACCCCAGTGCATGGATCGTTGCATTTAGGAGCATATTGGATACAAGGGAGGGAGGGCCAAAAAGCGTGCCACTTTTTCCCCTGCACTGTGCCCCGCTACAACCGGCTCCTGCTCCATTTGCCTCCCCTTGCAACCCACAAACACGCTTCTGAATATGTTTCCACGTATCATTGCATTATTCCATCACATATTCCAGAACTCGGCCCTGATGATGAAGACAGTTTCCAAGGATGACTGCTGCTGAACCCTGACACAAATTTAGATCTGAAAATGGCTAGGCTACTGTGATCTGCAAGTTATGAAGGAACTCAGATTATTGCGTATCATAAGTAGAATCATAAGTATAGATAGTTCATAAGTGAAGCAGCCTCGAAATGATGTTGATTTCAGTTGCGCAGGCAATACATTCAATGCTGAATTGATTGTATTGCTTTGTGTAATTTTCATTGTTCACTGTTACGTCATTGTTGGTTAGTTGGCCATGTAAAACAGTAAATGATAACAAGGTTGCCTCTGCTTGAGTTGCAAGTTAAAAGATGCAGATCCTGTTGAAGCATTCTGATGATTTACTGGGTGACTGAAAAGGGTAAAGACATCCAGGTGTGATGTTCTAATTCAACAGCAAGCTACATCATTTCCAGTGACAGCAGAGAAATGCTTCCATATGCCACATGTATATCATAAAAGAGAACAGTTTGCAAATTAAATTTTAGTGTCAAAGTTTTCGTGTCTCTTACCCAAAAACTGTTCTTGAATGCATGAACATTCAAGAACAGGCCTTTGCAAGTTTCTGTACTTGTAAAAGAGTTGCACGTTCAGTTGCTTCCCTTAAATATGCAGAGTTTTTTTTTTAATAAAATGTATAGCTTCTGTAAAATCCCTCATTCAGCAATGGTGTGTTCATTTGATATGGTTCTGTTTTATACAACTGTAATACAGATGGGTAATAGGTTGGTGTCAGAAAGATATTTCACTTTGCTTGAAGAAGAAAAAAAAGACTGGCATAATCTAGGAAAACACATTGGAGCTAAACAGCCACAAAGGGTAAATTATCTCTGTATGTGTTGAATATTGAGATGATAGAAAAGAGATATATAGAAGCAAGGAAAGAGACTATCACAGGGCAACAAAGCTGAATTAGACTGGACACAACTGTATGGAATACAAAACTAGTAATTAAGGGCACAATCCTAACCTGGAGATAGGCCAGCAAGTTAGGCCAGCAAAGTTTGGCCGGCACAAGTATATTTGGACCACTCTCAGAATCAGAGAGGCCAGCACACAGATGTGTGCCATCCTGCCTGACTCTGAGAGTGGTCCAAACGCACTTTACGGTGGCCCTGGTGCCAGCAAAACTTTGTTGGCCTAACTGTGCCAGCCTAACTCCAGGTTAGGATTGCACTCTTAAGTTGCTCAGGTGTGTCGATGTGTATTCTGAGTTTGTTGTTCAGCTTAGAGTGCAATCCTAAAATTGCTGTAAAGCATGTTTGCACTGACTTGGGAGCAGGCCGCACCAGAAGAAGGTTGTGTGCTGGCTTGCTGACTCCCAATTCTGTCCCTGTGCTGGCCGAGGCAGGAGGACTTTTGAGAGATGGGGAGAAGCATTTCTGGACAGGGGAAAGGTGTGAGGTGGATTGTGAGATCGACAGTGGCAGCACACACCATGTCTTAGCACTGTCTCCAGCCCAGTCAGCGCTGCATGGCTTACTTGGATTTGTACCAGCTAATTTGTTCTTGGATTTGTACCTGCCCCATAGAGCAGGCTAGGTGTAAGGGAAAATATATATCCTTACCCTGAGAGACCTCCAGCCTGCTCCTAACCTGCATAGGAAAAAGTTCAGGCCATGCAGCTTGGCTATTCTGATGTAGGTTAGAATTGGGGTGTTAATTATGTTTCCATCACTCTTCCCTCTCATGCAATATCAGAATACAGGGAGCCTGCGTTTTTCGGGGGGTCTGACATCTGCGGATTACGACATTTGCTGATGTTGGACTGGCCCAGCCCCTAAGTCCTCCTGTTGGGTCCACCTTGCTCAGATCGGGTCCAGAGGCTTTGTGAAGCACACAGAAGCCTCAGGCAGATGCACAGAAAGCCTCTGGAGGTGACCAGAGCACTGTCCTAGTCACCTTCGGATTAAAGGCCCCCCGAAATCCATGAATTCCAGCACCCGCATATTTCTGTATCTATGTGGGTTCCAGGAACGGAACCCCCACAGATACCATGGGCCTACTGTATATTATGATTTTAAAATATACTGTATTTGTTGCTCTTAAATCAATTCTAGGGATCTTGTTAGTATGTTTCATTTAAACAGCTGCATGCATGCCGAAAATGTATATCATTTGAGATGCTTCTCTCAAAGTAGATGCTACTCAATGCCGGTGTCAGGTTGCTGGAGACCCTTGACCAGTGGTTCCCAAACTGTGAGTCAGGACCCACCAGTGGGTCGCGAGCCAATTTCAGATGGGTCGCAAAGCACCTAGGGTAGCGATACTGAAAATATGGGAAGATGGGATGCTCAAAAGGGGGAGGGCTGTGTGGTTATATTGTTTGTGTCAAGGTTGTAAATAAGCTTTTTTTTCTTTTCAGATTCACTTTGCTATTGGAAAATGGCTGAGAAATAACCCAACCTATTGCTGCATTCTCAGGAAAGCAGCAGGTTCTGGCATTACATGAAATCACTTCCAGTGGGTCCAGGATAGATTGTTATTCTAAATAGTGGGTCCCGGTGCTAAAAGGTTTGAGAACCACTGCCCTAGACTAAAGCCTCTCATGGACCTCCGCCCACCCACCCACCCACCCACCCACCCGCTTGACCCCTGGTAGTGCATTAGGCACTACTGAGCAGTCAACTGAGAGCCAAAGCCTATGCATGTCTACTCAGAAGCAAGTCCCTTATAGTCAATGGGGCTTACCCTAGGTAAGTGTGCATAGGATTGCAGCCTTAGTCAGGAGGGGCTCTTTGTGAGGTGTTGGATCTCAGTCCGTGCCTGATCAAGCTGATCCCCTGGCACAGTTCCTGATTTTACTCTTTTCATCTTTTCATCCTTCCGTGTTCAGTTGTTCTTCACCTGGTGTCAGTCCAAGCATTAAGAAAGAAACATGAGTGTGCCTGCAGGCCCTGCCCCCTTGTCAATGTACTCCCAGTGCCCCACCCCCATCAACAACCATCCATGCACACATACCGATACAGGAGGAAGAGCCTTCCTGTGATCAGGAACTTGCAGGGGCATCTATTTCCAATCCCATTTTGCTTAAAGATGTGGAGGAAGAGTATCATCTGAATAGACCTAAGGATGTGACACAATTGGCAAATTTAATTTGTCATGGCTTATCAGATACAATGAAAGTTTAGAGCGGCAATCACTCCAATCAAATTATTGACCTGTTACTGCTACTTTTTTTACCTTTTTTTTGTTTCCGATCTTATGCAGCTCTTTCCCTTTGCTTCTACCTACTTTATATTTTTTTGCTATAGCTACTGTATTTATTCAGGTTCATGAACTCCTAATACAAAGTGGCAATGGCATCATTCAGTGTTCCGTCAAGGGATAGGAGGGGGCTGCATTGGGGTGGGGATTGTTTACAAGGATCACAACAAGATTGCGTATGTGAAGCATTTTTGACACTCACAAAGCACTACACATTACCTGGATATCTGTTGCTGGTGCAGCTTTGCACTGGTGCTCTGTTGAGAGACCCCTCAAGTAACCCTTTGGATGCTGAATGCTTTTTCCCCCCACCCAGGATAACAAGTCCAAGGACCAAATGTGGAGCAGGTGAACGGGTCCAATGCAAAGAGATACATAATCACAATTATACTTAAGCTGAGACACAGTAATACTTACTTTCATTCATTGATTAATGGGTTAAAATAAAAGCAAATTATTATCTAAACAGATGGCAACTCTTTTATTTGTGTGTTCTAAGGCTTCTTTAATCCAGTTGTTCGTTTTTAGTATTCATTTGTGCTGTAGTCATGTATATCTATATGTGTACCACCTCCACAATTTAGTATCAAAGAACTATGCTCTCCATTATATTTTTCCCCTTCCTGTTCCCCTTCCTATAGAAAATGCTATATGGCCACTGAAGCTGGTAAACAGGCTAGGCGCTGACTAGATGATCAGAGGTTGACTCGAATGTCAATGTTCCAATCCCTAGTGAGAAGCAACCATTGTAGCATAACAAAAGCATCCATAAGAATGCATTTTGGTAATGCCTATCTTGTTATCAGATACAATGAAAATGGAAAATTGGAAACTGTCAACATGAAGAGTTTGCAAAACAGAATAATTGAGACGTGAATGTTTACACAGATGAACAAAATGTGGAATAGTCTGATAGTAAACATTGTTACGCATCCAGATGTGTTTTTTTTACTTCAGAGCTTTAGCGCTGCACATGTTACTCCATTGCTATTAATGCTCAGTAGTAACATCTGCTTTGGCATTTCCCTCTAGCATAATTTAAATATTACTTACAGTTTCTGACTCATCATCTCTGTGCCATTAGTCTTTTTACAAAATGTTGTTTAAAAATGCGAGGATTCAACCGTTTGATAAATCCTGTTGGGAATTCAGGGGAGAACCCATTGCAGTATAGAGAGAACATGAGTGACAAACGTAGATTTTGTTGGTATCACTTGCCAGATTCAATCAGGCATGCAAGAGGAATGAGCAGGGCATACATAGCTTAAATTCTGCTCTACCCCTGCTCTCGGCTGGCAGCCAACCCTTCCAGAAGGGAGGAGATCTCATGCTCCTGGGCGTGGCCAAACAAGCGACCCATTGGCTTACGGCATGTATCAGCATACATTTTGGGTTGCTTACAGGTCAGCCACAGACATTTGACATATACTGATGTTTCAGGCCTCAGAAGGAAAGGTGGTCTTGGTGATTTTTATATTTTCACAACAGTGTGGCAACAAGGTGTGCAGGGGAAGCAAAGGGGCAGTTTCCTTTCCTATTGTACATTGAAAGTTGGTTCCATGTATGTTCATAGATTTCAGAGGCCAAAACTATGGAGCCCTGAAGTTATTAGTTTGACTTCTGGATGTCTGGTGGGTGAGGGGTGGGAATATCATAAATGTCCTTAGCCTGTCACACAGAGTTTTCAGTAAGTCTTAAACAGTGGCTGAGATGCATGGTTAAGCAGGCTGGCATTGTACCCCCATCCAAGTTGCTTCCTATAACCAAACAAGAGATACTGAGTTGCTGGAGCCAAAATCATGCCAGCATGCCAGCTTGCCACGGGTGTTAGTAAAGGCAGAAGCAGCACACACACCTCTCTTGCGCTGTTTTTATCATGGGAAGAGACAATAGGTGGGCAGCACCAAAAAGCCAGAAGTATGAAGGAAGATGCAAGCTCCAAATTAGTGCCTAAAAGTAGTAATTTATTACATGAATATCACCCAATTCATTTTGAACAACGATCTCCTTTGTGCCAAAAGTTCTTCATGTGCCTTATCAATTAAACAACTCACACAAAAATATAATTTAAAGATTATAGGTACTATTTTCTAGGATTGTCACCTCTCTCACCCTGAGAGAGTCTGAATAATGAATGATATGAGTCTGAAAATGAATGAAATGTAAATGATTGTAACTGCAATCATGTGTATCATTAAATGCTATGGCCTTACTTCTAAGTAGACATGCATTAGGATTCTGCTGAAATTTTAGTTATGTTACAGAAAAAATGCTCACTATGAATTGTTTTCTGCTACATTCTGGAGTATCTAGTAAATTGAATGTGAATTTTTGGTTGAATACAGTTGACTTTTAAGCTTGGCCTTTCAGCTTCTTGATACTTTTGTACAATTGTGTGAATTTCACATTTGCACCTCTGTCTTTTCAGGCCAGGATCGCAGTGAAGCCACTTTAATAAAAAGGTTTAAAGGCGACGGTGTTCGATACAAAGCAAAACTGATTGGGATAGACGAGGTTTCTGCAGCACGAGGAGACAAGTTATGCCAAGATTCCATGATGAAATTAAAGGTGGTGTGAATTTTTTAACTTTAAAAGTAAAGAGAAAGAACTTCAAATTTTAACTTCAATTTTTTTTTAAATGACATTGGATCAGATTATTATTTATTCAGTCTGAGCAGAATTGCAAACAGTCATGTAGCAATGTGAAAAAGGGCATTGGTAGGGGTGGAATAAAAAGTTACCCAACCCTTCCCTTCCCTGGTTGTGTTGCCCCAGCAGGCTGAGTCCCTGCCATTCTGAGCAGAAACAGCTGGCCCTGTTGCTCCCTGGCGGAACGGTAAGTGCAGGTTGTGCTGGGGAACCTTTTCACACTGCAGCGGTCTCCAGTCTCCAAACATACTTTGGGTACTGAGTTCAGACTGCGAACAATGTCTTGGGCAAAGAAGCAGAGTAATGAACAGCTTTTGGAATTTGGACTGAAACATTTGTGCCCATTTGTAGGCACCTATTTTGTTTTAAAACAGTGTTCAATCATAATCCCTGTGATACATTTTTGTGTGTTCCAGACATTATCTTGGTATCCCTGACCTAATTTTCTATGTGAGTGATTAATGTGCAACGCAGTGGAATGCACACATATTGTGCTTCAACAGTATTTTTCTTGCTCTGTATTTGGTATTGAAAGAAGAACCTTCCTTTTAAAAGGCAGGATCTTAATATCTTTAGCAACATGTGCCATGAGAGCTATAAGACTGGCCTGCATGTCATCTCTTTTTCATTCATTCCTTGGTTCCAACAAGGTGTTTGGGAGACTGGCTGTTAACAAGGCTAGCCTTTCTTTCTCTCCCCCAGAAGGCTTTGATTTTCATATCTCCTCCAAGATGTTTAATGTTTGTTATCATAACTGAGAGGCCTGCCTGTGTGCTGTTTGGAGGTGACTAGAAGCATGAGAAACAGGTGGTGTCACAAATTCATATTGGCATTTGATCCTGCTCTGTAGGCGTTACCATTTTCTTATAAGGATGTTCTTTATTTCTCTTTAGTATTCATATATTTCTTTAAAATCAGCCTGGTCTAATAGTCTTAACATTTTGTCACTGACTTTGCGACAGTGAGAAAACTGGTTCTTTGTGCGGCATTGCAGTCCTCTGCATCAGATCACACCAGATTGCTATTCCTGCACCAGATTGCTGTTCTACTTATCCCAAGAGCTCCTGGTGCCTGGAGCAGTGATGTGCCAGCCTCTGTTCCTCTCCCTATCTGAATTGGAAGAAGCAGGTGGAACAGAAAAGGAAATGTGGAGGAGAGGGGAGCTGTGGGCTAGAGTATTGGACATCTTCCTTTCCCCCATTCAGAAAGTGAGAAGAGCAGCATAAGGACCAGTGGAAATGGGTGCCACCTTCCAGTCTTCTGCCTGAGGTGTCGGCCTCACAGTGCCATCCACCCACATCCTCAAGCTGTAAAGCACATTTGCAGCTACTCTGGAGTCAAGTAGATGAGCACAAGGGCATGTGCAGACCTCCCTACACCAGTTCCAGCTGCGGAGACGTTGAGTTTGTGCCGGCCCAAGCAGGCCAGCACAGGCAGAGGCGTTTCTACAGGGATGGCAAAGCTCTAAGTGTTGCAAGAAGCCTTACCCTGTCATGTAAATCCCTCCTCTCCCTTGCTGCTGTAGCCAGTAAGCAACGCCAAGATGTTGCTGTTCCCTGTGAGGATTGGCTAAAACGGTGCAGGAGAGGAGTGATTTCCACTGCAAGGTAAGGCTTCTTGCAAAACTTAAAGATTTGCCATCCCTGTAGAAATGCCACTGAGCACAGGGGTGGGAGAAGGTAGTGGTAGTGAAACTGGACATGAGGGGGGCAGTCTGGGAGGTGGATCAGTACCAGGTGGCACTGACCTGGCTGATATAGGCTGAATCCTAAACCCTGGCCCTGGCCTTGGCCTGACTGACTTTACACCGGCCGCTCAGATTTGTGTCTGCAAAATCGCAGGTGCAGATCTGAGTAGCCCTATCAGGCTGCCTGGCATGTATTACAGGGTAAGGAACTAAAATCCCCTTACTTCATGTTGCACCCAAGTCTACATCTCACCGGCGCTAGGTACAGCGCAGGCCAGTTGACCTGCCTGTAGGACTGCGCTCTCAGTCAATGTCTGTGTGAGACAGCCCCATCTACTGGCACTGTCAGTTTTTCAATAACATATTTCTTAAATTGACAGAGAAGATCAGGGAAATGGTTTGGCTAGAAGGGGACGTATTTCCAAATAAACACTCCTAAAATGAAAAGAAAAAACTAAGCTACACTTGTGTGTGGAAAAAACCTCAAAACAGAAGAGAAAGAGAGAATAGTTGCTTGTCGATTTGCTGCCTCCTCACACAGGTGGAAATTTCATCAGTTTCACACCTACCTGGCATTGAAACTTTGTCCCTGCTGTGTTCCCGGGCAGTGAGCGCGTCAGTCACAAAAAGAGGGCTTTGCTGCAAATTGTCAGCCCATCCCTGCCGCGTATTTTGATTGCTGCAAAACTACATGGTTTCAAGCTGAAACTCAAATCACAACTCTCAGAGCAGGAGAACCTTTTCAAAGTAGATGTTTACAGTTGATTTGCATATGGAAGCCAATGTTATGCAGCTCAGACCTTTGCATGTGTATTTGGAAGTATCCCACTGTATTCAGGGGGTAGTACTCCCAAATAAGTGTAGAGAGGCTTGCAATCCTGAAATTATTTCAGTGCTGCAGACATATCAGAAGCTAGTAGATAGCTGAAAGCCCTCCATTTGATAACACTGCTCCATCTCTACTCACCAATGTGCGAGAACATGAAAGAAACCAAAAATCAAATGACTTTGAATCTGAACCAGTTTTGGTTTTTTCTCCAACAGGGAATTGTTGCTGCAGCTCGTTCAAAAGGGGAACACAAGCAGAAAATATTTCTAACGGTCTCATTTGGAGGAATCAAAATATTTGATGAAAAGACAGGAGTAAGTAAATTCATGCATGACATAGCAGAATTGAATCTCAGGGTGGATGTATCCCTAAAAATGTATCCTGGATGGGCAGATGTTTTTGACTGAGTTACCCCAAATGGATTATAGGTGCCATAAACTACTAATCTATATCAAAGCAAAGGCTTCAGCTAACTAAGGTACAAACCACTTGCTTTTGGTTTAATACAGGGTGAGTAATTTCTGAATAACTCTGGAACTAAGGTGATATTATTCAAGCTGGCAAAATTAGGGCAATGACTAGAGAAGCCAACTCATGCAAGAGCCCCATCCTGAACTGCCTAACTGCCCCAGGCTCAGTAGACAGACGCTGGGGTACCTAGGACAAGGGGATGTTGGTCCCCTTTTGATAGGATTTGGTGGGTGTAGCACCCCCAGAAGACCGGGCTCACCCTGGGAACTGAAGGAGGCCCGGGTCTGGTAGCAGTAAATAGTTGCAGCATAAGCGTGTCACCAGCGTGGACGGCGTTCTGCTTTCAGAGGCGAAGAAGTCACAACACACATTCCTTCTTTAGATAAAAGGTTTGTATTGTGCAACAGCTTACAGTCAGGTTCCAAGCAATAGATCAGAGGTTGTTTACATCAAGGCAGCATAACAGGATAACAGCAGATGGTATTCAGCAGAAATAAACGGGTATACAAACGGACAGCGTTTCCCCTCCACACATTAAGACCCACAAAGGAACTGGGACGCAGTCCTTCCTTAAGTACTAATTTGCTGCTCCTGCTGCCCAATCAGGAGTCTGATAGCAGCTCCATGAAAGACGTGCAGGGTTGCACGTCCCACCTTAACACAGGTGTTAAGCCCCCCTGGAGAAAGCCCCACTACCCACAATGGGGCTACTCTGCTCACTGCCGGCTATTTTGTCAGCAGTGAATTGAGCAACCCCATGTTGGGCTGCCTGAGCCACTGCTGGGAATAAGATCCGGTGGTAGAAGCCACTGCCAGCTCCCCTCTCCCCCTGTCCAGTTCTCCCCCCTGCCTCAAACGGGCTTACCGGCAGCCGGTGCTGGTGCTGAATTGGGCCTGGTGCTGAATGAGTACTGCCCCAATGTGAGTGTAAACATGTCGCGGACACGCCCCACTCTCCGATACCACTGAGCACACAATCCTAAATTGTGCTGGAATGGCGAGGCCGGCAGACCTGCGCCATATCCAGCGCACCTTAGGCAGGCTGAGGAGCCTCCCCATACAGTTCTTCGGATCAGGTGCGGAGCCGAGAAAGCCGCGTGGCCAGTGGTGTCATTCAAATGATTTAGGAACAGGAACTCACTTTTGATTGCCACTTGTCGGAAACCCGGAACCAGCCACGGAGCCCGTTAGGATCCGGTACTCCCGTTCTGGTCCGTTCCCCCTGAATGACATCACTGTGCGTGGCCCAGGGACAGAGCTTTGGATGCGGCCTACCATCCACATCCCAGCCCCGTCCACCCCTCCCAAGTTCGGCTGGCACAAGAGCAGCTTGGCATGGCCTCAAGTACGTTGCATCTGCTCAGGGTGCAATCTAGGATTGCGTCCTGACTGATACATCTATTACTTTTAAAACCAGCCATGCATTAAGCTTGGGTCCTACCTAATCAGCTGCTGTTGCTTTCATTTTTTGCATAGCTATGATAGGCTAAGCACTTCCTTGATTATATTAAGTCTGTACCAAATGTTAAAACAATAACGTCACTGAAAAAGTGACTTTTCTATAATTATAAAATGGAGCAACCTATCTGGATTAAACGCAATCTCAAAACATTTTCAGTAGTTTATTATCTGTAACAAGAAATAACAGAAGTAAAGGACTGAATAAAATTAGAAATGTGATGTTTTAAAAGCAGACACACCGTTCCTTTGGATGGCACAAAACTGTCAGTGAAAAATGCTTCCAAAATACCACCTGATTACTGGGCTGGGGCACCTCCCTTATGAGGAAAGGCTACAGCGTTTGTGGCTCTTCAGTCTAGAAAAAAGAGTGGGACATGACTGGCAAGTACAAAATTATGCACGGGATGGATAGAGAGGTTCTTTTCCCTCTCACAATACCAGAACCAGGGGACATCCACTAAATTGAGTGTTGGGAGAGTTAGAACAGAGAAAGGGAAATACATTTGTACCCAGTGGGTAGTTACTCTGTGAAACTCCTTGCCACAGGAGGTGGTAGTGGCATCTGGCCTAGGTGCCTTTAAAAGGGGACTGGTCAGATTTCTGGAGGAAAAATCAATTACAGGCTACAGGCCATGATGGATAGTGCAGCCTCCATACTTTAGAAGTAAGCTACCTCAGAATGCTAGATGCAGGGGGTGGCAACTTTTGGCTGGCTACCAAGATGGCTGGAAGTTCCTAAGATGTTGCTGATAAATATTTGCATTTGTAAAATGAGCCACTTCCTATTAATTCCTAAAAATGTTTGCCGTTTAAAGTCTGCTTTCTGTTGAATATAACCTCAATAAGTATTAGCTCAATTAGTAGCATAAACATCTGATTGAGAGAAACAGTTAAATGTTATTACGAACAGAAGAGTGTTGTTTTTATATAGACTGTAACGGAACTGTGTATCAAAAGGGTCTTTGTTGCTCAGAATAATTTACAAAGATTCTATGGAGATCGCACAGAGCAGAGGCTAAGGAATTGTTCATAACTATCTCATAGCCAAGTCATAATATTTCCATCACTTCAAGTTATTTTCACTTTATGTTAACAGGGACCTAAGGCAAACATAGTAAATAAAACCAGAACACTCTGGCAAACAGCTTTAATCTTAACCATAATTATCTCCACAGTGGCTTATGCCCTCTCTTGAATTTTAAAAAGATCTCAATTAATTTTTTATATAAATTAACAATTTAGCATGATGCCAGAAATAAAGCCAGACTGATATAATTAGCTTTGCTAATTAATATTGTTATTAGTTAACTGCTAGCATTAAACTTACAAGTAAACAATGTAGTGTCAATTATAAAGTTATTAGTTTATCATTTTGTAGGCTATACTGTACATTGAAAGTATGATGTGAGCCTGAAGCATTAGGCAAGTTTTATGTTCTGCTTCTTGCAGTCCAGTATATAAGATTTACAAATGATGCTGAACAAGAGTTGTTCGTTTGGGTCACCTTGTTAACCAAACACATCCTTACCCAGGGAGTTAAACTGCATGGATTGTTTGGCATGAGAGTCCCTGTAAACTTCCAAGGAGGGCCAGCGAGTCATTGGAGGAAAGAAGTGGCATTCATTAAGGACTTTGCAGTCTGGGAAGGACCACTTCTACTTGCTCCAGTCAATGTACCTGAAAGATCATCACAAGTCTTATTTTTAGACTCCAGTACTATAGTAGTTTGTATGGTCACAGGTGAGCAATATCTGGTGGAAAAGCACTACCATTTCCTGGTGATGAGTGGTGTAAGAGCACCCCAGCTGTAGGGTCAACATAATAGGAGACAATGTGATGATTGTGACTCATGGGGCCCTGGTTGCTCCTCCTTTTTTTTCTGAAGCTGTTTCTCATCATCTCAGATGTGCTGCAGAACACAGAAACAAATAAGAAATTAGCCTTAATGGCTTCTGAAATTAAACAGTACTCACAGCATCCCCACAACTCTCCATTGTTCCTTGCTATCACTGATCCCATGGTTGGGATCCCCTCCTGCAAACTACTTCTGGCACAGTATAACTCGTATTGAGCAAGAATTGTTAAATGCCCTGCCCCTCAACCACACCTTTTCAGCAGGCATGCACCTCTCCATACTTGAGTTCCTTCTCTCTCTCTCTCTCTCTCTCTCTCTCTCTC
>JAJKFI010000028.1:6084162-6174290 GCA_029204185.1 Lerista edwardsae | reverse complement strand
ATTGATTGATTGATTGATTGATTGATTGATTGATTGATTGATTGATTACCTAGAGGATACCTCTACAACTTCCCTTCTGCAGTATGCAGCAGTAACTATTTTGGTACTGCTGCATCAATGAGAAGGGAGAACTGTAGGTTTGGGCTTGCAGTCCGTGTTCACAAAACATGCAATGATGAACTATAGACATACTCTATTGTGTTTGTATTGTAGAGACCCTCTCCCTTTCGCATTACATTGATGGACATTTTGCTAGTTTGACTTAAAGGGCATAGGCAGCCAGAAGGTCGAAATTCTGAAGCCCCTGTTCCTGAAAATAAACAAACAAGCTTTTGAGAGTTGGAGGTTTGTGCATGTGGTCTCCTACCCATTCTGAATAACAGAGTTTTGGGTGCTAGCTGATTGCATTTTGAAATCCTGTATCTTCAGTAGTGGGTAAACAGGCCTTTAATTTATTTACAACTTTTGCTAAGGGTGAAAAAAATCACAATAAACCTTTGAAAATAAAAGTGACACAAAAAGCCACTAACACACTATTAGTTATGCAAAATCTAATTTTTGCAACTTTTAAAAAGTCAACATGGTTGATATGTCATTTCTACTACAGCAAGTGTTTCACGTGATAAATTGAAAATTATGAAACTGATATTGCAGATTACAATGATTTGTCCTCAATTATTCTCCATTACGGAAGGCAGCATTAGTTTCTCACTCATTTAAATGGCAAGAAAAATGAAAGTGGTGATAGACACACATTTTTTGATGTGGAAGTTCTGATGGAATAGGTTCACCTGTCTCTGGAATTGGAGTATGTCTCCACTCCATGGGTCTGTTACGCTTGACAATTTAGAAGGCTGGTGGATGTATCTGGCGCGTATAAAGGCCTGCACTGGGCAGACCTCACATTATTCTGGCTCTGTTGCAATTGAGAAGTTGTAGGATTGCTTTGGACAAAAAAAAAGCCCTGTAGGAATGGTGTTGGGAGACTGGTGTGGACTTGGGGAAAATATTTGCAGCGAGAAATATGAACAGCCATTTTTTAAAAAAAGAGTAGTCATTTATTTTTTAGCAACTTAATATAATCTACGGAAGCTTGTAGATTTTGGATATGCGATTTCTGAAAACGTTATTTAAGGCATGAAGCTATCTCCCCTATTCCTCTCTCGTGCATTTGGAATGGAAGGTCAACGGAACGAGGGAGGAATGGGAATAATTTGTATTTTTACGGTTGTCAAACTAAAATATTGCTGATGATATCTTACCGCAAGCTCAGAGTAGATGATTTTTAAAGGAACCTTTTTTCCCCTCATATATGAAAAATCTAGAGTATAATGTAATAAAATGCCCTCAGGAAACAGGCTTCACCAAGAAGAAAATATTACCGGTTAAGAGATACATAGATGAATCAAGTATGATTCAGGACATGTTTAACAGGCTTAACTTGGAGTATAGAGATGCTAAGGTTCAAAACTCATCTTGGGCTAGTACCTTCAATCATAAGCAATCACATTTTGCTTTTCCTGCCCATGCAAGCCACGGTCTTAACTATTAGGCGCTGTGTCACTACAGTTAATTCAAGGTGAGCATTTCAATGAGAATACAGATGTAGAGTCTGCCTTTTAGATTAAACAAAATTCATAGGACTACACCAGCATGATATTATCCACACAATAATAATATCTTACAGGGAATTCAAACATTCACACAGTAATATATGACTATTTTAAATTTAAGAAGGGCTTCAAAATTCTCTCCATGGACAGAAGTGGCTAAGAACAGACTTCAATTTTGTTTTCAAAGTTCCTTTCTGAAATAGCATATTAATATACTGTAAGTGATTTAAGAAAAATCTGCATTCAGCATAAACAGAGTAATTGGAGATCTGTCGCCCAGTCCAGACAAAATTGGTTTTGTTTAAATACCATTTAGTCACAGTTAACAAGTTCCATTGATTTTGTTGGGTCTTCGTAACTTTAGCTTTAGCTGGGCCTGGACTATCTTGACAAACAGCTATACTATCAGAACCTGAGAACCGTACTGTCAGGATTATCGGAACCTTCAGTTACACTAATTATAAAGAAGACCTCCTTATGTTCTGATTTGTCCTATGCAGATTTATATTTGGGTAGACTAACAGTGCAATTCTTTGGATGTCTACTCAGAAATAAGCTCCATTGTATTCAGTGGGGTTTACTCCTAGGAAAGTGTGCATAGTATTGCAGGCTGATCCACCACCAGATCTTATTCACCACCGCATTTAGTCACAGCTGGGCATCCCCACATGGGGCTGCTTCATTCTCTGTTGGTGAAATAGCTGGAGGAGAGTTGAGGCTTTCCCCAGGGGAAGGTGACAAACATCCCCTTTTCGTGAGGAGTTTTTAGCAACTGCCTAGCTGCCTTTGGATGCAGTGGTAGCCATCCTTTTCTGCTCCATCCTTGGCTGCCCGTGTGTTCGGAATGAGTGTGTTTGTGCCCACTTCCTCTGCTCCTACATGTATAATGTGACTCCTGAAAAGAGCCTAAGTATGTGTAACCCATACACACAGAGACACTGTATGTATGTACCATCAGGGACCCTACTTTTTGCATCTCTTGGATGAAACCCATGTATCATGATGACATTTTCAGGGGTCTGAGTTTCTCCTCCAACTCCCCCCTTTATTATATGTCCCCAATCCTCTTTTACTGGTTACTGCTGCAGCATGTGGCTGGTGGTGCTTTTTAAAGCACATATTATATGCACACATGGAGATGCACACATGAAAAAGCAGTCTTGTACAAAGATCCTTCATAGTAGCCAGTAATGCAGCTGTATAATGTGGTATGAGGGTGAACATGCAAACCAATTTACTGTAGTGTACAAAAACTAAAAAGACAAACATTAATGCACAATGGGGCACTAGGGAGCGTGTTTAAATGAGAAGAGAGAAGGATAAAGGAACTCCTTAGAGAAGGAGAAGGGGCCAAGGAAAGGTGGGGAATGTTGGGGGAGGAGAGTTGTAAGGAGATTAGATAGACTTCCCAGAGGAACAGAGAAGATGGAAGTGAATGTTTTGGGCTGCCTTTCTGGAGGGAAGCAGTGCTTAAAGAGGGAAGCGACCCAGAAGGTTAACTGACCAACCCTCATTGGCTCAGCAGCTTTGGTAAAGCTAGGGGAGATAGAGAGAGAGAATGCTGTAAAGGAAAGGGATTGATGGGTGTTACAAATCCTGGGTATCCTGTTGGCATAGTTATTCTTGGATGGAGTCTGGAATGAGACTGGCTTAACACAGCACCAGTGGGTTTCCAAAATGCACAACAACAAAGAAGGGTAGCAAGTGAAAAAGAAGATAATAAAGCTCTGAAACACAAAGCTTTTATAGATTTTTGCCCCATAGAAACCTGTGAGATTCTAGGTGGGATGACTCAGTTCCAGCATTGCTGGTTGAGAACCGAAGCTGGAGACAAATTATGAGGAAGAATTATTTGGAGAAAGAGGGGATCGCCATTTGGAATATGGACTTTCTGAGAGTATCAGATTTGAGGTCCAGATTGCATAATTATGAAATTTGGCAGCATCACTACTTCAGATATCCAGTATTGTAAGTGATGATTCACATATGCTCAGCTGATAGGATGGGAAAGAAAAAAATAATATGATTTTGTCTCCTGGCCCAATCAACACCCAAAAATATATTGAAGAAGAGAATCACGAAGTTCCTAGGTATTGCTTCCCTTCCCTTCATGCAGTGGTTCCCAAATCGTGCCCCGTGGTGCCTTCAAGCACTATGGTGAACTCACAGTGGAGTGGTGCCGTGTCCCTGGTGGCCTCTTCTTCATGGCAATCCCAGGTGCCCCCATCTTGGATCATGCAAGATGTTTCACCTAATAGTCCCCTTCTGGTCAGTTTGGGCATTCATATACAGCTGAATTCTACAGCACCAGTAGAATTTTGTCAGATGTATTACAATCTACTAAGGGAAGGAACCTGACAGCAGGACAGTTGACACAGTAATAAACAAGTCTGTCTCCAAGCCAATCAAACATTTTTCCCCCCATGTGTGGGAAATGCCACAGTAAAGAGTGATGCACTTGTCTGAAGCCTTAGACCTATGTCATGGTGAAATTTTCTTCATGTCTGCAAAACTACTCCTGTGTCTACCTGAAATTTTCCTCTTAGTTTATTACATTACAGAGACTGCTTTGTGTTTTTCTGTTTGCTCTATTGATAGCAGCGCCTCTGATATAGTTCAGTAAGACAGGTGTGCCTAGTATGTTGAGCTGGCTTGTTAGGTGTTGAAACACCCATTTCTTCTTTTACAAAAGGGAGAATATACAAGGCAATGTGATAAGAAGAATACTGCCCCACCACATGTTTAGAGCAGGGGTGATCTTTGCCTGGTCCTGCCCTGTGCACAAAGCTTTTGCATCAATTAAGCATCCAGTTGAGCACATAATGCTTGTGTGTGGAGCTTGTGGCAGCCATTTGCCTTGTTCGCTGCAAACCCTGATGACCCACCTGTCCATAGTATATCTGAGGCTAACCTCAGGGCAGGTAGTGACCCATGCCCTAGTGACATCTAGATTAGATTATTGCAATGCGCTCTACGTGGGGCTGCCTTTGAAGACGGTCCGGAAATTACAACTAGTGCAGAACGCGGCGGCTCGGGTGGTTGCTGGGGCACGTCGGTTTGACTCTGTCGAGCCGCTGCTTTGGCGACTACACTGGCTGCCGGTTCTGTTCCGGGCCCAATTCAAGGTGCTGGTTTTGACTTTTAAAGCCCTTTACGGCTCGGGTCCAGGGTATTTGAGGGACCGCCTCCTTCTATATAATCCAACCCGTACTCTTAGATCATCTGGGGGGGCCCTTCTGACTGTGCCGCCACCAGGAGAAGTAAGAGGAGTGGCGGCCAGGAAGAGGGCCTTCTCGGTGGTGGCCCCCCAACTCTGGAACACCCTTCCCCTCGAATTGAGAACTGCTCCCTCTCTGTTTACATTTTGGCGGGGGCTGAAGACCTTTTTATTCCAAAAAGCTTTCAATTGTTGACAGGTTGGCTGGCTGGTTATTATGATCCACGGGGCTTGTGTCTTATTTTATTTTTAATTGTTTTTAAATTGTTTGTGTTTTTTAATCTTGATTGTTTATTGTTTAATACTGTTTTAATTGTTTTTAATGTTAACTGTTATACTTTATTTTTATCCTTTTTAATATTGTAAGCCGCCTTGGACATCTGCCTTGGCAGAGGAAAGGCGGGGTAGAAATTTCTTAAATAAATAAAAATAAATAAATAAATAGTAATTTTTGTTTTGCACCAGATTGGCTATGGATGTGTGCTTGGTTTTTGCCTATTCCAGATTCCATACGTATGGCAGTTTTTATCTGACCAGATTGGTCACATCTGACAGATGTCGTGTAGAATAGGAAGTGATGTGCACCAAGTATATGCAAGAGTCGAGGAACCAGAATCCCATTGGGGTTGGTCTACATACAGAATTGTAGATTGTCTGCAGGCAATCTCTAGCTTTGTGTCAGGGAAGGAATGCTCTAGGGCAGTGTTTTTCAACCAGTGGTAATTGAGGTGGTATCCAATGGTACTCGCAGGATCCCTAGACCCAAACCACATGGCAGTGAGACCAGTAGTGAAATGTGTGAAGCAGCAGTAGGAGGCTTGGGTCATGCACTCAGAACACCCATCCCATCTGCGTTAAGCCTCTGACTGGTGTTCGTCATGTTGCATCTGTTCTCTCTATCAGGAAGTAACTGGTGATTATGTTGTTATTTTTTTTTTGAAGGATACTGTAGTTCTAATAGGTGGACTACACAATGTTGACAAACGTTGAGAAACACTGCTCTAGGGGGCATAGACAGCATGCTTTTGCCTCCAGACCAGTGGGGAGAGGAGCAATGAAAAATAGGATGCTCTGCAAAGTTTGCATTGTGTCTGGAACTGGCTTTTGATGCAATTACTGTGGCTCAGTTTAAATCCAATACCTGCCTCGTGTGCTTACTGTGGGGTGATGCCTGGACAATGTAAGAATGTGGTAGCTGGAGTTCTTCATTAGCTGTACTGTAGAATTGTACATTCTGCTTCTAAGAGCTGAATCAGTTCAGATACATTCGCTTTAAATTTCATACTGAAAGACCCAACCTTGGTTGTGAAACAAATTTGGGATGTTTGGCAGACTCGGTAAAAAGATAAAAACCTATGTGATTTTATGTGCAACTTTCTCTGTCTCAAAGCTAAATTATTTGCTATTTTGTTAAAACATTTTAAATTGGTAGCTTTAATCAGCTTTTCTAACAGCAGGAGTCTGCACTGTAAGCAAGTATGTCAAATCATAAGATCTACAGTGCACTTTGAACCAATTACATACACCCTCCAAATTTATGCATATATTAATAGAAATGTAAGACACCACCATAATATCTGTATTTTTAGCTTTGCCTTTGAGTATAGGTGCAAATCACAGAGAGGTCAGAGAGTGGTGGGTTGCTTTGGAAGGCAAAATCTGGGGCAGTTGGCTGCCTTTTTGAATGATAATCTAGAACTACTTGTTCTGTTCCTTTGCCATGCAATTTCTCTGAACCTGAAATTACAGCAATTGTTACTTCAGGGAGAGACAGAGAGCTCTAGTTCATGTGGGCTGAGAATGAGAACTTGACTTGCCATGCCATATCCTTCCTACAAGCCTATGCCAAGACTCCACAATATTCGGGGATGAATGTCTTCTGAGCCTTTTCGGAAAGAAAGCAGTTGTGGGGGCTTCCTTCTTCAAATGTGAAAGGGTGGTGGAAATAACTCAAGTAATTCAAGGAAACTCTCCTTCTTGAAAACATGCCCTTGAAAATGTGCCCTTGAAAATATGGGAAGAAGTGAGACAGAAAGTGGAAATGTGCTTAGACTGCTTCCTACTGCCCGCCCCAGGGGAAGTGGGGGAATTTATGACTTCCCTCTCCCTTCCCATCCACTGTTTATTATATGTCCTCAGTTGCTGTTTCTTTTTATATTGACCAGTGCTTTTCAACTTATAAGGTGAATCTCCTTGAGGAGGCATAAACAACTGCCAGTTTAGGCAGGTTCATTTCCTACCCACATTGAACCAGAAGGAAGAGTGCAAAGACATTTACAGTACCAAGCCAACAAAATATCTGTCTTCATTTTGTCTTAAGTACATCTGGGGAAGGATGTTTGTTTTCTTGACAGGGGAGGACCAGGCTCAAAATAAGTGAGCTTGAACCCAGGTTTTTATTTGTAATAGCAACAGTTGCAGGGGAAGCATATTATGAATAGTACAGAAAGTGTCCTCAAAGAGATAGCAAAACCGTTTGGGTTGCTCATTTGTGATCAATTTGCCCCTAGGTAAAACTATTGTTAATAGCAATGGCTATGATGGCACTGCTAAGGTATCACAAATTTCTGAGCATCGTTTTATGCATCATGTTCATGGTCATTCATTCTGTCCTCTTCCAGCATGCTCTGCAGTTTCCCTCTACTCAACATTTTGATAACTACAAATTTTTTTCCGACCAGATAGATTGGGTTTCTGGGCTGTATAATTTGGATGTCATTGTGTGAACCGCACTCAGATGGCAATCCTATGCACACTTTCTTCAGAATAAATTGAACACATAAATGAGGGACTGGTGCCCGTCCTGGGTGCCCGTGCCTGGGTGCCCGTGCGAGCAGCAGTAGCCAAGTGGTTACCGCTGCATCCCACGGCAGTCAGGCAGCTGCAGGAGGCTCTGCAAGAGAAGGGACCATTCGTCTCCTTCCCCATGGTAAGGGTGCAGGTTGGACAATGATTCTCCTTGTCTCTGCACCAGCTATTTAGCTGGCACAGAGGCGAGGGCCTCTGTGTCAGGTTGCATGGTCCAACACGGAGATCGGGATCCAGTGGCGAAGGTTGTTGCCAATCCCACCCTTCCTCCGCCCCTCCCCCACCCTGGAACTCCCTCCCGCCCTTACTAGAATCCTTGCAATACTGGCGAGGGGTAACCTTACCTCTTGCCATCGTCGCATCACCGCCTCCAGGTGGTGAGGGGCTGGCAGTGCCGCGGTAAGAGCTTACTGCCCACGCTGCACGTGCCTTATGGCACATTACAAGACCAGCATGAGCTTGTGCTGAAGGGCTCTGGATTGAGCCCTAAACCTATAGCACAGTGGTTTCCAAACTGCAGGGTGGTGCTCTGGAGCAACATGGGATGTCCCCAGAGATTCTTCCTGCATCTCCCCGGCTGTGCTGTCTTGGCCAGTCTGAGATAGCTCTGTTCTTGTGAGATGTTGGAGGAGTGTGGTGCAGCGGTGCTGTGATAGGACACCATGAAGGGCACTGTGATTATGGTAAATTTAGGAACTGCTGCTGTATAGGGTTATACTTTCATTCATACCTACAGCCAATGTGCTGAAAACACTGAGAAATCCAAAGAGTAACACAATTATCAGGAAAACCGTGCAGCAACGAAATGAATTAAATGTAGGTTTTGATTAAGAGGACAAAAAATGGAAAACATGCTGAGCACAGAATTTGTAAAACGAAGAAAATAGTATATTGCCCTCGCCATATAAATAAACCCAGGAAACAAGCTGTGGTGCCTAAAAGCCATGAAAGAGTCTCTGCTTGTATTTAACTACAAGGTGAGGGCAACACACTGCTAGAGATATGTTCAAAGGCTTACCCACTGCTTTTTCAGTGGAAAGTCAAAGAAAGGGATGAGAAAGCAACTCAAAGGAGTTCTGCCTGTTTTGAACTAACTTTTGTACTGAGTATTTAATTTTAATTTTGGCTTTTAGATTCAGATTAGGGGAAAAGGAATGAAACTGCGTGATAAACCTAGATGAAAACAAGGAGCCAAAACCAGCACTTGCATTAGTCTGCCTGCGTAGTCTTTGGATCTGTATGCTGAGAGACCACGGTCCCAGCAGAGGTTTCCAATGTGCCATCGTGCTTTAATTGAAATAAAGAATTATCATAACCCAATGTGACAAGCTCCCAGTGTGTGAGACTGTGGAAACAGCCACCTCTGGATAATATTGAAATGACTTTAAAACAGCACTTCCAAGCTCTTTATTCTCTCACAGCCTCTTTGGGGTGTCCTTTCAAAGACTTGTTTTTCTTTAATTCCACAATGGGAGCA
This sequence comes from Lerista edwardsae, assembly GCA_029204185.1. NCBI lineage: Eukaryota > Metazoa > Chordata > Lepidosauria > Squamata > Scincidae > Lerista > Lerista edwardsae. The sequence goes on along the minus strand of JAJKFI010000028.1, from coordinate 6,165,175 downwards.
AAGCCTACACAAATTCATCACATTATTTTGTCATGCAGGTGCATTTTGCTGAACGCTTTGTGGGCTTAGCTAGGAAAGAAACCATGACGGGTTCTGGAGAAAGGTGCAGGTCATATGTAGCCAGAATCATAAATACAGCATTGGATCCTAAGTATCTTATTTGGGAAGGAAGTTACAACATTGGAACTCTTTTGTCTCATCCTCCATACAGAAGTCCTTGTAATCCCCCCCCCCCCGGCAAATCTACTGAAGGTCAGGGAATTCATAGCAATGATGTTGAATGGGGTATGGTGGAGGGGCTGCAGAAGTCATCTTCTGCAAGTGGGTTAAAAATCTTCCCACTTGCCACAGCCTTGATCCCCATAGCTGCTGTTTCCATTTATCACGTGCACCCAATCCAGCTCTAGTCACATGTAGTAATGCATGAACAGTTGTATGAATTCATACATATAGAATATGTACATGGATCTGAATGAACATGTAGTTGAACAAATGAAGCTCACTTACAGATAATCCAGCTCGTGAGTATCTATATAGGGCTGCCAAACATAAGGCCCACTGGCTGTGTGACCCCCCAGGAACACTTAATCTGGTCCCCATGAAAATTGGGCTCTCTCAGCACTGCCTTTTCAGCAGCAACTCTTCTACTGAGGCTTTTGGAGGGAGCGACAGAAGGAGGCCCCAGTAAGCGAGGAGGGCTATGGAGTCAGCAGCAGACCAAGAGTGGCTTGAGAAGGAGATGCTGCCTGTTAAGGTGCAGCTAGAAGCACCAAGTGATAGGAATACTCTTGAGGAAGAAGTAACATCATATGCACCTGGGGAAGGATTGTTAATTGCCCTTTCATGTGGCCGAAGAGGGATTGGTTAAATTCAAAGGGATGCAATGAAGTAATTGGTGGAGAGCCCTTGAAGGTTCTGATAGAGAGTCTTATAAAAGAAAGGGCTTCTCCCTTTGAAGTCAAGCTGTTTGTATCCTGGGTTGGGAGGCTGCTGTTTTTATGGACTGACTGAGGACTGTGGAAGTCCTGTTGCCTCAACCAGGACAGTGAGAATCTTAGCTAAGTTGTAATGTTTGTTTTATTTGAAATATGTGTGAATGTATTTATAACCAGGGTTGAATGAAGCCTCACCTTTGGTGAGAAAGATTTTCCTTTGTAAAGGTCCAAATAAACGTAATTGTTGCTAAATTGGTGATTGTAATTATTTCATGGGGACATAGCAGGTTAGCCCTTGCTTGAGAGAGATACCCAGACCAAGATTGGTGAGTGTGATGACTGAGTTATAATCCTGAGAGAAGTTGAGCCTGTACAGCGGAGTCTGGAAGAGACTAGCTGTACCTGAGGAGAGGGCTCAAGGCTCAGAAATTTGGAGTATACCAGGTTTTCCCCACCAACAAGGTCACACTGCCAAGTTTCTGGAAGAGCCCAGTTATCATGTCGAGCTCAGTGTCACTTCAAGCTCAGTAGCTGACAGATGGTCTGTGAAGTGACAGGGCTATTGAGATGTAACTTTACCTCTCAGCTGCTGAGCTTGAAGTGATACTGCTTCAGAAGTGGTGCTGCTGAAAGGGCAGCCCACTTGATAATTGAGCTCTCCCATATCTTGAAAAGGTGATCAAGATTTGCACATGCTCTCTTCTTTCATTTGCAGCTAATGAGTTTCTATGCGAGTACAAAGTTCTGCTTTCTGGCCATCATTTCCTTAATGACATCACATCTTGCTTAATGGTGTCACTTCCAGCCTTCAACAGGCACTACAATAGTTATTTAGCCCAGTATACAAAATGAATTTGACATACCCCTGATCTATACCAACTGGAAGAAGCTTTTCAGACAGGGTTCTTTTCTAACTCTGTGTGGAGGTGTCAGGGATAGAACCTGAAATCTTTTGCATGCAAAAGATATGCCCTTCTACTGAGCTACAGCACTGCTACAGTTGAATGCCATGAGGAGACACATTAATTAGCACAACCAATGTGCACACATGGTTCCTGTTCCAGCAAGCATGCTTCTGCATTTGAATGCCCTTACCTTGGGCTTGCACTGCAACCTGCAGGGGAATTGAGCAATCTGAAGGTCTTCTCAAGGTCAGAGAACATTTTCCCCCTTGACCTGGAGAAAGCCACAGCAATAGCAGTGGGTCTACTCAGACACCTACTAATTCAGCAGTGCAAGTCTGCTTCAATCCATGTTGGCAGATCTGATCTGGGAAGGGGGATAGGATACCATGTGGGCCAGACCCCTTCCTGGGTGCAATCCACCTCTGTCTCTGCCGACCCCCTCCCCGTAACATCCTGGGCCTGCCCCTCTGCTACCTGGTGCAAGTCTTACCTGCTTCGACATGCAGTGTTCCTTATACTGGCACCAGCAGGCTGGCACAGGCCTTTCTGCTGGTGCTACAAATTCCTACACTGTCACAAAGTTCTTTATGGTGCTTTTGCAATAGCCTGCACCAGAGGACTGCTCTCTGCCGGCTCATGGCGAGTGTTAGATTGTGCCATCAACCACATATATGTGTTTCTGTCACTAGATTAATCCAGGTCCCTTTATTTTTTTATTATTATTTTATTTTGTTTATTTTATTTGGAAGAATTTATACCCTGCCTTTTCCCTGCTGAAGCAAATGCCCAAGGTGGCTTACATGGGCAGATAGTCTAAACCACCATTTTTCAATGGGGTTTTTACAAATCTACAGTATTCTGCGATTCACCAAATCCTCAGTCCCAGATGTATCCTTCACAGTGTGGTTCTCTCCTCTGGCCGTGTGCCATCAAGCTTCAGCAGGTCCAGCCTGGACAGGCCCTCAAGGTTGGAGTCCATTCTTTTGCCGGCTGGCCTTCTCACAACATTCCCGCACTTGCTAATCAGCTCCACAGTGACCCCGTTCTGCCTCAACAGGTAATGCAGCTTGTCACAGCCTGGCATTCTGTCTCCCATCCAAAAATAGACTACAGATTCTCCTGCTTAGCTTCAGGCATTGTCATTTAGCATTTAACAGTGCTAAATGTTTTTATATCTAAAAAACTAAGAATATGTGCAATAAGAAATGTGTGTCCTTGAGTTTAAAAGTAAGTACATTTCTACATGTACAGGATGTCAAATTTACATGTAGACACCTTTCTTTAACATTCCTGGTAATTTGTATAGAAAAAATGTACAGCATAATCCTGTGATTGTGTACTCAGATGTAAGACCCGTGAGTTCAATGAGACTTCTTTCTAGGTAATATAGGATTGTTGTCTTTGACTTTCAGCTATGAGGATGTCAAATCCATTTATGTGGTAATTTATGGTATGTAAACAAGCCACTTCATTTGCATGTAATTTGTGGCTGTGTCACTTCCAGTATGTTCTTGGGCTTAAGAAAATGCTCTAGCAAATTTCCTTGTGGAAGGACTCACAAAAACATTTCCTTGGGTTATTGTCAGTAGAGTCAGTCGTGATGGAAGATGCAAAGGGATTAAAGATTTATTTTCCATTTATAGTTAAGCCATGTTTAAAAAGCCAGTCATCTGAAGAGAAACCTATTCATATTTGGAGAATACTCCAAGGTTACAACTTCTTTTCTCTTCTGTGCTTGTCTGCCAGAGGTGAGAAATTTGCTGCCTATTGTGAGCCAGGACTGAATGAAAGGCACTGGGTCACACAGATTCAATGGTGGACAATTCGTTTTCAGCTGCATAGTGCTTTGCTAATATTCAGGAGAGTAAACAGCCCCTTCCCAGGGAAGAGTTCAATCATGTTCACACTCAGAAGTCCTGATTCCTGGCCCATTTTTTTACTCCATCAAACAGCAAATTGGCATCCTGCTTTTTGTTCACTTTTTCTTTTTCTCTCCATGCTATCGAGTTCAATTTGTCCTCTTTTATTTGCTCATGAGCCTTGCAGTCGTTGTGGTCTCAGCCAGGGTCTGTGCCTAAAATAATAAACTGCTGCATTCCATGGCATGAAAGAAGCTCTAAGGGAGCTTTGCTTTTCACTTTTAAACTATAGGGTCTTTTCCTCTTAAGGCTGCATTACAACAATACCTCTCTAGAAAGGTCTACCAATACTTCAAAAGACACTTGCATTCTTGTACCTGCCTACAGTCCAGCTTAGCATTATAGAAGTATGTGAACATTATAACCACATATATTTTAGATAGCAGTTAGGTGTTTGTGTTTAAGTGATAACGTTTAAGCACTAAAAAAAATACAGGAATGCCAATAAAATCCGCACCCATGTCAATAGATCATGAACCATTAATCTGAGATTAAATATAGTTTAATCAAATAGTTTTCTGTATCTGAGGTAAGTAGTCAAAGGATTAATAAAACATGTACAAAAGCACATATAGCCATTTATTCAAGCTAGTTATTTTCTTCAGAAACAAGGAGCTTACGATTTATTGTTTTATTTTTTGCATTAGTGTTATTTATTGCATGAGTGTTCACTGATGCTTCATCACCATATATATTGCACTCATCTATAACAGGTGATGTGATAAAATGAGTTTTGGTTAGCAAACCATGGTTAGCAATAGGAATCATTTACAGCAGTGGTGTAGCTGGAGGGAGGTCAAAACAGTAAGAGCTCAATCCTAAACTGGAGTTAGGCCAGCATAAGCTATGCCACAAAGTTTGGCCAGCACAAGGGACATCGTAAAGTGTGTTTGGACTACTCTCGGAGTCGAGGATGGCTCACATCTGTGTGCTGGCCTCTCTGACTCTGAGAGTGGTCGAAACATAATTTACAATGTCCCCTTGTGCTGACCAAAGTTTGCTGGCTTAGTTTATGCCAGCCTAACTCAGTTTAGGATTGCACCCTAAGTATTGATAGTGCCACAATGTGTCACGTAATTGATCCCTTCCCCTCGCTGTTGGAGCTATACCTGGTGGTGAGAACGTTATGGGAGAGACTAATCCGCATTGGTATTGCTGCCCAGTATGGTTATGGTGGAAAGAGGGAGGGGCCACTTACATGGCATGTTGCAACACCATCAATACATAGCATTTTGACCCCCCTCCAGCTTTGCCACTGATTTGCAGACATAGTGTTTAAGCCTATCATTTGGGTCAGGGGAAAATGTTTAATTGTTGTAGATGGTGCAAAATTTCTTCCAAGGTCTTTAGCAGAAAGAAAACCACCTCCATGGCGTGAGTTATCTATGTTTGTTTCACTTCCTTGTTCCTCTGTAGACAGCTTAGGGATAGTGTAGGTTCCTCACTGTTACACTATGTTACTAGGAAACCTTACTGTAGATCAGGGGTCTCCAAACCCCAGCTGGGGACCAGATGCAGCCCTCGGATAGCCTCTATCTGGCCCACGGCAAGCCTCTGGTCTCCTATGAGCCTCTGGCCCTCCTAACCTTACTGGTATGGGCAAGCTGTGCTTTGGTTGTGTGCAGAGAGTATTCTGAGGTCTAGAGAGGCCATGTGAAGCCTCCCTGGCCCTCAGAATGCCTTTGTAAGGCCGAAAATAATCACTTCCTGGTTTTCCCAAAGACCCAAAAGTGATGTTTTTTAGGCCCTCTGAAGACCTTAGAAGGCTTTCTGATGAAAGAGGAAACCCCAGCCCTCAGAACATTCTCTGGGTTTGTCCTTTCCTGTAATCTGCTGCTTCTGAGATATTTACTCCAGCACATACAAGTAAGCTGCTTGTGAAGTGGTGGAATGGGAGTCCATTAAACTGTGTGCTATAATCCTGTGGTGTGTGTTGGTGCTTGGAGTAATCCTGGAACTTTGAGCCAATTCATTCATCTACGTTCCTATGTATGTATGTATGTATGTATGTATGTATGTATTTATTTATTTATTTATTTATTTATTTATTTATTTATTTATTCCAACCCTCGAAAACATGTCAGATATTTGATGTGGCCCTCTGGCTAAAAAGTTTGGAGATCCCTGCCTTAGATCATGAGGACTAAGCATGTAGATTCTTAAACGTTTTTGGGTCACAGACTGCTTTAGGAATCTGATGAAAGCGATGGATGCCATCTCCAGAAAAATTCACTCACTCTCTCTCACACACGCATGCATGCACTGTTGAGATTTGGTTAGTGTAGCACTCCCAGACTTGAGGGCTTTGCCTGGCAACGCAAGAAGCCCGGGTCTGGCATCTGTAACCAAAAGCAGCATAAGCAGCTCCCAGCAGTGATGACGGCTGTGCTAGCAGACACGAAGAAGCCACGACACACATTGTTGTGCTGAAGATAAGACTTGTATTTGTTACAGCTCACAGTCAAGGTCCAAGTAAAGGTAAACAGAGGTTGTTGTACATCAAGGCAGGAAAACAGGATACAGCAGTTGGTCCAGCAGAATAAACAGATAGTCAAATGGACAGCGTTTCACCCCTCCTCATGTTAAAGACCCACAAAGGACCTGGGCCGCAGTCCTCTCTTAAATACTAGTTCAGCTGATCATGCTGCCCAATCAGGAGGCTGATACTAGCTCCATGGGAGACGTGCAGCCTTGCACGTCCCACCAAGCACAGGTGTCTTCTAATCAGCACTTACACCTGGCAAGGAAGGCCCATTAGCTTGTTGGCCTGATGCCATCAGCCATTCACGAGGGAACAGAGACTCTAGGCCTGGGTCAGACCTTGACCAGTCCTGACATGCACGCGCACACACACACTTTTGTGCCTAGTTCATGGACCCCTTCAAGACCATCTGGAGACTCCCTAGAGTCCACCTACATTAGCCACCAGGTTAAGTACCCCTTGTATAGAGGGTTGTGAAAGAGACATAAATTCTGCGAGTCTTCAGGGGGTGGACTACATAGCCAACAAGAGCCAAATCCTATCTTACTTTCCAGTGCTGATGCTGCTGTCCTAAAAGGGCATGCAGTACATGATATGATGGGGAGGCAGTCACAGAGGCTTCTTCAAGGTAGGGGAATGCTTGTTCCCTTACCTCAGTGCTGCATTATGGCTGCATTGGCATTGGAAAGTTGGACAGGATTGGGTCCTGTGTTCTAGAGTAATGATCTCTGAGAACATATGGTAGACATTCAGTTCATTTTTCAGGTGCTGTATATTACTAGTAAGAGGGCTACAAGTAAGTAGTTTTACTAGTGAGTGCTAAAATACCTATGCTATCATCTATTCCTATGTATGTATGTATGTATGTATGTATGTATGTATGTATGTATGTATGTATGTATGTATTGAATATTGGGTGAATTGGCAGGTGTATTGTACCTGTTTGCTGGTATGTTAGAAGTGCCTTTTATTAGTTTAGATAGTCTCCTCTTTTTATGCTCTCTCAGTATGTAACTAAATAAAACTACATATTGTTAGATAGCACACTGTGATTACAGTAGAGTTGAATTATTATATTTTTGGTGATTTTTCTTAAGTGTCAATCCTACTTCAAGGTAGGATTAGTGCTGCTGTCTGTTCTGAGCTGGGATCTCTTCCATATCCCTGACATTGTGTTTTGTTGCTCTGCATTGTTTCTGCAGGCTTTGCCTTTTGCATGCCAGAGGGGGCTGCAATTAATATTCTGAATAAATACCATCCTTTGTTTTATTTCATAGACATGAAGAAAGCTGCTGAGATATAATTAGCTGGGGCGTTTTAATCAGCTTTAGTTATTGTGAAATTATTCCAGTGCATGTCAACAGATTCATATGACCTGTGGGTAACACCAAAAAACATGTGTAGTTGGGCAACCTGGGTTTGTTCTTTTCAAAAACAATCCACTATGCCACTGTTCTCTGGCATTGTCCACCAGTGTTTCCTAATGTTCGCCTTACATAAGAATACAGTATGTACAGTATTGTCATTCAGTAACGAGCTGCCGGAACGCGAGGCGGGACTTACTGCCTGATTGGCTGCCCGTTCGTGACGCATCGCTGCCTGACCCACTGCCGTGCGGGTACCCCTGGCTTCGGAGGGGGTGCCCACTTGCCTGGGGGGTGCGCTGGGTGCCTAGGAGAGCCGCGGAGGGGCGGGCCACACGGAGAGATCCCCCGCGGCGGGCGAGCAGGCGGCGACGCGTTACGGACTGCCTGTCAATCAAGCGGTAAGTCCCACCTCGCGTTCCGGCAGCTCGTTACTGAATGACATTACTGAGTATGTACTATAAAATGCTGTGCACTTAAGTTACATGGGCTAATTCGGCATTTCTCAAACTGTGGGTTGGGGGCCAGTTGGTCGGTCTCAAGTTGGGACCCAGTTTCTGGTGGGTCCCACAGAGCCTCCAGTGAAAACATGGCTGATGGAAAGATCATTTAACTAATTGCCTTAAGCTCTGGGGCTATCAAAAATCAAATAGCTACTAACTGCCCTGCAAAGAGGTAAGGTCCTGCAGTTTGCAAAATAGCTGCTAAATTGTCATGCAAACAACTGATCTCCTGCAGTTTCCAAGCTTGTGTAAATATATATAGAGATAAATGTTTGGTGTTTTTTTTTTGCTTAAGTCTGTCAATGATAGTAGTGGGGGCAGTTAGCAATTTCCCCCCCAGGAATACCACTGCCTTTTATAGTCACTTCTTTATAGGATTTTGACTTAGTATATAGTCACATTACCTGTGGCAAATAAAAAAAATCACCCAGGGAAAAGAGGAGAGGTTTATTGTTGTTATTACTTCTGATCACAAAATACAGCAAATAGTATTTGTATACTAGCTGGCTATTAAAAATTGTGTGTAGCTAGTACGTTTTTGGACATGTTTTCAAGGCATGTTTAAAATGTCCAGCGAAGCCTTCTCTTGTTCACGGAACTCATCCCTTGAGGATTTTGTATTTTCCTGCACATTTTGGTAATAGCTGTTATGCCAACAAAATGCACTCTAATAGACCAGATGGCTGTTTTCTGTTGTATTGGTGAGACAGATGCTAGGGGCTTAACTGGTGGATGTGGCATTAGGAAAAGATGAACTAAATCTGATATTTCTTCTGCTCATAATTTTAGTATGGTCTGTATTGTAATACCTTTGCACACTAAAAACAACAACAAACTCCAGAACATCTTAACTATAGCTGAGGAATCAAATTGAGTCATTTTCATCATTTTACTGTATTTGTTCCATCTGTATTAGATCCTAACTATAAGAGGGGCCCCCCACCAGGAGCAGCCAGTATGAGTTTGAACTTCTATGTATTTTGAAAAAGTAGAACAGTTAAGACATCTATTTCTTATACAGGAGCAGTGCATATTTAGGGCGCAATCCTAACCTGGAGTTAAGCCAGCACAGTTAGGCCAGCACAAGGGACACCATACCATAAAGTGTGTTTGGACCACTCTCGGAGTCAGGGAGGATGGTGCACATCTGTGTGCTGGCCTCTCTGACACAGGGTGCAATCCTAAACTGACTTAGGCTGGCATAAGCTAAGCCAGCAAGGTTTGGCCAGCACAAGGACCACCATAAAGTATGTTTGGACCACTCTTGGAGTCAGAGAGGCCAGCACACATCCTCCATGACTCCAAGACCAGTCCAAACCGCTTTATGGTGTCCCTTGTGCTGGCCAAACTTTGCTGGCTTAGTTTATGCCGCCCTAACTCCAGTTTAGGATTGCGCTCTCAGAGAGTGGTCCAAACATATGTTATGGTGCTCCTTGCACCAGCCAAACTTTGCTGGCCTAACTCCAGGTTAGGATTGCACTCTTAGATAGTTTTTACTGTAGCTTTTCCTCTATTAATATTTTTAAGTAGGGATCATTATCTGTTTGAAAATGACTTGGAGACCCTTCCTGAATTTGTAGAGGTACCAGATTACCTTCTGGTACGTCTGGTATGATCTCAGCATGAGCCCGCACTGGCAGAATGTTGGCAATCAGCCAGCACAGCTGATGGGTGGTGCAGTGTCCATCTGCCATCACTGCTGCCTGCACCAGCCCAGCAGCCAAATCTGTGACGCAGACGTGCCTTAGGGCACCTTTGCAACAGCACCGGGCCAGTGGCAGAGTGCTGTGCCAGCACAATGCCAGGTTAGGATTGCATTCTAAGACTCAGATGAATAACTGTTTCCTAATTCATAGGAAATTCACTGTTTCCTAATCCCATAGGAACAATATGTGATCTGCTGGACCAATATCATTTGGTGGTAGACACTGCTGTCAATGTTGACAGTCCTGATGTAGAAGATGGTTTGACTCAGTATAAATATAACAACTCAACGTTCATATGACAGTGGAAGCATTTTGCCTTGGGAAGTGGAATAGAGAGCATTATTCCAATAAAATAAATTACCTGGTGATGTATCTATGCAATACCTTTTAGGAGGTCATCTAAACCTGAATGTATAATACCTATCATGTCCACAGTGGGCAGATAAGACAATTGTTATCTTTTCTGAAATAAACTTAATGGGCTGAAATTTAGTTACTTTTGAAAGCTGCTGTCTGACCTATCTTGGTTTTGAACTTGTGGACTTCAGGGTATCTTCAGTATTTGACATTTACAGTTGCATTTTTTGCTTCAAAAACAGGATGATCCAAACTGCTGCTGTTCTGTTTAAGTCTTGAAAATCTAGGAAGCTACAATTTTCTTGGCTGTTATGGGCATGGCAGTAGGGAATGGCTTCTCTGTGCCATAGCAGCATGAGTCAGTATCAAAGCCTCCTCAGCTAAAGAACTGGCAGGACTTCTCCGCCTCTTCTGCATTTCATTTCAGCAGGCAAGCCAAAGTTTGCTCAGCAAAGCAATTCACTGCAACAGGACATTGCTCCTAAAGTAACCAAATGAGCTTGTGTGAAAAATATACTTTAAATTTTTCCCATACTATATTTGCAAGATGTCTCACAGTGACTCAAATGCCATAAAGTTTAATACAATATTTATTTACTTATTTATTAACATGTGATTAAGCTGTGGGTGAACCCTCCCTACCTTCAAAAAAACCTTAAGCTGTCTTTGTTTATCCATAGCTTACAAAAGCCAACTCAGGCAAGTGTCTTAGCCTCAATTTCCCTCCTGTAAAATGCCATCTTCCATAAAGATGAAAGATTCCATCTACCATATTGATAGAATCAACCATTTCTGGCAGGGATACACAGGAAGAGAAAGTCCAAATTACAGCCACACATACATGTGGATTCCTGGTGATAGTTGTGTGGAAGACAAAACCTTGGATAATTTGTTCTCCCTGCTGTAGCCAACATAACAGCACTGTCTGCATGTTCAGGGTGGGATCATAGTCACAGGCAGAAATATGTATTAAAAGTGCTGTATAAGCTATTTAAATAACTCTGAAAGCCAAAGGGCATTTGTTTCTGAGGCTCAGACCGCTAAAGTTCGTTTGACAATATCTTGCATACAGTTACATTGAAATGGCTAGATTGTGCCTGTAGGTATGCCTGAGGACTGGTTTGACATTACATTTTCTTCAAGAACCTGGAATTTTTTTTAACAGTATCTGACTCCTACCAGCAAATTCACAGGCTTTTCTTTGGGGGACATATGCAGCTATCAGTGTCACACACTGGCAATAGTCTTGGGCATAGACCCCCAGCCATATCCAGACAAGTGTGTGCCGTGGGGCTTGGACATGACCAGCAGGACTTTTTACTTTGAGCATTTCACTCCTTCACTCCTTTGAACATTTCACTTAGTATCCCCCATCACACTAATCACAATTACTTTTGGGACTTCTCCAAGATTCATGCTGGTGCGAAGGGGAGAACGACTTGAGTGTGGGTGAGTAAAATGCCCACATGGCTTCATGAAATTACTGTATTTATTTATGGAAAATATTTATATCTTGGCTCTCAAAATGATGATCGTAAGTGTTAGTTGGGGAACTCTTTGGAAAATGGCTGTGAAGCTCTGGATTCTAAGACTTGGCTCACTGAATTTATTTGGAAATTTATTATTACCTTCAGTTGGTCATCTGTATTTATCTGGTTTGGTTTATCAGCACTGTTCTACTGAAAAGAGTTTGGCTGTTTCCATAGGTTTCACCTTAACTGTGGCTGTAATATCGTGCTCTAGTCTTCAATAGCTTAATTCATCCATTAAGAACAGGGTAGTGCTGTGACTTTGTCACAGAAGCTAACCCTATTATTGGAGTGATTGCTGGCCCTTCTAAGTGCTTAATTGATTGGCTTGATTGATTTCACCAGGACTGGAGGCCAAAGGAAAGAAAGGGTGAGGATCAGGCATGAATGGCTTTATGACAGACTCCTAGTAGTTTGGAAGAAATGAGAAAATCAAGATATCTTTGAACTAGTTAAGTCCATTCAGTATTCTCAACAGGGACAGCTATGGGTGGACCCTGAAAACAAAATTGAGGGCTGAGTGGATCTTTAGATTGAAATCTGTATATAAGTGGTAATGCAAGGAAATAATGTCAGGTTGAATGAGAAAAAGGAAGTTAATTGAAGGATTTCCAGGCTCTTACTGCAACGTTATGTGCATTTAGTATTCACAATTTGTTGTTGTCATCATTCTTTCCTGCCTCAATGGCCCTTAGAATACAGCAGCATTTCTCAAACCGTGGCACTCACTTGGTGGATCGTGACCCAATTTCTGGTATGCCTCTCAAAGCCTTCAAGGAAAACATGGATAATAGAATGATCAGATAACTAATAGCTGCAGGCCCTGAGGCTATTCAAAAATCAGATAGCCACTAACTGCCCTGTAAAGAGCTGTGCTCCTGCAGTTTGCAAGGAGATAAACTATGTGTAAATATAGCGAGATAAATGTTTGAGCACCTTTTTTCTGATACCATAAGAAATCCTTATCTTTATAGCAGAAATATCTTGCCAGGGTACTTAAAGGACTACCTCCCCCGTAGGAAACTGCCCATCTTTTGTATTTAATGTTACTTTATTTAAATTGACTATAAACTGCCTTGGACACTTCTTGAACAAAAGGGATGCACAGGATAAAAATAATAATTTAAATAATAGCTAGTTGCTAAAATGCATTGAGACCAGGTTTCTTGGGGAACTGCCTCTACCCACATGACTCTGTGGTCTCACGTTTTTTGTTTTTTTTTTCATAAGCAGAGGCTCTGCTCCGCGATCCCTTGCTGTTAGAAGCCTAGCTGTTAGGCAGTGGCGCTGCTAAGGAGGGTCAGGAAGGTCCATTGCCCTAGGTGCCAGGTCATACACTTCCCTCACCGACACTAAGAATGGTGAGTCCTTCTGAGGCTTGAGCAAGTATCACATGGGCTCTCCAGGCCTCAGAAGGCCTCCTGGAGCCCTTTAAAAAGGCACTTCCGGAGGCCTCCAGAAGGCCTTCTGAGGCATGGGAGGGTGCTAAAATTTATGTGCCCTAGGTACCAGATGGCCTAGCTATAACACTGCTGGTAGGGGCAAAAGACAGGAGTTTAGCATCATTTGGTCCTCTCACTGACAAACGATTGATGAATGATGCAGGTTTGTTTTTTTTTTTACCATGTTTGATCTTGGGTGATGGTCCCTCTCACATCTCTGATTTTATACTTTGCCTAGTTTTCATTTTGTGGTTTTAATTAGTGGATTTTTTTTTAAAAAAATGTTATTTTTTATTTAATAGATTTATTTAACAGATTTGTTCTCTGTTCTGTGATTATGAAAGGTGCTTGCATTCAGTTTCTAGGCATTGCCTTACCCCTACAGCCCTCCATACTACATCACATACTGTTTCTGACCATCAGTCGTGGTTTCTATGGGGCTGGAGTGGGGAAGAAATGTCAGAGGATCCCTTACACTCATGCATTATCCCAGAAGCTAAAGTCTAGAACCATCTTTGTTAATTTGCTAAAAATAGGATAATGACTATTTGAGCCCAAAGATTGGCATTTAAACTGTATTTCAAGGTATGCAAAGGGAATAGTTTTATTCTTCATCTAGTTTGGAATTTCATAATAGCCTATTAAATGCCATGTACAAGGAGGATGAGATGGTTAGATAGTGTCACCGAAGCAATGAATATGAAATTGGGTGAACTCAGGAAGCTAGTGGAGGACAGGGAGGCCTGGCGTGCTGTGGTCCATGGGGTCGCGAAGAGTCGGACACGACTTAGCGACTGAACAACAACAAGGAAGTTATAAAATTGGTTGTATAATGAAAGAAGTTAAATTAATGAGCCATTTTGCAGTCATAGAAATAGGCATATTTATGACTTTCAGAAAATGCATTGTAAAGTTTTGGTTGTTGCAGAGTTCACCATATGTGAATGCAGTATGCAATACTTGAGATATTGTATATCTATATAAATCATATTTAATCAGATCAGATGATGTTGGTTTGTATTTTTAGAGGATGTATATTCTGTCTCTCAGCCAAATAGTCCTCAAGCCAGTTTACAATAAATTGCCCTAATAACTGAAAAAAACACCCTAAGGCCACATATACACACAATTCAGCATCACTTATCCTGAAAGTAGAAGCCAGAGGATGCTTCCTTTGAAATATACCTAAAATCCTGTTGTCTTTCCCTCCATGCTTTCCTTTGTATCATTAGATGAATTGCTGCACTCTGGTGGCCATTACAAACAAAACCAAAAAGCCCTCCTTGCTGGTTTGTTGTGATATGCCATACATTGAGGCAAATTTTGACCATCTTTAAGAAGGCAGAGAAGATTTGCTTCACGGGCAGCCCAATCCTAACTGTTCTGGTGCAGCTGGGTCAAGGGACCTACACTGTATCCACAGCAAGTTAGAAACAGGCTGGAGGTCTCCTCAGGATATTTCCCCCCTCCCTTACCCCATGTAATGCTCCAGCCTGTCCAATGTGGTTTCTTGGATTTACACCAGCTAAATCACTAATGCAAACCTGAGTAGCTCTGTGTAAAGCTGCCAGGCTTGGGAAAGAGGTTAGGATACAGTGGAGGCCTCCTCCACTAATTCTGTCCCATCTCAGGCCTATCCCTGCCCTGTTCCGCCCATTCCGAATAAAGGTGAAAGACTGAGTACCAGGCAGGTGTGAAGAAGAGTAGTTGGCAGGTAGGCAGGCAGGCTGGTTGGTTAGATGGGCGGTGTGGCTGCCACAGTGCAGACACTCATTTCAGTGAGATTAGGGGAACCTAATTTTCTGTAAGGTTAGGCTGCAAGTAACTTTTTAATACTGGCATAGCAGGCTTTAAACAATGGAAAATGGTGAGAAGGAATTCATTGCACATCAAATGCTATAACCTGAAATCTCAGTAATGAGATTTATACAACTATACCTGAATTAAGCATTTGGTTTCTTCTCCTACCTCCACCCTTATTTAATACTGCAAGGTGAATTTACTTCTGTTTGCACCTGCTTAGTGAAAAGGACTTATTAGTGATTTTTTTCCTTTGCTGTATGAAATAGGAGTCAGTTTAGCTTACCAGTTCTTTTTAATAACTTTTAACTGAGGTGGAATAACTACTGCTTTAAGAGCATATAAAGAAAGATATGTGTTCTATATTTGTCGTTGCTTAACTTGAACATGTACATTGCCAAGATTATCCAGACTAATTGATGTTTGACAGTGTGATAATTCAAATCCGCATTCTAGCACATTCAGTGCATGCAATATCACATTTTATTTCGTACCTAATGCACCTAGACAAAAATTACAACATTTCATAAATTCTTCTCACTCAAACACTCTCTAAACACGCCGTACAATTAAATACAGACATGTCTACGGCTGTGGGCATGCTTAGCTTACTTCTTAATAGCCTGGTACAGTTTGCAAGGTAATACTTGGGCATCATCAGCCATTAGAGATGTAATGATTTTCTAACAGTTAATGAGGGTTCCCAAATAGATTAAAATGTTTCCATCTGCTGCCTTGCATTGTAGGTGATATTTTTCCATGGCAGAATAATCTTTATGTCTAATTCCACAAGTAAGGAGTCTGATCAAAGTTTAATTTCTGTGCAAACATTGCTTGGCAATCAATAAAATAAAGTCAAAGAGCTTTGATTTAGTAGGATTCGGATAACGTTCTTCATTATTTGCAGTTGGGGAAGAAGGATATTTAATTTCACGATTACAGGGAAAGCGTGTGACTCGAATACTGGGGAAAGAAATCTAATAAATCAATACAATTATATTATGTAAATAAGATCACATCATTAATTCACTGGCAAACATGCAATTCTCATGGAGGATGGTTATCCCACACTCCAAAATTAACTTTACTCTAACCAAGGTTATTGGCAATATGGAGTCAGTCAGACAGGCAGGCAGGCAGGCAGGCAGACATAAGAACCTAAGAACATAAGAAGAGCCCTGCTGGATCAGGCCAAAGGCCCATCTAGTCCAGCTTCCTGTATCTCACAGCGGCCCACCAGGTGCCCCAGGGAGGCATGAGACAACAAGATGCTTGGATCCCATTGCCACTCCCTTGCACCCGGTACTCTGAAGTAGCCCACCACCAATGTAAGGAGGTTGCACAATCCATCATGGCCTATAGCCCAAGATGGACTTTTCTTCCAGAAATCCGTCCAATCCCCTCTTAAAGGCATCTAGACCAGATCACATCACCACCTCCTGTGGCAAAGAGTTCCACAGATTAACTACCCGTTGAGTAAAAAAGTACTTCCTTTTATCTGTTTTAACTCTCCCAACCCTCAGTTTTAGCAGATGCCCCCTGGTTCTGGTGTTTTGAGAGAGGGAAAAGAACATCCCTCTATTGACTCTATCCCTTCCGTGCATAATTTTGTATGTCTCAATCATGTCCCCCCTCAGGCGCCTTTTTTCTAGGCTGAAGAGCCCCAAACGCTGCAGTCTTTCTTCATAAGGGAGGTGCCCCAGCCCCGTAATCATTTTTGTTGCTCTCTTCTGCACCTTTTCCAGCTCCACTATGTCCTTTTTGAGGTGCGGCAACCAGAACTGTACACAGTATTCCAGGTGTGGCCTTACCATTGATGTGTACAATGGGATGATAATATTGGCTGTTTTATTCTCAACCCCTTTTTTAATGACCCCAAGCATGGAATTGGCCTTCTTAATTGCTGCCGCACACTGGGTCGATACCTTCATTGAATTGTCCACCAGCACCTCAAGATCTCTCTCCTGAGCTGTCACAGACAGCTCAGAACCCATAAGCCTATAGGTGAAGTTTTGGTTTTTTGCCCCAATGTGCATCACTTTACACTTGTCTACGTTGAAACGCATCTGCCATTTGGCTGCCCATTCCCCCAACTTGGAGAGATCCTTCTGGAGCTCTTCACAATCCCTTCTGGTCTTCACCACCCGGAAAAGTTTTGTGTCATCCGCATAGATGGGTGCAAGTATAATTCTATGGATATTGTAATATTATGCATTGGTTATATAGAATGATTAGGCAAATTTTGGATCTTAGATATCTTCACGTTTCTTCCAAGAACAGTCCGTCAATCCCAATCAGAAGTTTTGGTACCAGCTATTTACAGTAATGGAAGGGGAAAGTGTATGGGTATAGCATAGAGGTTCGCAGCATTCTATTCTTTTTCTAATTTATTTTTAGAGAGGATTCCCAATGTGCATGCATGAATACACATGCAGTGTCAATTTTATGCAAAAAGCCATTTTCATACTTGTAATCAGTTTGCAGTGAATGCATATGAAAGAAGAAAGGGGATTGTCTGTGTTGTCCCCACTTACCCATATTCAACAAAAGGTTGGAACAGTACCTATGCACATACAACTGTGTACATTCATAGGGCTTCATCTGATTGGGGAACTTGTTTTTCTCAGAGTTCCTGATCAGTGGTGAAAAGTCTGTGCCCATACAGTTCTGCAGAGGTAAATTTTATTCCATGCGTCAGTTGAATGTGTATGTGAAATACATTGCTATGTCCCCCCCCTTGTCCCGATGAACTCAGGGTACATTAAAAGATGAGAAGGTTTGTGGCTTGTTACATACAGGTAGTTGATCCTTTAACCCTTGCTAACTGGGCAAGAGGCACTTTTTCAAGTGGTGTTCCTCTTATATTTAGCAGGGAGAGAGTAACTGTCCATCTTCATCCCAGCACAGTGTCTTTTCTAGTGGCTGTTGCTGGTGGTATTCTGCATTTTTTTAGACTGTGAACCCTTTTGGGGCATGGAGCCATTTAACTTTTTTTTTTTTTTTTTGCCTGTAAACAGCTTTGTAAACTTTTTGTTGAAAAGCAGTATATAAATACTGTTTGTTTGATTTATTCGGACATCCAAAATTCAGACGATTCCAAAATCTAGACTTCTTTATCCACGACTTTTAAAGAACTTCCTATAGAAAGAAGGTTCACATGCTCATTGCCACGTACAGGCTATAAGTTCTATTCTCTGCTCAGCTGGTAACAGTGAAAGAAGCAAGAGAAAGCATTTCTCATTTTATTATGCAATTATGCTGAAATCCAGAAAAATCTGAAATCCAGACACCTTTCCATCCCCAGCAGTCCAGATACAGAATTATCAGCCTGTATAACTGTCAGAAACTGAGGGCGCAAACCTAACTTGCGCTGGAGTGGGCAGGCCGCCGTGCCTGTGCTATATCCAGTGCAAGTTCGGAGCTGGCTGGAGCCTCCATGGGGCAAGGGCATGTTTGCACCTTTACCCTGGGGTAGGTGCCAACCGCCCTGATGGGCTTGCTCGGATCTGTGCCTGCTGTTTAGCCGGCGCAGTTCTGAGCAAGCCATATGGCTTGGGGATGGGGGTTTGGATGCGACCTAACAGCCGCATTCCAACTCCACCCCCTCCCCAGCCCGCCACACCTCCCAGCCTGCCCACCTCTTCCCCGTTCTGCCTGGCTTACCTGCTCCACTGGTTTACACTGCTGCTGCTGCTGAATTGCTGAACTGCTAGAGTATGCTTTGCAACAGCCACGAACGATGGAATGCACATTCTGCCAGTGGGGCAGCCCAATTGCTGTATTTGCCTTATATTAGGGAATGTACATTTCCCAGGATTCCTGCCACCAGGGATGCTGCCTTTGTAGACTTCCAGAGGTGGCTAGTAAGGTGAGGTAGTAAAGGTTGTTGTTGGGGTTTGACGAGAGATATTTGGATCCCATCATGCTTCCTCCTTCATTAGTAGCACAATGAAACCTGAACTGGGTGTAGGAAAGTAAACAATTTTGGAAACAAAAAAAATATTTTGGAAAATAACGTTTTGCCAAACCCAACTGAGGTGAAGGTTGTCCACCCCTTAGTTCTTCTTAGTTCTTAGTTCTCACCTCTTAGCCTTCTTACATAGGAAAAACAATTAAAACTGGACTAACTGTATCCTGAGAGTCCATTGTAAAAATATAAACTTTCAAGAAGGTGCTCAAACTTACCAGAACAGCCCAAGCCTACCTGCTGCCTCCTACAGGCAAGACGTTCCCGTATTTACTATTTTCATAACTTCCTATCTAACTTGGGTATAATTCTTTATTCTGTTCCCATAACTAAAGAATGAATTCCACCATTTTAGAATACATACTATTCCAAATTCTCTTACAGTGAATTAATTTATTAAAGTTTGCCAAACATTCACTAAAACATCCTCTGTTTTCCAGTGTTGAACAACTGACCCATGCGTTGTGATCAGTGAATTATTCACTAAAACTAATAATCGTTTTTATAATGCAGCTAAGATACCCCAGCAGCTCTATTTTAGGATCACCAGGCAACTCCTAATCTGTAATGCCCTTAAATGTCAGAGTACTAGTATTCCAAAACATCCTTATGTATAACCGCAGGATCATGAAATATGTTCAAAGTCTGCGTCCCGCTGATTGCATCCCCAATACCTTGAGCAATCTGGTTCATACATTTTCCTTCGTTTCAAAGGAGCATATTGTGAGCTGCCAAAATGAATCCTTTGTTTAAAAACTGTCTTTGCATCAAGTAGATTGTTTACTGCATTGCCTTAATGTTTGTTGAAGTTTTGGCTTTTTAATTTCATTTTGCTTTGTTAAGTAAAAAGGTGATGGGATTAAGACTGATGGAAGAAGACTTTTTGTTTGCTTTTTTATCTGAATTGCCCTAAGACTGCATTTGACAGGAGTTGCAGTGTTCTCAGTTCAGTTGATATTCGGGTACACAGCTTATAGCCCAATCCTAACAAAATCCCCATGTGGCAATGCAGCAGTGCCACTGTGGGCTACATTGCATCCCACAGGGAATTTTTCGCTGCTGGATGCCTCCTAAATGTAAGGGCACATTTATACTCTTGCCCCTGGATAAGCCCCAGAATCTGCTATGGGGCAATTCAGACCTGCACCAGCAGTATCGCTGTCATAAGTGGAGTTGATTCATGAAGGCAATATTGGCCCAGGAAGGGGGTTTGGATTCAGTGTACGTCACCACTGCTAAAGCCACCTTCTGAGCCCAAACTTCCAATTCCCTACTCCATCTCCTTCTCATTCTGCCCCCCTCCCTGCCCTTCCCCATTCCACCTCTACTTACTTGCACCAATGGACCTCCAATGGACCATCATTCCATTGGAGGCATCAGTGGACCATCACTCCACCAGCACACAGGCGGCTCCGGCCTTCCCACTGGCACACTGGCTCCCTACACTGCTGTAAAGCGCTTTACAGCACTTTTGCAGCAGCCTGAACTGGCAGAACACAAATTTTGCCAGCTCAGGCATTGAATAGGATTGGGCCATTGACAATGTAGGAGGATTTACTATGGATGCTATTTGTTGCTGGAATATTTTTACTTCATGCTGTAGAGCAGGGGTTTCCAAACTACAGCCTAGGGGGCCACATCCAGCTCACCACAATATTTTATCCAGCCCAGAGCAACTTGTTGTTTTGGGGTTTTTGCTAAAGATATTTTTATTCATTATACATCATTCCTCAGTTTAATCATGGCATTGGTTTTTTGTATTCGTTATGTTTCTCTTTTGTTCTAAATTAATATTTCTCAAACTGTGGATCGGGACCCACTTGGTGGGTCACAATCTCAGTCGAAGAATTCCAGTTTGCATTCCAGGAGTGTCATTTTATTATGTCATTATGATTTCATTTCCTGCTTGATGGTGTCACTTCTGGCTATGACATCACTTCCATGTCAATGACATAACTTCTGGTGGGTCCCGGCATAAGTGCCGTACTAAAAA
Source organism: Lerista edwardsae (assembly GCA_029204185.1). Lineage (NCBI taxonomy): Eukaryota > Metazoa > Chordata > Lepidosauria > Squamata > Scincidae > Lerista > Lerista edwardsae. The sequence continues at coordinate 6,144,273 of JAJKFI010000028.1, read as the reverse complement.
GTGGGTCTTGTTCTAAAAAGTTGGAACAGAAAACCACTGTTCTAAATCATATCATACGCCAAGTAAAACTTATTCATTGATTTAAATTTCATACATTCGTTCATTTATAAAACTGATTTTTTTGGCTTGTGAAAATATATAAAATATGCAATGTGGCCCTCAAACTGAAATGTTTGGAGACCCCTGCTGTAGCACTTCATGAAGTGTTCATTATGTTGTGTTCAAACACCTAATTGTGAAAACAAAGCATTTTCATCTTTTCACATGCAATAGATAACATGTAATACCTGCAATAACAACAAATTATGATGCCAAAATGCTAATGAGATGCTAATTAAACAACAATTAATGTTCTGTGGTTGCACCCAAGTTAAGGAACTCCCTCCTCCAGGAGATAAGATCAATGCAATCCATGTTACAGTTTTGATGCTGACAAAATACTTTCCTATGCCACTTGATTTTTGAGTTATCATGCACTCTGGGTTAGCTGAAATTGGTTTTTGTTCAGGTGCCACACTGTTGTTCTGCTACTGTTATTGGTTTTCTATTGCTTTTTTATTTGGTATGATTCAATTATTTCACAGTACAGTGTTTTATTGCTGAAAGTTGTTTTCACCACCTCCCAGTGGGAGGGGAAACTATGAGGTATACATTTTTTTAAAAAAAAAGTAAATACAGGTGTCTATTTTTGTCCACAAATGTTACTAGTATGATAAGAAACCTCAACTATGTTGAAGCAGAAACTCTGCCACCAATTCTGGAGTCCTTCAAATGCATCTTACAGATATTCAGCTGGGTTCAATGAACATGTGGGGAGTGGAATGTCATCAGAAATAGCAGGCTCTGTCCCTAGCCAGACAAGTTCATAGAATGATAGAAAACAAGAGTTGGAAGGAGGACATCTAGTTCAACCTCCTCTTCAATGCAGGAAACCTTAGCATCCCTGACTTACGGTCACATTATAGATATTTACTGATAAATACCTGGTGAGAGCCTGTTTGCGTACATACTTTGTACAATGTTTTCTATTTTCCAAAGTTCTGACAAAGATGCAAAGGGCAGAGGTGGAGCCAGTTGCCATGATCCTGCCTCCATGTACATTTTTTGTACTCCAGTTGAAATTCTGTAAGGAGATAAAGAATGCAGGCAGAACTATCATCTCACAGGTTGCCCTTCTGAGCTACGCAGGGACTTCCTTGCCATACAAGAGAAACAAGCCTTCACTAAAGGGCTCCAAGGGTGAAGTACTCAGAGAGCTTGCAGTAACAGATGGAGGCTGCCTGCTCAGACCTCAAGAGCAACAGCTTGAGATAGGATTGTGCTGCACACTGTCTAAATGAAAGCGAAGTACCAGATGAAATGCTTAGAAAAGAAAAAAAAATTGTAACTATGGTGAAATAAATTGGAAATTGTCTTTTGGCCCAATGCTATCCTCCAGCGCTGCATCCAGTGGTGAGTGGGGGCAACCAGAGGGTCTGTGAGAGGTAAGAGACTATTTGTTTCTTACCTGTCTGTAAGACGTCCGGCCATCAATGCGTCTCCCAGACCTACACCAGTTCTTTTGCAAGTGTAAGTCCAAGAACAGGCAGGGGAAGAGTTGAGATAGGAGCCAGCATGCATTAATTCACTGAAATCACCCCCTCGCCCTTGAAATGCCCCTGCCCACCCCGATCCTTCCTTCCCACTACCAACTTACCTATACCAATGCAGAATCTGGGATGCCGCTGGCACACCTGCAGACTTTTGATGTTTGTGCCAGTTGCCCTGAAGCAGACACTGGTGCCTCGGTTTTTGCAATGCTGCAGCAGCACTTACATGGTGGATTACAAGGTCTGCTGCCTTAAATGCCCATTAAGCACGTAAGACTGAACTGGAAGCACTACTCCTTGTTCTGACCTTCCCTCCCATTGCTGTCCAGGTGTACTCTCATAGAGGTAAAGACATGTGCCTCAATCCAAGTGTGGACTATGATTAAAAATGTTCTGTGCTTCTTGTGCTTTTTGTTTATGAACAGCTTTTACAACACCATCATGCAGTTCATGAAATTTCATACATCGCAAAGGATATCACAGATCATCGGGCCTTTGGTTATGTGTGCGGGAAAGAAGGGAATCATAGATTTGTGGCAATAAAAACAGCCCAGGCAGTAAGTATCAAGATTATTGTCATTTTCTGTAGTTTAACTCAATTTGATAGCTCTGTCTAGAACACTGCTGTTTTGAAAGGGCAGCCTGCAAGCATTGTTTATGCAGTATATAATACTGTCAGAAGTGCCTGCATAAATGTTCTGAGATGGCAGTTTAGCAATACCAGTCTTGGAAAGAAAAGAATGCCGTTCACCCTTCTCCATTTTTTTCTCCAAGTATTCCTTCTAATTAGTAATTATTTTCTTTTTCTAATTAAACTGGATACACTAGGTGAATACAAATAAGTTTACTTAGGCTCCTAGAGTCATTTAGATAGAAAATGATGGAAAACAAATAGCTGCTTTGCATAGTCTACTCTCATCTCATTGTATTAGAACCCACTAATAAATATAAGCAATGCCTTTTATGCTCATAATTATAATTACCATTAATCTGCAAATATAATTAGCTTATATAGAAATGAACCTTCGCCTAGTTAAAATTTGTAGCTAGACCAATATAAACAAGGTACAAATTAATTCAGTGTGAAAGGCTTTTGGTTTCTTGTCTTTTTAGGATGTCTCAGGCTGCCAGTCCTAAGAACTCCATTTACAAGCCACATTAAGTTAAAGAGTACTTGTACTGGTGTGGATTTAGTCATGTTGATTTGAGGATCATATAATATTTAATGATAATAAATGCCATTTTAGCTGATGCAGTCCATCCTCAGATTTTACTTGGGAGTTGAAGGCACTCCGCAATTCTTAATATGAAATTTCCTCAACAATGTTGACTGCTTTCTTCATTTCCATGAAAGGAATAAATGATGCTGAGCATTAAATCGAACTGATAACCCAAATATAAGAATTCCAGCTTGTAATGGGCAACCATTTCTTGGCTCATTTGGAAATCGGTTCATATTTACAAGCTTTCTCGGTGATTGTTCAGAAAAGGCTTACCTGATCATTCTTTTCTGGCTCGTAAAGTTAGGTCATTGTTGCTGATGATGCTACATAGGTGGCACATGTTCATATTGCCCTGTATTTTGGCTTTGCTTGCCTGTCAGCCATCCCACGACACCACCATGGTGAAGAATTGCTTGGAAATTCACCCACACAAGTACGCACTTTTGGGAGCAAGAGAGGGTTTAAAATTTAGATGGAGGACAACTATCATATTAAGGGTCTGCAAGGAATCATCAGTAGAATGGACACAGATGGAATAAATGCTCGTCAAAGAAAAGGTTTGTTGGTCATATATTTCACAGCAAACAATGAGAGTTTCATCAACTCATCAAGTAAAGGATGATTCTTAGAGAACTTCCAGGCATGTGCCAATAAAGCAACTGGGTTTGTAAGCAAAATTCACATTGACCAATAAGGGCTGCATTGATATCAAAGACTAACATTAAGGAATTTCAGTGTGCCTGTTCTACAAATTGTCTGGCTTTTGGAGTGGTCTGCTGACCCCAACTGCACATGTGTAGAACCCCATTCAAACTGGAGAAATGGTGCCTAATTCATAATAAAGCAAAACATGACATAATAAAGCAAAACATGCAGATATGTTCAAGTGATTTAATTTTTGCTATCTAGGCTGCTGTCTCATCAGAAAAGAACATATTCTGGGTCTTCTTCCCCAAATTATAAAAATTACTCATTGCTCTTGTTTTTCATGTAGGCAGAACCTGTAATTCTGGATTTGCGAGACCTCTTTCAACTCATTTATGAACTGAAACAAAGAGAAGAGCTGGAGAAAAAGGCACAAAAAGATAAGCAGTGTGAACAAGCAGTATATCAGGTATCTACATATAACAGAACTGTACAGTGGTATATACAGAACAAAGTGAGAATGGGGAACACTGTGTTAAAACAGTCAAGGAAGAAAGCACAGTGGCTCCTCCCTGCTCCAAGAAGCAAGTGGTTTGAATTATGCACAGTGGTGTCTAAAACCTGTAATATTGATGTCAAGGAGTCGATTTAAAATGCAAAGCATCGATAACACTTAATGGCTTCAATGAGGTGGAAAGATAATCAGTTTATAAGATCAGTTTGTGTGATGATGACTTCTATCACTGTTGCCAGTGGTTAAAAACAGTGGCATTGACTAAGATGAGAACAGTAGCCATTTGAAATGGCCACATTTCCTATAATAGAATTGTTCTTTTAAATATGCAGTTTATGAGATTTAGGATGGGGAGATTTTCAAAACAGATGCGTCTTGCTTCTGAACTTATACCTTCAAATGTGTAATAGGATACAGTACAGGTATGTGTAGAAGTTAACATGCACAATCATGCAACTATCTCTACTCCAAATCTATTAAAATGTGCATTTTCATTGCTTCCCTTTAATCCAAAAATACAGCTCTTGTATATCTGCTGCTTATTTTCTTTCCCTTCTCTCTCTTATCCTCTACTTCCTTTGTGGTAGACAATTTTGGAAGAAGATGTAGAAGATCCTGTTTACCAGGTAATTTCTGAAGCTATATAAAAACAAAGTTTCAGAAATAGGAATATTTTATTTGGCTGTTCAGTAGCTTTGCAGTTATTTAGAAATTTATGTAGATCCAAACAAGGCAGCTGTGAAAACACTAAAATATCTGCAGAATATTGATTTCTAAGCAGTATTTTTAATACTAAACAGAACCCTAAAAGTAGTACATTAAGCATGTCTTGAATACATTTGACTGAAAAAAAGATTTTCTGCAAGGATGCTTAAATTTTTTAGATTTGTGACTACTCATTTCCATACAGAGAGCTGAGAACTATAATCAACTTTATTGCAGACTAGCACTATCTTTAAGGACTTATAACTTCAAAGATAAATACCTACTCTGAATTAATTTCACTGATTTTGAAAGTTAGTTTGAGAGTTGCAGCTATCCAGCAAGCTAAGAAATATTCCAGCTTGGAACAAAGGAAGAGACATTGAGAAATATTCTGATTACTTATGTTTTAACAGTTGCTCAAAAGGCATGAGATGATATAGCTACTCATTCGAACGTTGTTTCATTGTAGCCCTGTGATTTTGTGTTAATTGTGTTTTATCACAGACTGATAGACAGACATTGGTTTGTAAAATCAGACTTTTTGACATTTCTGAGATTTTGCTAATATCAATGTATTTGATAGGATGGATAATTCGGAATTGAAATCTCATAGATAAAGCTGTACTTGTTATAGATTTCCAGGTCTAACACCAAATCATTGAAACATGGTACAGTTGTGACATTAATAGCTTAACAATGGTTAAGAACTTATGAGCACATCCTAGGCTTGTATGTCCCATCCTCCTCCTCTGTCCTGTATGAATTCTTCCTCCCTTGACTTTCTAGTCTTAATTGTGATTTATCACTATGTATACACTGGCACTAATGATAACTATAATTCCTAACTAGGGGTTGAAACCATGATTTGAAGCCAGCTTGCAAAGCCTGCCTGAAGCCAACTTTCAAAGAGGGGGAACTAGTTAGCATTAACTGTGGTTTACCTCAATACACTTTTAAAAATAAACCAAAGGAAAGCAAGGAGGATTTATTCAAATTAAGAGAAGGAAGTGGGCAGCCCTTTAGGACAAATCATGGTTTCCTAGCCATGATTAAGAAATGGTTGTTGCATTACATTTTTATCAGTTCTATCCAAAGCTTCAATGCTGCCATATTTTTGACTAGCAAAATTCAATTCCTTTACAATTATGCCATGTTTCCAAAAACAAGAGACTCATGAAAGTTTAATGTGGTAGAAGAGATATGCTTGAACATTTTTAAGGGTGCAATCCTAACCTGGAACTAGGCTGGCACAGTTAGGCCAGCAAAGTTTGGCTGGCACAAGGGCCACCGTAAAGCGCATTTGGACCACTCTCGGAGTCAGGGAGGTTGGCATACGTCTGTGTGCTGGCCTCTCTGACTCTGAGAGTGGGTTAAATGGTGTCCCTTGTGATGGCCAAACTTTGCTGGCCTAACTGTGCCAGACTAACTCCAGGCTAGGATTGTGCTCTAAAAGTCACTGCACACACCGAGCAACAATGAACAACCTTTGGCCCCATTCCAGAGTTGCATATGATATATGTTCAAAAATATAATGAAAGCTGGACCTTATTGTAAACTGTAAACTGAAAGTTAACTCATTTCACCTGCCCATCTCCCTGCCTCTTTTCAAGCAGGATAAAAATGCCAAATGAAGCCCAGTGGCTTCTTGATCATCCTACAGAAATCTACAGTAACATTCCCAGGAGCTTAAGTGGGACACCATTGAACCTTTGGTCATATGTCTGTGGAGAAATCGGCAGGAAACATAGCCTGCGACAATTAACAAAGTCCTGTATCTCTTTTATTTCTCTTTCATATAAGGAAGACACTTTATATGCCTTTCGGCGAAAGCCAAATGCTCCTTTGCCAACTTGTACTTTGAACCTGTTCCTTTACTGCTTGTCTCTGGTTATATCTTCTGAAGTTCCAAATTGCCTTTTTCTTCTTTCTGTTTCATCTCTGACCTTTCCTCTTTGGCTGCTGATATAATAGTACATTGTGTTTGAGGCTGGACACGAGCCTATCCGTGAGCCTGAAACAGAAGAAAACATTTATCAGGTATATAATTGCTTCATCTGTGTTCTCATTGCCTCCAGCAGTCCATCAAGCACATTCCATAGACCAATGTCCCTGTTATGCATTTTTCATTTATTTAAAAGACATGCCACCCATTTCATACTCATTTAAGTTACCAGTAAATTTTGGACAGTATCATTTCCCTATCAGTGTGTTTCTTATTTAGTTCTTTGTGAATCAATGAGGATTAATTATTTAACTTGGAAATATTCCAAACACTGCATATAATATACACGGAGAGATTAATTTAATTTTCATTGGATGTGTTGTTGATAACTGACCATGTAGTCTGTCACACGCTTTTCAATTTAACTGGTATTCCTTCCCATTGGAGAAGAAGATATTTGTGAGCAGTGTAATATGCATATTCATTGCATATTCTAGAGCAGGGGTTCTCAATTTTTTAGCACTGGGCCCCATGTTTTAGAATGACAACCTGTCTGGGACCCACCAGAAGTGATGCAATGGCCAGAAGTGCCATCATTGAGACATTGTGACGCCAGAGCCTGCTGCTTTCTTGAAAATGCAACAAGAAGTTGGGTTATTTCTCCTTTTCCAATAGCAAAGTGAAGCAGAAAAGGGAAAAAAAAGCCTATTTACAACCTTGACACGAGCAAAAGAACCACATAGCCCTCCACTCCTGTTTTCCAGCATCTCATCTTCTCATATTTTCAATATGTCTACTCTAGGTACTTCGCAACCCACCTAAAATTGGCTTGCAACCCACTGGTGGGCTCTGACCCACAGTTTTGGAACCACCCTTCTGGAGCAGTGGTCTTCAAGTTTTCTCATGCCATGACCCCAATAAATTAATATATAAAGGAAGTATGAGACTGGGGACCCACCGTCAATCCTGACCCCCTCCCGAGACCCTATCTGGCCACCCCCATCTTGTTACTGCCCACTCCCCACCCCTGTTATGTCCTCCAAGCACTGTAGCCAAATATTCTTGTTAGAGAGACCAGAAAACATTACCCTGAAATCTGGCATTAGTGAAAGCTATTTTAGTACAATTTCTAAAAACCTGAGAAGGTCTGGGACACCATCTCCTGGTACCTGAAGAGGTACACCAGATGCCTCCCCCTTTACCTGGTGATGGTCCTCTAGTCCAATGGTCCTCAACATTTTTCATTGCCTTACATTGCTCTGACCCCCCAATTGAGGTTTCGCAACCCCATTGGAGTCGTAAGCCCAGGTTGAAGAACACTGTCCTAGAGCAGCAGTTCCCAAAATCCTACTTGCCGGGGAGGGGGAACTGAGGCAGGGTGGCTGCCCTGACGGTGTTGCAGCGGTTGTGGCACTGTGGGCACCCAGGGGCTTTTCCCCTTACCTGGTTGTGGGGGACCTTTGTAGAACCAGAGGCCTGCAGCTCCCTCCGGAGGCTCTCCAATGCCAGGAAAAACCCCAATTCGCGCTAGGAAGGGCTCTTCTGGTTTTCATGCGAAAACGTTTTACATTCTATAAAATTCAATAGCAGCAATAGATGATAATCCGGTTTAGTAATGTGTGTAATAAATCCTTTATTTAATATCAGACTTCTATGGCTACTTAGAATGGGGATATCTGTAAAAAAAAAAAAGTTACTACGCACAATGAGTTTTTTTGACTAGAAGGTCTAAAGCAGGGGTGTCAAACATAAGGCCTTCAGGCCAAATATGGCCCATGGAAGCTCTTTATCCAGCCTGCATGGTAATTGGGCATCTTTTAGCAGCAGCAACACCTATGCCAAGGCTCACGGAGGAAGGAGTCTTCAGAAAGCAAGGAACACGTGTGTGTGTGTGTGGGGGGTGCCTAGGTGCTAGGAGAACCCAATGGTCATGTGGGCCACCATTTCAACAGCACTGTTTCTGCTGAGCCATCACTTCACAAAGCACCTCTCGGTTGCTGAGTGCCTTGGACTCCTTAGCAGACGCGGCACTGCTAGAAGGGCGGCCTGTGTGGTAATTGGGCTCTCCCAAATTTTGAAAATAGAATCAAGATTTCCATACTTTCGCTTCCCTGTCAGTTACAACCACCGAGTTGCTGCGTAAGAGAAGTTTCTTGCCATCATCAACACTAATGATTTCAGTTCCACAGCAAGTGCCATGAATGCTGTTTGGCCTGCTTTATGAATTGTGTTTGCTTCCCCTGGTCTAAGGCCCTTCGTCATCCTGAGCTACAAGCCCTTGAGCCCCAGAAGGGACCCTGTTGCATGGGGCTTTTCCTGACCTTGTCCTGCCTTTCTGACATTTGCTCCATTCCTTCTGTCCTTCCTTCAAACCTTCTTTTTCTTCAGCCCACCCCCCACCCCTCTGCATCTTCAGCCCCTCTGGTTGTCTTCCCTTTTCCTCCTCTTCCCCAGCTGCTACCTCTCTCCAGTCCACCCTGGGCTCCTTTTCCTCAGCCACTTGCTCATTTTGCTGCCACTTGACTTCTCTTTCTGCCCCTCTATCCCCATTCCATCTGTTCTTAAGCCTAGTCCTCTCTACCAGCTCCACTCCCTCCAAATCAGCTGCCCTGGACCAGCTGCCTTCCTCTCCTGGTAGCTCAACGGCACCTTGTAGGTGCCTTCACTTACATCACTAGTAGGTGCATTGGAGTTAGATAGCCATAACTGCCTCATGTGAGCCAGATGGTTCTGCAGGGGCCTTCACAGTGATACACACAAGTTTGCAAAAACTCAGGTTTAGTGACTGCAATACAATTGTATTACCCTTGTACCTCTGAAATAAGCTCAGACAAAGGCTTGGGATGAAGAGCGATTTTATTATCATAATCAGCAACACCTGCAGCAGGGCATAAACAATGTAAAAAGCTATTCAGCCGGTGCAGAACTGAGGGGACCCATGTTGGCCCCTGTTTCAGGCATAGGAGGGGGCACAGGACTCTGCAGCAGATTCTGCCGCCATCCCTGTCCCCTTCCCAGGCCCTTTGGTCCTGCCCTTCCTCCTCCCAGTTCCGCCTTCCTCCGCCCTGACAGATGGTTCCACCACTCAGCACCAGTGCAGCACCAGTATTGGTCTCAGCACCGGCGCAGCAGGCTTACCACAGGCGGAGACATGCCTTACGGCATTCACACAATGTTGCCCTGGCATAAGATGAAGTTGTTTGTCTTACAAATGTGGACCTGAAATGGATATGTAAGCCACTAGCCATGTTCAAAATGTTGAACAAACATCTTGCTTGTTCATTTCATCTAAAAGTTGGGGATTATTTGCACCTTTGATTTGTTTGATTTCAATGGGGCGTTTGCAGAAATGTCAGTTAGAATGACTGGACATCTGCCCAAAGAGCTGGGCCTACAGGGAGCACCTCTGAAATGTGCTGGAGCTGGCAGGAAATATATACCTAGGGCCTGAATGCTGCTTCTGATTTCAGTAAGGGGGCATTTGCTACAAAAAAAAGTGTCACTTTTTGCACAAGCCCAGCAATAGGCACTTAGCACTTCAGGCAGGGCCGGCTCTAGCAGCAGCAAGGCCCAATGTGGGGCATTCCTGCGGGGCCCCCAACCCTCTCTGTGGGGGGCCCCCATTCACCAAGAAGAATGCTGTTCGTGCCAAGCAGCAGCGCGGTCCAATGTGGGGCATTCCTGTGGGGGCCCCAACCCTCCATGCGGGGCCCTCCACTCACCAAGAAGAGCTCTGTTCGTGCCCCGTGCAAAGCATAGCATATGGAAGTAGTTGGTGGTGATAACATCACCGCCATCTGCTTCCAGGTGGCCCATTTTGGGCTGTGCAGAGGCAGGTAGGAGAGACCAAGGTAAAGTTGCTCTGCTCACCCCACTAACTTACAGCCCATAGAAATCCCACCTGCAGCCACCGGCAATATGCTCGCCCTGCTAGTTCGGGGCCCCCTGAAGCGCCGGGCCCGATGTGATGACATTGGTCACATTGGCTTAAAACCAGCCCTTACTTCAGGCTGTTAGATACAACTCCCTTTGTTGTTTTACCTGAATCCTAATTACATTTTTTGTTTACCTCCACAGGTCCCTACTAGCCAAAAGAAAGAAGGTGTTTATGATGTGCCAAAAAGTCAACCTGTAAGTGTAAGTATAGAGGACACATAGCAGGAGTAACAAGTTTCCGTGAGTTCTTTAACCCACAGGTCTGAGTAACATATTTTGCTTATTAGTTATTAAACATAGGATATTTTTGAACATATTCATAATGCTTTCTTGCTTGGCACATACACTAGCAAGAAAAAAAGCTCTACAGATATTCCTCGTTCATGCATAGACACACCATTCACTATGTCCTGACTACTTCATTTGTAATTCAAGATAAAAAATTTTAACAGACCAACCCACCGTAACTCCCTGGACGGTGATGCAGTGGCGCCAACATTGCATCTGCTGTATCCTGCAGGGGAGTTTTGGCATGTTGAGGCATCTGTGGGGTAAGGGAATATTTGTTCCCTTGCCCTGGGGAAGGCTCTTGCTGGCCTGATGGAACTAGTCTGACCTGCTAGTCTGACTAGTCTGATTCATATTTAGAGCTTCCATTGTCTAAGGTTTCTTTTTGATTTAGAGATAATGCATTTCTCTCTCCCAGTTTAAACAGAAGAATGTGTATTAGTAGATCTGTATACAGCAGTTTAGTAACTACTATGCACCGGTGACCATGCAGAAAAGAAGTCTGGATTCCATGATCTGCAATCTTTGATCTATAGCTCACTTCTCAGTTTCTATCCCAGCAGTTGGGATATGTCTTTGGTAATTTCGGGCCAATATCTGTCTGTGTTGATCCATAAGGGTGGGTCAGGCCCAGGAAAAAGAAGAGGATTTGTTTGGCATCACTGCCACCTAACCCACCCACTTCCTGGTCCTGGTCCAGTCTCCTGGACCCCATTCCCCCATTCCTTCCTCGTTTCACCTCCTCCCTGTCTCCCTCCTGCCCTGCCTTACCTGAGGCACCAGGCATCTGAGGTCCATCATCATGCCACTTCTGGTGGTGACCAGGCTGCACTTTCTGGCAGAATCATGTTTGTGGGAGCCAGAAAGTGAACTAGGCCAGCAGAACATGCATTCCATCGGCACAACACATGGTTAGACTTTGGCCCGAAATTACCGAAGACATTATGGCCCATATCGCAACTGTTGGGATAAAAACTGAGAAGTGAGCTATAGATTGTAGATCATGGAATCCAGACTTTTTTTTTCTGCATGGTCACCAGTGCATAGTGGTTATTAAATTGCTGTATACAGATTTACTAATACACATTCTTCTGTTTAAACTGGGAGAGATAAATGCATTGTCTCTAAATCAAAAAGAAACCTTAGACAATGGAAGCTCTAAATATGAATCATACAGCCAAACTGGTATGCTGTTTTCCTACAAAATTAAAAATATGGAAATGAGGCACATATTAAAATCTATAGAATATTTGGTTCCCTTTTCAGTTTTATTGCTCTTTTTCCTTACCCACAGGTCTCTTTGTCTCTAAGATGCTTGCTTTCATTTTGCCCAATTTATTGCTTTCACTATTAGATAACTGTCTTAAAATTCAATTTGTGGCCAAATTACCCAGTTTCCTCGACCTGATTTAGATATCCAAGGACACTTACTTTATTAATAGTAGACCTCGCTCACACAAATGTCTGAATGACTTTGTCTAAATGGCTTAAGCAACAGAGAAGGATTTTCTTCTCCCGATTCACTGGACTGAACCTGCAGCTGATTTAAAACAGCACTCATTATCATTTTGGGGAGGTCAGCATTGGCAATCCTATTCTCCTGCCCTGCTGCAGTATATGGATGTGCTATTAAATCTTCTAGACAGTATAGGAATTGGGGAGTGAAAATAAATTGTGTATACCTACCACAAACATGTCTGCTGCAAAATGAATTTGGAATCTATGTTAAATCTTTATGTTACGCCTTTTCCACATCCTTTCTATGGTGGCGATGACCAGCCCTCCCTGGCCCTTTGACCACCAATTCCAGACGAAGCTTCCTGCTATAGGTCAATTTGGAATACATGAGTGAACACAGATAAACAAAGCAGGCTTTGTCCAAATGGTGAATTTTAAATGACTGGTGCGCCTCTTGAATATTGCAGTTTGCTCACCATGTGAAATTAAACCTTGTCTAAATGCAAGCTTCGTAATGAGCTCTTTTTGTCATTTTTTTTTCCACAAGCCTTTCCATTATACACACATGTCAGGTTCTACTTGTCATGGTGTTTTTTAGCAACAGGAGGCAAACCGTAAATACCCTTCACTAAGCCTGTCACTCAAGTCACAATAAAACCTAATCTTCCCATCATCGTGTCCAAAGTATCTGTTTACAATTTTATGAAGGCTTTCAAACAAATCATCACATTGCTATATAAAGATGTATCCCTCCCCTTTCCCCCACTATTCCCCATTGCCTGCAATTGATTAGTCATGTTTCCCTGGGCAGAGTAAGTGTCAACGGTTTGCAAATCAGGATATTAGGACTCCATCCAAACTGATTGTGATTTGAATAGGTGTAGGCCCTCTGAAAATTTTATGCCAGCTAAGCTTGGCTTCATTTAGTTCTTATACTTCATTAATAATACTAGTATAGTTACTATTATGAATGAGTTTAGAATATGAAATATGCAAAGCATATTTTTATGGCTATAGGTTTAGCAGGAATGTAGGGTTGGAAGTCAATCCTATGGACTCTTGTGGTACACTCATACCACTGACTCCAGATGTCAGAAAAATGCCATAAGGCACTATAATGCTGGTGGCAGGATCATACCACCAGCATTAAGGCACCACCAAGAGGACCCAGCACTGAGTATCTACGCAGCTTTGGAGCAACCAGCAGTCAGTGTAACCGGCAGTGAGCTTTTTCAGGGTGGGGGGGGGAGGCAGAGAGGGGGCCAGAGGCATTTCTAGACAAAATTGCGCCCATGGCAAACAATGAAATTGTGCCCCCCCCCGCGCAACATCATGACGTCATGACGTTGCGGGGTGTGGCTTCTGCGCCATGTGTTTATGTCTGTTTGTGTGTGTGTGTGTTGGCTCTACAAACCGGTGCGTGCATAGCCTCAGTGGCTGCTGGAGGAGACCAGACCACAGGGAAGGGGGGGAAGCCAAGCCAATCTTTTTTCCTTCCCTCTCGTCCGAAAATCGCAGGTTTTTTGTTTTTTTCCTGGAAGCGCGTGTGAATATGCGCACGTGCTTCTGGAGCAAGATGCGCTTTTTCCCGTTAGCAGAAGTAATCAGAAAAAAAAAAAAGACAAAAAATCCCCCCCCCCGTGAACACAAGTTTCAGGGTCTTGCTGGCTGTATTGAAGGGGGGGGCTGGAGTTGGTGTTGGAGAGGATTTAAAAAGGGGTTGGAATCCTTTTTGGAACTGCTTTGGTTCTAAAAGACGCTGGTATATTATTTCACGGAGTGGTGGTTGGGGGGGGGGCTGACATGCTGGGAGAGGCAGGGCTTCATTTCTGCCTGTGTGTGGCTGGGGCGGAGTGTGGCGGAGTATTTATTTTTATGAATGGTCCCAACTTTCATTGGCCGCAGGTGGGGGGTGGCTGGCCAGCTTCTGATTGGCAGGAAGTGGCTATGTAAACCCCAACAGGCGCCCTCCCACGCGCCCTCCCCCTTCGCTTTTTTGCTGGGTGATTCCTGGAAGTGTGGAGAGGACTGTTGGTCAGGAGGATGGGAAAGCGCACTAGTCCCCGCCTATCCCTGCCGCAGAAGAGGGAAGTGAGGTTGGGTAAGGTGATCCTGGGCTTGCAGGGAGATCCCGCCGGCCTCCAAGAAGACACAGCGCACGTTTAACCTCTCGTCGCCCAGAGAGCGGAAGGGATGGGGCTGGCGAGGCTTTTCCAGGCTGGCCATTGGGGAATCACATCCCCCGCCTGCCCACCTACTGTTGCTGTGAAGAGGGGGGGAGAGCGAGACCCTCCCCTCCCCCGCAGGCGCACAGCCACCGCTCTGACGCCGGTTGCTGCTTTAACTTTGGGATGCAACATGTGTAACGCTCTGATTCCCGGCTGGGAGGAACCACGCACCCATTGGTGGGGGTGGCGCCCATGGCTCGTGCCATCTGTCGCACCCCATACCCTCCGCCTAGAGAGGGGGCAGAATGAGGTGGGGGGAAGCTACGGAGGGGATGGAACAACCCTGGGCGAGGGTGGAGATGGTTAGGCTGGAGATGGGAGCATAGGATTCTGCTGCTGAATCCTATGCTCCTTCCCAAACCACGGATTCCCAATCCATGTAACTAAGTGAATCCATGTAGCTATTATTTATAATAGCTAAATAAAATGGAATCACTATTTTTTTAACTTTAATTTTTGTTTTTAAAGAAAAGATGGTGTTGTAAGCAGATGATCCCCCCAGGAAAAACATGCAAAATAAACCCTATTATACTGATGCCTTTGCACGATGGGTATCACAGAATGGGTAGCACAGTGTGGTTTGTTAGGGAATCCCTAGTGATTTTAATGGCACAGCTTTTACAGGAAAGGTGAGTTACTTGTCACTTGGCTCCAAAGTTTCTGTTCATGGTGTACAAAAGGCTATTATTAAAACAGCACCATTGTAACTGGAGCATTTATAAGCAAACAGGATGCTGCTTCTACCATCTCCTGTGCTACCTGTGCTAGCAGCCTTGTGTCATGCTCTATATGATTGCATGGAATGTTGCTAGGTGATCTCTAACAATGTACATCTTGCTTTATGTCACTTGCACTTGATGAGTCACACTGTCCTCTCTCATCCTATGCCTACCTTGTTTTTTGTTTTGTTTTTGGTTTTTGTACCTGGGATCGAAAAGCAGCATCCAGATGGCATTCTGGGAAGCATCTGTGTGCATTACCCTCCAGCAATGTCTACAGCTTGCTTAAGCAAAGCCGGAAACTTATTCTGTGTTCCACCTGGTTATTTTATCAGTCCATTAGTAAGGCATTATATTTCCTTGGAGTATGTATAGTCATTGTTGGATGGCTGTTGATTTCACAACAGATGTTTCCACAAATGATGTCCTTTCCAACTATTGAAATTACTCACAAAACACCAATATTTTTGAAACATGTTCATTAGAAAAATTGATTTGTGGATCCTTGAAATCAACTTTTCTAGTTGATCCAAAAATTAATTTGTGCCTTCCAGTTGATTCTTTTAAAGGCAATACTTACTCCATATCTTGACACTATCTCCATATGTGTTTTTAATCCTTTACAGTACATCTGCATACCATAACTCCTTTACAGTATAATTCCCATCGAAGTCAGTCCTTCCCACCTTAGCACAATCGAGAGCTTTTGTCATCAGGCAAACAGTAGTCTGAATCTGGAGCATTGCAGGGGCAATGGCTAAAGGCCATTTCCTCATGCCATGGTCCTGATCCAGGTCACTCCCAGTTTTTATAGAAGAACTGCACACACCAGGACCAATCATGCCATTAATGTAGTATAATGTGTAGTTTGGACCTGTCCTCCTGTTCTTGTGCATAGCTACCTCCAATAATAGCTACTGCCTGCTTTAGAAGAGCTCCTTCTTCCCAGCAGGTACCTGGCCAAAGGAAACTGGGAAATGGGCTTTTTCTTTGGCTCATTATTTCTCTTAGCAAAAGCGATTCCAAGTCTTTAAATACTTTTATGCTGCAGCTTCAAAAGGCTACAGCCCTAGATCACTCTCTGTCTTGTCCCAGACTTCTGATTCACAAGGAAAAAGGAGGATTTGTCTCTACTATCAGCACTATCATCCTACCTCAAATGTCCCTTTGTACAAGTGCAACAATAGCTCTCATTACACCTCTGCCCTGTGCATTAAATCCTTACTCCATCCCAGATCAATCCCTTGTTATTATCTGGCATATTTCCCAGTTATGCTGCAGTCTTTAACTTGCTAAAGCTTCCGTGATTACACAGGGAAGCTGACAGCAGGGCAATCGTTGATTTAATTTTCCTGACTGGGACCATAATGCAGAAGGATATCATATATGATTGGTAGGCAAAAATAAATAAATACCCTGTGGATTTTCTTTGTGACATAATCACCAAAAAGGGGATAAATAACATTGCAAGGTAATTCCTTCACATAATTCAAGGATGATTGAAGAAGTCAGAGCGAATCTGATAAATAAAAAATAGGTAATTTTAAATATATTTGTAAGTGTTTTGTAGACCAAATAAGGGTAAATATTAAGCTACTTGGTGCTGTCTTAATTCTTGGGCTCTTATCTCGCATACAGTGTGTGTAGCGTGCAGAGGGCTAACTGTCTCCATTACTAGTTCAAGTTTAAATAAACACACTCAGTCATCAAGACACTTGCTGTCATTTTCCAAAATTTATGGCTGTTCCTGTAGCATAAGCTTCTGAAAACTTCATTTTGTTCCCAAATTGCTTATCTTGCTTTTTTAACTGATAGAGTAAGTGGCCTTGTTTGCATTGAATATAAACATCTTTCATAAAATGATTTTCCAAAGCCAAAGTGAAATGAGGCAAAGCTGTTGAAGCTTTTGGAAAGGACCTTTGGGAAGGTTCTTCTTTCATGTTCTGTGAGTCTTGTACAGTTCCCAAGCCAAAGGGAGAGTAAAAGGGATATACGTTCTAACCATCAGGTGGTTCATACATAGGGGATCTTGATAGGGATCTCATAGGGAGATCTTGCACTTCTTCTTTTCCTGCTTCAACTTACGATTCTGTTTGTTCTGTGGATTCTCATGTCAGTGGTAGCATCAAGGGGCAGATCTTCCTGGGCACATGAGAGGAGACCATGGCATTATGCTAACTTGGGAAGGAACAGGCAAGTCTGTGTAGCATCCTAACTAAGTTAGGCAGCAGCAGCTTAGTGCAGGGCAAGGGGATGAGCATTCCCTTGACCCACGGTAAGCTGCAGACAGCCCAATAGCAGGTGCAAATCTGAGCAGGCTGCAGTAGCCCGAATCAGGGCCACGCAGCACAAAGATGAGGATTTGGATCTGGCATAACTACCGGACCTGGAGTCCTCCCTCCTCCCCAGGCCGCCCCACCTGTGGAACTGCCCTCCCCCCTTGGCCCATTCCACCTCCTTCCCTCCCACCCAGAAAAGCCCCCATGCTGGCCGAACCTGCCTGGCGCAGGGGTGGTTTATCTACTGCTTTCCATGGCGTCCATGGGACAACACTGCTGCCTCCGTCAGCCCGGCGTTGATTTGTGTACAGCCCAATCCTAATCAACATTTTAGGACTGATGCAGCTACAATGCAGCCCTGAGGTAAGAGAACAAGTGCAGAATGTAGCACATGCCCCATCAGCCTGGCTGCATCAGTGCTGGAAAGTTGGTTAGGGTTAGGTGTTAGGGTTAGGTGTTAATGTCATCATATGTGGAAGAACTAGTGCTGAATCTTAAACAGGTTTGGTTTTAACTCTTGTGTTTAACAAGTGTTCCCCTATGTGACCAAACATGTTCACTCAATAGTTTTATATCTTCAGCACTGTCAAGAGGAAAAGAGTGTCACTTCCTTACTGTGAGAATATTTTAAACATTTTTGTGAGATTTAGACATTCACATTATGGGAAGAGATTTGTCCTTCCTTCCACCTTGAACAAGCATTTGCTTATGGACAAATGCTATCTAACTCCCTGTGTGGGGATGCAACGGCGCCTGTGCAACTTCTGCTGCATCCCATGGGGGAGGTTTTGCCGCTGGAGATCTCCTTTGGCTAAGGAAACATTTGTTCGCTTGCCCCAGGGTAAGTTCCTGCAGCCTCACAATTGCTGGAGCAACTCTGTTTTGTCTCAGAAAGGTGGATCAGATCCAGGAAGGGGGTTGGGATTCAGTGTGCATGCTGCTGCTGATCCTATCCCCTCCTGGGCCCAATTTGCCCTCCTCCCTGCCCCATTCTGCCCACCCACTCCCAAACCTTAAAACCTCTGCCCCATTTCATCCCATGTGAAATCTGCTCCGACAGGTCTTTCTCAATTCACTGGCTCTAGCAAGAAGAATCAGGCCTTCTCACCAGTGCTCTGGCAGCATGTGCTGCCAGAGCATACTTTATGGTTGCTTTGCAGCAGCTCGTGCCAACAGAATGTACATTCCACTAGTGTGGCTGCATGTTAGGATTGAGCTGTTAATACAAGATGAAAAGCATACTCATTAAGATAAATCTAAGGATTTAAATGCATAGTTCTTTTGTATATCATCTTGAAAGGAATAAGATAATAAGGCTTGGCAAAACTTTGAATGTGAGAAAATTATAATGTCAAGATTGTGTAAAATGCTATACATCCTCTCAATTTGAATATGGCACATTTCAGAACCATAAAATGGTATTTTGCTTGCACTGACTCCAACTTTTTAGAACTTTTTCTGCAAAGGGGGGACTACAAGCTGCTAGTTTATGCAAATGTAATATTAATTTGCTATACATGAAATTTTTAATAGCCTTTTAAAAATAGACTATTATATGAATATATATGAATGATACGAATATAGCAGAATAAGTAACATAGGTATACTCTGTCATTAGGCTTTATTGTAGAAACAGAGGTGTTCCTGGGTTTGTTCACTAGGAATCTATCTTGTGCAAACTCTTGAAGAGCTCCTCTTCTCTAGGGCTTGTGCAGGAGAAGTTTCCAGTTGACTTATCACAGTGGAGACATGCCCCTGTGAATAAGACCTTAGATCAGTGATGGAAAACCTTTTGGACTTGGTGTGTCAAAGCTTTGGAAAATGCTTAACTTGACTCTGCTGGCGAATCAATCCCCCTCCCAAACAAAAGAGAAACAGTTCTTTATATTCATGTATTTAAACAAAGCCACTGCCCGAGCCACCGCGAGGACCCACCCCCTCGCAACCAGCTCCTCCCCTCCTCGCCCAGTTCCTCCCGCCTCCCCCCCTTCCCAAACAGGCTTACCGGTGGCCAGTGTTGCTGGAGTGCTAGCTGGCCACCCGCTCACATTGGGACCTACGTCACAATCTCCTTGTCAGGTAGCAAAATCCCAGGGTGTTGGCAACACACACTTTGGGAACCACTGCCATAAGCCTTTTCATGTTAGAAAAGCCCTTGGAAGGAGCACAGCTTCCATAAGAACATAAGAAGAGCCCTGGTGGATCAGGCCAAAGGCCCATCTAGTCCAACTTCCTGTATCTCACAGTGGCCCACCAGGTGCCTAAGGGAGCTCAGTAGACAACAAGATGCTTGCATCCTGTTGCTACTTCCTTGCACCTGGCATTCTGAAGTAGCCTACTATTAATGTATGGAGGTTGCACCACCCATCATGGCATGTAGCCCACAATGGACTTTTCCTCCAGAAATCTGTCCAATCCCCTTTTAAAGGCATCTAGGCTAGATACCATTACCACCTCCTGTGACAAGGGGTTCCATAGCTTAATTACTTGCTGGGTAAAAAAGTATTTCCTTTTATCTGTTTTAACAATCCCAACACTCAATTTCAGTGGATGTCCCCTGGTTCTGGCATTGTGAGAGAGGGAAAAGAACATCCCTTTATAACTTTATCCCTCCCGTGCATGATTTTGTATGTCTCAATCATGTCCCCCCTCAGACGCCTTTTTTCCAGACTGAAAAGCCCCAGATGTTGCAGTCTTTCTTCATAAGAGAGGTGCCCCAGCCCAATAATCATTTTTGTTGCTCTCTTCTGCAACATTTTTGTTGCTCTCTTCTCTTTTCCAGCTCCACTATGTCCTTTTTGAGATGTGGTGACCAGAACTGTACGCAATACTCTAGATGTGGCCTTACCATCGATTTGTACTATGGCATGATATTGTTGGCTGTTTTATTCTCAGCCCCTTTTTTAATTAACCCAAGCATAGAATTAGCCTTCTTAATTGCTGCTGCACACTGGGTCGACACCTTCATCGAGTTGTCCACCACCAGCACCCCAAGATCTCTCTTTTGAGCTGTCACAGACAGCCCCGAATCCATTAGCCTATATGTGAAGTTTTGATTTTTTTGCCCCAATGTGCATCACTTTACACTTGTCTACGTTGAAACGCATCTGCCATTTTGCTGCCCATTCCCCCGACTTGAAGAGATCCTTCTGGAGCTCTTCACAATCCCCTCTGGTCTTTACCACCCAGAAAAGTTTTGTGTCATCCACAAACTTGGCCACTTCACTACTTATACCTGTTTCCAGGTCATTTATGAACAAGTTGAAAAGCACTGGCCCCAAGACAGATCCTTGGGGCACTCCGCTTTTCACCTCTCTTCATTGTGAAAATTGCCCATTGACCCCCACTCCTGGCCCTCAACCAATTCTGAATCCATAAGAAGACCTACTATACCCTCTTATTCCCTGACTGTGAAGTTTCCTCAGCAGCCTTTGGTGGGGGACTGTGTCAAACGCCTTCTGAAAATCCAGGTATATGATATCTACAGGTTCACCCACATCCACGTGCCTGTTGACCTTTTCAAAGAATTCCAAAAGGTTCATGAGGCAAAAGTTACCCTTCCAGAGGCCATGCTGACTTTCCTTTAGCAGTACTTGTTCCTCTACATGTTTTAGGATTTTATCTTTGATGAGGCTTTCCACCCTCTTACCTGGAACAGATGTTAGGCTGACCAGCCTGTAGTTTCCAGGGTCCCCCCTCCTCCCTTTTTAAAAGATTGGCATGACATTGGCTATCGTCCAATCCTCTGGCACTGTGGCTGTTTGAAGGGACAAGTTGCATTCCCTAGTGAAGAGGTCGGCAACTTCATTCTTTAGTTCCTTGATAACTCTTGGGTGTATACCATCTGGGCCTGGTGACTTATTTATATTTAATTTATCAATTTGATCTAAAACATCTTCTTTAGTAATCATTATCTGACTTAATTCCTTAGTTAGGAAATGCCGTCCGGGCAGCGGTATCTGCCCAAGGTCTTCTGTGAAGACAGATGCAACAAATTCATTTAAATTCCCTGCAATCTCCAAGTCCCCTTTAATCTCCTCTTTCCCTCTCTCACCATCCAGCAGGCCAACCACCTCTCTGGCAGGTTTCCTGCTTCTAACATATTTGAAGAAGCTTTTATTGTTCCCCTTTATGTTGCTGGCCATGCGTTCCTCAAAGTCTTTCTTGGCCCCCCATATCACCCTCTTACATGTCTTCTGCCAGAGTTTATGTTCTTTTTTATTCTCTTCATTTGGGCAAGACTTCCATTTCCGGAAGGAAACTTCCTTGCTCTTTACAGCCTCTCTCACTTTATTCGTCAGCCATGCAGGCACCCTCCTGGACCTAATTGAGACCTTCTTTCTTTGTGATATACACATCCGTTGGGCCTCTACTACCGTTATTTTAAACAGCCTCTATGCAGCCTGTAGAGAGTGGACTCTTTTTACCTTCCCTTTCAATTTCTTTCTAACTAGCCTCCTCATCTGAGGGAAATCTGCCCTTCAAAAGTCAAGGGTTCTTGTGTGAGATTTGCTCTGTACTCTTTCCTGGACATGCAAGGCGAAAACAATCACAGCATGGTCACTGCTCCCCAATGGCTCAGTAACATTGACACCCTTAATTAGGTGCCAAGTACTACTCAATATTAAATCCAGAATCACCTGTCCTCTGGTGGGCTCCATGACTAGCTGCTCTAAGGCACAGTCATTTAACGTGTCAAACATGTCTCTCTTTCTTGACACCAGTTGACCCAGTCAATATTAGGATACTTGCAATTCCCCATGATTACAACCCTGTCTTTCTTGGTCACCACCCTGATTTGTTTCCACATTTCAAGGTGAAGGGGACCTTCAATATTAATATTTGATCGTCCTCCAGATCAAGAACTTGTTTTTGATCTGGAGGACGATAGCACACCCCAACTATTACATCACTCATTTGTCCTGGTAGTTTAACCCAAAGTGACTCTATGGTGGAGTCAGGCCCACCTTCAATTTCTACTCTGCTGGATTCTATCCCTTCTTTGACATAGATGGCCACCCCACCGACGCCCTTCCCTGTCCTTCCTAGGGAGTTTATAGCCTGGGATTGCAGTATTCCATAGGTTCTCTGCATTCCACCAGGTTTCCGTTATGCCTGCTATATCAATGTTTTCCCTAGCCACCAAACATTCCAGTTCCCCCATCTTTGCTCGGAGACTTCTGGCATTTGCATAATAACACCTATAAAGGGGGTTCCCTAAGGAGGGACTCTTATTTGATCCATTTACCCCGCCTCTCTTTCTCCTGGAGCAACTGTCACTTACTTCCATATTCCTCAATAAATTCTTCTCACTTAGGCATCAGTGACCAAACATTTTGCCTCTCTCTCAGCACCTAACCTGGTGTAAACCAGTACAGGATTCCCTCTACCTCCATTTCTCCCCTTTCTCCCTTGCATTTGCTCATTTGCAAAAAGAGTCTGCAGTGTTTCCCAGCAGCACTGCCAGAGAAGGGCAAGTGTAATGGTATTGTTGGTAGAATCCTTAAAGAGAATTCTAGAGGAAATGATGTACTCATTTCTTTGTAGCACAAATCTCAGGGTCTATTAGTACGTATTAAATATAAATTACATTGGCAAGCAGGCTGTGCCAGGTCTCACGGGCATGAGTAATGTGGCTCAGCTTTATAAAATACATGTCGACACTTGCAAATGTATATGTATGTATTTGCCGTGTGGCCACTCATTCTCATTAACCAGTGAACTGTTTCCAGAAGGAAGAAGCAAGCCTTTGTGGTTGAAAGCTCTAAATAGAAAATTAAAAATAGCATATAACTGTGAAAATTCACAGCAAGCGTTGTAATTTAGTTTGGGATTTGAATTAATCATCTTTGTATAATGTATGTTGTAAGGAGTTTTCACGGAAATGTATTGTTGAAAGGGGCCCCCAATCTGGTGCTCCGAAGCAGAAACCACAAGTAAGTGTGTGCGCATCAGTGCACCTCCTGGCACTAAACAAAAAGGGTGTGAAGCGTTTCCATTTTATAAATCAATCTGCACATATTTTTTTTTGTTTATGGTTGACAATTCAGCATTTAAAATGAAAAGGTTAAAAAACGATCCCATTAAACATGAAGATAACCTCCCCGACCAAGCCTGAGGAAGATCAAAATTTCCACTATCCCTTCCCTTCCCCTGTCCCTTCCCACAAAAGAAGGTATACAAGTGCTTTCATACTTGATCTGATATCCTTCATAAAAACCAGAGCATCTTTATTAAGCATCTGTGTCTTTGATAGCGTGAAAAGTCTTCCATTTGTTTTGAAGCATTTTTATTAGTTCAGGAAACAGCACAGATGAAGACAGATAGCACCAATGTACAAAAATAGTTTAACTAAGTTGCTGTAGTTTCTAGATTGTGTGCCCATCTGGAACAAGGAACTATTTTCTTATTCCTTTGCTATATGAATCACTTCGAGAACTTTTTTTGGTGAAAAGCAATATATAAGTATTGTAAATATTAATAAGTTCCACCTCTTTGCCCAATTCTTGACCTTGACCAACCTCTGACACTGCTCCAACATTTACCCTTTGAGATTAAACATGCTGCCCATCCAAGAGTCGTGTAATGCCTAAATTCTGCTGAAATCAGAGATGGGCAGCGCAATCCAATGCAGCCTGTTGCATCGATGCTATGTCATAGCGATGATGATCGGCACCCCCGCGTTGGCGCTAGAGCAACGGGGCCAGCGTGAAGGAGGTTCCGTGTCCATACGGACATGGGATTGTTGGGACATGTGCGGGCTTGAGAATCGGCCATAAGATCGCATCCTAAGCCTGCCCGAGAGGCCGCGTGGCCCCAGTTTGGGCAGCACAGTCTCCTTGAATCTGCACCTGCTGTTTAGCAGGTGCAGATCCACGGAGCGTATAGGGGAGGCTAGAGCTGCCCCGCAGCAAGGGAGCATTTGGCAAGGGAGTGCTCTCCTAAATAGCACTGGATATGGCACTGACCTGTTCGTCGGCCTTGCCATTTCAGAGCTGCTTAGGATAGCTCTTAATCATATGCAATGATAGGTTAGACCGTATCCATTGTTCTACAAACCTTGAAATCAATTTTTTTTTGAAGAACAGTAATGAACTATATAAAATAATTCTCATATCCTGGCTTCTAATTAGGGGCACCTAAATATCTTATTATAGGGACGTGGTGGCACAGCGGGTTAAACTGCTGCTGCTGGGCTTTCCGACCGGAAGGTTGGGAGTTCAAGACTGCGCGACGTCATGAGCTCCCGTTGCTTGTCCCAGCTCCTGCCAACCTAGCAGTTCGAAAGCACCTAAATGCAAGTAGATAAATAGGGACCACTTTGGTCGGAAGGTAACAGCGTTCCATGCGCTACGGCATATAGTCATGCTGGCCACATGACCACAGAAGCTTGTCTTCGGATAAAACGCCAGCTCTACAGGCTTTGAAATGGAGATGAGCACCGCCCCCTACTAAAGGTAAGGTTTCCCCTAGTCGGTTACAACTAGACCATTCGGTCATGGGGAAACCTTACCTTTAAATATCTTATGGCCCAATCCAATCTGGGCCAGGCAATGTTGATGCACCTCTATTGCTGGTGCGGAAGACTGGAGCCTTCCCACCATCACCAGCTGATCCAGAGCCACCCTGCCACCCAAAGTAAGGGGGCTCAGGGGGCAAGAGGGATGAGAGAGGGCAGAACAGGGCAGAGAGTGAAATGACACAGCAACAGAGGGCAGCAACAGGGCAGAGGATGGGCACACCAGGTCCAGGAAGGGGCAGGTCAGCAGTGGCCACCAAATCCAACCCCCTTTCATTTACCCAATCCCATGGCACTGATCCACTCAGACCAGTGCCAGCTATTTGGTTGACGTAGGTCTGGATAGACCACCTCATGCTGTGGAGGCTTACCACTGGACAAGGGGACAATTGTTCCTTTAGCCAGAGGATATGTCCGCAACTGCTTAGTATCCATTTTGGTGTTATTGCATAAGTGAAAGGGGGAGAATAGTTCTTAGCCATGGCATCTAAAAATAATAATGTAAATGAAGGAGATATAAACATTTAAGACAGAGGGTGCTTTATAATGATTCCCTGAAATATCTACTAGGTTTAGAACCCTGTCCAAAACCACATCTATTAATACAATTTGTATTTAGAAGTACGTGACCACAGTGTAGGAGAAGCTTAGAATTAACCCTGCTAGAAATCAACTTTAGTAGAATAGATCTAAATGGATCGATACATGTTTGATTTTCTGAGGAAGTCCTTTTGAAGCCAGTCAACAAGTGAGCTGGAATGTTTAATGCTCCCTTGAATAGCTTGTGTTCCACATCAAAGAATTTTAGCTCTACCGCTTACAAATACATTTACCCACCATTCAGAAATCATTACGAGTAGTAAAGTGATCTGACCCGAACATTCCTCTGAAAGTGATGAATGTTAAAACTCTGAGGGATACGCAGTTCATTCATAAATATTTGCACTTGTATCTTTCTACACCGTTAAAGTTATATCCATGATGATGATGATAAGTGTACATCCCACCATTCTCCAAGGTTGTCAAACATATTAGAACTGTAAAGCAACTAAAGCAACTATTCTGTGCTTTATCTCCAATGAAAAGGGGGAAGCATTTTGGATCAGCCCCCTACCCCAATATGTTCCTAACAGCTTAGGAAACTTTGAAAGGATTTTAATTGACAACCTTACTCTCAACTTCCAGAGTTTGCATTTTTGAAATGTGTCAGCTTTGAAACGGCTTTTTAATAATGCATTATTGAGTTGAGACAAAGCAATTAACTACTTTATTAGATTTTTGAAGCTGTGTCTCTATCCATTAGGTCAAGGCATTGATATTTTTATGATTTGTTCAAATATTTCCTGCTGCAAAGGCTTTAAGAATTAAAAACTTCATTAATTGCTTAATAAACCATTCTAAGGCTTGGAGGCCTCACACAGAGCGATTGTTAATATTAATTGTAGTTGCATGAAGGATATTCAAAGCCTTGCATGGAGGATATTTAAACTTCAAAGGCTCAAATAATAGATTCCTGGATTGTGTTATTTTTTTAAAGCCCTGCTCAGACAACATTTATTTTATTTTGTTTGTTAATATCCTGCTTTTTGTCTTTGTCCAATGTTGTGAGAATGTATGAGGGTTGAATGGGATCAGAGTCCCATATACACATACACATATTAGAGCTCAATCCCAATTAAGGGCCCAGTCCAAAGGGATTTACCGTGGGCAGGACACTTGTACCACCTGGGCAAATGTCATGCAAGGTGGCGTAAACTGCCTCCAACACTGGTAGTAAGCCGTTACTTCTGGCACTGGGGGAGTCCCATGGCAACAAGGGCCATGGCCCGTGTGTGCTCTGAAGTAAAGGGAACCCTGCTCGTTGGCAAGCGGTGAGTCTGCCATTCGCTAGCAATGCAACCGTTCTGGGCAGAGCGGGGGTCATTCTGGGGTGGGAGAGGGGTGGAGCAGGGGAAGAACAGGCGGTGACTCTCACTGCCGGTTCCTGACCTCCGAGTAAGGCCACGCAGCCTCAGTCAGAGGCCCTCACTTCTGTGCTAGCTAAAAAGTTGGCACAGGAGCGAGAAGATCCATTGCACGCCCTGTGCCCTTACCATGGGGAAAAGGAACAAACGCCCCCTTCCCCTTGGAGCCTTCCAGGGCTGCCTGGCGGCCTCGGGATGTAGCAGTAGTCACCTGGCTACCACTGCGTTCCTGGGTGGTCAGGCAGTTCTGGATTGGGCTGTAACTTTCTGCACTAGGATGCAGCTGCACTGAAATGGCCCCCCGCTGTATCTAGACGGAAGACAGAGGCAGCTGGAGGTCTCCCCAAAGTAAGGGGACATTCATCCCGTTGCCTCGAGGTAAGCTATGGGACTACTCGAGCTTGTTTTAGTG
This sequence comes from Lerista edwardsae, assembly GCA_029204185.1. Classification (NCBI taxonomy): domain Eukaryota; kingdom Metazoa; phylum Chordata; class Lepidosauria; order Squamata; family Scincidae; genus Lerista; species Lerista edwardsae. Next base: position 6,116,852 of record JAJKFI010000028.1, on the reverse strand, counting down.
AAATTGTTGGTGCATGTTTGAGCACCTTCATGTCAGGAAATCAGGCCCTGGAGGGGCAGGATACAGTGGTAGCCACTACAAAAGTTACCACTACCACTGTAGCAGTAGCAGTAGGCAGCAGTACCCTTTCCCAACCCCCTCTCAGGCCTGAACCCTCCCTTCCTGCCCTCCCCCTTCCCTGCTCTTCTCTTCCCCACCCCATTCCACCCTCTTCCTGCCCCCCCCCGCAGAGGGGGGGCCCACCTGCACTGGCAACCACAGGCCTTTGACTGGCACCATCAGGTTGGCGCAGGCCTTTCTGCCAGCACCACAATTATCTGTGCTGCCTTATAGCATATTTGCAACTTTGTGCATGCTTGTCCCAGAGCACAGTCCTAACCTCACATTGTGCCGGTTCAGTGCTGTTGTGCAGGACTGTCGCAAACATGCCATAAAGGGTGTCTGTGCCATAGATTTGGTTGCTGGGCCAGCACAGGCAGCATTGCTGGTGCACATGCGCCGTGCAGTCTGCCAGCTGCACCAGACGAGCACTGATTTAGTTCTGCCGGAGCAGCCCGCACTGAGGGCATGCTGGAGGCGGGACGGAGTTGTTATGGGGCGGAGGGAGGTTGGACATGGGGACAGAAATAGTACTCGGCCATTGGGCTGCATCTAAACCCCCGTCCTCAGGCTGAGCAGCCCCAATTTGGGCTGCTCATAGATAAGTGGACTTGCTCCTACTATTTTGCTGGTGCCAATCCAAGCAGCCCTATTGGGCTGCATGCAGCTTGCCTCGCACTAAGCTACTGCTGCCTCCTAACGTGGTTAGGAAGCAGCACAGGTCAGCCGGCCTGCCTGTTCCAGTGCAGGTTAGAATTGCGCCCCCACTGATGGAGGCCTGCATAGGATTGTGTTGTTAGTGATTGTGCTTCTGAAGATTGCCAGAGGCAGAGCTGACCAATCAGGGTTCCTTTCTGGCACAAACACCGATTTCAGCTCAGGCAACATGCTTTTCTTAGCCATGGCCCTGTCTTTAGACAGGCATTGAATCCCTCGCTTGCATAACTCTTTGCTCACCTTCTGCCTTTTGTCTCCTAGCAAGAGATAAATGCCATGGGAAGGGAAAGACTTAAGAAACCTGCATGATGCATTTTTATTTAAATATTGCTGGATTTGAGCATTCTGCTTTTAAAAGTTTGCCAACTGCTTCTTGCCTGCTGACATGCGGAGAAAGAACTTTTGTTTCAAGCTTTAAACCTTACTGATGGGAAGAGTAATATTCCTTCTCCTACTCCTCCCTCTAGGCAATTGTTTCTACTAGCTTGCCTGCTCTTCACTGGCTAGGCTGGGAAGGTGGGGGATATTTTGATCTAAGATGAGACAGATTTTCCTGCAATTAAAAGCAGCCGCTTTGATTCTACACAGATAAATCCACAAAGACTGCAATTCCACAGCAGAACCAAGTAACATATCTTCCTGTACTTGTGGTTGTTTCATGCAGCACACAAGGGAGAAGGAAGGGGGAAAAGATTGTTTGCTCTAATTGGAGAAACCTTTTGTATTGAAATGGCTGAGCAACGACAGACATGCAGGGCCAAATATTTGCCCCCAGTTAGAGTAGTATAGCCCTGTGAAGTCTCTGCTGAAGGCTTTTCCACGGTCTAATAGACACTAATGGCTTACCCTTAGGAAGCTTCTCCTCAACAGCAAGTGATGCAGAACAAGAAGTGATGGAGGATATAGTCCAAGTGCTACATGATAATTGGACACTTGGGACATGCAGTGACATGCCAAGCAACCAGTTTCTGGGGGGTCCTGCCATAGCACATTCATGTTATTGCTAATCTTCTGTTGAATGCCGCACATGTTTCTCCTGGGTTGTGCTGTTGCTGTTCTTTCAGAAGTCTTCATAAAGCACCATCAGTGTTGTTTCAGCAAGACAGCTGGGGACAGAGTGAGACTCACCATGACAGTGGTGAAGAATTGGTAGAGGAACTGGATTGATGCTCAAAATAATATAGTGAATACAGTAATTCCTTTTTCTTTTCTTTCTTTCTTTCTTTTTCTTTTTTTTTTGGTGTATATTATGTTGAAACAACTTGCAGCAAAGTAATTTATCAGTGTGTCTTCAGTCTCACACTTCTCCAACACAGGGATACTTTTATTCTTTACATAGCCCTGTCTTACTCCGCTTTTTGCTTTTATTTGTTATTTGTTATTACCAATGGAGCAATCAAAAAATGGTGCCTGGGGGCAATGACTGGTTATCAGTGATCAAAATTGTTATAGTGACTGTTGCAGGCAGGGTAGCACAAAAAGAAAAAGAATTTGTCCATATGCTGACATGTAAGCCTCTTGGCAGGCCACTAAAGAACCACGTGGATCACACTGCATCTCAATGTCTCTTTGTCGGAAATACAGAAGTTGTTTTCTGCTTTGAGGACGTGTTCCAACATATCCAACAGATCTTTATTGATTTTGCTTTTTGTTGTCCACAACACTTGGGGTGATTGTCAGGTTCTCCTCTCAAGTGTGTTCAAAATTGTGATCCATTTGTCCTACTTGGCTAATTCAACAGAAGCTTCTGCGCTTCGCAATCTGAATGACCCCTGAATGACAGGTTTTCACCTTCCCAGCTTCATTTATATTTGCTGGTATCTCAGAATCCTGCTACTGGTTATATATACATTAATGAGCTACAGGACAAGTTCATTTGCATTGTGTCTTGGCACTGAAACAAGCCCACATGTTCCCATGTGATAAATTATCACTGAGGTAAGCAAAAGCCGCTAACTAAGAAACTACAGAATAGCTCTTGTTTCAGAAGTGAAATCAATAATTGGTGAAGTCATCATTGTTGTGTTCAGCAGTACATGCCATTTTCATAAATCATTCACTTTCATTTTCATCAATCATGCATTACAGCTGGAGAATGGAAACCTGTTGTTGGACATAGATGAAAATCTTGATAAAGTGACTCAGGTAAGCAAATTCTCTTTAGAAATAGATAAAGTTGCCAAATTAGTTAAATCTATAAACAGGCTAAACAGAGATTAACTCTGTTTAGTTCGAACTTTGGTTGTAGTCCAAATTATATGTGGTCGTAAAGTACTTGTCTCTAAAGCAACTTTTCTCAAAGGACTACAGGTCGATAGTTCAGAAACCCAGTGCAGAAGCTGCTACCTTCTGCCTGTAGTTCCAGAACATATCATGGATAATAAGTGACAGCACATTTCCCCCATTCGGTGCATCACAATTAAGTCAAAGACATTTTGAAGCCATCAAAAGCTAGGCTAATGGGGTTAGCAGAATACCGGTAATTTCTTGCCAGTCCCAGACCTTTCTTAAAAGTGTCTTGTATAAATTAAATACTTAAATTTCCAAGATATAAGATATAAACTAATTTTCCTGCATGGATTACTTTCATCGAGATTTAGACTTAAAATTTAGAGCAAGTGGTTTGGGGTAACAGTGCAGTGGATGGAAATTTTCAGCCCAGTCCAACTATGATGCAGCAGCAATGCAACCCTGAGGTAAGAGAACAAAATCTCCTTACCTTGAAGATTCTTCCATGACTCTCCCCCACCACCGCAGAATGCTGAATATCCTCCTTTGTCATCACTGAATCGGAACTGGAAAGTTGGTTAGGATTGCGCTGCAAGAATCTGATGGCTCTACCATTATTAATGCACGCATTTAGATTTAACAACCAGGATGTAAATAGTCAGTTTTCTTTGATGAATGCAGAGTCAAAATGGGAAATTCACCCAAAGAAGGGAAATATTTGCATGAATTACAATTGAACTTTTATTCCCCAGTTGGAGTACAGTTAGGAGTCTTCCTTATACAGAAAGAATATGCTTTCATATGAATGAAGCCATGCTTCTATCGTGGTTAATTTATCTGTTGCCGTCTATTTCCCATTTGCAGGACCATTTTTACAAAAATGCTGCACTCAGAGGATTCAGGGGCTGTAAATATGCTATCCACTTCAATTTACAAATTCATGCAAACTTGCTTCCATGGGATCCTTGGTTTGGCAGCAGCTCCTCACACTCCCCAGGTCACAGCCCTGCTTCCAATGGTAATGGTGCGCAGACCCCCTTCAGCTGCTGTGTTGGAACCCTATGGCATTTCCAGACACTTCTAGACATCATTGCTGGACTTCCAAGAATGACAAGCACTGAGCTGTGCAGAGCTCAGCTTCCCAGGGCTTTGAACTGCAGAGCCATGCAGTTTCAAGGGACCAGTACCTGCCCATCTCTGCAGATTTGAAGGACTTCTTAGAAGAAGCTGCAAGGGAGCCTCAGTTTCCTGTGTGCAATTGGAGGCAACATTTGAGAAATCAATCTGGAATCCTTTTCTTTAAGCTATAGAAGGCTTCCCAGAAGAAAATGCAGAGCTAACTACCTTAGGGCCCAATCCAATTAGCCATACTGCAGATGGCACACTTGTACCACCTGGGCAAAGGTTACACAAGTGCAGTAAAGTGCCTCCAATGCCTGCGGTAGGCCATTACTGCCAGCACTGGGGCCCCTGAAGGGAGTCCCACTCACCAGCGATGCAGGGTGGGATGTGAGGACGTTCTGGAGCGGGGGGAGGGGTGAAGTGGGGCGGCAGTGACAGTCGTTGCCGGTTCCCAACCTCCGAGTAAGGCCATGCAACCTTACTCGCAGGCCGTAGCTTCTTTGCCAGTTGAAAAGTTAGCACAGAAGTTAGCAGACCCGTTGGTTGCCCTGCACCCTTACCTGCGGAGCCTCCCGGGGCAGCCTCGCTGCAACAGGATGCAGCAGTAGCCAGGTGGCTACTGCTGTGTTCCTGGGCAGTCGGGCAGTTCTGGATTAGGCTACCCAACATTTCAGCAGCTACATAAACCCTCAGTCAACCTCACATCTTTGCTGGAACAACATCCGCACAACATCACAGCCTCGAATGCTGTGTTTGACCCAATCTGTTCTGCATTGCCTACTGCATTGTCTGTGGTTCTGACAGTCCTATCTACAAAAATGTCTGAATCCTTGGAAACTCAGCTCTCCTGACTGCGCTCACACTGTAGTTGGGATCCTCTTATGCTACCAGAACACTCCTGACATCACCCAGAGCAAGCTACTATGGGAGTGATGAACAGGTTCTTCCATTAAAGGGGATGGCCTATCATTCCTCTTTAAATTGCCCTTCCTGTGCTAACAATGGTAGAATGAGATTTAGTTTGCATTCTCATTAGACAGTTGTTAATATTTTCCATTAAAGAGAAGCAGGCAATATTTTAATGAACATTTATTCCAAAAGAAATATGTTCTTGGAAAGAAAATATTAGCTTCTAAAAAGACCATTTATTTATATTAGTCAAATTAATTTTGATCAATGTCATTACGTGCATGCTAATGCAGCTCTTCAAATTGCTCATCAGTTCATCATATCATCATGTTTTTCCACAACATTCCATAAATGTCCAATAAGTCATTATGCAGTTGCAATTGCAATTTGTCTAGGTGTACAACATTTGCAATCCAGTGGAAAGCAAGGACACTGGAGACTATAGCATGACTTCAACAAGTAACTTCACTTCTCCATATTTACTTGGCTTTCAAAATTATTGCTGGCTTTTCTTGTAATAATTTTCATCCGAGTTCCATATATATATTCTGTATTCCTGCTATACTCTGTATCTTGTAACTCTGAGATTCTTATTGTTATGAATACCAAGGTGATTTTAAGATCTCTCTAAAAAAAATCACAAGAAACACAGCTTCAGCTTCATCAGAGCATCCTTGGCTTATATAGGCTGACAATTAGTCTCTTCCCATGATAATCAGGAAAGAAATGTCCTCCTTGATATGTCCTTTTATAAAGTGGATATGTTGCACCTTTTTGTGACATGAGGGGTGCAACCTTTAAAACAGGTGACATTTTATTACACAAAGAATTCTGTAGGACCAAATGCTATCTTGCAAAACAAACATCTGAAAATCTTGATGTTCTTATCTGACATTTACAGGTGTAATAACTAGTCCTTTCCCTTACAAATTAAAACAGTGCAGGTGTTGGGTTTCTTTCTTTTCATTAAATGGAAAAAAAACCCTCATTAATTCTTAGCTTTGTGGGCCTTCAGTTGAAATAACATCAGACACAAGTAATTAAGAAATTTTCCCTGGACCCAGCCCAGAAAGAAACATTCTAAATTTTTAAAGCTTTATTTTGATTTTTGGAATATATGGACATGCAAAAGGCTGAGAGGTCTAGTAATGAGATAAGAAAGCAGTGCATCATAAAAAAATTAAAGGTAAGTTTGTTTGAAGATTGACAATGGGCTGCTTCTAACTATTGCAACTGCTTTCCCACTGTGTTTTCCCACTGTGAAAACCTCCAGGCCTGCTGGATGTTCACAAGTGTGCCTCTCTCCTGTGCAAGGTACTTACATGTAAAGAAGTAGATCATGTAGGTCTAACAACCCAATTCTATCCATTTGCCTGGTGCAGCTGTGCCAAAAACGAGTGCCCTATATACATCTGGGGGAGGGGGAGGAGTAAGATTGGGAGGCTTTGGAAGGGAAATACCCTTTTCTAGGCCAAATCTCACCTCTGCCATAAATTCATGAGGTGTCTTTCAGCAAACTCAGTGCCCACATCAGCCCTATGGGACAAATGTACCTATACAACTGTTGCTAAGACAATTTATGTGAAGTTCTTTGAATGTTTGATAGTGCTGTGTACATTTCATGTATCTCTATGGCATAGTCTGCAGGATATTTCCCTACTCTTGAAATTGTCAAATGATTGGAGAGGTTAAATTTGCTTTTCACTACAAGGCAATTTTCTCTGTTGCTCAAAGGAGAAGAAATGAGATACATCTGACTCTTGATTTTCGAAATTCTTTGCAGGCTGTTACTCAACTAGAGCTGTTTGGGGACATGTCCACTCCGCCTGATATAACCTCTCCCCCTGTAAGTATTGGTGAAAAACGTCTCTTGTTCATGTGCCGTTTTCACCAGGTTTATTATAGCATTATAACACAGTGGTTCTCCAACGTCTTAGCAGCGGGACCCACTTTTTAGAATGATAATCCATCCGGGTCCCATCAGAAGTGATGTCATGGCCAGAAGTGCCATCGTTGTGATGCAGACCCTGCTGCTTTCCTGAGAATGCAGCAATAAATTGGGTTATTTCTCAGCCATTTTCCAATAGCAAAATGAATCAGAAAGGGAAAAAAGCCTATTTACAATCTTGACAGAAGCAAAACAATCACACAGCCTTCTCCCTTTCCAGCATTCCATCTTCCCATATTTTCAGTATGGCTGACCTAAGTGCTTTGCGACCCACCTGAAATTGGCTTGCGACCCACTGGTGAGTCCCGAACATCAGTTTGGGAACCACTGGTAAAACACATTTAGGTATTCATGAGAAACAATGCCCCATACTGAAGCTGAAAAGCTTTCAAAACGGTTTGCAATCATTTTACCCAGTTTGATTTTTTTCCTCTATAAAATTGCTCATTACCGTACTGCTTTTCCAGCACTAATTGCTTATACTGATCCCCTGTGAAGCTATTAAAATCATACAACCTTTAGATCTTTCTTCTTTTTTTAATATGAAGAAACAGGTGCTGTAGGAATTCGCATACATCTTAGTATAGCAGTGTGGAACTCTTTCAATTTATTCAATGCATTAGGACTTATGTGAGATTTACTTACTCTGTTTCTACCCGCCACAGTGTTCTCCTGTATTCTCCTGCTGTGCTTTTGCATCTGCATATCTCTTATTGCCTCCACCCAATCACCCACCCCAGGCTTCTTCTATAACCCCCTTGTTCTCATAATAAGGAAAGAGGGAGCCAGTTCTTGAAAGAAAAGAAAGAAAACTGTGCTGTCACCAATGTATGGTTACCAGTGCATTTTAATGTTGCCTTATTTTACAGACCCCTGCAACTCCAGGTGATGCCTTTATCCCATCTTCATCCCAGTCACTTCCTGCTGGTGCAGACGTCTTTAGCTCTGTACCTTACAGCACTGCTGCTGTACCCTCAGGTTAGTTATATACATCACACTATTAAATATTAAGCTATTTAACTGTTTCTTTGTCTCTAGTAGGAAGCTTGGACAAGCTTGTTCCATTGTACCTCATTGCTTCTGCTGAATTGTTCATTAGTATATTCAGTCTTAGTGTATTTTCTGTATGGAAGAAATATCAAAATGGACAACCTTTAAAAAACATTACTTGAGTTCCATTATAATATTAAGCATGTGTGTTTTATTCAGAACTGTGTATGGCCCACAAAGCTTCAAATTCTTCCAGGCAAATTCAATTTTGTGATTTGAATAAGTAATGCAAAATAAGTACATACCTAAAAAATGCACGTATTGTATGATTCTCCTGGGAATGTGAAAAGAATTAGGAGGTATGCAGAGGTCTGAAGCATATCCCTTGACTGCTAAGCTGTCTGAACAACCTCTGGCTGGTTTTTCAGATTTCAGGTGGCACTACTTACATGTTTGCATGTTTCTTTTCATAAGAATAAGGGCTAGAAGCATTATGTACTCTTCGCCATCTGGGATCTACATACAGAATAATGCAGCCAGCCCTTTTATCAGACTAGCTGGTTATGGGTGTAGTCCAAATGTTATGGAATTGCAGAATCCTATTTCTTTTTGTGCATGCTATTTTAGCTATATCAGTCTGAGGCCAATTGTGTTTTGTCTTTATTCTGTTACCTTACATGTGCCTTTACAAATTTGCTCAGCAATGAAAACAGAACTACCTAGTAAGTGAAACGAGATGTATGTAAGAATTCTGAATCACTCTGTTGCCTCCGTGGCTTTAGGTATTCAGACCTATAGAAATATTGAAAAATGCCTTTAGAAAATGAGGCAAGAAAATGGTATCTTTCCACTGCAAAAAACATAAGTGTTTCTACAATACATAGTTACTAACTTTCTTGTGTATCAACCTCATGGTATAAGTGAAACATATTTATCTCACAGCACAGTCCTTTTCATGTAAAGGTAAATCCCACTGTGTTCAATGGAGTTTATGAAGAAAAGTAGGATTGCAGCCTAATCTGATTTTGGGTAGCCAAAAAAAAATAAAATCAAAATCTAGATAGATATACACTAAACATGAGAGAGGGAAAAGATTTTAAAGTATTGATGCCAGTTAGACAGCTTGGCATGCTTTTTAGAAAAAAAAATCTGCTACTGTAAACTGGAAAAAATCTCCATCTTAAGGTGTCCTGGATGATCAAAAAGAAAGTTAGGCCGAAGAACAGAAGTTTTAAAGTGATGTGTATACAACATTGAAAGTAGGTCTTCATACAAAATGTTTTTGCAAGCTAATGGATCTTTTGGCTGTCTTAAGAAAACTTCTAAGAAAGAAAAAAGACATCTCCTTTGGAATGTTGCCTTCACCACAATCATTCAAAATGTTGGCATTGCTGCCAAATTTATGTTTGAGCCTGAAGATTGAGCACACCTGGCCGCTGTTTGCTGTTAATTTGGGTTCATGCTGCCAATTACACCTGTGTGCTTCACTGAGGGTAGATACAGGTGAAATTGTTGTTATGGATGTGCATCTTAGGAAATGATGACTCGGGAGGGGTCAGGATCAGTAGAGCCAGTGCATTCTGTATGCTAACCCTCTTCCTGGGCCTGATCTGTCAACACAGATCAACTTGGACTTGTGCCAGCGATATCACTGACACAGTTCTGAGCTGACCCATTGTGGCTTGCAGGGCTTACCGTGGGGCAATATTCTCTTACCCGAAGGAAACATCCAGCAGCTGAAATTTCAGTACCTGTGAGATGCAGTGTAGCCCATGCCAGTTCTGCAGCATCACCTCATGGGAAGTTAGTCAGGATTGGGTTGCCCTCATGTCAAATACTCCAAGACAAAAGAATTCAGCTCCGTGTGAGGGAGTGGTAAAGACAGCATCATCAGGAACGGTCTCATCTTAGTATTATTGACCAGAGAAGACAGTCCCATCAAGGTAGATGTGGTCTGCATGTGGTTTAATAATCCTAATGTTTAAACTTGCCCTGTGAATTTGTAATTGATGTCATCGATCCAATTATGCTTCTAATGGATCTGGTAGTCCATGCAGTCAGGGAAGCAAGGTAGTCACTAGAAAGCCCTGTGATTCTTTATTTGTATATCTGATCATCTTTTCCTTCCTCGACTGCCCTGTTTTTATTTTATTTGGTGCTTTTTTTTCTATTCCTGTTCTGAAATTATCCCCACTCTCTTTCCCCCGAAGGTTATGTTGCAATGGGAGCTGTCCTGCCCTCCTTCTGGGGACAACAACCACTTGTTCAACAACAACTGGCCATGGGTGCTCAGCCTCCAGTTGCTCAGGTGATGCAGGGAGGACAGTCAATTGCATGGGGACAGCCTGGGATATTTTCTCCCACCCAGCAACCATGGCCATCTGTAGCTGGTCAATTTCAGCCTGCTGCCTTCATGCCAACACAAACTGTTTTGCCTTTACAAGCAGCCATGTTTCAAGGTACCGTTGCTCCCATTGCTACTGTTCCACCTACAAGCGATTCCACCAGATCAAGTCCACAGACAGATAGGCCTAGGCAGCAAGCAGGAAAAGAAATGTTTAAAGATTTCCAGATGGCTCAGCCTCCGCCAGTGCCATCACGAAAACCAGATCAGCCTTCCCTCAGTTGTACCTCAGAGGCCTTCTCCAGTTTCTTTAACAAAGTTGGGATGGCACAGGAACCAGATGATTGTGATGACTTTGACATCTCTCAGTTAAATTTGACTCCTGTGACTTCTACAACACCATCGACGAACTCACGTGAGTACCCCCATTTTTCTCTTGCAACCTTCCACAGAATGTCTCCCTGTTGCAAGTTGGAGCCATTTCAGGCAAAGGAAGAGCCCAAATTATCCTAGTATGAATTGGGTGACTTTGACATTGGAGAAACATGAAATTAGGCATAACCACATCAGAATCCTTGGAAGTATGTGATGACTTTATGGAAGGCAGTGTAACATATTTGTTAAAGCAAGAATGCTGACACGCACAATATGCTTTGTAGATACGCTACAAAGTTGGGTCCTACTCATTATTCCAGTGTCCTAGAGGAACTCAGAGATACAGTAAGGGGTTTTGTTTTTTTTTTCTTTTCCAATAGAAGCTATATTTGATGCAATGGTATCTTGCTGATTTTGGATGCATAGTTGGCAGCCTTGCTTGTGATTACATTGTGATTACATTGTTGCAAAAACATTTTGTGTGAATCAATCCCAAATTAAGAACTACCTGAGAAAGAATTTTCATGGAAGAGAATGGCATTTGGGGGGCGGGGGGAAGGGACTGTATTTAATCAGATACTATCATCAGTGCTGGTTCACTACTGCACTGATAAAATTCTTCTTTACTGTGTATTTCAAATGGTAATATGGCAGTTGCCATGCAAGAACTTTCAAGTGTACTGTTACTAACTTTGAATTTCCTTGTTTCATAGATTCATAGTAGGATTAATGGAAATAGCTTGGAGGGTGTTGATAACTTTTTAAAAGAGGGTATTAGTATCTCAAAGGATGTCAATAACTTCAACTTCAAACTTTACTTGTTTCTAGAAGAACTGTAGAAAAAACTATCAAATGACAGTTAATAATTACTTTATATTTTAAAGGTAGAAAAATAAATGCATTGGCAGTGAAAATTTAAAGAAAACCCGGCACGTGCTTTGTTGATGTACGTGAAAGATGATGGGGAGTTGGATTGTGGAAAGGACGAACAAACAGTAGGATAGGAATGATCAGATTTTGAATGTGGTATCTAATTCAATGAGTCCCACGTGCATTGCAATGGGGAATTTTCCATTGGTTTGATTCCCACTTGCCAGACCCACATGCCAATAATCTTGCAAACTCTTCGTAATGCAACAGCCCCGGTCTCAGTCTATATATATAATATTGCTTCCACAGTGGTTTATATGCAGAAATAATTAGGATTCACAGTGCAAGCCTATGCATGTCTACTCAGAAGTAAGTCCCATTGTGTTCAATGGGGCTTACTCCCAGGAAAGTGTGTATAGGATTGTAGCCTCAGTAACATTCACTGAATGCAAACTCACTGTCATCTTTGTTTAGCTCCCACTCCTGCCCCTAGACAAAGTTCTCCATCCAAATCCTCAGCGTCTCATACCAGTGACCCTGCTGCAGACGACCTCTTTGAAGAGGGCTTTGAAAGTCCCAGCAAAAGTGAAGAACAAGAAGCGGTAAGTGGTACAACTTACAACATTTCCAGTTACGTTTGGCACTATTGCCATGAATAGATTTTCAAAAGGAAGTGTTAACAGCTATGCAATCACCACTAGAACATTTTCTGAAGAACAGTTTAAAAGTAATAATCTTCAGAATCAAGTTATAAAGAAGAGTAGAAGGCAAGTTTTCCTTATCTGTCATATAAACAGCATTGGTTTGGAGAGATGAAGGGTCTTTCTTTTATCACTGGTTGTCCCGGTGCATATATGACTCAGTTTACTCCTCCGTTTTCTCCATCAAAGACATCTAGCCATAGCAGCGCAGGAGTAGGGTTTTCACAAGGTGGAAGGTGGACTAAATTACCTACCTCTTTCCCATCCCCCAAGCCCTATTGATTTTTCCTGGCTACAAATAACTACCATGACGTTTTAGACAAGGTGTTTATTAACCCACCCCACAGTTTTCCTATCAACACTAAAGTGTGTTGATATTTGAAACATCTAGTTTCAAATACTATGTATGTTACAGAAACAGTGGTACAATGGCAGGCTGCACACGTTACCTCAAAATTGTGATCCACACATTAGCTCATAAGTCTATTTGAGTGTGTCTACTTGTTATACATTTCTGCTGAATTGCTCTGCCTCGGTCTGTAAATGGCTCTCTGTATCTCCAGCTTCCACCTTTTAGAAGAGGCTGGATTCAAGAAAGCAGTTGTGAAGTAGATGGCATAAACCAGGAATAATGTGAAACAAAAGGATCCCATGACAAAACCATTATAGTTATATTAAAATTATAATTCTTCCTGAAAGAAAAACAAGATAGTGAGGTCCATCAACTATGTTGTTAACAGGATGAAGTTGAAAAGCAAATTTTGAGTCTCCTTCAAGGTGGACTTGACCTGGAATGTGAGTTGCACACTGCCTCTGCAACCATGCTTGCTTGTCAGCCAGTACCCTGGCCCCTCCTTCAAGCAAAAAAGAGCCTTACCTTGGGAAAGGGGGAGATGATAACCAGAAGTGGGAAGAGCTAACAACTTGGGAATAACAACTTGTGTGGCAGCAGCAGCAACCAGAGCTACCACCTAATATCTTTTCTGCACTCTCCAAAGTAAGAGGAAGACAGAGAAGGGTTGACAAGGAAAGAGGGGTGCAGTTCTTCACCCATTAGGGCTTTAAGAACATCTTTACTGGATTATTGAAAAAGCCTTTGAGATTTTGCAGGTGTTCAACATCAGTACTTTGAAACCCAAAAAGCTGTACCTGGGTGACATAGTGAGGTGTTCATAGATGCTTTATGTAGGCAATTTTGCAGAGCATAACATTGACCAACAAATGCAATTCAGGTGAAATCAGTGTCATTTGAAAATATGCCACAGGGTAATAGCAAAAATACAACCAATGAATAGTGACTTTGGTGGGTGAAAATTGAGTTGTGCAGGTCAGCCTGATCATGTGGCTTGGCTTACATTGAATGACACAAGTGGCAAACACATAGCTGAAGCATGACTCTATGCCTGCCCCACTTGCCAGAAGAGAGCAGCAGCATGACCTCACACGTGATTGCGGTGGCCTAATGTTTGGAGCTATCACAGCAGCAGCTCAAATCCAGTGTGGATCCCCTGTTGCAATTGTCTCTTGGCTTGAAAGTACAGAGAAATGGTGCCCAAAAAGAAACATCTTTTGACTTCTCTGTTAGATTCTGTGGCAATTCCGAGAGACTGGATGGAACAAAGTAAAAAAAAAGTGATGACAAAGTGAGATTTGTAACCCAGAGTATGGTAATGTGAGAGAATGAACCACTGTACCTAATGCACATGAATCCTGGATTTGTGGTGGCCACTTTAAATGTCTTTGTTGTGTAGCTTCCAAATTGTGACAGTCCATTCATAGTGCCATACACAGACCCAGGCTGCTTTGCACATTGCATTTAGGTGGTCTGTTCCATAGAGCAAATAGTTAGGTCTGGCTATGGCAACTGCATCACAATAAGTGGCTGAACACAAGATGGAGCTTAAAGGCCCATGGTTCATCTGCATCACACCCAAGTCTAAAAGTATGGCCAGTTTTGGCAATGTGCCTCAAGTGATTATCTCTGGGACTACAAATTAGCCTTGCACACTGTGTCGGACCGCTAAGATTTTTGGTCCACTAGCAACAGTTAGTTGTAAAACCCATCCAGAGATTTATTTGCCTCTTTTATTATTATTATTATTATTATTATTATTATTATTATTATTATTATTAGCATCTACAGCAGGCATTCTCAATACAATGATCCATAGCATGAAAATAACCTCTGACTTTGTTTTGCTTTCTGTTGCTGAGAACAAAAAGGTGTTATGTTCTTGTATTCTAGCCTGATGGATCTCAGGCCTCCTCCAACAGTGATCCATTTGGCGAGTCCATTGGTGATACTGTAAATCCACAGGGCGATAGCTAGATAGCGCAGGTTGGGGTAGGTATCTGTCCTTTTCTCTCTCACGCATTTGAGCTATTCACTTTCACCATTGCCTGCCTTCATCATTCACATTGATGAATACCTTTCATCTCCACATTAAACTTCCCAGTGTATGGGTTAATTCAGACAGCAAACATACCCCTGCCATTTAAAATATATATGTTTTTCCATTACCAAATTTTAAGGCAATACAATTGTTTTAAACATTAACTATGCATGCTGCATGTTGTGGGTGTTGATAGATGCTCTATGTAGGTGACTGTGGCTATTTTTGTGCTGGCATTGTGTTTTGTCAGAAGGAACGTGGTGCTACCGTGCTTGTGAGTGTTCAGCATTTGCCATTCCATCTCAGTGTATTCTAATGCTGTCATATGAAAAATGTTTCCTTTGTTACACTGTGTTGTGATATGAAATAGTTTAAATACTGTGTGATTTATTTCCCTTCTCTCTGTACATGAAACATCGGAGGCAAATTAATATGAAATGAATTTATTTTAGTACATAATGCACGGTACCACTGGTGTGCAGACTTTGAAGACTGTGCATCCTTTACTGTTGCTGCCTGAAATCCCTAAGACCTATGCAGTCCCACAACTTCTGCCCAGCCAGTACTGAATCCATCAGCTAGTCACCTCCCTCCACATTTCAGGTAGCCCCCAAACCCGAAATAGTTCAAGTACATGCTCTTAGTGAGCCCATTGCCCTCTCTTTCCATGATCTCAAAGCTAGTGTCCCTTAACTGTCCTCTCACTAGTTATTGAAATATCTGAGTATATGCACCACCAGATATCATCTTATATCATATGTGAAATGTCCCTTCCCCACCTTTAATCCTGGATATTGTGGGACTGAATTTAGGGGAGGGGCATCATCATCATCATCATCATCATCATCATCATCATCATTACACAACCATTAATAAGATTCCTCACCACTAATAAAAACAAAATAAAGACAAAACCTTCAGCATTATTATTATTAGTCTTGTTAGTCTGTTTTGTTTTTATTAGTGGTTGTGAATCACTATCTAACAGGGCCTTGGATTACTAATTTGCCTCTCCTTTAAATTGCCCTGCACCCTCACTTCTCCTATTACTTTGAGCCCTACTAATCGTGTTGTCCCTTGCTCTTGAATCTCTTCAAAATTTCCTGTGTTATTTGGGCGTAATGACAAATTAAAGGTAGGGATGCGCAGATGTCTCCTGTTTTATCGTATTATTTTTCCATGGTTGAATCTATCCCGAGCTCTTCTGGTTGATCAGATTGGGAGAATTCCTAAATGTCTCTAGGCAAAGGATGAAAGCATAGTGAAATAATGTTCTGTTTGGGATACATCCCTTCTTATTCCTTAATACTGCAGCATTATTCCTTGGAAAATGGTCCACATTGTCAAGCAAGCTTCACGTCAGCAGTTAAAACTGATTCTCAAGGCCCAGGATTTTATTATTTGTCTGTAAACCACTTTGTGAACTTTGTGTTGAAAAGTGGTATATAAATATGGTTGGTTGGTTGGTAGTAAGGTAGGTAGGTAGGTACCTAGCTCTATCAGGACATTGCCTCATAGAGTAGCTAGCACAATTTAAAACAACAGGAACACAAACAACAACAACAACAGCAATAAGAATAGGAATACAAAATAAAAACAGAACCAATTTGCCACCACTGTAGGCATTTTTTTTTTAAATTGTGACAATAGTCCTTCTTCTTCTCCTGTACCTGGAAAAGTACAGAGAATCCCAGGTCAGAAAGCAGTAAAGCATCTTAGTACATTCCAACTCACTCATCCCAAAGTCAGTCAAATCTCTGGGATGTTCCATTGCCTCTCTTCAGATGGGTAAAGGGTGAGGATCTTCCTAACCTCAAGCACAACCTCTCCAAGAAACAAGCCCCATTCCCTTAAACTCACCTCAAGAGCTGGGGAGTAGGGCTTGCCAAGGTATTCATGCTGCCCTCCTAAATGATATCCAAAGCAGGATCTTCCACCTCAGGAGGAGATCAGGACCAATGGTTAGCATAGTATTTGCTTGGCTATCAAGGCCAGCCAGCCAATATTTGAAGTTTTCTGGACAAGCAGCTACAAGAGTCAGCTTTATTTACATGTAGATAATTGTGATCTAAATAAGCCAAGTAGAAAGCTATTAAAGTGGTAGTATTCAAACTTTTTAGAATACCACTGTTTTAGAATGGTACCCACTTTTTTAGAATGGCACTCGTGTCGGGACCCATCGAGAGTGATGTCATTAACCTGGAAATGATGTTGTGTCAGGAAGTGACATCATCAAGCAGGATGTGCTGTCATTGTAAAGTAATCAAATGACACTCCTGAAATGTAAATTGGCATTCTTGGACTGCAGCAATTGCACAACCATGAAACATTCCTAACAGAAAGCAAGATTAGGACAAAATAAGATGTAAAAGCACTGAACTAAAAACAAAATTTAAAAAACCCTCACTTGAAAATTCAAATTGTCAATGCTCACAAATGGAATATAGCAAGTTTGCAGTTTCCAAGATGGCTGCTCTCAATTTTCCACCCACCTGACATTCCATGACGTCCTAACCCACAGTTTGAATAACACTGTACTAAAGAATTAGTCACTTTCTTCTTGGCTTGTTTAGATCACAGTTATCTACTTTTTAATTTATTTATTTGAAGAATTTATATCCTGCATTTCCCATGCCAAAGCAAATGCCCAAGGTGACTGACATGGGCAGGCTAGTGTAAACCACAATTTTTCAATTGGTTTTTGTTTTTTTACAAATATACAGTATTTTGTGATTTACCAAATCCTCAGTCCCACATGTAGCCTTCACAGTGTGGTTCTCCTCTGGCTGCATACCATCGAGTGCCAGCAGGCAAGCACAGCTTTATATGTACAGCTTTACATGTAAGTAAACAGTGGTTCCCAAACAGCACCAGGCTCCACCTAGCTTTACAAGTCTAAAAAAAAGTTTCACTTTACCAGCCACTCAAACCTCTGTTTTTATCATGGTGGGCGCAGCCTTCTGGAGCATCTGTAGAGTTCCATGTTCATTGGATTGGGACCATTCTGGTGGCATTACATTCCCCTCTGCCTGCCTTCAAAATGGGCCAAGGCACGTTTGCTTACTCATAAGTAAATATACACGTGCTGCTCCATTTCAGTTTCCATAGAGCTCAGTACATTTACTTGGTCAGCTTTCAGCTTGCCAGTTTCGCAACCCACCAAAAATCCAGTCCTTACCCCCAGTTTGGGAACTGCTGCTCTACGATGTTTGATGAATGTCAACAAGGTAAAAGTGGAGGAGGAATATCCAAGCTGAGCAATATCAGATATTTGTAATTTGGCATTAAGCCCAGTGAAAAGGAGCCCACTAGAAACACCAACTAATAAAACAGAAAATTTCACTGACGAGAGCATGAGGCAAAATCACTTTACATGCAGGGTTCAAAAAAAAAGACTATCAACCCTCTCAGCCCCTGCTTTATTGAAACAGGTTCTTTACGGAAGCACAGCTTTCAGTAAGTAAGAAAGATACATTACAATCCAGACTGACGAGCTGTTCCCTTGGGTTTCCTTGACCTTCTTTCTCTGCCGGGGAGTCTCAGTCCAGGGCTTTCCTTCTGGCTGAATAATCAGAAAGCAGAAGACTTATTTTCTGAAAGGTATCAGCTGAAATTCTGCTATCTGTTCAGCCTGCCAGAAGGAGAACAGTCTGCTAAAAATCTGCATAAGAGCATAGAGGTCAAAAAAGCCTTGGGAGAATTGCAGCTTTCTTAAGATCATAATGCATCTTTTATGCCAGCCTTGGATGCATCAGTTAGAAGAATTCTGCCCATTGTCTTGTATGTATAGATTCTGCAACAGATGGGGATTCATCTTCTTTACATTAATGGGAGATGCTGGTACAGGAACAATGAATGTAATAAATCTGATTATACATTTTGGTTGAGAAGTAGGTGCAAATTGTAGAATTTCTCTTAAGGAACAATGAAAGCAAACAACCTCACAACAAGCCAAAAAATTCTATTCTATTATCATTAGTACTCTGCTGCCTTATGAATAGCTTTTTGAGGTAGGGAGAAGGCTATTACTACAGAGGTGATGCCAGATGGAGAGAACTGATTAGATAATGTATTTCTTGCAGTGGCTATCATGAGTGTTACATACATGCAAGATCCAGTTCAATATGTTTTTAATAATTTCTCACCATTCAAGGTTCCTTTATTGTGACATACAGCCAAGCTGGTCAATATTTGAATAGCCTTTACTTCTTATAGATGTTTAAAATAACTATTGTTACTGACAAAGACTGAATCCTTCCTTTTGTTTTGTTTTTTTCCATATACATGTCGAGCACATTTAGTGCTAAAAAAATGCCATGTCATTTCCTAGGTATCTTGATTTTCGTTTCCTTTTAGACCATGACAGTTGACCCAAGAAAGGGTCCTCTTTGCTGATATTATTTGCACCTTCTTCTTTAGTTCCTTTCTAGTCACCTATTTAGTCTACTATGAGGTGATAACAAGCTTTTTAAATTTGCTTTCTTCAGCCATGAACAGAGATATGGGGGCATGACCTAATTGTTCCTAAAGATATGGCCCCAAACTGTTGTTTGCATGGAGCAAGTTAAAGATATTTGTTGTAGGATAAAATTAGTGTTGACCCAGAGCAAAGCATCACATCAAGATTGAATGAAGCTTAAGCACGGAGTTTTCTTCCTTTTAAATCATTGGGCAGCCCAATCCTAACCTGCACTGGTGAAGCTTACCTGTTCCATTTTGTACCAAAGCCTGCACTGGACACTGCAGGCCTTTCCACCAGTGCTATTAACTCTGCACTATCACAACATACTTGTGGCACGTATGTGACAGTCTGTGCCGGCAAATACACACTCCTCTGACACAGAGGGGAGGAGAGGATTGGCCCACAAGAAATCTTGTATTGCCGTTAATAGACATTTTAAAAAAACAAAAGGAAGGACAAGAGGCAAACAGAACTGAATTTCTGCAAGTTATGTACGGAGAAACAAAACTTGCATTAGTGCACCATTCTACCTAATGGTGGGGGCAAGGAGCCATTCCTTCAAAGCCAGTTTCTTATATAAATAATTTCAGAGTGCCAGAATATCCTAATTTCAGTCTTCTGGAACTAGTTTGATAAATAATTAGATAATTTAGAAATTGCTATCTTTATTTTCTCACATTGCTTGGCATTTATATGATTGAATTTGCCAGTTCTTGCAATGTGCTTATTCCACATGGGTTCAGAAGGTAAATTTGGCATGACTGTTTGCACCCACTGGCCTAGCACCAGCTTAGTTCTGCTGGTGCTGGGCCGCGCCAAAGGCATGCCAGATTTGGGCAGGGGGCGTAATTTGGCACCACCATGGGTGAAGAGGGGGATGGAGATGGGACATAACTGTTGGGTTGTATCCTAACGCCACGCCCCCGGACTGGGTGGCCCCGATTCAGGCCGCTACTGGCTGCGTGGACTTGCGCCTGCTATTTTGCAGGCGCAGATCTAAGCAGCCTCCTAGGGCTGGCTGGGGCTTACCCCAGGGCAAGGGGAAAATCTTCCCTTGCTCCACACTGAGCTGCTGCTGCCTCCTAATGTGGTTAGGATGCAGCACAGGTGAGCCAACCTTCCTGTTCCAGCGCAGATTAGGATTGGGCTGCCCAAGTAGTATGTTATCTCTTTTTTGTAAACGTGAATTAATTTTGGATAGAGGTTGTCATAACGAGAGGGGGTGTGCTGCTCAAGACCCCCCACTCTTCCACTCGGTTTGAACATGCAGCTTAGTGGGGAAATGCCTTGGTAGTTCAAATCTGCTACCACCAGCCCAGGTATCAGGTTTCCAGAGGAGTTTCCTGGGCTAAACTCCCCTCCTAGATTAGGTTGTGACCTCAAGGGTCTCTATTAAACTCACTGTTGCAGTAGCACTTGCAGAGTGAGAAGGCTGACAATTCCACTGTTATCTAGAACAAGGTAGACTGATTTATGCAAAGAAGGATTTATTAAAAGATAGATCAAGGGAATGCACAGTTCAGTTGAGAAGAGAAAACAATATATGAAAAGGTGTGCTAAATACAGAACATGTTTACTCCTATGACATTCATATAATCAGCCAGTAGGTACTGCCGTCCTGCCAGTCAGCTGCATGCGTCATATACGGTGCTTTAGCCACTTGGAGCATTACATAGGACTAGCACAGGCTGAGGTTGGAGGTTAAGGAGCTTGCACTGGCAAAGGAAACAGACTCAAAACAAACATAATCTGAATGGTTTTTGCTAATACTTTGAGTCTGTCTCTGTATCTCCACTGCCGGGCTTCTCCCAGCAGCATCCCACTCTGACTCCCCAAAGAGTGGCTCTCCCTGTGAAACTATAATAATTCCAAACAGTAAGAATAAAGGTGTTATTTCTTCAGTGACTACCTTTGGTGCTGCTAGTTATACTGCTGTTCTCAACCAGATGTACAATTGGCTGGAGCGTGTAAATTCATTTTTTTCCCATTGTCCCCAGGAAAGAGAACCTCTCTATGCGCAAATCAACAGACCTAAGAAATAGTGTTGACCCAAGCTCGTGGTGCTTCAAGACTCAGAAGAGAAAGGCCTTTGGCTCCCATGTTTTCTTTCAGTTGATCTCACCCAGTCAAGGATAATCATCACTTCGCTGAATGGATTAGTTCAACAAGCAAGATATTTTTTTTTTTGCAACCTGTGGTGAATCTCTTTGGCAGAATACTACTTTTTTTAAAAAAATCCCACTTTCCAAACAGAATAATCTATTATCATCCTTGCAAATTTCAGCAATCCAAACAAATTATTTTTCTCCTTGTTGATTTTTGCCATCTCTAGAGCACCACACAGTGCAAATTGGCTATTCCAATCCATTAAATACAAGTAATTGGTTAATGTTATAGAGAATACACAGAAAAGCAAACACATCATGAAGTCAACAGCTTTTGAGCTATGCGGCTGCACATTTTTTGATATGGTGACTTTTTTTTTTATTTACATACCAGACTGCTCCTGCTGTATTGTTTTTTTCTTCTTCTTCTACCACTCCATGATGGCATATTTGAAAGGGGGAAGGTACTTGAGTTTTTTTTTCTTTCTTTAAAAAAAAAACTGGTGATAGACTCTAGCAGCAAAACGCCTCCTATGAAAATGATTTTTAACTTGAAACCATGGAATGCCATTCTACTGATCATTTATCTTGATTGGGAAATGTTGCCAAATGGACCTTTCAAATGCCAGTACATCAAAGAGATGAAATGCTGCTTTTCTGTTTTGAATACTCCTGCTGTGGGTAGAAAAGGACATCAAACCTTTTGATGGAAAAAAGGACAATGTGTTATTTCCTAGGGAACTCTTAACACAAAGACCAGTAAAGGAATATTTTTTATTTCTTTGATATCTTGCTGCTGTAATGCTATGCAGACAAGTGTTTTTTTCTGTGTGCCATTTTTTGACAAGAAAAAAAAAACCATTTGCAAAATGCTTCCAGTATATTTCTGGATCTGATTGGAACGAACTTTCTTAACAGGATGAAGATGGCATGAATTTTGAAATAATGAACTGATTCTGTGATCAAATTGTTCATCTTTATCACTTTTTGTACATCAGAAAAATTCAAATGGGATTTTTATTTTATAACTTGAAATTTAAAAAAATCTTACTGTTAAACTCTTTAAATGTTTAAGGGGAAATGGCTTTAAGGAGTTTGAATGAAATTTGCCAGGGTTTTTTGTAAATATAAATGTTATGAGAATTCTTTTAATAATGCCATGACACTGTAGAGAAGGTAGCAAACAGCGGTACTTTGGAAGCATGGAAACCCCGGTTTGTGGTTTTTGCATCAGTATGTTTTTTTCACGTGCATATGGTAGCAGGCGGAGGCCTAAGTGCATTTGCCAGCAGCAATTAGCTTGTCAGCAGGTAAAAAATTGATGGAAACACATGATTTTATCATCTTTCTTTTGCCGCAAAAATATACATGCTCTCCATTTTTTACAGAGAAATATCACATTTCATAGCCATTTCATAACTGAAAAACCAACAAAAACTGTTTACACACAATACAGAAACAACTTTTTACAAACTGTTCTCTTTTTTTACATTTATGTAAGAAAAGTGCAGTGTTTGGTTCCTATCTAGCACATGATTTGCATAAAGAATCTATATATTTTTGCCCTACAGAGAATTGATATACAGGTCAAATGTGTTTTCCTGGTGTTCCTATGCAGATTACAATATATTGAATTTGAGTGATTTAGCACTAAAAATAATAATAATAAAAGGTAATGAACTCAAATGGCAAATTGTTTTTAGAGTTATGCAGATTTTGTTTTTAAATTGAAATACCAAGACTTTTGTGTATTTTCCATTGATTTATGTAGGCCTGGAGTTGTATATTTCCATATGTTCGAATGGTTTAGATGAAAGCGGTTTCAGAAGTAGCTGTAAAGAGCTGTAATGAGATGATGATTTGGTGAATTTTTACAACCAAATGTCATCATTCCAGCCAGTTATTCTGAAGTAGGCAATGGAGAGAAATGTGTGTTTCAAACTGTATGAATGATATCCTAGATATGAATAGTCTCTAATAACAATGCAGACATGAGGTCTAATGAACTCTTCCAATACTTCCCTTTCTCTAGACTTTGTCACAATCTCCATGGCAAACTCATAGCAAAAGATGCAAGAAGTATCCTCCCCACAGGATTTAAAATGTGGGGGATTGTACAATTTTGGCTTAAGCTGGAGAATGAAAACATTCCATAGGGCATTTCTTTTAAAAATATTTTTCAAATATTAATTTTAATGAAAGATGTTACGTTCTTCCTTAGCAAAACTCCAGTTTTGGACAATAGACACCAGATTTCAATTCTTCATTCATAAACTTTGGAGGTCATGTGAACTTTTCAATTACTCAGCAAAGCATTTCCATCATAGTTGAATAGGATCATTAAAGATGTCTTTACTTCTTGAATTCTGACAGATTTGCCCAGGATAAGAACAGGCCATGTAACAGTACTACCAGTAGTTATATATATATAAAAAAAGAATAAAGTTGGGATTTCAAAATCACCATTCACAAAGTAGTTTGCTCCATGTAAACATTGGCTATTTTTAAAAGAGATTTCGCAGCTACCATCCCCTTCTATTAGATTGTTCCTTTTGCCATAGTGTAGGAGCAACAGAATATGGAAGCCTGCACTGTGCCAGTATTGTAGAGAAGGGATAGATTCAGGGGAGCCATCAAACCTTTCCATCCCCATTCTTCACTAGCACTAAATTTGTCACTTTAAATTTTAAACCAGGGACTCCCACCCACCCACCATCCTGTACTGTCTCCAGTAGTTTCTTGATCCCTCTCATCTCATAAACATATTTTGATAGATCGTAGTCATCCAATTGTCTGATGAAACCTATGATTGAATAATGTACTGGGCACCTTCTTTACAAAGATGTTTACTCTCTACTTTGATTCATTATGATTTCTGCATTCCGACATGTATTTTTTTAATAAAGAAAGATAAAAAGGACTGTTTTTGCAGTACATTTCTAGATCTACTTTAACTTTACCTCAGAGGAAATCCATGTGTTAACATTTGTTTGAACATCTTTTTTTTTAACTTTATGTATAATGCATTCAGCAAACAACAAATTTTTAGAAATTTTCAATTTCTGTAACACACCATGTAATACTGTTACAAATAAAAACATTTAAAATCAAGCATTATGTTCAGTACTCTCATTCTTTTGTATATATGATTCCAAAAATACCCACATCCTTGACTATATCCCAATCACACAACATTGCAGCATCTGAATCCCTGTCACTTGGATTTTTGGGGGGATGGGGTGGGGCATTTAATGTACACTTATTAATAGAAAATAAATTTCCATGAATTGCCAATAGAATTCACTCACACAAGTTGCATTGTTTTCATAATGTCTTTTCCAATGTTTTCAAAAAATTCAGATAAAGTCTACTACTGTCCTAGGTCCATATGAAAATATCTGTGCCAGACATAGATTGAAACAAAATCAGGAGTATCTACAAAACTATGCAAGCAATACCGGGGGAATAACTTGGGCACAGCGACAGTTATTATTTTACCTTTAATTACTGCTTCTCATTGGTTCTAAAGTTAAGATCAGTCACTAGGTGGAGTATCTCATCTCCGAGTGTCTTACTAGTGGAGTGTCTTATCTCCAAGGAGCTTAGAATAAGTAAGGGAAATGTACTCAGTAGGATACAATTTGTCCTCCTTAGTAGTGAACAGAATTGTGTAGAAACTGAATTATTTGTATCATATGACTTCTCCAGTTCATCTTGGATAGACGTGAGAAATACAGCAAAATATTATTTTGCCATTCCCTGATCAGCAATAACATTACCTGTCTCCTTTGGAAATTATCCTGCTGGAGGACAGAAACATCAGGCTCACTAATGAAAACAACAATCCAGCAATGAGTCTTTTTCCCCAGTTTCAAATAGCCACATCTCAGTGGAAATGTTTGCCTTGCAGCCCATCTATCAAGCACCAAAAAAATCAATGTCTGATTGAGGCATTTGGCAGGGAAGTGTTGTTGTTTTTTAAGCAACAACAAAAAACACAGCTTCCATTAGTTGTTATCATTATAATCTCATTTAATAGGTCTCTTAGGCCACATGGCAAGTTATTGCATTTGTGTTTCTAAAACTGAACATTAAGGGTTATCCTAACCAACTTTCTAGCACTGATGCAGCCACATTCCCTTACCTAACAAACATTCCCTTACCTTGAAGAGGTCTCCGTGACTGCCTCTTCACTTCAGGATGGGATTCATGTCCCATTGGCACGTCTACATCAGTGCTAGAAAGTTGGATAGGATTGGGCCCTAAGTCATCAGTTTAAAAAGACAAAAAAAAAAAAAAAGACTACAGAGAAAGAGCAGAGTTCATACCTGATCTGTTAAATCCTTAGGGTTGTACTCTGGCAGCACAATTCTAGAGGGGACGGAGCGCTGACGCAACGTTGGTGCTCCGCTATTAGTGCCGGCAGCGCTGGTACTGTTGTGCCCACGCAGCGCTTCCCTCGCGTCAGCCGAAGCCAGCTGGGATTCTCTGTCCCGTATCGGGATGGGGATTGGTGGGAGAAGGGAGGCGGGACCTGGGCAGGTTTGGGAAGTGGCTGTACGGCTACATCCTAAGCCCATCAGCGAGGCTGCGCAGCCCCAACTTGGGCCGCATGGTCTCCTCCGATCTGCATCCGCTCTTTGGCGGAGCCTCCTCTACGGTAAGGGAATGCACGCTCCCTTGCCGCGGGGAAGCTCCAGCCTCTCCTAAACAGCATCGGATATGGCACTGGCCCGTCAGCCTCGCCAGTCAGGCACTGTTTAGGATTGCGCCCTAAGTGCCATACCAGGAAGGGTGCATGCAGAAGCAAGCATCTCTGCCTCCTCTTTAAGATGGTAGCATGTTGTGCTCCCTGAAAATCAAGATTATGTGGGGCACAAAAGACTACAGGGAGAGCAACAATTCTTGTTCCCTCTCCCCCAATCCTTATGTCCTGTGCATGGCAGAGAGTTAAGATAAAGTCAAAACAATTAAGAATTATATAACAGTAGGTTAGTTTATGCAAGTCCTAAATCCACTGTGGATTAGCTAGATGGTCTTGAACCAGTCCATTAACAAGCAGTCCAATCCCACATCTCCCCATGTGGCGATGTAGCCATGCCAAGAGGGGCATTTCAGGCTGCGACAGCTTCCTCAAGGTAAGATAACAAATTGTCCCTGGGAAAGCTTTCACTTCCCCACTGGGTCTATACAGCTGGCATAAGTCCAAGTGGACCTGGGAAGGGAGATCAAGACTGGGAAGGGTGATGGGATATTATTGGCAGCACCACTGCCCTCGATACCATCCCCTTTCCAGCCTTGATCTCTGCCCCATTCCTCCCTACTTTCGTCCCACATCCTGTGCTGACTTGCTGGCAGGACATGTAGAGAGATGTTTGCAGCAGCGGAATGGTGTGTCGTGTCATTGCTAACTGGTGTGTCATGCTTTGGGACAGCCATAAAGGACCATACAATGCCAGGACACTAGTTGCAGCAGCATAATGCCATATTAGGATTGGGCCACAAATTGCTGGAAGGGAGGGGGAAATGGAGTAATCAGCGAAAGCACCCCCTTCTTACAGTGAGATATCCAACCTAGCTATTCCAAGGAAAGAAAGGGGGCAGGGAAGCTACAGGAAAGGGAGATAAGTTCTGCTGCATGCCACTGCCACCAGATCCATTCCCACCTGCAGCCCCTTCCCCCTCCCAACCCCCATTAGACTATCCCCACCCCTCCTGCTCTTCTCTGACTTACCTGCTCTGGCAGGTGGTGGGATATCCAACAATACAATGGGAAGGTGTCAGCCTTCATGCTCGTGTCCCTGGCAGTGCACCACTTAATGCACTGCCAGAGCACTATTTACAACTGGTGCTGACTGTTTTGTGGCAATCAGAGCCAACAGAAGGGGCACTAGGAGGTTGGCAGGAATGCCCCAGTATTCACTGGGGTTCCATTCCAGATTCCACTGTGGATACCTGAAACCATGGATACTGGAGACGCCTCTTTAAAGATAGGGGAACATCAGTGGTTTTGCTGCAACAAGGTTAAAAAATTTTTTTGTTTAAAGTCCCCCTATCTTTTCAATAGGTGTCCCAGGATTCATGGTATCTGTGGTTAACTGAAACCATTGATATTGAATCAGTGGATACTGGGGCACACCTGTATAGGATTGGGCCATCAGTATGGGAACAATATAACCTTTATTTTATTTATATACTGCCCTTCTATCAATAAGAGCACTGTGATTTATGACCTTCGAAAGCTACAGCAATACTATTGCAATATCCACTGCAACCTTTGAGTCTTCAGTTCTGGGTACCACTGTGAAAAATAAAAAAAAGTATAATAAATAATAATCTGCTGCCCTAACCTGTACTGGAACCGGTAGGCCAACACGCTTGCCCCATGTCATGCGCCAACCAGGCCGATAGGCCAATCACAAATCTGAGTGGCCCATGTAAGGCCAATCAGGATGGGGGTTAGGATCCAGGCTAGGTCGCCCAGGCCAGTCCCACCCTAGCCCAATCCACCTCCTGTACGGCCTTCCCCCTGCCCTTTGCAGACCTTCCCCTCGCCCAGAACTGCCTCTTTTCCACCCTCCCGCCACCCTCGCCCATCCCCCCTGTGCCGGCCTGCCCAGGCCAGCTCAAACTCCAGCATGGCTTTGGTGCTGCTGAGTCAGCACACACCTGCGCTGGCTCTGCTTCCTTCCAAGTAGCCACAAATGTGCTTTATGGCACATTCACAACACATAGGAGCTGGCACAAGGGGCTTCTGGATTGCACTGCCTGCTGCACATAACTAAACATTTACACTTGTAGCATCCAAAGTGTCTTGCAACATGTTGATCGGTTTCAAGATGAAGCCAGCCCAGCCCAAGGACAGTTTTTCCAAATTGCACTTGTAATGTAAGCTTGCTTGACAATGCTAGTCAAATAGTTGGGGGATGCAGCAATTTGTACATACTACTTTCCTGATTAGCAGTAGGATTATTATTTTTCTGACCTACACAAGCAATGTCATCAAACTCTATTTTTGACCGCTTTACAATCAAATATACCAATTTTTTTTTTTTCGGTATCTTGGCTGCTCTTCCTTTCCTGTGTGCAAACAGTGATTCACCGAGTTTCCTGTAAGTGACGTTCATCTCGGCACTAATGATTAACAGCAAAATCGATCACATCAAAGGTCAAGCCACAGACAGAAACATCTCTGTTAGACATGGGGCCAATGGGACTTGAAACAGACAAAACCTTTGGACAGCCTAAGCCATCTTTCTTAATTGTTAGTCTTCCTAGAATAGAGCTGAAGGGAGAAGGTTATCGGTGGGGCCATCAGCTGAGAAGCTGGTTGGCAGAACTCAGGTATTCCTCTTGAGCACTTCCCATAATGAGCTGGCTGACATGGCACATGTTCTCTCTGCTAAATTGTCAGTGGTGCTCAGTTGCTTGTTGTTGCAAGGGGGAAAGGTACTGATTTATTTTGCAGCTTCACTTCTGAATGGGACGATTTAGGCTGAGCGCTGTGGAATATAATAACCCTAAGGAACATGTTACAGCAATTTGGCTCTCAGCTACCATTACTCTAGTTTTCATTACAGCCGTATATTTGCATATGAATCCATACTGGGTTTTTTTGCACAAGATAGCTGTCATTCACATACTATTCAATTTACAATGGTATTTGCCTGTTCCTATAGCTCCTATTGTTGTTTTTGTTAGCATGAATAAGGACACCAATATAATTTCCCTCTCCAGTCTCCCAAAAGAGCACAGACCTAGAATAAACAATGCAAAGTTGGGAAAACAGAATCATTTACACAAGGAAAACTCAGATGGGAACCAGTTTGCCAGAATCCAAACAAGCTCACATTTTGAAAAGTCAGCTTCTGTTTAGGATTATTTTAGTGGAAAGAAAGCTTGTGAAAAAATTCTGACCCAAGCAAATGAGTAGCGTGTGCATATGTACACTTTATTTTTTAAAACCCTCTGGGATGTTTTTATAACCTGATAGCCACAACACAGAGAAGGTTAGTTTCCCTGATAGCCTCGTGCTAAATTGGAAGAGGGTTGCCTTTTTGATTAGTGGGTCTCGAATATTACCAAGAGGAGAGCAACTGCCTCTACTCATGCCAGCATCACATCCCTCCCACTGGCTCTGGCTCGTGGCTCCTGTGCTCTTCTTTTTAGATTGTGAGCCTTTTTTGGATAAAGAATCATCTTCCTATTCCTTTAGTTTTGTGAACTGACTTGCAAACTTTGTTGTTGTTGTTGAGGAGGAGGAAGAATACTGGTATATTCTTCATAATACAAAAGTGTGCTAACTGATTTCCGTGAAGCTATCCAAGCCTAACTTCCTCAGGATTGCTTATCTGACCTGCATTTACTACCTTGTACACAAAGCAACCTTACAGTCACTGAGGGTGCAATTCTAACCAACTTTCCAGCATGGGGAAAAGGCAATGCAGCTTCGAGGGGAGCAAACATCCCCTTACCTTGAGGAGGCCTCCAAGACTGCCGCCCCCCCCCAACTGCAGGATGAAGCACTTGCCCCATTGGCACAGCTATGTCAAAGCTGGAAAGTTGGTAAGGAGAACTTGAAAGGACTTGAAGGAGAACCCTCAGAGAACTTGAAAGAACAATGGGACCACTACTGCATGCGCTGGTCTGGTCACATTGTCACATAGAAGTTCTGTAGGAAACATCTCTCACTTACCACTCCCTATTCACTTTCCATTATGCCTGAGCAGTCACTTCAAAGGCAGTTCTCCTACATCTCATGCCAAAATATTCAGAGGCCCATTTCCTTCCGGACCCCTCCACCCAGCCCTATTCCTGCTGCCACGCAAATGTCCACTCCCTAGAAGTAAGTGCTCTAGCGGTGATTTATTCTATGCTTATTCTCAGGGAGCAGCAATAGTTTGACACCAAGATGGGGAATGGGATTAAGTGGCCCGGGCTGAAATAAGAGCTATTGCCCCATTGATCATTGGTACAGGAGTATCCTGTTTTGAAGTGAGACAAGAACTATCATATAGTGACGTTCATATAGTGATTTCACACACACACACACACACACACACACACACACACAGAGAGAGAGAGAGAGAGAGAGAGAGAGAGAGAGAGAGAGAGATACTTGTCATTAAGTAATTGCTAGATTGGCATGGCTCCACTTCATTGGCCCCTTCAGAAGGACAATATAAGCATTCCTCTTTGCAGTCATTTGGGTTTCTACCTAGTTTTCTGGTACTGTTTTCTGTCCTTATGTTCATGTTTTTCAAGACTAATGTAGGTCACTTATTGCTTTAGTAGTAACTTTTATTGTAGTATATGACTTGTGTCATATTAGTTGAAGGTGGGAAAGTGGGACATATAAACTGAAACGTAAACTAAATGCCTAATTCTGAGGATGCACAGATTTACTTACGTGCAGGATTTTCCATCCTTATTATCAGACTGTCCAGTTTTAGTCTATTATCAAGTCTCATTATGCTTTAACAAATAGTAGCTGATTTTTCTTTCAGAACTGTATGAATAAAGGACGTAACTGGACTCCAACTGCAAAGAGAACTTCCAGTTTGAATGCTTTCTGATTAAAGTTCTTAAAACACTTTGCTAGTGAAAACATTTTGTCTGTGATCATTGACCCCCTAGATACAGTATGAGGGGCCAAAACCCTGATCCTGTGCAACTCCTCTTTATAGCACACCTTCATGAATTCAGTAAGATTTTCCCCCACCCACCCACAGATAATTGTGACTTAGCTTGTAACCTTAGGTGCTTGTTGCTGACTGATGGATTTCAATCTTCCATTTGTGAAACAAGTCCCATCTAAGACTCGTTCTGCTCTGGCCTTCATTTCTCTGGCTTCCTCCAGCAATTTTCCTGGCAGCCCAGTAGAAGGCTCTGTGCGACCAGCAAAATTTGTTTAAGTTTGTCAGACATAGTTTATCTTCTGTTTGCTTGGTGAGAAAGCTGGCCCCAGAACTACAGGTGCTTTCTTGCCTGCTTTCAAACACAGCAGCAAACTGTATGAGAAGGATACGAGAGATTGCCAGCAGTCCTTTAAAACCATGAATGCCGCATCTGTGTCATTTCTTATGTGCTCAGCAAGAGTCTTCCTGCTTTGTGCAATCCTAAATTTGCATTGCTCCAGGTAAGTGGATGTTTTCAAACAAATATCAGTGTTGTGACATGATAGAAAATGATGTTTAATGGTAATCTTTTTCATAAAAAAAAATTGTACAATAGATGAAAGGTGCTTTTTTTTTCCTTTTTGAACTATTTCTGGATGAGTAGCAAAAGCACCATGTTGAAATGTCCCTGTTGCACTATATGCATTTTAATAAGTCTAATATAACATGGAGATCCCCAAGTATGTGAAATGGTGTCTTTTTCATAGTTAAATTTCTTCCAGTGACGATGTCCTGAAGGTGAGTTAGGCATGAAAATTAGGCATGAAAAGGGAAATATATCTAAATAATGTATACAGTTATCTAGCTAAACTCTGTCCTTAAACATGGATGTGGTCCAACATGTAATAGGTGCTACTCAGTGTACATTGTAGTACCAAAGCATCCTGTAAGTGTTACTGGAAAAAGGGAGGTTGGGGGAGAGGGGTGATTTTCCCCACACTCTTAACAGTATAGAGTAAGCAAAATAGAGGGGACACTGCATGCCGTAAGGTAAAACACTCCACTTTCTGCACTCCCTGCTTTTAAAGAGGAAAAAAGCAAACGTTTTCTATTTCCCAGTGCACATGCAAGCTTTGGGTAGCATCTCAGCCAAAAGTCATATTTTTAACATTGTGACTGTGTGTATGATGGATATGGCCAACAGAAACAAGGATACAAATGCAAGCCTTCTAGGTGGTTGAAGCCTTTGGGTTTGCAAGTGAAGTGGGACCACTCCAAAATGAGGTGGTGATTTACACATATTGGAAGAAACCCTTTGGTGCACCAAACTAGAAACATTTGTTTGTTTTTAAAGAATGTTTAACCCCCACCCCCACCCCCAACTAGCCCTGTGAACTTCTAGGACCTCAATGGAATGTTGAGGGCGTAGCTATAAGGATGTCCTTATATAGTAGGTCATAACATGGTCTGGAGAGTGGACTTCTGGGTTCACTCTGGATGCCAAAGACAGGCATTTCTGACTTGGCTGCTACCTGTAGTTGCAGGGAAGATGCTGATGCTGCCAAAGCATATTTCCAGCATTGGCTTTCTCCACTTTCCATGAGCCTCTTTCACATACATCATAGGGAGTGGAGAAAAGAGGTTCTAAATGAACAGAGTGTCAGGCAGACTGTGCAAGTCTAGTTATTAAGTCCAGGGTTGACAGCTGTTGAG
The DNA here is from genome assembly GCA_029204185.1 of Lerista edwardsae. NCBI lineage: Eukaryota > Metazoa > Chordata > Lepidosauria > Squamata > Scincidae > Lerista > Lerista edwardsae. The sequence continues at coordinate 6,084,258 of JAJKFI010000028.1, read as the reverse complement.
CCATGGCTTATTGAAGGTGCTAGTTTGAAAACAAAAGGAGAAGGAGAGAGAGAGAGAGAGAGAGAGAGAGAGAGAGAGAGAGAGAGAGAGAGAGAG
>JAJKFI010000028.1:6030530-6083604 GCA_029204185.1 Lerista edwardsae | reverse complement strand
TATTATTATTATTATTATTATTATTATTATTATTATTATTATTATTATACAGAATACATATACACACTATGTACTGTGTATAACTCTGTACACAAATATTATAGAAATGCTTTAATTTTTATGACAATGCTTTTTCAAGTCAAAATTCAATAAATACATTAAAACAAGTGGCCCTTATCAGAACACAGAGCTTCAAGGAACCAGGAAATATTGAGAGCAATTGAACCATGAAATGCTAGAGTGTTACTTGAAAATGAAAAAGGAAAATCAGGAGGGGAAAGAGGGGTCACTGGCGAGGAAGAGGTTGACCACATGGTACGAGGCGAGGTGAAAAACATACTGCAATATATAGAGAAGGAAAGGAAAAAGATACCTCTTTCCCTTTTCCAGTTCCCCTACTACATAGATATCAAACACCCACCCAGCCCTGATTCCTGAGCCCTGTAGTGCTGTGTAGCCCCAGGTGAAGGATTTAGGAGCAAAGGAATGGTGCCATTTCCTCTGCCAATTCCCCTCCAATATATTTAGTAGTTATTAAATTACTATTAAACTGACAACAAACAATTGTTAGGCAGATCACAGGCAGGTGTATCTAAAATCCTTTTAGATCAGACCCTTCAAGGTCTGATTGAGTTATAAGCAGTACAGGAAAGAAATACATACATCATTCTCAGCTAGGCAGAAAGTTGATATCTTTACTTGGGACAGAAAAAACACTTTCCTGCAAATTTCATAGTAATGGAAATCTACTTCTTATGGGCCTGATTTCACTTATTTTTCAGAGATCAGGAGTTGTCAAGAGAATTGTGGTATCACTGACATTGCTGGTTATTAATGTCAGCAGGCATATATATAAGAGATGGGGACTCTAGTCAGGTTACTCATATCCGAGTCATGAAAATGTGCAATTTTTGCTGACTCGTGTTCACTCGAGTCACCCATGTCAATGACTTAGGCATTGACTCTATACTCGGGCCACTGACTTGGAAATGAGTCATCACTCTCAGAAACTCAACTCAGCAAGTCTAGGAGTGCTTTATTACTTTGTTGCACCACTTCCGCATCACGCAATAGACCTCATGCCACGATCCAGAAGGTGCAATGTAGTTGTCGCAAGTAACTGTAAGTTCCCCTTCTAGCCAGAATGAGATGCAGCTGGGACTGGGGGGAGGAGAGGGGAGGAGGAAGGTTTAGAAATTTGAAAATGTATCTGTTTTTGTTTTGGGTATCTGCATCAAGCATGAGGTGTGGGGAGAAAGAAAGTGGGTCCAATCAGCTCAAGGTGGAGGGGGTGCAGTGGCTTCTCTTGGCCATTTCCACAGGGATAAACCATAGATTGAATGAAAGAGGGTGGTCTGATTTTTGGCTCTGGACAAAGAAAGGGAGAAGGAGGAGCCCAAGGGAGGGGCAGGTGTTTTGGCCATAGGACTGGACCACCTGCTTGCTTGCCTGCCAATGTTCTTCCCTCCATCCCATAATAGTTGTTCTCTGCCTCATCTGGTGGGGTGTGCCCAGTACACCATAGACTACAGCATGCATTCCTCTTCCATTCCTGATACTCCTCTACAATGAGTTACTTGGGGGGGGGAAGTCTCACTGAATGACCAGCCAGGACTAATTTTTTTCTTTCAGTGAAGTCATGGGAAGTCGTCCATGCATGCTTGACCCATGCCATGGCTCGCTTCGAAAAAGACTCATGACTTTAGTCAAAATGACATGTGAGCTTCCTCAAGTCAAGTCAGCACAGGCACACGCTATGACGCTAGCGCATGTCGAGTTGTGGGGTAAATGGAGATTTGGGACTCGGCCCAGACTCAAGATCAGTGGCTTATTTCCAACTCTCTCTCTCACACACACACACGCACGCACGCACGCACGCACAGAGAGAGAGAGAGAGAGAGAGAGAGAGAGAGAGAGAGAGAGAGAATCAGTGGTGTCATCCTACCGGTACGCTGGGCGGGACATCCGGGTGATCGGCAGGCCGCCCGTCACGTACCACAGCGTTACGCCATTTGCGTAACCAGTTACGCCGCTTGTGTACGTTACACAAACGGCGTAACGCTGCGGTACGCGACGGGCGGGCTGCCGATCACCCGGATGTCCCGCCCAGCGTACTGGTAGGATGACACCACTGGAGAGAATGTGCCTGTATTCTGTGTGTCTTCTAACCATAATCCAAGGAGATGAAATGTTTATTAACTGCTGGTGAAAATTAATTCTTGTTTTGTAATTAATGTATGACAAAAGGACACATTTCCCTACATTCCCAAGACTGACTGGAGAAAATAAGCACTGCAGGAAATGGGACCCAATGTGGTTATGGCTGGCAAAAAAAAACAAAAAACCACAACTCACAACTCGTTTGTATTCATAAATAAGTACAAGAAGGTTTACTTGAAGGATTCTTTGAATCAGGCACATCTTCCTACTTCTGTCCCGTGGGATCTCATTAAAATAGACCTGTACAATTTGTGGGCCCCCAAGCCAGGCTTACACAACCTACACTCAATTGTTGTGTCCTTCTACCATATTTATTTATTTATTTATTGCCATTCTTAGCAGACAACAACAAAACTGACTTACCTAGGCAGACTTTATTTGGTTTGGTGAGAAACAAATTGTACATATCTGCATTAAAATGTAGCATCTCATGTCCTCGTTGTACCTGCCTCAGGAAATGTGAAGGACATAGATTTCTTCCTACTAATACACTGGAAGAAATAATAAACTGCTGGTTTTATTGAAATGTATGCAATTATGGAATTATCCTCTCCCTTCCCACCACACACTGAACCACTTATCAGCATTTTATTTACAGCATTAACAGCCTTGCCTGTGAAAAAATGAACTGTACATTTGACTGGTGATGTTTTACATGAAGGCAACATACGGATCTTCAAAATGTCAGACTGAAATATTATGGGCTTTCTGCGTGCTGAGGAAAGCCGTTGATGGGCTATGAGACAGGCATAAAGCCAGAAAGAGATTTGTATCAGACATCATATTAGCGGAGGAAAATGAATCGGTTTCTTGGATACTGCTTAACTCTGCTCACTTCACAGTAATACATGCAGGTGGAAACCTGCAAAATCTCACCACCCTCTCCCAAACATAGAAGAGCCACACTGGTGAGTCACTGGAGAGGGAGTTCAAGGGTGGTCTACCCTGACTTGGGAGTCATGACTTACAGCTCAATCCTAATGAACACTGGCCCAGTGGAACCGTTTGGTCCACCTTGTATCCAGTGCTGGGAAGGAGCAGGATGGAGGTCTCTTCGGGGTAAGCAGACATCAGTCCCTTTACCTTGGGTAATACCCCAGCCTGTGCAATGGGGCTACTCAGATCAGCACCAGGAAAATGGCTGGTGCGAGTCAAGCTTCCAAGCCTGGGTGGGGGGGAATCGAATTTGAGGTGTGCTAGTGCTGCCAATCCTGCCCCCTTCCTGGGCCCAATCCACCTCAACTCTGCTGTCCCCTTGCCCCATTAACCCCCTCCCCAACTGACCCCTACTGCCCAGTGGGGTCTTACCTGCTCCATCAGGGGCTCCTGGTGGATGCAGTCCCATTGGAATGTCAAAGGCCTTCCCATTGGCCCAGCTTCCTCATTGGGTGTTGTACTTTACAGCATGTTTGCGACACTCTAGGCCAGTGATAATCCAGGGTAGGATTGTGCAGTTAGACTCACAAGCAATACTATTCCGCAGAGGCACCAAAACTCTATTTATACATCCTCTCCCAATCAGGAACTGGGATGGGCGTATGCAGATTGAGGCAGGTTTGCTTCTCAGTTGCTAGGATCTCCAAGGAAAAAGAAGAGGTTTAGACTGATAGGCACCCTATTGAAAGCACCTTCTTTGTGGGGGAAAGCTAAAAGCTACACATGGAAACGATGGTGTGGTGAGGACCTGCTGCTGCTCTTGGGCACTGATCCTTGTAAAATACAAGCCTGTCATAATGATGGATATTTTGTTAGCCACATAATAAAAATGAATTATGCTGATCCGATACAGTTCTGGGCTGACTGATTTAAAAACTGATGACGAAAGAGAGAAGAATGGATGAACTGGTCTCATTGTTTATGAATGCATCTAGCTAGGCAAGAAAAATTATTGCAATACCATCAGTTAGAAAAACAAGCAACTGAAATGCCCAGCTGGGCGCCTACTGGCTGTCTCTTCTGACATATGATTACCAGGCAGACTTCCTGTTGCTTCCAGTCACCCTTAATCCATGCACGATGATGGATTATGCAGAGTGCGCTTACCAGTGTGAATGGCCTTGAGGACTTTCCATCCTCCTCACCTACCTCCCAGGCTTTCTTCAGGCTTTTTAGATGACTTGGACTTGGTTCTGACCAAAGACAGGTTATGCCTCCTTACTATGGCAGCATGCCTTATTCTCTCACTGTGACTCTCTCCAAGCTGATTTTTAAAAATCTGATAGTGATTGGTTTAGAAATGTCTAAACTGCTTCTCAGGTTTTTTTTCTTCCCAAACCACCATTGTGCTGTACATGTTTAAAACAACAAACCACTAATTCAATCTAAAGCATAATTAACAACGTCGCTTGAGCCTTCAAGCCGCAGATTAAAACACTGTTAACACTAGAATGTGTAAAGATTCAAGCAGGAGCTGGCAAATAAGCCTGTGGCCAGCGGTCAGGTGATAGCTGTGCTCAGCTAAGCTTGGGGCCAGCTATCAGAAGAGGCCAATTAGACATTTATTTGAGCCACCTTAAAAAGGAATGCTGTTGAGAACAGTGAGCAGAGGATACAAAGTTCCTTATAACACCCTGAAGATGCTGTCCACAGTTGAAAATGGAATGTTGGGAAGACATCCTACAATGTGTTTTAATCTGTGGCTTGACGACTCAAGCAACATTTTTTAATTGTTTCATCCAGCCATGAAAGTCTTAGTATATTCTCTAATTAAGTAGTATAGATAGATAGATGCATGCATGTAATTTGGCTTCCCTTGAGTATGTTTGGGACTTGCGCATACAATCTTGGTCATACAGATGGTCAAGCTTCTGTGCCTTCACAGCAGCTCAGCCAATGACGAGGAAGAGCTTTCAAAATGTCATCCATCCTATTTCAGATTCTCTCCTTTTCCCACTCTCCTTTCACTGACTCTCTGTCAATGTGTACCACATCACCATGACAACAACTGAGCATGCCCATTGGATACTGTGCATGTCTGAGGTGGTCATGTGACTGTTGTACAAATTGTGTGTATTTTGCTCTCTGTACAGATCACCTTTCAGCACAGGTTTACAAGTGGAACTTTCAGGCTACCTCAGTAGTATGCAGAATGCCAATCCAGGCAGAGATTTTCATGTTTCATTGGCAGTAGCAGAAGTGTTTCAGTTTGTGGTTGTTGATGGCCACCGTGATGGTTTCTTCTTTTGTCCAATTTGAATCTCATTTACAAGCAGAGTAGCCAAACTTTTGTGTGCTTTGGCACCTTGTGTTTGTTTATGTGAAAGGGAAACACTCTTGTGTTCAAATCTATGGTGGTGATAAGAAATAATATACCAAGTGCCTTGATGGACAATAGCATTTTTCCCCATTAACATACAGTGGAGAAAAGGAACTTTCCCTTCAACTGAATGGAGTCGATGTCAACATGACCAAAGCCAGGGGGCGCCGATCTCCAAACAACCCACCACTTCCCATAGACTGCATCCTTTCCAGCTGGTCATCATGGACCACTTGTGAACCTTGCCAGAAGAAAAGGGTGAGTTTATTAGGCATGTCCACGTCCTATCACTGGAAACCAATTCAACCCAGTCTGGCTCTCTCCTGTCTCACTGATATCCACAACCTGGATTTGCACACCTTGGGAGGCATTTCTTCTCTGCCTGGAGGGGGTAGCTCCATGTGCTGCATCCAAAATTGCTCTGCAGGGTCCACGTATGTCAGGAGTGGATGAGGGAGGTGGCAAGAGACTGCTGTGAGGAAGAGGGGTAGGGACATTCCCATGTGGAAACTTCTGTACCGGCTAAAGTGAATTTCTCTCCTCCAGGTCCATATTGTTCAGACTCCTGTCTACATTGTCCTCCACCTGGCTTTTGGCCAGACTGCCCTGCACTCAGGGCTGCTGTCAGCTTGCACTTGGGGTCAACCCTTGCATTGGCCTGCCCACAGTGGCCCCACCTCCTGAGGATGGTTTTTGCATTGCTGCTGCTACTGAGACTTCAGGGCTGGTCTTTGCGCTGGTCTCTGATGCCACCCCTGCTTGCACCCTGACTCTATAGTCATGCATGCTCACATGTGCATATACATGTGTGTGTGCACCCAAAGCACACAAGGCTCCGCTAACTTTAGCTGTGCTAGAATGCTTTTGATGTGGGTGCCCCCAGCAGCCTTCTTCTTGACTTGGGAGATTGGCCCAATCCTCCTTTACTCTGGAGATGGGAGGTCAAGTGGCTTACAACCAGTGATGTCATTCAGGGGGAACGGACCAGAACGGGCGTTCCGGATCCTAACGGGCTCCGTGGCTGGTTCCAGGTTCCCGACAAGTGCCAATCAAAAGTGAGTTCCTGTTCCTAAATCATTGAATGACACCACTGCTTACAACCAGGCACGTACCAAACTTGTACAAGACAGAACTAGGAAAAGACAACAACTGTTGTACTGTGGGTGGGGAACAGTTACAGGTTTACTCAATATTGTACATTTTTGCTAACATATGCTGGTAATAATTTTATTCTGATCCAGAACATTCCTTGGTGAAAATATTTTCATGCTTGGCAATTTTTTTTTCTCAAAATGAATGGTCACGTTTTATAACATAAATGTTTTACAATAAAAGAAACAGAAATGCTACCAGTGTTTTGAACATGTAATGATGCATTCTACCATCAAAGTATACACAATACAGTATTCTTAAAAGCTAGTGTGGGATAGAAAGAAACCCAATCTTTGCTATACACATTTGGAGCTGTATAGTCATATATAACAGTGATATATGCCAATCTGGGATATATTTTTTAAAAATTCATAAGTCCTGGGTTTCCTAATATCAATTCTGTTACAGTACAGATTTGCCCGGGTGGAACGGCCTTCTCAGTTCAGCGGTGACCCATGTGATTACTCTGACAAAGAAACTGAAGACTGCGTTACAAACAGACCTTGCAGAAATACTGTGAGATGTGAAGGCTTTGTGTGTGACACAGGTTCGTGAATTAGGGGCTGGCTTTCTGCAGTTCGAGCAAACCCACATCCAATGGTGTTGACCTCGAGTGAATGCAACCATGTTAGTGCTGGGCTTTTAAACTACAAAATAAAAGGACACATCGTTTGATTTGTCAAAACGTGCATCTCTATCTAATATTGTTTCCACGGTGGCATTTCTTTTTTGAAAATGTTCATAAAACCTAGCACAAAAATGGATTAGGCAAAGAGGCATTAGGTAAAGATGCCACATTTTTTTGGAACGTAAAGGCAGGTAGAAAGTGAGTTTTGAAAAAGCTGAGTGAACGACACCAAGAGGATGCACACTAGCAACTTGCAGGAACTTAGAGAGCAATTGCGTAGAGGAGTCCTTGCCGTTTTTGCATAGAGAACAACCACTAGTAAGCCAATCATGCTAGTCAGGTTTTAGCAACTAGACATATTCCCCTTGCCCTGAGTAATGACCCAGCAGTCCCAATAGGGCTATTCAGAGCTGCACCTGTAAAATCTCTGATGCAGCTCCAAGCAGTGCATGTAGGGCTGACCAGGCCAGGGACAAGGTTAGGGTTAGGATTTGGCCCAAGTGCCAGAGGTTGGTCCCACCCCCTTCCCTGGCCCAGTTTGCTCATGGGCCCATCCCATTCTGTCCTCCCTTCCCTTCCCCTCCCCTCGCCCTCTACAATCCCCATGCCAGGCTCCCTAGGCCTTAACTGGATGTTGCAGGCCCAGGAAATGGTGCAGGGAAGCCACCGCGCATCCGTGCGCCAACCTCCCCACCTCCTGAGTCATAGCAAACGTGCTTGACAGTGCGTTTGTGAGACCCACGGGCTGGCACAGGAGACTTGTGCTGGCCCAAAGAGCACATAGGATTCCACTCTGATACAGTTTGCAAATTTGGGGAAAGGGCTCAACGTTGCCTTCGTGGCCGTAAACGGTAATATGGGATTGATGACCAATTAGGCTGCTCCCGTTCTGTGCTGTAGGGCGGTGCATTAATCGGAGGCTGATTTGCAACGGAGATGATGACTGTGGGGATCAGTCAGACGAAAGAAATTGTAAAAAAGTGTATAGAAGATGCAACCAGGACACCGAACAATTCTGGGGGATCCAAATGCTGGCAAGTGGGTAAGCACCTCCGTTCTTTTCATAAGCAGAATCTACGCCAAGTAGTGTTCAGCTCAGGTAAGCTCAGTTCTTCATTTAAGACCAGCAGGCTCCAAACTGGAGACCGCTGCCACATTAAAAAGGCTTCACGGCGTGACCCACACTTACCTTTCCACTGCAGAGCACAGTAAGCAGCAGCCGTGCCTACAGTTCCCAAGTGCCTCTGCGGCCAGCTGTGCCTGACCAGAATGCTGGGTGCTCAGCCTGCTTGGGCAACCAAACGTGGAAGCGGCTGACTGTGGGAAGACCTGGGGACTGTAGGCACGGCTGTCGCTGTGCTCTGCGGTGGAATGGTAAGCCTGGGGCACTGGGCAGAGGGTAAAGGTGGTCTCTGGCTCTGGCCCGGGGCCGAAATTTGGAGACCACTGCTTAAGACATATGAACTGCCCATACATGTGATGACTGGTGGGAGGAGAAGGTGAGCTTTGAAGACACATTTTCCACACTGGCACATTTTCCACACTGGCAACTTCTCCTCCTCCTCAGCACAACTCTGGTTATGCTGGATCAAACAAAGCTGGCCCGAGAACTCCTTATGACTGAGGTGCCATGCCAAATGCTGCCCTCCTTACTGGATGGTGTGCCAGCTCAGAATTCTCCTCCCCTCCACATCTCCTCTCCCTCTCCATTGTCCTCTTCCTTTTCCAATCAAGGATGTAGGAATGAGAATCAGTGGAGGCAAGGAAGCAGCGACAGATGCCTCAATCTGCTGCTGGGCACGACCAGCTGGCCTCTTGGATGGGCTGGGCCCCAGGCGCAAAGGCCATGAGTGAATGTCCCCTTTTGGGTGTAAAATACATCATCATTACACTAGTCAGAGGAAAATTATGCTGTGAATAGCACATATACATTTGCCTTTCCTTTACACAGTTACTACCCTGGCCTATGTGCCGCCTGGGGCCAGGACTTCAGATTGCCAACTCCCATGGAGACTCCGCCCCCTGCCCAGAACCTAGAACCTTTAAACGTTACTTCCGGTTTTTGTTTGGAAAACCAGAAGTGCTGCTTAACCGCCCTACGGATGCTATGAAATGCCTTCGGAGGGCTTGGCAACACTGCACACAGCCTGACTGACCCTGAGGAGGGCTTTGGAGGATGGGCGGGCGGTGGCAGCACAGCAGCAGGAGCCGCCCCCACTGGCCCCACAGACCTGCCGCTCAGGGACATGTGACCCGCCTGGGTGAATGGCAGGGATGCCACTGCCTTTACAAACCTGCTCAGTAGAACTGTGTGAACAACAGCCTGGAGGAAACTACAATTCCGATCCTCTTTGTATGTGGCAGATAGAATTCCCTGATAGCTGAACACAAATCAGCTAAATTTACAATGTAACAAAAAAGTGTAACTTGTCTTATGGGACGTTAGTGATTGTCATGTACAGTACACTTGATCATTTTATCTATGCCTCTTCTCCCCAGATTGAATATTTTCACGAATGATCTAGAAGGCCTGGTTTTTGACCATAAATATTATGCTGGAGCATGTTCTCCACAATATATCATGGATACCAGATTTCGAAAACCATACAATGTAGAAAGCTATTTGCCACAGGTAAGTATAAATATTTGATTGGGCAGATTAACTTCATGGCATTCTTGGTACATCATATCTCTTATAAATATGAGAGTTATGGTCAGGCACTTTTGATCAACATGTTTCTCTTTAATAAGAATTCCAAATAGATAGGGAATTATTAATTACTCCATGTGTAATTTTAGTTGTAACTTAGAAGACCAGTTCAGACAATATCTGGCATTCACGTATTTCTTTATAAGGAAAGATTTTCAGACTTTTGAAACTCTGCAGAATAGGAATGAACTTTTTTTTATTCACATTTGTACACTGATCTAGTCTAAGTAACTCATGAAACATAGAGGCCTGAGTGAACCATGCAAGCATGAGAACAATTATTTATGTAGTCATAGAACTACAAAATCCATGATGTAGTGTAGCTGTGGATGACTCTCACAGGCATAAAAACATTTGAGGCCTTTACCTAAATAAAGGAATGGTTGGTCTTCAATAAACTGGCATGCAACAAGAAACCATTCCAAATTCAATCTGAAATCAGGATTTCAGCCGTTTTCACCCCTGCTTAATTTTAAATATGCGTCTGAGAATGTGAATTGTTTTCTTTTTAAAAAAATGTTTACCTCTCTTTGATGCACAGTACTTTGGTAATAATAACAGCATTTAGCCAATTACCCTGTGCTTTTCATCTTCAAAGTGTCAACAGGATTCAAACCCATGCCGGTTCCCTCCTAAACTGCAGGTGTGAAATTAGGATACAAAACATGACATGTTGCTTTTTCCTGCTTTTTGTTTAGACCAAAGGCAAATATGAATTTGCATTGACTGAATATGAATCGTATTCAGACTTTGAGCAGTCTGTCTCCAAGGCAGAATTGAAAAAAGAAAGCTTCAGCATTGGACTAAAAATACCAAACATATTTGAATTTGGTTACAGTTGGAACGACAACAGGTACAGGAAGTTTGTGCAGAGGACAAAAAGATTTTCATCAACGGTATGTATTCTTCTGCTCAGTTCTGTAATAATTTTAGGTAAAGAATGTAGTGCATGCAGATTTCGAGACTATAGCATTTGAATTAGTCTGTGGGAAATACTGCAACTCTGAAATTAAGGGCACAATCCTAACCTGGAGTTAGGCCAGCGCAGTTTGGCCAGCAAACTGTAGTTTGTTTGCCGCAGTTTGGCTGGCAAACATCGTAAAGCACTTTTGGACCACTCTCTGAGTCGGGGAGGATGGCACATATCTGTGTGCTGGCCTTTCTGACTCCAAGAGTGGTCCAAACATATTTTATGCTGTCTCTTGTCCTGGCCAAACTTTGCTGGTCTAACTGTGCCCACCTAACTCCAGGTGAGGATTACGCTCTAAGATAGTGTCAGGGGGTTTGTTGCATTGAGGGGCAAATATATTGCCCATGCCCCCATATGCGTGTTAAACCAAGGCTTGTGGCCACAATATTGCAAGCCAATCAGCACAGCAGACAAACTTGCAGTATGCAAAGCCTGAAACCGCCCCTCTTACGTGCAGGCAACTAACTTGAGGGAGACAGTAGATGGTGGTTTACTGTAGATGGTTGTTCTCCCTGAATGAGCATTCCCACACTGACTCAAAGCTGCAATTTGTTGATAGATGGAGTGAGCTTCTCTAAGCCAAAGGGTTGAGGCAGCTGGACTGCACCAACTCCCCACAAGCCAGATAGCCTTTGAGGTTGCCTTTGCAATATAAGCCAGAGGGCTCATCAGTCAGTACCCCCAAGCTGGCAAGCCTCAGAGGAATGGTACTGGCTTGCCCACCAACTTTTGCTTGCCTCCGAGTGCAGATTGAAATTCCTACCTCTGGCTTCCTGGCCTCTATGAAACCTGTCAACCTGGCCAAAAAGGTAAAGATGGCGGCCAGCTAATAGCCTTGCAGCAGGAGTTCTCCTAGACTTTTTATCAGCCCATCGACTGTCAGGTCTCCAGTTCCTACAAATGAAATATTGTTTCTCGACAAGAATTCCTCATTAAGGATCTGAACCACTTTGACCACCTGTCAGTCTGGGGTAGGTGACAGAACTGCCTGCTAATGCCAATCAAGCAGCAAAAAAATTCCTACCTGGCTCCTGGCGGCAAAGACATGCAGAGCCCCTCAACATGCTGTGTAAGCAGCCCCTCCCCCTCGCCACCAGAGCCATTCCGGGTGGTGAGAGCAATGCGCAGGAGACGCCTTCGTGTTGCTCTTGCTGTCCGTAATAGCGCTGATGGTGAGGGATGGTGTATTGAGACACCTGTAATATACAGTATGCTGTCCCACCACAGCCTGTTCCAGGAGCAATGGGGCCCAATGTGGGGCATTCCTAGGGGGGCCCCACCCTCCCCACGGGCCCCCCACTCACCGAGAAAAGCACGTGTGGTGCCACACATGGCACCTGAAAATAGTTGGTGGTGACATGATGACATCACTGTCAGGAGGCCCATTTTGCGCAGCTTGGAGGCAGGGGCAGGTGGGAGGGCCCAGGTAAAGCTGCTCTGCTCACCCCAATGACTTACAGTTCATAGAGCAACAGCAGGCAATTTGCTCACTGAGCCAGTGCAGAGGACCCTTGAAGTGCAGGGCCCAATGTGATGACGTTGGTCAAGGCCAGCCCTGTGCTCCAAATCTAGTTACGCTTCTGCTGCACTATGGAGGGGAATGTCTGGAGAAACGGAGGGCTCAATGAGATTGTCTCATGGAACAATACTTGTAAACCTAATTGAAAAATGGGGTTTATGTTCAGCCTGCCTATGTAAACCACCTTGAATCTGTGAGAAAGGCGTGACATAAATGTTGCAATAGATCAATAAATAAAGCCTGTATATTCCATCTTCTGCCAGTAGTTTTGCAATCTGCTTTTCCAAAAGAATTATCTGCAATATCTGCCTTCCTGTCCTTGGAATTTCCAGGGAGATGTCAGCATGCGCATAAAAGGCCATGCTAATGTTAGACTGGTGGAACAAGACAGGTGCTGTCAGTTCAGAAAATGGCAATAGGAGCAAAGAAACCAAGCTATTCCACTGCAGGGCAGTCATGACAGTAATACATAATGAAAACAGCTTGCAGGCCTTCCATAGTTTAATTATAGACTGAAGCAAACCATTTCACCTTGGGAGAGTTGAAGCATCCACGGCATTCTGTAGTTCAAGAGAGAGTGCACACTGCACAAAATGCAAGTAGTATCATCGCAGTAGAACTGCTCTTATGCTAGTGTGTGTGTGTGTGTGTGCGTGTGTGCGTGCGTGCGTGTGTGCATGTGTTTGTGTGTAAATGTAGGATTTTCCCACTCAATCCACTTAGTACTTAAAGACTGGGATCATATCGCTGCATTAAACATCTTCAGATTTTTCAACTTCCAAATTATATGATCAGAATGAACTGCACATACTTTATAATCACTGTCAAAGAAAATTAAAGTAAGAAGAGACCATCATCATAATAAGGTTTGAATAGGTAGGCAATACAATTAGTTTTTGCCCCCAAGGGCAATAAGAAGCTCAATTTTGTTTCTGAGCTGAAATGAATACTGCTTTTCAAATTTCTGAATCAAACCTGAATCAAATTAACTTATATGAATGAATCATGTGAATTCATGTATCTGGCTGTACACATTTGTTCCCAATCTAATTTATACATTGGCCTAGGAGAGCTTTTATGAAGGTTTCTCTGCTGTTAGATTTTCTTATTCCTTTTAGCCGAGATGAACGTGAGCTGAATATCTCCAGAGCAAGGTATAGAGCAGGGATTCTCCAATGTTTTAGCACCAGGGCCTACTTTTTAGAATGACAATTTGTCCGGGACTCACCAGAAGTGATGTCATGGCCAGAAGTGCCATTATTGTGACATCAAAGCCTGCTGCTTTCCTGAGAAAACAGCAATAAGTTGGGTTATTTCTCGGCCATTTTCCAATAGCAAAGTGAAGCAAAAAAGGGGGGAAGCCTATTTACAACCTTGACACAAGCAAAAGAACCACACAGCCCTCCCCCTTTCCAGCATCCCATCTTCCCATATTTTCAATATGGCTGCTCTAGATGCTTTGCAACCCACTGGTGGGTTCTGACCCACAGTTTGGGAACCATTAGTCTAGATGCTTTTGCTTCAAGGAATGGTTTTGCTCTTGTGATTTGTCAGTATGTACAGATATACTGTAAAATATTGCATTTCTCTATGTAGTGCCTTTGTTTTCTTGAAATAGTTGCAAATACCCTTTTCTTGTAGGTTTAACTCACTTTCACATTTCTAATGTATTTAATGCAACAGTAACTAAGACCTGAAATGTACATATGCATGCCTAAGATGTGCAGTGCTGTAGTGGAACATTTGCAAGGACCTCTCATTGGATTGGTTTGTTTGTTTTTCCTGCAGTCTAGCAAATTTATCCATGCACGTGCAGAGTTGGCAGTGGCTCAGTACAGATTGAAGGCTCGAAATTTGATGCTTCACTATGAGTTCTTCCAGAGACTTCTCCATTTGCCTTCCGAGTACAGCTATGGAGAGTATCGAGAACTGTACAGAGACTACGGAACACATTACATCACGGAAGCCACCCTTGGTGGCACTTACGAATATACTTTGATCATGAATAGTGAAGCGCTTCAGAGGGCAGGTATGTGGACACACAGGGCTGCTGATGGACCAGGAGATTTTATGGGCGATGCTTTCTCTTAGGCATTGCTTCTTAAAGTACATGGCCTCACACAAAATATTGGTGCCAATGGTTATTCTTTCCAAGACTTTAACAAGTTGTGTATGCCCATTACTATTGTACTTGATGCTTGACGCCTTTGATTTCTTCAGCGTAATGGATCAAGTTATTTTGAGAAAGGTGCAAGGGTGACAACCAGTGTGACAGCCCAGTCCTATGCCCTGTGAGTGCTGGAGGAATGCACATTCCGTCAGGATTTGCTGCCAAAAAATGGCTGCAAAGTGGATTCCGCAGCGCGCTGTCTAACCCGCTGCTGGGGCACTGGCGAGAAGGACTGGGCATCCTTGTGCACATCACCAAGCCTGCAGAGGCCTACCAAGGGAGTAAGATGGTGAGGAAGACTGGAGGGGGCATCATAGGGTAGGAGGTAGGTAGGAACGGAGTGAGGAAGGAGGCATCATGGGGGATGGGAAGACTGTAGAAGGCTTGGGACCTGGCTGTGATGTCACACGCCAGATCCTATCCCCCTTTTCTGCAGCCTCTCCTTGGATTTGCATTAGTGAAATTGCTACCACAGGTTCGAGGAGACCCATTGAAGAGCAGGAGGCCTGTGCAGCAGTAAGGTGATTTAAATCCCCTTTCCCTGTTAAAACCTCCTGACCCACCTTCCTCCTGGATACAGCACAACTGTTTTTGGCTCAGCTGCACCAACAGGGGGGAAGGATAAGAAAGTGGGCTGCAAATGAGATTCAATCACACCTGAATCTAATTACTGGGTTACTACCTATCAGTACTGTATCAACTTGCAAGGAGAGGATAGGCTGGGATTTAATTATTGGGGATCAAGTGGGCTAAAATCCACCAATCTCATTTAATCATTAACACCAAGGGGAAAAGACAGTATTCTGGAGGGATTCTTCTCCCCATGAGCCTGAGACTTGAGTTCACGTAATGAGGTCTTATTATGAATCCTAGCAGCAAGAATAGCAACTCAAATAGTCATCTCTAAGTGGTTTTTTGGTAGTGGCCCCAGATTTCTTTCATGGAATTGCTCTCAAGAGAGACTTGTCAGATCTAGCCCTTCATCCTTTTAAAAGGGTAGACGAAAACTCTGCTTGTTTTGAAGGACTTTGAATTCTTTTTGTCTCTGAATTGTATATCTTCTCCAGTTGCTAATTTTATATAATTTATTGTATGACTCTTGGTTTATTGTTTTAGACCAGTGGTATTCAAACTGTGGGTCGGGACCCACTTGGTGGGTCGCGGCCTGATGTCAGGTGGGTCGCAGAAAGCTGGGAGCAGCCATCTTGGAATCTGCAGACCTTATCTTGTTACATTCCTTTTGTGAGTGTTAACAGATAGAAGTTTCAAGTGAGGGTTTCTTTAAATTTTGTTTTTAGTTCAGTGCGTTTACATCGTATTTTGTCCTAATCTTTTCTGTCAGGGATCTTTCATGGTTGTACAATTGCTGCAGTCCAAGAATGCCCATTTGCATTTCAGGAGTGTCCTTTTGTTATGTTACAATGAAAGCACTTGCTGCTTTAAGATGTCACTTCCTGCCGTGACATCACTTCCGGAGGGTCCCAACACAAGTGCCATTCTAAAAAGTGGGTCCCGGTCTAAAAAGTTTGAATACCACTGTTTTAGACTAATATAAGACACTTGGGGAACAATTAAAAAAACTCAGCATGTATAAATGTAAGTCATCAGTAATACATATAATAATGTCCATTCAGATTTGGTTGTGGAGAAATTCAGTGTTATATAGCAGTGGTTCCTACTGCTACAAGCCAATTGTCATGAGCCAATTTCAGGTGGGTTGCAAAGCACCTAGGGCAGCCATATTGAAAACATGGGAAGATGGAATGCTGGAAAGGGGGAGGGCTGTGTGGTTGTTTTGCTTGTGTCAAGGTTGTAAATAGGCTTTTTTCCCTTTCTGATACATTTTGCTATTGGAAAATGATTGAGAAATAACACAGTTTATTGCTGCATTCTCAGGAAAGCAGCTGGCTCTGGCATCACAATGATGGCACTTCCAGCCATGACATCACTTCTCATGGGTCCCAGACAGATTGTCACTCTAAAAAATGGGTCCCCATGCTAAAAAGTTTGAGAACCACTGTTATGTAGGATTGTATCATGGTACCACATCATTTATTTGCATAAGAAATATGCAGAAGAAGTCATTTCTACTCTTTCGTTTATTGTTTCTGTGTGATGCATATTGCTTCCGTGCATCTTTGAAGATTATGACCATTTAGACAGTTTAGAGGCACTCCCCTGAAAGAGTTGCATGACTCAATCAGTTGCTAAAATCTGAAGCCAATTGTGGGTTCTAGTCCTGCCTATTGTAAGCAGTCAGGACTCTAAGCAGCGGTACATAATTTACTGGGGTGACTCCCTTCTCTGACATTGCTCTTACGGTTTGATGGATGGTGCTTTCACAAAGGCTGCTGTTTGTTGTGTAAAACAAAGAGAGCTTTGGGCTATTAATCAATAGGTTCAGTCTCTTGTTTACCCATTCGCACACAGAGGTTGACTGTCTGCAGAAGTTCTTACTGGACTCCACTCCTCCAGTGACTGGGATGCCTTTGAGCACTAGCATGCATTCCAACTGTGCCCCATTATGGGATGGCTGTGTTGTTGTTGTTGTTGTTGTTACTTCTGGAGGAAGTAGACATAGAATTCTGCTCTGGAGGAGCCCCCAACCTTTGGGAAGATTTTCAGGGTGTATGGCAGCTGTTGGAGGAAGCTGAAAAACGTATGCATGAGCATAATTCTGTGCATGTACAAAACACAGTGTGCAGCATTTGGTTTCTTGTTCATTTAAGGGCCTGAAGATAAGGCATGTTTTGGTAAGGAAAATATTTTAAATTCTGGATTTTTAAAACCACCATTCAGGAATGTTTGAGAAATCATTTTTTTTCACCTCAATCTGTTTTTAGAAAAATAAGAATAGCATTTAAAAAAAAAAATCCTGAGAGAGGAGTGCGGTAAATAACTATGGGTAGTGTTCTACCCATATTAAATGCTTCTTTATTCTTTTAAATTTCATTTCTAATCTTAGTGAGGAATTATTATTCCACTGTACCAACAATACTGGTGTTCCTAAAGCCTTTCTCTGAGAAATGAAAGGGTCACTTCTAGCTATTTTCTGGGATGATGCAATGCACAAAATTAAATCCATGCGTAGTTTCAAAACCCATGCAGTATATTGTTGCAATAGCTATAATTAATGAGTATAAGGAAAGTATCAAATTTTTGTTCTGTGCTTTGTTTTGAAAGTGTTTTAGAAACCATAAATAAGAAGGTGATCCAGCCAAAATTTAGCACTTTTTAACAGAACAATCCTAGGCATGTCTACTCAGAAATAAGTCCCATTAAGTTCAATGGGACTTACTTCCAGGAAAGTGTGTACAGGATTGCAGCCTAACAGCCCAATCCTATTTCCCGCCACTATAGCATGCAGGTGCACCAATGGTGCACAAGGTGCATGCTGTGGAAGGGAGGTAGAGGCAGAAGGCCAAAGAAAGCTAAGTGAAAACCTTTTACACTTGCTTCTCCATAGGCCATTTGTCCCCCGTGGATCTTCTTGGACCCACTCCAGCTATGTAGCTGGCACAAGTCAGAGGAGACTTAAGAGGAAGCAAAAGACATCCATGCAACAGTCCATGCAAGTTGCTACTACTGAGATCCTCCCCACCCCAAACCTCCCCATGAACCACCCACATTGCTGACCTACCTGTTCCATTGCAGTATCCAGCCAATTCTGGCATATGCAGGGAGCCACTGACCCTTTCCACCAGTGGCTCCATCATGCACAACATTTGCTGTTTCGGAAGATCCACTGTCTTCAAGGCCATAGGACTGGGCCGGCAGTCACTTGTATTTCAATGTGAGGGTTAAGTATATCTCTTCAGTTGAAACCAATGGAACTGAAAAGGGATTAAGAGTGCAATCCTAACCTGGATTTAGGCTGGCACAGTTAGGCTGGCACAAGGGCCACCATGAAGTGCGTTTGGACCACTCTCGAAGTGAAGGAGGATGGCTCATGTCTGTGTGCTGACCTCTCTGACTCCAAGAATGGTCCAAACAGACTTTACGGTGTCCCTTGTGCCAGCCGAACTGTGCTGGCCTAACTCCAGGTTAGGACTGTACTCTGGTAGACTCTGAACAATTGTGCTGGAAACTATTTAGGACCATTACTGAAGTGTTGTAATAGTGACAAATATATAAGTGACAAATATAGTCATTGGCAGTGGTGTCATCTAAATGATTTAAGAACAGGTACTCACGTTTGATTGGCACGTGTCGGGACCCGCCCACCAGAAGTGACGTCATAAGCCAGAAGTGATGTCGTGGCAGGAAGTGACATGAAAAAGCCCTTTTTGAGGCCTCAGATGATTTTAAACTGACCCAACAGTTGCAACAGTATTCCACAGCACCCCCAGAACATGTTAAGGAGGCCTGGCATCATGTTAAAACCCCAGAGCAACTCATTTTTCAGTGGCAAGGAAAGGAAAGGCTCTGCTCGCTGCCTGCCTGGCTCTGAGAACATGCAGGCAACTCAAACATGCAGGAAATTCAAACATTGCAGAGGGCGGAGTCGACGAGTGGGCAGGCAAATGGGCAGGGCCAGCTGTAATCCTAGAAACCGGTACTCGCGTACCCCCACATACCCCCTGCATGACATCACTGGTCATTGATATATAGCTGAAATGATTATTCTCTATCAAATAACATGTGGTCAACATTAATTAGGACTAAACTAGGAAAGATATTGGAGAGCCAATTACTAATATCCCATATCTTTTAATTTCTTTTAGAAGCAAACTTGAGGGAGGGGGGTATTGAACCAAGAGTGTAACCCTTTCTCCCAGCACAATCTTCCTTATATAAATGTGGGGTCCCAAGCTGCAACTCGCCGCATATGCTTTCACTAATTAGGCAAACAGCAGGAGCTCAGCAAAGGAAGAGATAAGGAAAGATCACAACTGGATTGGATAGGCATGCTATCATGTACGCCACATGATTGCTATACTGTCGGTTAGTAGGGATGAATGGTTATACTTGCCTAAAGCTAAAAAGAGTCATGCAGCACATTGATGTTTATCCCTATCTGTGCGTCTGCGGTTACTTGTGGGTCAATCTTGCCCAGTCCGCCCGATCTTGCAAGACTCAGGCCCAAGTTCAAGGCAGCTGGTTACTGTCTTGCCAAAGCCCCTGCTCCAAACTTTCCCCCTACAAGCTATGCCTGCTTAAGCTGATTAGTACCCCAGATACAGACAACCCTAGCAACATATATTCTCCATAGGCCATTTGTCCCCCATGGATCTTCTTGGACCCACTCCAGCTATGTAGCTGGCACAAGTCAGAGGAGACTTAAGAGGAAGCAAAAGACTGGACCCCAGCACCAGCAGAGAGGTAGCCCCGCCCAGTGGCTTGCCTATTGGCCACAGGTCTCCTTCTCCAGCTTCAGAGCTGTTGTCCTCCAGTAATTGCCAGTCCTCAGTCATTTGTATGTCAATCAGTCAAGCCAGTAATTCAGTCCATGTATCAGTTCACCACACCAGTTCAATAAGCCCATCCATTGTCCAGTCCTTTCATCAAGCCAGTAATCCAATAAGTCAGCAAACCTCCACTCCTTCCATCACTCTCTCCACAACTATAACCCACAGACTTTCCCTCCCTTGGGTGTTCCTTATATCCTTGCTACAAGCTCCTAAGTGGTTGCAGCTGTGCAGCCCAGCCACTGCTACTTCCCCTGGTGTTAACCCTGTGCTTTCCTGAACCAAGGGCCACTGTCAGCACCATTCACTACCTCCTCGGGGTAATCTTCTGCATTTTCCAATACAGTTAGTGCCTACTATTTTAGGGGTGGAGCCTGGCCAACTCAGATTTGGCGTTTTGGGACCTGCAAGGCTTTGGACTCCCATGTTTTCTTCTTTTGCACAGGTTGGAACTAGTTGGTTGCCTTTTGGAACTGGGTAGGTCTTTCTGCTTTATTGGCCCTTTGCAGGCAGTTTGTTGTGGCTTGCATCCTACAGGAACTGTGGCTTGTATCCTGAATCAGCAAAATTGGGGAGGGACCCAATACGGAAGCCTGCCAGCTTGAAGAGGCAGACTGGGCCACCCAAAAAGCCTTCTGGCTGGGGTGGGGGCGTTATTCAATCCAGCCGCCTTTGGAGTTGGCATTGAGAAGCATGAATTGGCAAGTGACAGGATGCAGCTTTGAGTCAGGGTGGGATTGCCCATCTGGAGTGTTTCTCCTGAGTTAGCTAGGGAGCTAAAGGGAGGAGACCCAGATCCTTCCCACTGCAGGTTTCCTTTCTGTAATTGTTTTTCAATACAGTGGCCCAGTTTCACCGAAGTTTCCCTCTTCCATAATTATCGGGGGATGCTTTGGGAGAAAACCCATTTATTACAGCACAAACGTTCATGACCTACAGTCCACTTGAGGAGACGAATACAGCAAAATCCTCAGTTTATACATCTGATGAACGGGCCTGCAGTTAACAAAAGCTTATGCTGAAATAAGTTGGTTCTCCTTTAAAGGTGCTGCATGCCGCGGTGCAGCATGGGGGGGGGCATTCTTAGAGGTGCAAAATTTAGCGCCCCTAAGAGTTCCGTTGAGGCTGGCAGTGCCCTGTCCTGTGGAGAACACAGGCGGTCTCCTTGGAGGCGGGGCTCTGCCAGATTTTGCACGCCTTGCGGGGCTTCAACTGAAGCCAAGGAGAGACACTCTGAAGACCACCTCCCAGCAGAACATGGGCCACATTCTCCTAGGACAGTGATGGCAAACCTATGACACGTGTGTCAAAGGTGACACCACAACTTTTGAGGTGACACACCAGCATTCACCAATACCTGAAAAAATTGAGTTTTTTCTACTCATTTTTCATTTTTTGTAATTATTTGATATTCCTTTATATAATACATAGTACCAAAAATGGATTGTATTTTTTTGTTTAAATAAATGAATATAAAGGATAGTTTCTCTTTTGTTGGGGGGTGGGGTGGGGCTGACACGCCAACAGAGTCAAGCTAAGCATTTTCCGAAGTTTTGACACACCAGGCTCGAAAGGTTCACCATCACTGTCCTAGGAGTTTCTTTCTTGGACATCAGGACATGAATCAGAAGGTACCCTGTATTAATGGAAAGCTCTTCTGTCTGTGCAAGAGGGTTGCTGATTTTCTTTCTGACTTGCAGCCGCCACAAACTGGCTCCAGAGGGTCACACTCCTGACCAGTCTGGGAGTGAAGTGGGTTGGGGGCTATAGGTAGGAAAATTGGAAGTCCCCATACAAGTACCCAATGGAAACTTTGAATCCAAGTTATAAGAAATAAGTTTTACTTATTATGTTTTACTTACTATGGTTACATTGTATTTTGTTTTGTTTTCTGTAAGCCGCTTTGGGCATTTGCTTCGGCATAGGAAAGGCGGGGTATAAATTCTTCAAATAAATAAATAAATATTTATTCTCCTTTAATAATTTTTTGTTCTCTTTTTAAAGGTTACTCCTTAGAAGATGTGCGGTCCTGTACAGACAAAGGAGTTAAAGTTGGTGCAAATCTTTATTACGTTTATCTGAAGCTAGGAAGGACAATCTCAGATTGTAATGCCATTTTAACAGAAATTGGAGGTAAGCATATAACAATCATGCATGAATTTGTTTCATTCATAGACAAAATACCATATTTTTATGGAAAATGTATGGAAAAATATTTTATGGAAAATCAGGAAAATAATAGTCTTTCACTAACATTGGCTTAAACGTTAGAGAAATTAAAGTGTTGATTTAAGTATTGGGTTTGGAGATTATAGTTCTGGGCAATGGAATGTGATTTTGAACTACACCAATCTAACTTTTGTTTTCATATTTTGTGAGCTTCTTTGAATGCCCATTTGAAAAAACAATTAGGATATACAGTATATCTAATAATAAAAAATGATAATAAATGATGATAATAATAGAAGGGATCTATTATTTCATTATTCTATATCAAGGGGGGCCTTACCTGTCCTTTACAGTGCCTCAATATTAAATGTATATGCTAAAAGTAGTAGCATTAAGATTGCATTTACCTGTCCACATTTACCTGGGACTATTGACTATAACAAGCCTGCTTCTGAGTAGAGAGGCATAGAATTGGGCTACAACAGCCCAACCTTATGGTGCCTTGGCACCCAGAGGAACAGCAGTGCCAAAATGGCGACGGCTGTGTATTATGGCCGCCGAGGTAGCCACTAGGGTCTCTTAGGGGTAAGAGAACATTTGCTCCCTCACCGGGGTATAACACAGCTGACACACAGCAATGGGTCTCCTTTACTCTGCACCTGCTACTGAGAGGACCAAGAATCGAGGAGGCCCATGTTGGGCTGCCTGACTAAGGAGGGAGTACCGGATAGGGCAGCAGAGGGCAGCATCCTCCCCTCCCTCTGCCATCCCCACATCCAGTCCCACCCCTCCTCGCCTCCTCCCACCTGAAAGGCCTCACCCACCAAGTAGTGGCAAAACGTACTGCTAGTAGCTCCTCAGCGACATCTTCATATATGATGATATAACACCACAGAGAGATGTTCATATTGCTTTGCAGCACCTCAAATACAATACTTTTCAGTGGAGTCAGTTTGCACGTTCAGCTGCCAGTCATCCAC
The DNA here is from genome assembly GCA_029204185.1 of Lerista edwardsae. Lineage (NCBI taxonomy): Eukaryota > Metazoa > Chordata > Lepidosauria > Squamata > Scincidae > Lerista > Lerista edwardsae. The sequence continues at coordinate 6,060,422 of JAJKFI010000028.1, read as the reverse complement.
TATACAATGTGGGCCCATTTGCAAATGTGACATCTAGTACATGGGCACTGGCCCTGCTGCTGGGGTCAGGCCAGGTATTCATGATTCCCCTGCACATACAAGGATCATGCCTGCATAGGGATTTTGAATTAGTCCGCTGTGACTTGCAGCTGAACGCATAAACAGACTTCATTGAAAAGCATTTCATCTGAGAGGACATGAGAGTTGGTTCAGCCTGTGATGGTCCATCTACTCAGGCAAGACATTGTTTGACCTCATCAAATGGTAAATGTGAACCTACACAAAGATACAGAAAGTCTGAACTGATGTCTTGGTAATTTCTTTGTAGCTACCACATCTAACAAGAAATTTGTGGAGGACTTTGTAGTTATTGTTCGTGGAGGTGCAAGTGAGCATATTACGACCCTTGCCTACAAAGATCTGCCAAGTGCAGAACTGATGCAAGAGTGGGGAGATGCTGTTCAGTACAACCCTGAAATCATCCGAATGAAGGTTGTATATAGTGACGATGGCTTTTTACAAAGTTGTATTAGTAAAATGCAATACAGGCGTGCCCTGGTATCAACTGATTCGGTATCCACGGTTTCAGCATCCACAGATACCATGGATACTGGGATGCCTATTAAAAAGATAGGGGAACATTAAACAAATCTCTTTTTTTTTTTGCCTTGTTGCAGCAAAACCACTGAGGTTCCCCTATCTTGAAAAAGGTGTCCCCAGTATCTGCGGATTCAGGTATCCATGGTGGGGTCTGTCATGGAACCCCAGCAGATACTGGGGCATGCCTGTAGCAGCTTTGGACATAAAGCTGGTGAATAATTGCTTACATCTATGAAAATGGATTTCAAAATATTTACATTAGATTTGGGTGTAAAAAGTTGATGAAATTAAGATGAAAGAATAATCTCTTGATTATGGAATGAAACTAAAAAGACACAATATGTTAAATCTGTCAACAGTTTGCAATGGTTTCAACATTAGCCCTTAAAGTATTATCCCCCAAATCAGTCCCTGAATTTAAAGATGAACCTCCTGCCCTAAATATCATTATGTATCTGACTTTAAAATTTGTTGAGATAGGTCCGGTCACCAGGTGCATTTTAAATGAATGCACCTTTTGATGATTGCATTAAATGTCATAATTGAATAGTACAGTTTTCATTGGTGCGTACTAATTAATAAAAAGGAATGAACTGAAGTTTTTTTCCTTTTCTTTTTAAGGAAGCAATTTTAGACCATTTTTATTTAGCAGAACTCTGTGTTAGTGGGATGTACCATCAGTAATTCACATTATTCAAATTTTGATTATGTGAAACACAAAGCCCTTAACCCACAATGCTAGAAACATGCCATTTGATGGCATTGGAAACATGACCCTTATAAACTAGCTTTCCGTCAAATTAAGTATGCTCCATAAGTATGTGGCATCCCAAGGATGTTGCAACATTCAGTGTGGAGGGTTCCAAGGCCATGCTCCTTAATTTGTTCCGTGTATGTGCAGTCAGAGAAAGTAGGCAGAGGCAATAATGGATATTTACATTTTCTCAATACGGCAGTGGTTCCAAAACTTTTTAGACTGGTGGCTGCTTTTACCTATTCGGTCATTGGCCATAGCTTTTCATTAGGGCTACAATCTTACACATTGTATAGGGTAGCAAGTTTTCCCAAGAATTCCATGGTTCCCTGGCTAGTTTTTGGAGCTCCTCAGGGAACCGCAGCTCACAGTTTGGGAACCACTGCAGCATGGGAATATTCCTAATAGGGCAGAAGTGGGGAAGACTGTTCAAAAGTGATGCAATTCCCAAGGAATCATGTCATTCAATAGTAAGAGTCTAGCAAGAGTTCCTTTGCCTAGGCAGAAACAGCTGTCCCAACTCTAACTGCTTGATAACAAAGCTAAATGGGAACTTGGAAGTAGGCCTACCAAAGGGCTTCATGGGTTTCATCTCTACTGAGGCAAAAAAGTGAGGGTCCAATCCCATTTGGCCTAGTGCCAGTGGTAAGCCCTTAACAACAGTACTGGGCCTGTGCCAGTAGGCACTTGGCCCCAGCACCAGGAGGACCTGATACCATGCTGCCCAGTGGTAAGTTTTACCACCATGGCAGTGTACTCACTTGGGGTTGGGAACTGGGTGGGGGAGGGGCAGAGCAGGGGTGGGAGTGAGGGCACTGCCGGATCCTATCCTCCATGCAGTAGGTTCCTATGGCACAGACTTGGAAGAGGCCTATTCTGGGCCAGCACCTTTACCTGGCAGAAGTGGGCAAATGTCCCCTTCTCCCAAGGTGTCTCCTATGGCTGTCACAACACCCATAGGATGCAGCAGTAGCAGTTTTGGCACTGCTGCTCCTACAGGGGCTGGACAGTTTAGGATTGGGCTGACAAAGATGATTATAAAAAGTCTCTATCCATATCCAAGCAAAGCAGTTGTCATGAGAATGTAGCTTAACATTCCTGATTCATCCAACATATCCGACTACTTAAAGGAGGCGATGAGCTGCACTCTCACCATTTTGCAGTGGATGCTCTTCACACAAACAGCCGCCACACACAAAAGGAGACCATCACGGTCATGGCTTCATCACTTTAGTTATTGGCTCACAACCAACATGGTGTCTGACCTGCCATTTTTTCTTGGGTTTTTTTTTTGTGTGTGTGTGTGTGTGTGTGTGTGTGGCAGGGTTGTGGATGAAAGAGAAGATGAGGAGATCTCATGAAGTTTGCTGTGCCAATGTAGCTTGTTTGTATGAATAGTTATTTCTATTTCTACTGGCCTTATTAGATAAACCAGCTCTCCATCCAGCCCCCTGCCCAAATTAAGATAAACCAGTAGTTTCCATCACTGTGGCCCAGAGAAAGTTTCTGCTTCCCACTCATTTAATTGCACTCTTTGGGTGGAGATGCTTCCCACATTTCCAGATTTGTAATGAAAATCTGAAGTAGGAAGCATGGAAACCTTTGAGGACAATGCCCCTTGCTCCAGAAGATAAGTACTGAATGCAAACATATGGTCTGATCACTCCTGACAGAGAGAGCAATCCTAACCCGGAGTTAGGCCAGCACAGTTAGGCCACCAAAGTTTGGCCGGCACAAGGGTCACTATAAAGTGTGTTTGGACCACTCTTGGATTCAGGCAGGATGGCGCACGTCTATGTGCTGGGCTCTGATTCCAAGAGTGGTCCAAACATACTTAACAGTGTCCCTTGTGCTGGCCAAACTTTTCCGGCCTAACTGTGCTGGCCTAACTCTAGATTAGGATTGCACAAATTAGGATTTGTCTACTGCAGTATTATACAGAGTACCGAAAGTTAACATAATATTCTGTCTTCCCTCCTGCTATAGGTGGAGCCTCTCTATGAATTAGTGACGTCGACCACCTTTGCAAATGCAAATACATTGAAAGAGAACATGAAGCGTGCCCTGGAAGAGTTCCAAGGCGAAACAAGTACTTGCCATTGTGCCCCATGCCAGGGCAATGGGACCCCCTTTTTGAAGGGTAAGAGCTGATCAGAGCTGGTATGGTATGACCAGGGAGATCATCTGTACTTGGCCATGAAGGTCATTGAATGCCCTTACTTTGGGCCAGTCAGTCTCTCAATATTGTGATGAAAATCTACATGATTTTTATGATAAAAGGAAGTAAACCATATAGGATATATGATGCCTGTGCAATATGGAGGAAGGGTAAGGTGATGGTGATGGTCAGTGGTGTTCCTATGGTGGGGCAAAGCACTACGTCTTGCAGGAGCCTGAGCTCCTGTGTAACACAGCCCATTCCCCTTGCCTCCAGAGCCATTTGCGGCTTGGAGAAGAAAGCCTCTGAGCCAGCTGTCTGTGCCATGAATGACTCCAGAGGCGGGGGGGGGGCATGTTACACAGGAGCTCAGGCTCCTGCAAAACTTAATGTTTTGCCCCACCATAGAAACACCACTGATGATGGTGATGAGAAGGAGGATAGGTTGTTAAATATTATATAGTAATAATAATAATCTTGTATTGCATCTGTGATCAGAGAGTGTGAATTTTACCCTAATTCTTTTCATTAGTTTTTTCCTATTATTTGTGTTAGATATAGAAGAAAAAAATATAGCAAGATGATATCTTCATTTAAATGTCACTATTGTTTCGTGGGCAGCGCAGCAAGCTAAGGGACTACACCACTTTGGCAAGCAGAATGTAATCTTAATCATTTACATTTAAGAAGGCTTTCCCAACTCAATTATGCATAAAACACAAAGTTGCAATCTGCTTCCAATCTCTTTCGGAAATAGCTTTGTGGGGCTTAGTGAGCAGACTAGCTCTCTGGCCATTAATTAGTGCTTCTCCCAGCTCTTGGAAGATGAAATACCATCTGCAGCTGCTAAAGATTGTTATCATTATCATCACCAGAGATTCTGCATTGGGCACGTTCTCCTGGTCCCATTTTGGGCTGCTCTCGTTTTCAAGGCGACACTGGCATCCACAAAGAGGGGAAAAAATAATCTTCAATTACACTCAAATGTGTAGTTCGGGCATAGGATGATGCCATCAACATGCTTAGGCCATTGGTTTGTCATGCTTGGTATTGTTATTTACTGTAGTTAGCAACAGCTCCTCAAAGTCCCAGACAGAGACCCTTTCCCAGCTCTGCTGCTCCATGTCCTTTTTGCGCTGGGGACAGCATTTAGAGAGCTGGAATGGCTTTCTGTCTCCTCGACAGGAGGGCATTCTGCTTTCTGCAAGAAGCCTGAAATATGTATTCAGTTACGTCTTATGGTTTGTGCATGTGTGAAATGGATTCCGAGGTTCTGCTGACTCTACCTCCTGTGCTTTCCAGGGACTCGCTGTGAATGTTTATGTCCCCTTGGACATCGGGGCACCGCCTGTGAGATCACCCAAAGAACAGGTGAGAGAGATTAGAAAAATACTTTAAAAAAAGAAAGAAAACACAAGCCAAAGAAAATGAACTCAGGATGCCTAAGTATGGGGGTGCTATCCAATCCTCCTTTCTTCCACAAAGGGTCCGTTAAAGCCAATTTTACGCTTGTGTAAGGAGGGGCTGGTGGGTTTTCTGTGTTGATTCTACCCTAGACATGATGCAACAGTGAAAAAGTGAAAGGAGATCAAAATACATGGATCAAAGCATCGTGCAACACCATATTACAGAAACCATGGTGACAGAAAGGCTTTGAGAAGGCGCTTTGACATGGCAACCTCTCACCTGCCCTGCCCTGAAACGAGTTTTAAGACCTCCCAAAATTGAAGGGAATCAGCCCTCTTTTCTGGGTTAATGAAAGGCCTTTTAGACTCTGGTTTAGTTATCAACCTTGAATTTATCTTTCCAGCTCTTAAACCTAGCACTTCAATGTCTGGCACACACTCAGTAGTAAGGAAGGTCACTTGGGTGGACCTCAGGTGTAGGAATGAAAAAAAGAGGTACAAGAGGACTGGTGGAGGTTCTGTTGACTAGAATTGACATTGGGCCATTGACTGCCTATTAAGGGTCATTTGTATTATTACTCGTAACCTTGGTTTTATTCCTCATAATTCTAGGTGTTGCTGTAGATGGGAAGTGGAGTTGCTGGACCAGCTGGTCTGCTAACTCTGGAGGACAACAGACAAGAAGCCGGGAATGCAACAATCCCAGTCCACAGAATGGTGGCCAGACATGTTCAGGGCTAAATACTGAAACTATGTAGTGTGAAACATTTTGAAAAGCTGTTTGCCAGAGGTACTGTTGATGGACATTTTCATAATTATATTATACCCATCATAGAATGTTTTTCATGAATTCTTAAACAAATGTCCCAAAGCTATTGAGTTGATATGAGAGGCACTTCATATACCTGTGGTCTGATCCAGAAAACTCTGAAAGTGCAATCCAAGAGGCCCATAGAGCTGACGCACGTGCACTGCATTGGCCCAACACTTTCATGGAAGTGCCATAAGGCACTTCCTCGCCAGCACGAGTAGCGCCAGGCTGACGGTGGCAGCAGCTTTGGCTCTGCTGCACCAAAGACGGGCGTAGTAGGCTGCCCCCACACCGGCCGAATTTGGCAAGCGCGGGGGATTTTCGGGGGGGGGAGGCAGGAGCGGGGCTGAACAGGGTGGAGGGTGGTCGGTCCCACAGGCAGGGTGGTCTGGGAAAGGGGGAAGAGTCTGGATCCAGCAGTTATACCAGATCCAAACCCCTGTCCCAGGCCATGCTGCCCAATTCAGGCTGCTACAGCCCGCTCAGACTTGTGCCTGCTAAATATTGGGCTCGGGTCCGAGCAGCAACATAGGGGAGGCTGGCTCTTACCCCGGGTTAAGGGGACAAATGTCCCCTTGCCCAGTGGTGTCATCTAAATGATTTAAGAACAGGTACTCACTTTTGATTGGCACGTGTCGGGACCCGCCCACCGGAAGTGATGTCATAAGCCAGAAGTGATGTAGTGGCAGGAAGTGACATGAAAAAAGCCCTTTTTGAGGCCTCAGATGATTTTAAACTGACCCAACAGTTGCAACAGTGTTCCACAGCACCCCCAGAACATGTTAAGGAGGCCTGGCATCATGTTAAAACCCCAGAGCAACTCATTTTTCAGTGGCAAGGAAACGCAAGGCTCCGCTCGCTGCCTGCCTGCCTGCCTCTGAGAACATGCAGGCAACTCAAACATGCAGGAAATTCAAACGTTGCAGAGGGTGGAGTCAACGAGTGGGCGGGCGAATGGGCGGGGCCAGCTGTAATCCTAGAAACCGGTACTCGCGTACCCCGCGTACCCCCTGCATGACATCACTGCCCTTGCCTCATAGAGGCTCCAGCGGCCTCCCAACTTGCACTGGATACAGCGCAGGCAAACTGGCCTGCCTGTTTCAGCGCAGGTTAGGATTAAGCCCTCAGGCATGGAGGCTCTTCTCTATGTATGGAGCTCCTGTCCTGTCCTATTCAATGGATGGAAGGTTTCAGGTGCCCTTTTGCATCGCTTTGCATGTGCCATGTTGCTTCCCTTCTCATGCAAGAACATTATGGGCACATCTGACTGAACACTACCCTTGGGATCAGCATCAACCAACCAACCAACCAACCAACCAACCAACCAACAGTATTTATACACAGCTTTTCAACACAAAGAATGCAGATTTAATAGAAAGTATGAAGCAAACAGTACATACAGAATTCAGAACATACAACAAATTTAAACTTAAGTATCCTTCTCGGATGCTATTCTGCATGCTTAGCAGATATACTTACATGGGACATTATCAGTCCTTTTCTGCCACCCTAACTGTAGGAAATGTCCACCTTTTCAAGACAGAGAAAGTGAAATGCAGCTTATGATTTGGCTGTTGCATGAAGTTGTCGAATTATAATGTGCTATTTTCTGTGAACACTTAAGACTGTACTTTTTCTAATAGACACCGGAAGTGCTTTACCCTGCTGAGATGCATTGGACAAATGAAACCTTTAATCTCAGTCAGAGCAGCCTCATCAAATATGAAATTCAAAACCAATGTCCTGGCAATATTCCCAGGTTCCCATTTATTGCATTGAACACAAATTGTTTAACCAATTGGATATTGCCTGGAAGGGGAAAAACTGAATTGTGAAATATTTTCAAATACCCTCGTAACTCCATCCAATTTCAAAGCGGGGTAATAATGATATGCTTATTCATTGGATGATTTTTCCCTGCAGATTACTCTGTTGAGGAAGCATCTTGAAACATAATATAAAAATGAAATAAAATAAATTAAATTCCTATAGTTCCTGAGCAATTATTTGTGGGGTGGTGCGCAATGGTCAAAAAGGTATTATATCGTGCATGGAAAATAGGCAGGTTGCATTTGATACAGTGTTTGAGGATGACAAGCTGCAATGAAGATTGTGCTTCCTGGTAGGATCTTTGAATAGAAGAGGGTATACTGGCCGGTCCAGATAATTCATGAAGGTATCAATAAGTCTGTGGCTGCTCACATTATGGTACCCAAATGTACCATTGTTTTTAGATTTGAAAGATGTTTCTTTTAAATGCTTTGAAGGAATCAAAGAGTTGGATCGTTGCTGTTCCTTCAGCTCCTGATACCACTTTTGCCTGAGTTGTGAGCAATTCGTTGAGCAAGTTGTGAATGTGGGGGGCCCAATGTGGGGCATTCCCGTGGGCCCCCCACATTCCCTATGGGGCCCCCACTCACCCCACTCAGTGCTTGTGGTGCCGCACTGGAAGTGGTTGGTGGTGTCATGATGGCATCACTGCCAACTGCTTCTAGGAAGCCCATTTTGGGCCATTCAGAAGCAGGGGCAGGTGGGAGGGCCCAAGGTAAAGCTGCTCGGCTCGCTCCATGGACAGCGCAATCCTGCCTCCCGTGCAGTGCCAGCACAATGGGATTGAGCCAGCGCTGCGCGCTTAGCGCTGACATGGGGGCGCCGATTGGGTGCCCCACGTCAGCACTAAGGCCACAGGGCCGGCGCTGCTGGTAACGCCAGCCCTGTCGTGCCTGTGCAGTGCCTCCATTGCGTTGGCCGAAGCCAGCCGGCGGGCGCAAGGGAGGCGTGCTGACAGCATGCCCTGGGGATTGGTGGGAGGAGGACGGAATGTGGGCAGGATGAGGGTGGGAAATCCTAGGCCCGTTCCAGTTGCCGCACGGCCCCAGTTCAGCCGCGTGGTCTCCTCGGATCTGCGTCTGCTCTTTAGCGGACGCAGATCCGAGGAGCATATACGGGAGGCTGGAGCTTCCCCTACGGTAAGGGAGCGCATGCTCCCTTGCCACGGGGAGGCTCCAGCCTCCCCAACCCAGCATTGGATATGGCACTTGCCAGCCGGCCTTGCCATTCCAGCGCTGAATAGGATTGCGCCCTGATTTTCAGCCCATAGAGATCCCTGCTGCAGCAACAGGCGATATGCTCGCTGCTCTGGTGAGGACCCCCCCCAAAGTGCGAGCCCCAATGTGACAACATTGGTCACATTGGCTTAAGGCCGGCCCTGGGTGCTATCCTGGACAACTTTTCTGGGCTGAAAGTGCCTTTAGAATTCAGGTCATTTGGGGACCAAAGTTAGATGTTGTAGGAATGAGCGTATAAGGCTGGGCATTGATGGCACATTCTCTGATTGTGGATGTTGCTCCTTTGGAATGTCTGTCTAAATATTTCATTGTTGTAATAAGTAGCATTTGGGGGAAGCACTGTGCCTCATAGAATTGCATCAGGCGGACACTCATCAGGTGTAACAAGTGATTGGGGAACAAGTGATTGGGGAAGCTCCACCCATTGGATTTTTCTCTGGACACATCCTTTCCCACCCCAGTGTCAAACTGAAAGACCAAGATAATGTGTGGATTCTTGGCGCTTAAATAGTTTAGTGCCTGCTTCTTGTTTTTAATTGAAAACTGGATTCTTGCAACTTTTCATGAAGCTAAAATAAAATACATGTGGAAGGGTGTTTTTATAGTCTATTAACTAACCTAAACAGTGGCTAGATATGGGAATATCCTACTGCAGTGGCTCTCAAACCTTTTAGCACCCAGACCCGCTTTTTAGAATGACAGTCTGTCTGAGACCCATCAGAAGTGATGTCATGGCTGGAAGTGCCGTCATTGTGACGCCAGAACCTGCTGCTTCCTAAAAATGCAGTAGTAAGCTGGGTTATTTCTCAGTCATTTTCACTAGCAAAGTGAATCAGAAACAAAACATCCTATTTACAGCCTTGACGCAACCAAAATAACCACAAAGCCTTCCCCCTTTCCAGCATTCCATTGTCCCATATTTTCAATATGGCTGCTCTAGGTGCTTCACAATCCACCTGAAATTGGTTCATGACCCACAGCTGGGTCTCAACCCACAGTTTGGGAACTACTATACAGACTTCTATCGTGTTCTATGGATAACATGTAGAAACTGTTTGTGTGTATAAACGCTGCGAAGAGGTTAAGGTGTGAACCAGTCCTTAGAACCTGTGAGTCTTTAATGTTTAAGAGGACAAGAAATTGTTAGCTATATGGGGCATTTCAATGATGGAGATGTTCAGCTGAGTTCCTCAATAAGCTTTCTAATCCATCCAGTCATCATTACATAACTCTTGTCAAGGTTTTTTAAAGCATTCTCATGCTCACTGACATTTAAACAATGGAACATGCATTTGGTTTTAGTTCTTACCAACTAGTTCTTTGTGATAGCCCTAAGAAAAATAAAAACTGTTGCTAGTGTATAAAAGGAGGACAAAGAGTGGGTCATTGTAACAAGTGCCATCAAATGCTGTTCTTTTTTTGGAGTGTTCTGATTTGCAATGCTTCTGAGCTTCAAATTACACTCCGCACAGCACTGGTTTTCTATAATGTCAACAAATCGGTCCAGGGAATCATTATCAAATCCATCCAGCAACATATGCATTGTCTGTTTCATCTGATGTTAACCTTGTATAACGAATGCTAAGCAGAGCCTGCTCAGCATTTACATTCTCCGGCTGATTCAAACTGGCAGCCTCCATCTTTCACTTCTGTCCTCTTTGCATTTGTGTTCATGGGGGGAGTGAGCAGAAAATAGATTGCTGCCGTCATTTTGGGTTTGTAGAGTTAAGACAACTCAATCCCGACAATGGAAAAGTTACAATGGGCTTCAGTGAAATGAGTGGAGCTGTTCCTGGTGACAATCCTTCCTTCCTTCCTTCCTTCCTTCCTTCCTTCCTTCCTTCCAACAGTGCTTCTATATCTGTGTAAATGGGGTGCTGCATCATAAGCATGTAGGTAAAAAAATGGGGGCCATTAGAATAGCTACTGAGAGAATATCTGCTATACTACTGCAGCCATCATTGTAAGCACCCTCACACTTGAGGGACATTTATCCACATAGGGAGGGATCCACTTTGCCATGGACCCCTTCAAACCCAAAGCTTGACCCACCTGGTTCTTTATGCCCCTCCTGTATTTTTCTGCTCCAATGCATCCTACTCTACAGTTTCAGAACCACTAGCCTGTCATACAGGTTAACCACAATCCATTGGTCTGAAGAACTTAATGGACATTGTTGTAAAAGTGAAATAGAACACTGTCATTATTCATTTTGAGAAAGGCACACAGAGAGACAATGAAAGAAACGTGACCTAGGCTGGATTGAACTGGACAATGTTGAAACATAAGAAAAACCATACTGGATCAGGCCAAAGGCCCATCTAGTCCAGCTTCCTGCATCTCACAGTGACCCACCAGATGCTTGCATCCTGTTGCCACTCGCTTGCAGTGGTCATTCTGAGGTGCTGTTGTTGTTGTTCAGTCGCTAAGTCATGTCCGACTCTTCACAACCCCATGGACCACAGCACGCCAGGCCTCTCTGCCTTCCACTAGCTTCTGGAGTTCACCCAATTTTGTGTTCATTGCTTTGGTGACACTATTTAATATATCATCCTCTGCCGCCCCCTTCTCCTTTTGCCTTCAATCTTTCCCAGTATGAGGGTCTTTTCTAAAGAGTCCTCTCTTCCCATGAGGTGGCCAAAGTATTGGAGCTTCAGCTTCAGGATTTGTCCTTCCAGGGAACAATCAGGCTTGACTTCCTGAAGGATTGACTGACTGGATCTCCTTGCAGTCCAGGGGACTCTCAAGAGTCTTCTTCAACACCAAAAGCATCTATTCTTTGGCTCTCTGCCTTTCTTTATGGTCCAGCTCTCACAGCCATACATTGCTACTGGGAAAACCATAGCTTAAACTATGCGAACCTTTGTTGGCAGGGTGATATCTCGGCTTTTTATTAAGTTGTCTAGGTTCGCCATAGCTTTCCTCCCAAGAAATAAGCATCTTTTAATTTCATGGCTGCAATCACCATCTGTGGTGATCTTGGAGCCCAGGAAAATAAACTCTGATACTGCTTCAATTTCTTCCCTTTCTATTTGCCAGGAAGTGATGGGAGTGGTTGCCATGATCTTAGTTTTTTTTTAATGTTGAGCTTTAGGCAATTTTTACACTTTCCTCTTTCACCCTCATCAGAAGGTTCTTTAGGTCTTCCTAATTTTCTGCCATTAAAAAATGGCATTTTCTGCCATTTTGAGGTAGCCTACTTCTAAAAACTGAAAGTTACACATACCTGTTACACATACCTGTGATACCTGTTACCTGTGATGGACCTTTCTTCCAGAAATCTGTCCACATCTCATCTGGCTTTACTTTTAGCAATATTTGCGCCGGAAGCAGAGTGCACTCAGCAGGAGGTATGCAGAGACATAAGAAAGAAAGAAGTAGCAAAAATTATGCCCCCTCTGGTACCTGCCCACTTTCATAGTAGGGACAGCCCTGGATTTTCTGGTTTTGAATTATTTTCGCACTGTTTCTGCCCACATTCCCCTGCCCACTTGATCTTGTTTCAGAAATACCCATTTTTCAAACCAGCAAAAGAATTGAATTTGACTGAGCTTTTTAACTGGACAGGAGTAAATTCTCTTATGTAAATTTCACCATCTTGCTGGATCATAAATACAAACCAATCCTGCCGAGAGGCTGAACACTCATTCTGCATCCATCACTTGCATCTGCGGCTACAAACACACTCTGCATCGTAATGCTGTATCCTAATGCCTTCCTGAGTCAAAATAAACCAGGACTCATGACAGCAGAGGGGTGGGGAGGAGAGAGACGAGGAACTTCTCAAATATCACTAAGGCCTTCTCTCAGCATCCACTTTTATTTAAACTAAACCCTCGATGGATCTGAAAGAGAAATATTGTCATTTTTTTTCCCCAACCTGCAACATTTTGATTTTGGTGTTTGTATTTACATGAATAAAATAAGCCAAAGATATTTCATAGGACACTTCAAAAGTGGGTGTGTATTGTTGGGGGGGGGGGGAAGGTGGAGGAAGTCCCTCATATACTGTTGGCTAATAATACCCATATTAAACTCCAAAGTGTGGATGGGAATGCAGTCAATGTAGTCAACTGGTTAAAGATTCACCACTTAACAGGTCTATAAAGAAATTTACAGAACAAGTCAATTCCACTATGCAAGTCCCACTACTGTCAATGGAGAGTACTCCCTGGTGAGTATAGGACTGAAGCCTTATATTAATATTCCTGGGTGGGACTATTTGAAACGTATTGAAAACCTCAATAAAAGAGGCATACCCGCCCACCTGCCTTTGTTCCACTTTGCTCTGTTTCCGAGCTATACCTGTTTTGATTTTTGCAAAGCGTGAAACCTGCCCCACGACTCTCATCAGGATTGTACTCCCCTAGTGCTGATTTTTCAAGAGAAAAAGACTCACAAACTTCCAATCAGAGAAGTCTCCAGAACATGAGGTTTGCCTGTGTTGTGCCAAATTCCCTTTCCGCAGCCTTATGTAGACTAATTAGCTTCCTTTTTATCATCAAAACCCACCCTATTCTTACACAAGGCACCCCTAAACCCCACCACCCATGCAAATGCAGTCAGCTTCCCTGCCCAGCCACACGTGTCCTCCTACATCCTCTAGTCGGCGGCTTGGCAGCCACACAATAATTCCCCACAGTCTCCAACAGCAAGCCTAGTTTCAGCCACAATCACAGTTCCAGCAGCCTCAAGTATTCTCCATCCAATCCATTAGTCAGTCAGTCCGTCCCTCAGTCCATCCAAGTCCATTAGTCACACTTTCCAAACTACTGCCTTCTACTCTTCTTCCCACAACCCTCTTCCCACCTGTCTACACCCACATCAGCCTGGCAATCAAGCTTCCTCCTTTATTTCCCAGGTCCTCATAATCCAATGAGGCTGCAGCTGTGAACTTTCTGCAGGCAAAGGCTCTGGGGTTAACCCTGTAATTCCTGGCTGATGTGGACAAGGGGCCACTGCTGATACCGTTCCCTATCTCCTCGAGGTAAGCTTCCACAATTTCCATTACAGCCTGTCAGGACCCCATTCTCCAGCCTGTTTTGTGGAAATGCAGTTTGTGCTCCAGAACAGCCTGGGGTCAGGCAGCATCTGGAAATGGAGAATTGGCTGCTCAACTGGGCATGTGGCACTTCGGTTAAGACCATAAAACAAGAAGACAACCACAAAGACCTCACTCTTCCCTGTGATAATGTCTGATGTGCTCTGTACGCCCCAGGCAGAGTGTACCACATTCTGCAGTAAAGGCGCTTTGAATTTTTTGACTGTGGTAAAAGTAAATTCTCATCTTTCAGACAATCAGAGAGTCAGCCAGAGTAGGAGCTCTGACTTCAAGATGGAGAGAAGAATCCTTTCTCTGCTTTTATAGAACCTGGTTTCCTGGTTATTTTGACTCCCTACCTTAGAAAAGCTAACGTGCTACTTTGTCACCTTTCCTTTATTATCTTAGGCTGTTGTTTCAAATGCTTCCCTCTTGTTACTAGACCTGTATGTTCATATCCACAAAAAAGATCCCATTCCAATCCCTTTTTATCCAAAGAGCCCCCCCCCCCATCACGCAAGTAGAAGACAGAGAAAGAAGGTCTCCCTGGAGACACTTCTTGCAAAAAAACGTCGCGGGAACAGCTGCCTCAAATGTGTGTCAGTGCGTTTGGGGAGCGAATTCCTTCATTACAAGCGGAGAGCAACTGCCGTATTTTTAAAACTTCCATTATGAGCTTTTAATTTAGGCCAGAAAATGGCTCGGCCTTATCTCATCTGGTATAGCTCACACACTGGGCCCTTCAGCACCGCTTATATTACTTTCTTTGACTCGCGCTGTAAATGTGTAATTGCTCATAATCTTTTACAGGCCTGGCAGGCAGGTTATCCTTTTCTCTGCACTTCAGCTTCATTGCACAAAACTCCGTTGCTCATTGTGGAGGATTTGTGAGCCTCGGCTGAAGCGGGGAAGCCTGGGGCTGGACGAGATTTCTCTTTGACATTTGAAGAGAGCCTCAAAAGGAGCCGTTTGCAGCCATTTGTTATGTGGCTAGCAGTGTGCAGGCCTGCCTGGCACAAGGACAATTCCTTGCCTTAATGCTGGTGCTCAAATATATTCGACTTTTCATAGAAGATAAAGGAAACCGGGGTTTCGTTGGGGCGACTGAATGAAACATTGCAGTCAGAGAGTTGTTTCTGTTGGCCAACTGTGCATCTCATTGTCCATGCCACTTTTCCCTTTTGAAAATTACTCCAACTTATTCATCTTGCCAGCGACAGTGATTGTCTTTTTATAAGCAATTGAAGAAAGGTGCTTGCATGCAGACCACCACAGCGCATCCATTACTGACCCTCTGTAGCTCCTTTCCCCAGAGATTCTTTGTTGCTGTGTGCATCTAAGCATACGTTGATATGAGCACATTGAGGAAAACTTGCTCATGTGCTAGATTTCTGTGTATGGGGCCAAAAACACAGCTCAATGGTTCTGCAAGGAATGAAGAGGGAGACAAAAATGAAAGGTGCCACAAGTAACTTTTTACTGTGAGGATAATTTGGCAGTAAGAAGGATGGGGAAGCCAAAAAAAGCAATTGCGCTCTCTCTCTCTCTCTCTCTCTCTCTCTCTCTCTCTCTCTCTCACACACACACACACACACACACACACACACGCCTGCACGTACATACGCACACACATTGGGACCAGGAAACCACAAAATAGGTGTCAATGGACAATTTTCACAATGGAAAGAGGTGAAAAATGGTGGGTCTTGGGAGTGGTGCTTTTCAACTTATTTATAAATGAACATATAACAGGGACATGGTGGCGCTAGGGGTTAAACCGCTGCTGCTGGGCTTTCTGACTGGAACGTTGGGAGTTCGAGACTGCGGGACGCAGTGAGCTCCCGTTGCCCTGCTGTAATACTTTCCTCCTCATCCCCCAGCATTTTCCTCTTCAAAGGCCATTCTATAATAACCCAAAATAGGCATCTCCCACTTTTCAATGGTCCATTTTTCAACAAGAGGCTCTTTTGACCCTTTTCAGTTCCAACCGGAACCCATACAATCAATGCACAGCCAACAGTTTTGCCCTATTTCATCATGTTTCCATGACCTCTCATGTGCTTCTGAAACCACATGGTGCTTTTTCTCTCAATCAACTCTGCGCCATAACCTACCATTGCCTCTTTTAAGGCCTTGCTTCAAAGGTCCAAAACTGAGAGTCCAGTATATACAATTACTTCTGCAATTTTCAACAATTCAGTGACAAAATCATTAAAGGTTGCAAGGCAGAACAACTAAGGAGCTACTTGTAAGGGCTGGAATATGGGGTGGAGCCACCACCACCAGTTCATTTGGAGCTCTTTCTGCCTCTTTCCTCTGAGGGCAAGAGCATGGGCTGACTGTGGCTGCAATCCTCTCCACACTTAACTGGGTGTGAGCCCCATTGACTATAATGGGACTTACTTCTGAGAAGACCTGAATAGGATCGGGCTACCAGTCACCTACTGCCAGGGCCCAGGAACCTTCATCCAATATATTAGTATTTTAATTGACCATTTAAAATGTAATCCGCTTAGGGAGTCAATCTTGGCTGAAAAGCATAGTATTATAATATACATTTTTAAAGAGTATGGTATAACTGCAATATACATTAAAAAAGAATTCAGCAAGCATTTCTGTGATTACAGCCTTGCAAAATCCACAGAGCCCTGGGTGTGATTTCATTTGGTGTGCATATTTTCTACCTTTTATAGACCACATACAAAATTCCCAGGTACTAACGGCTTGTGATCTCACCCCATTACTTAGGCTATGAAACTGGGGCACAAAACACAGGTAATTTTATAGGGCTCCAAATTAAAGGATCATCTCTGGAAACCACTTTGTGAATGGTTTTTGGTTCGAAAGCAATATATAGATATTCTTAATAATAGAGAACGAAGAGAAATTCCTAAGCCAGGACATTCACATGTACAGACAGCAAGGAGAGTTTTTTCCTGGTGTGTTCCAGGGTGGCAATCACACAGTGAAATTGCCTCATGTTGAGCGTTTGTTGTTGCAGACAAATATGTACAGTAGTAACAGGAGCAGGGCTTGCTGATGTGCTCTTTCCACACCTCCTTCACAACCATTCCCTGCACCCATTCTTAATGCCTGCACATGTCACTCCATTTTCAATCTACAGTAACAATACTGCAAATTTATTATAAATGATCAGATAGTTTCCGTTGAGCAGACTTGGCTGTGAGCTCTGCAGAAGTAAAACACTAAATGGGGGCTATTTCTTGGTGCCTAGAGTGAGATTAGAATCTTAAAGCGTTGCTAGAGTTAATCTATGTGGTTTCAGATCTCTTTGAAAATAGAGATTCTTTTGCTATAAAGATAGGGCAGTATTTTGCCATCAGTACAAAAACCAGGAATTATTATCCATTTGCAAGTGTTACACTGCCAGTTTCCTGTTTCCACAGAAAAATCAGATCTTGGTGTTTGAAGCAGCGTGGTAGAGCCCGCCTAACAAAAGAAAATTGCTTGCATTTTGACAAGAGCTACAAACACAACATTAAAAGAGAGAGAGAGAGAGAGCAAAATATTTTTGCCTTCTGGAAAGGTCACATGACGCATAGGCTTGATCCTCCGGGGTGTAAAGCAGTCAAGTTAGTGATGCTTCAATAAGCTCTAAATGCCCATCAGTAGAGTGTGGGAAAACATGCATCTCAAGACTGCTGCCGTTATTAAAAGGGGGCTCTAGTTTGCTGAGCAGTGGAATAGTCAGTGTTGTCCCAGGCCTGGCCTAAGACCAGGGCTCCTTCCCCATGAACCCTGGTAATGCACCAGGCATGGCTGCTGTCTGGATTCAAAAGAAAGAGGGGGAGTGGGAAGGGAAAGTGTGGCGAGAAGGACAGCTTCTTAAACACTCTAGGCCAGTGGTTCTCAAACGTTTTAGCATCAGGACCCATTTTTTAGAATGGCAGTCTCTCAGGACCCACCGGAAATGATGTCATCTGTAAATACTCATTGAAATGAATGGGGTCCCACCTGAAATTGGCTCACAACCCAATTAGTGGGTCCTGACCCACAGTTTGAGAAACACTACTCTACGCCGCACTTCTCCATCACACTTCCTGCTCTATTCTCTGCTTCCTTTTTGAATCTAGAAAGGGGAGGAGCCATGGAAGTGGTTAGCGGAGGCAGGCACCCTCGCCCTTCCAGTCCACTACAACAGGCAACAACCTCAGGCATGGACGGGACACCTCTGACTCTCTGTTCAACTGTTCCAACTAGCTTAATCGCCAATTGCTTCTGAGGCGGGGCTGATTTAGGCCCAATCAGCACCAGGGGTGAGCAGGCCACACGAGAGCTCAGTTCTGTTTGTCATGCCAGACATTGCATGGACACCTCCATGCAAAGTGCCAGCTGTGGATGCAGGCAACCTGCTCTTCACTGCAGTGAGGGTTGTCGTCATCTCCTCCCCCCCGCCCAGTGCAATGAGGCTAAAGCTGGCCCTGGCTATCTCCCACCCTCCAGGTTTTAGGAGCTGTACTGCCACGTCCTGGCACTTCAATAGAAATTAGCTGCTGTTTTGTTACAGATCAGTCATTCCACATCCCCCTTCCAGACTGGCAGATTCACTTGCACTGCAATCCTATGTATTCTTATTTAGAAGATAGCCCCATTGTGCTCATTGGGGTTACTGAACACATGCATAGGATTGCAGCCTGCTGTCCCTTCCTGCCAAGCTGCTCGTAGTGTCGAGGGTGATATAAAGCAAATCACTTATTGGAGGCAACAAGAGAAGAGAGCTGGGCCAGAAGTCTAATTCCGTGCATGGATTGCATAGAAGACGGTGATGGTTCTGCTTTAGTGGATTATTGTCATTACATCCTTCCTGCCATTATTTGCATCCAGTTCACTGTGGTGGTGGTTCTCGTCCTTTGCAATAAAATAAATAAAGACAAGCACAGCCACCATCAAATGCAGTTCCGTCGACATTCACTGTGTGCATCTGTTGGTCTGTGCCTGATTCTTGCTTCAGAAGCATGTCGCTGTGGATTCTTACCACAGCCTTTGGACTCAGTTCAATACGGTGCGCATTACTGCAGTAAGATTTATGTCTTGCATTGAACAGGGGCTCTTAAATCAACCAGACTGTTAACATCTCCAGCTCTAGGAACCTTGGAGATAAAATGCTGGTGCTCTAATAGATGATTCATGGCCAGACTTAAAGAGAAAATAGCCTCATTTGTGCAGCAGTGTCCTCAGTGCAAGGGCTGCGTGTGGCTATAATTATTTTATTCACCATCAGTTTATATTAAAATATATATTGGATGAATTTTAGAGTCTTTGAGCTGGACACTGTGTCTACTTGAAAGAATACCCAAATGTCATTAGGCTTTCCCGAATCCAGCCCAGTCTATCAGTGGAGTATGTAGGGGGGATCACAGCACTAAGTTTTGCAAGCAACCACTCCCCCTTCTCCTCGGAGCCATTCAGAGCCAACATAGCCTCCGTTTTGCTCTAGCTTCTGGGGATGGCTCCAAAGAGGAGGTAGAGCAGCTGCTTGCAAAACATAGTGCTGTGATCCCCCTCTAGGTATGCCTCTGCAATCTATACTCTGTGTATCAGAAGCACTTTGTAAAACAAACAGCCATCTGTGCAGTTAGCAAATTATCCTTTTGAATTGATTTCTTAAATTGTGATCACAATCCTTTCCCACCTGCATGCACAAGTGACAAAAGCTGCATCTATGGAAGGGAATCCTCACAGTGCACATCGTGTCCATGCTGCCTGCATACCTATGGGGTGGGATGGGATCTGTGCCAAACTGACTTGGGTTTTAACTCTTATTAAAGCTCAAAATACTCTTCCATTGATTGGGGGGATATGCCAAGGGAACACTCCAAAAGGCAAAATGGTTTTTGAGCCAAGATGGGGAAAGGGCTCTGCTCATGAAGAACAGAAAGAGCCGGGGCCGCTTATCTCTCAATAAAATCTGCAGGAGGCATGAATGCTTATGATATACCCCGCCATTGTGCCATAAATGCCACTGCTGCCTGTTGTCTTATGTACGTTTTGAAGAAAATGTGATCAATTCGGACACAGTCAATGCTTTTTTCACATTTCAAAAAAAAAATGCTTTATTTATTTTGTTACAAGTCAAATGTTTGGACTATTCAGCTTTTTCTTTAAATAAAGGCATCTCTGCTGCCAGCATTTCAGGACTGGATGATCTGAAACTTAATAGACATGCGTTGAGCTGACTGCTAAACTAATGGCATTGAACTCTGGTCTGGTTCCTGGGGTTGCCTGACTCCTTGGGTTTCAAAAGAGTTGCATCAAATACATAGTTTTGAAACAACAGCAGCTAATTTCTAAGATGTGAAGACCTGTAAAGTTTCTAAAAATCTGGCGTTACACAAGGAGATGTCATGGCACTTAAGAGCAAGCATGAAACATAAGGGATTGGAAGGGTCAGTTGGATGGTATAGTCCAAAACAGCCCTATACAAGTGTGCCCTGGTATCCACTGGTTCAGTATCCATGGTTGCAGTTATTCATGGATACCACTGATACCGGGACACCTATTAAAAACAGAGGGCAACATGAAACAAATCTCTTTTTTTTCCTTGTTGCAGCAAACTACTGATGCTCCCCTATCTTTAAAAAGGTGTTCCCAGTATCTGCGGATTCAGGTTATCCACAGTGGGGTCTGGAATGGAACCCCAGCGGATACGGGGGCACACCAAGCCATGTCCTTCTGCTGCTAGTCATCCAGAATGATAGTTTCAGTTAATTCCTCTGGTTTGGAATTCATAGGTATTTATAGCCCAGGGCGGAACTAGAATTCAGTCATACGTTTTCTCATTGGAAGCATGCCCCATTAACCCTCTCATGCCAGCTGCTAGCATGTTTCTGTGTGTTGACTCCGGCCTGCACATGCCGCTCCGCCGTATTGAGGCGCTGGGTTGTTACACTGCCTTGAACGCCTCCTTGTGCCAGATTGGCATGAAGTCCACGGTGTCCAGCAACTCCAACTCCCTTGTATCGGACGACCTGTGACACAGCAATTTTCAATTAGAAACCTATAGACAGCGTTATATTTGTGAACGCGTTTTCTTTCTCCTATATAAGTGAAGGGTCTGTGCATTCCTAAGCAGGAACGTGGAATTTTGTACTTGGGGATAATGTTGTAGTGGAGGCCAAAACCTTCTCTCCACTGCTGATAGTGGATGGAACAGCCTCCATTGAAAAGAATCCTGCAGAGAGTTCCCTGAGGTCCTCTGCATGGAGTTTCAGAGCACACAAAGATGAACTTGTCTTCCAGACAATATTGCAAAATGCACTCCTTTCCTCCATACATATTTTGCTCTTCCTAAGGATGGGAACTTTGCCCAAGACTGGTATTGCTGGGCACCTGCTGGACCCCACCACCAACCACAGCCTGCTACTGCCCTTCTTCACTGCTGCCCACTTGATCATCTACCCTCTTCCTCCCACAGCAGATTGGGTAGCTGCTGCTGCTTCTATTCCTTCACCATCCTTTCCTTCACCAAGGCAGAAAGGGAGCAAGCAGCAGCAAGAAGGTAGAGCCACATCCTCCTCCCTGCTGTCTACTGTCCTTGCCCTCACCTTGGAATGATGGGTAAGTGAGCATGTGATCAGGCACAGTGAGGAGGAGGAGGAACAGCAACTGCTGTGTGCTGGTTGGCTCACCCTACACTGATTGGCACCATACCCATTTTAGCAGAGGAGTACACAATGTTATGTGTTTATTTGGGCTCTGGATCTTCAGGTGGCCTGCAGAGGAAAGTCTTGACCAAACTTTTTCCAAAATCTTTGGAGTGTACAACGCTGCACTGATTTTGCATGGAATAACATTAAGGGCGCAATCCAAGGCCTTGTGTTGGGCTGACACGAGCTGCTAGTGTCAGCCCAACGGCAGCAGCATTGGCCCAACAGTGCCAGGCGAAGTCTGCGCTGTGCTGCTCCTGCGCCACCTGAGTTTGGCTGGTGCAAGAGCAATCCTGGGTGGGGGGAGGGCAGGGGGAGGGTGTTTCTGGGCAGGGGCTGCTGGGACGGGAGGCGTACCAGCCCAGAGAGGGGGGTGGAGCTGCGATGCGGCCATTAGATCTGAGGAGCCCATAGGCACGGCTGGCACCTACCCCCTGGTAAGGGTACGCCACATGCCCTTGCCGGAGGGAGGCTACTGCCTGCTCCCAAGCTGCACTGAATGCAGCACAGGCCCGCTGGCCTGCCTGTCCCAGCACATCTTAGGATTGCGCCCTCAATGGTACTAGAGCACAAGGTATCTAGAAAATCAATGTGGAGATTGACCAACAGGGCTGGACAACAGCCTGATCCCTAGCAGGGTCGTGTCTGGTTAAGCCCATGGAAATAAATAGGTTTAGGCATATCTAGTTCTGCACAGAACTGGGATGCAAGCCTTCCACATTAATATTCAGTTGGTGACATTCTTTGATTTGGCTCTGGCATGATTTATGGCCCTGGCGCACTTGCTCCTTCTAAACCCTTCTTTGCTTAACCTGACTTACTTATAATAATCAGTCGAGCTGTTAATTGTATGTAAGAACCCCATAGGCTGCCTGGCACGCAGGGTGATCAAAGGCATTGGAGGGCGGTGCTGATTGATGGCTAGGCTTAGAGAGAGGTATCAATTAGCCTGGGTCAGAGTGATGTATTTGGCCGTTGTTTTTCTCCAGTCTCACCTGCTCGCCTCGTGTTCTCACACGCTGCTCCCTGAGAGCCGGCTTGGCACTCGCAAACGCAAGAGGACTGTATCAGCACGGGCTCGCCATTGTTCTGGCATGGGCCGCAACGGCAAGCATTAAACTCCATTAAGTATTCATCCAACGCCCTTTTCAGATTCTTCCTTTTCGTTTCAATATTGGCAAGTGTACTCCGGTGCAGCAGTTCATCTATGGGCTGCAACTGCACATAGAAGAAGAAATGTGAGTTGGCTTTTTAGTAATGGCAGAGGAATATCCAGAGAGGACAGAGCAACAATTCGTAAACAAACCACTGGAAAACCATTTGGGTAGGTTACCTAGACAGGAATATAATAGACAGTGCCAAGGGTGTTGGAAAATATTTTGTTTTGTTTTTTACTCAGCCCAATGTGTTCAGTAAGACTTAGGCAGTAATCCTATCTTACTCACTGGAAAGAAACATTTCTATTATGCACCTATGTGTCTAAGGTGGAGGAAGAAAAGAAACTGACTGGCACACCATTGTGCATCTGTTTAAGATGTAAACGAAGGGCACAATCCTAACCTGGAGTTAGGTCGGCACAGTTAAGGCAGCAAAGTTTGGCCAGCACAAGGGCCACCGTAAAGCACGTTTGGACCCCTCTCAGAGTCAATAAGGATGGTGCATGTCTGTGTGCTGGCTTCTGTGACTCTGAGAGTAGTCCAAACATACTTTACGGTGTCCCTTGTACCAGCCAAAGTTTGCTGGCCTAACTGTGCCAGGTTAGGACTGCACCCTGAAGCCTGTTTCAGGCTGCAGTCCTGTGCACATTTTCCTGGGAGTAAGTTCCATTGAACATAGTGGGATTTACTTCCATGTAAATATACATAGGATTGCACTGTACAAGGAGGCATAAGGAATGGAGAGCCACAGAGCTATCTAACGAACCATGTGGAACCACAAGGTATAGCAAACAGAGTGCAGAAGTACTGCCGCCTTAGGCAGTATAATAACAAATAGTTTTGAGGTCTGATCCTCAAAATGGTTTTGAGGAACAAATGAAGCCATACATTGCAGGGCAGAGGAAAACAAACACAACAACAACAACACAGTTATGACCAATCTGATCTGGGGGAGGGGGGAATGATTCTCAACTCCGAGTGTGGCGATTTTACTGACTGCGACCTCCAGTCTTGTCCAAACTGGGAGCAAAAAGGGCAGTTCTGAGCCCTGAGATGAGAAATGCACGAACAGTGTATTGAGCTCTCATCCCCACTCACATGCCACACAGGGCAGACTGTTTGCAGAGCTTTTGCTTCCTGTAATCATGACGGCAATGCGGATGGCCTTAGCAGAGCTCCTACACAGCCTTGAAAAATGATGTTTTGAAACAATATTTGCACAAGACACGTTAGCAAACAACCATGAGTCACAGATAAGAGGACATTCAAGTGGACATAAGTAATTATTGGGTGCTTGAATCCACTCCAAAACCATACTCATTGGCAGAGTTCCTGAAGCAGCCATTTAAAGGTTACAGAGTCAGCTACAGACAGTCAGTTGTGAGCTTTATCCAGAGTTAGTGATAGAAATCCTAGGAACTGCTGAGAATACGTGACCATTAAAACAACGTCTTGGTAAAAAAAAAACCCACACACATCACAGATGCATTCCTAAAGAAACTTCTGTTTTTCCTCCTGCTAATCACATGATAGTTGCTTCCTTCCTATATTTCTTACCTTCTGGAGTCAGAGTTAAAAAGCTGATAACCTTTTTTGTTATATGGGAGAGAAGGCTGATGAAGTCGCATGCCCATCAACCTGTAAAATTGCGTGGAAGAGCTTCATTCCTTTGCATAAATGTAGTGCCAGAGATGCTGGCAATTACCAGACCTTCTGGATGACCACCCTGTTTTTTAAGTTAAACCTTGACTTTCAGACTGAAATGCCTCCCCTTCCACTCCCACCCTTTACATTGCAGCAAGCAGGCCGGTGGTGACGTCCCCAGCACAATCTCTTATAAAAGGCAGCAATGCATTGTGGCATGGCATAAAAGCACCAAAGTATGACCTCCGGGAATTAGTCTGTCCCAATCCCTTGCTTCTTGGCATCTTTTTTTTTCCAATTTGGGGAACTTTATTGATCAGTAAGAAAGGAACAGAGCTCTATTTTATTACACAGCATTTCAGGGGCTCTAGAAGAAGCTTTTAAAACTGGTATCTGAAAGGTGCTGCACCGTAAAGCTGGAAAGGAAGACTAAAGGGAGAATAAAGTGGCAATACAGTGTTTGCTCAAAGATCTGAAATAGAAATTGCTCAAAGGACTGAAGTAAGGGAATGGGACACTGAAGGCGCAATCCTAACCTGGAGTTAGACCAGCACAGTTAGGCCATCAAAGTTTGGTTGGCCCATGGGACACCATAAAGAAAGTTTGGACCACTCTAGGAGTCAGAGAGGCCAGCACACAGACATGCGCCATCCTCCCTGACACCAACAGTGGTCCAAACACACTTTACGGTGGCCTTTGTGCTGGTCAAACTTTGCTGGCCTAACTGTGCCAGCCTAACTCCAGGTTAGGATTGCACTCTGAATTATCCCCTTAGTTTAGGGATCAATGACTAGAAACCCCATATGTCCTTAAATGCCATTAGCTGGTCAACTGGTTAAATCAGTGGCTCTCAAACGTTTTGCACCAGGGCCCACCTTTTGAATGGCACTCATGTTGGGACCCATCAGAAGTGATGTCATGTCCAGAAGTGACATCACCAAGCAGGAAGGGCCATAATTGTGACATAATCAAATGACACTCCTATAATTCAAACTGGCATTCTTGGATTGCAGCAATTGCACAGCCATGCAACAGCCCTGACAGAAAGCAAGATGAGGACAAAATATTATTTAATATCACTGAACTAAAAAAAAAACGTAAAAAAAAAACCCCACACTTGAAAATTCAATCTGTTAACATTCACAAAAGGATGACAGGAAGGGTAGGGTCCGCAGCTCCCAAGATGGCTGCTCTCAGCTTTGCGCAATCAGGTTGTGACCCACCAAGTGGGTTCCAACCACAGTTGGGTGTAGGAGTGGCAACAGAAGTTATTAGCAGTCTGCTTTATGGAATGTGGGGAACCTTCATTCATCACTTGCCTGCTCTTTAAAGGGGTGCACCTGAAAAGGTAGTTGCTAACTAGCGCCTTAGATAGTACAATAATACAATACAATACAATATAATATAATATAATATAATATAACATAATATAATATGATAATGCATAAATATTGTAATATTTAATATAATTATGTCATAGTGGATAAGCCCGAGTGGTCCCCAAACTGTGTGCCATGGCATCGGAGGCACCGCAGTGAACTCACAAGGGCACTGTGGGATGTCCCCAGTGGCTCTCCCAAGTGCCACCAGCTTGGATCACATGAAATCTTGTATGACCCAAGATGGCAGTACCTGGGAGAGCCAGGAAGGCCAGTACAAAAGAAGGGTGCCATGGCCACGGTCAGTTTGGGAACTGCTGCCCTAGAGGGAACAAACAACAACATTGCTTAAAACCAACCTGTTCCATTGTAATTTTGTGAAAATCCAGTATTTTCAAGCAAGCAAGCAAACATCTAGACTAGCACCTGAGCACCCAAGCAGGTGTATAACACAGCTGCTTTGACATCAGCTGATTTGCTTAATTCCAATGCAGGATCTTTGCCATCCAGCAGGAGCATTTCCAGAGGAATGGCTCCTCTTCTGCTTTACTCTCATTGCCTGGAGTGGCTCCGAAGGCATGGGGCCGCTTCCCTGGTGCATTGAGGCACCTGCAAAACCTAACGCACTGAATGCCACTGCATTCTGTTGCAAGAGTTTAATTATTTTGGGCCTAATTTTTCCTGAGTCTAGAGATCAGACTGCACTGACATCCGTTCAGTGGTCCATAACCGACATTGTTCAGCCCACCTTAAGCGAGCTGATGCCGATTGGTGATATCTGCTAATGAGGGCTCGGCTGTAAGAACTGCTCTCAGTGAAAAATGATACATGTAGGTTACCGCAAGGACACAGGAAGGTGTAAACCAGACAAATTTACAGTGCACTGCCAACAGACTTGTTTTGTTCAAAACAATGTGTCTACAAAGGCAGAGTCAGGTCTTCAAGAACAACTTGGTCCACCAGCCTCCACCAGAGACACAGAAAAATAACAAAATCTGAACTGGGATTGCTGCAGATTCTGACACTTTAAAAACTATTGCAAAACAAGGAATTGGGGTATGTGAAGTAGGGTCCAAATATCCACATCCCTGGGTCAGTATATAAGCCTTTTGTTTGGGCTGTGCTAGGGAGTCTTGGTGTATTCTTCTTCCTTAGTGTGCGATAATGTAATGGGCAGCCCAATCTTATTGAGGGCTTATAGTGGCAGATCTCCTGATCCACTGCCGTAAGTCTTCTTACAGCATCATAAACGGTGGGCTGAGGAACCACTGGCAGAAGTGGTCAGCGGCCAACACACTCAGCAGCAGCTCCCAGATGTTGTACCAATTCAGGTAAGGGGCAGCGGGAGGCAGTTTGCAGGAGGTAAGGAGCAAATGGGGAGGGAGGGTGGATCTCAGTGGCAGCAGTGCACATCAGGTTCCTACCCCCATTTTTCCAGCCCAACACCCCTCCCCTGTCTATTGCTATACATCAACAAAATAGACAGCATAGCTCCATGGCAATGTATTGACAGCCAGGTGGCCTATGGAGAGGTAAGTAAAAAAATATGTTATGCTATTTCTGTGCTTTAAGAATGTCAAGTTTGCAAAAATGATCCTTTATTCAATCAATTTCTAATGCTTTAATTTGCGTTGGTTTCGTTCTGAGCATACTGGTACCTTCATTCCTGTTTTCTATTTTCTGCAAGTACTATATAAGTAAGGTGCCCAGCTCCACTGTCATTTCACTCTCTGTCCAGTGACCCATCATCTTGGAGAACTGTGCAGAGCCTGTTATTGTTTCTACTCCCCCAAACACCTGTTCCAGATTTCTATCTGGAAGAGCAAGGAAGAAGGATGAGTGAAACCAGAGATCTCTGCACCCAACTCTTTGCTGCTCTCCTTTCCACCAAAAGAGCATGGTTAAGGACACACTCATAACAGGATATTACACTGGTGATGTTCTTCTTTGCATATCTCCTGCTTTACCTCCACAGCTCCTGTTCATGTATATGAATCTTCATGAGGACACTCTTTAGAACTGTATTGTTTTTTGGAAAAAGTTATAGAACTCTAGCTTCTATTTCTAAAAGGAAAAAATGCAGCATGAATCAATATATCCATTTCAAGCTTTCCCTTGACGAGCTAGTTAGCTGGGACCGTGATGTCTGATGAACTCAACCTTCACTACTTTGCTCCTTATCTCTCTCCCCTGCGAAGGCACTGCCTAAAGGGGAAAAAAATGCATCCCCTCATTGTGAAATAGGGAGAAGGTCAGCAGATCAGTGGCCCATTACATTTAATCCTGTTCTAAGATGAGAATCACAATAAAAATATGAAATGATCTGGTCTAGTACACTTTCAATCCGTCAGAGATGTGGAGCTTCTGCAACTGAAAGAAAAGGCTTACCTCAAAATCAATAACAGTGGGATTAAGTTTTAATGACCTCCCCCAGTAGCGGTATATGTCGGCATTCCAGCTTCCCAAGAACCTGCCAACTGACGCAGCATCTCCACCTCGAACCCGGGGAATAATATCCTCTATGAACGACTTGTGCTCATCCCCCTCTGGAAAGATGGACAGGAGAATATATTATGCACCAGTACTGACAAAATGGGGTCATCAAGGTGACTCCATAGAGAACATTTGCTAACAAGTAGCGATTCCAAGAATAGGGCCTTGGAGACTAAGCGTGCAATCCTAACCTGGAATAAGGCTGGCACAGTTAGGCCAGCAAGGTTTGGCTGGCAGAAGGACCACCACAAAGCGTGGACCACTCTCGGAATCAGGGAGGATGACGCATGTCTGTGTGCTGGCCTCTTTGACTCCAAGAGTGGTCCAAGCATACTTTACGGTGTCCCTTGTGCCGGCCAAACTTTGCTGGCCGAACTGTGCCAGCCTAATCCCAAATTAGGATTGTGCCCTAAAAAGGGGAAAGGCAGCGAAGAGAGCTGTAAGGCCACTGGTGGGTTCTTGAGCCCATGTAGAAAGATGAGGGTAATAATAATAATAATATTAGTAATACATATTACCAATGCCATCACATACACAGCACTTTTCAGCTCTAGGTGCTCAGGTGTCTTGTAAAATAAAGTGACTTTCTTAAATTATCTGTCGTAGAATTTTTCTTTAAAAAAAAGATGGGACACATTGTTCATCATTTGCAATATGGAAATAATATCTATCTTACAGGGTTGTTGTAAGGATGACTAAGAGTCAGTGCACATGTGAATGCACAGAGCAGCTAGGGCTGTGTGCACGTGTAGCTGTCAGGCCTGGCAAATGGTCTCGATCAGCTGTTGGATGCGTGCATGGGGACAGCCTTATGCCCAGTCACTCAGTCCCTTCTGAACTGTTGATTAGAGCGACTGTATTGCCAAATTTCTAATCAGGACACATGCACACCGCTTCAGCAGCAGCTGTTTCCACATGCAGTTCGTCACCTGGGAAATTTTTTGGTGGAAATCAGCTTCTGAATATGTATAGCTCTTTATCTGGATTGGGGTGATTAGGTGTATGAAGGGTTTTGAAACCGCTCCATTGGCTCCCAGTCCCTTTCTCAGCAGAATTCAAAACACTGCATGGCTCAGGATAGAGGTGCCTGATGGGCATCCCTCATCACAATCAGCATTCTTGGACACCAGACATAGTTGGAGAATCTCCTCTGGGTGCCCTCAAAGCAAGTAGTAATTGGGTAGAGGGGTTCGGAATACTCCCTCCAGAGAGCCTGGCCTGGTGCCAACTTGAGTGTCATTCCTGTGCTCTGTGAACACTTGTTTATTTTCCCAGGCCTCGTTTTCTCCGCTGTGTTTTTAGCTGCTCTCCCATTCATTTGTGTTTTTTATTGTTGCTCTTTAGCCCTTAATGCTGCTTTTATTGCTCTGTTTGATTGCGGAGAGCACTTATGTGCTGAGAAATAAATCAATATTTCATATAAACGGGAAGTATTATCATGATAAAATAGTCTCCCAGCACATGACATGGAAGTGGATTCCATGGATTTGAAGGGATCGAAGTGGCAGAGAAGCACAATGGTTCTCTTCCATGTCCTCCTTTCATTTCAGTGGAGGAGGCACAAGAGAACCTCTCAGAGCGCAATCCTAACCTGTAGTTAGGCTATCAGTTAGGCCAGCAAAGTTTGGCTGGTACTAGGGACACCGTAATTTATTTATTTTATTTTCCTTTATTTTCCTGGGCTCCAAGATCACCGCAGATGGTGACTGCAGCC
>JAJKFI010000028.1:5903732-6022674 GCA_029204185.1 Lerista edwardsae | reverse complement strand
GTGTGTGTGTGTGTGTGTGTGTGTGTGTGTGTGTGTGTGTGTGTGTGAGAGAGAGAGAGAGAGAGAGAGAGAGAGAGAGAGAGAGAAGGCATTCATACGTTCATCCATACTAGTTTTCCCTGTAAGTGTACAAGTTCACTGTTTTCACAGAAACAATGGACATGGTCACCAAAGCTAAGCCCCCAGGTAAAGTCCCAGGTATGAGAGGTAAGAGTGTTTCACTTTACTTGGTCTGATGGTGCTGAAGTGGCTCACACTGTAATCTGTATAAAAATACAGAATAAAACTAATCTGAGTATAAATGGCATATTCCCTCTGGAAGTACCAGAAGCCAACTACACACAAACATGCTACACAGCCTACACCAACAGCAGTCTCTGGCAGCCATACAGAACGATGCATGTTGAGTGCTCTGCATGTTTGTACTACAGGGAACAGAAATGCCTAACCAGCCTCCCTAAAGTTGGAGATATGCAGCTGAGCCAGAAGGCTGCATCTGATACTATGAATATCACACTGTCAAATGGAAAATCCCAGAATGGAGTTACCGAACCAGAGTTACCAAACCCTTGGAAGGGGATGTGAATAACTACAGGTGGGGCTGCGGTGTCTGCAGTAGATCCATTCCCATCCCCCCCTCCCACGGATACAGAAAACCACGGATAAGCAAATCCATGGTTTGGAGCCCCTTAAAACCTCTGAAGGTGACCGGCGCTTCCCCAGCCCTCAGAAAGCCTTTTAAAGACATAAAAAATCACTTCCTGTTTTAATCTCGAAAAGTGGAATTAGAATTTTTTTTGCCTCAACAAAGAGTTCTGAAGCTCAAAGAGGCTGCAGATAAGAAAATCTGTGGATAAGTAGGCTCAATCTGTCATTACTATTGGTCAGAGAAAGCACAGGGGTTTTGGCATTTATAACACCATTGATTGCAAAAGCAAACAATCTGATTAGTGTACCATTCGTGATCAGAAGGCTTTATCCTTCAACCACCCAGATCTTGTAGTGTTTGCAAGCAACTACAGTGGATACCTTATGCAGTGGTTCCCAAGCATTTTCTGATTGTGGCTTCCTTTACCTTCTGGGCCATTGGCCATGGCTCCGCATTAGGACTACAATCCTATACACTGAATAGGGCAGGGCTGGGGTTTTAAGCAAGGGTTCTGTGGCTTGCCTGGCTGGTTTCTGCAGCTCCCCCGGGAGCCACAGCTCACAGTTTGGGAATCTCTGCCATACGAAAACATGATTCGCAGACAGAACTGTGTCATCCTGCATGACTTCCATTTGCTGAAAACTGACACCAGCAGAACCCTGTCCATCGGCAGCGTAAAAG
Organism: Lerista edwardsae; assembly: GCA_029204185.1. Lineage (NCBI taxonomy): Eukaryota > Metazoa > Chordata > Lepidosauria > Squamata > Scincidae > Lerista > Lerista edwardsae. Next base: position 6,021,344 of record JAJKFI010000028.1, on the reverse strand, counting down.
CCATCTTGTGTACAAAGGCAGACGCAATGCCATGCTTAAAGCACTTTGTTTAGATATTCTGAGTGAAGGAATGGCTTTGCATTTTTCTAAGTCTGTCGGCGGGATGCCATCTTGTGTGCTTTGAACTCTGGCAAGTTTCAAGGCTACGGCTTTATCTAGCAGAGAAGAAATTCCTGGGGTTATCACTGCTGGTATTATTGCTGTACCTGTAAGAAAATGTGTCTATTAACTTCAAGAGGCATGTCTGGGAATTAATGCTCATTACTCTGCTGAATACAAAGCAGGGTGTGTTATACAATGCCCTTGAGTTCTCGGGTCAGCGCAACAGATTGTAACCTCCTGCTGGCCAATGTGCTTTATGTGTAGAAAGGGGTTGGGTTCGAACAGCCTGCTGTACACCGAATAGGTGGAATAAATGAATCATGCTAACCTCTTTTCCTCATTTCATCTTTGTTGACCACAAGGATGTATTCAAAGATGCCTCCCATGGTCCCAGATGTCACAAAGTGGGTGCCGTACTCATTAATAAACCTGGCGTACATCCCATAGTTGTACTGATCTCCAAGTTCCATCAGAGACTGGAGCATGTCTTCTTCCAGCACAATATCATCTCTTCTCATCTTGAAACGGGCTGTTTGTACTTTGGTAACAGCTCGGATAAATCCTACGTTCTGTAGATAAAGCATGGCACAAGACAGCTTTTTACTTCGGGAAGAAGGCATATCCTCTGCCTGAAATGTGTGCTGCTATTGGACAAGACAATCAACTAGTGGGTCAAAGCAGCTAGCTATGTTCCCCCATGCAATCTAGGTTCATTTCAGTGCGCTAGGCATGACACAAAATTTGCTGGAAAGCAACACTGAGCTAGACAGACCCGTACTCTGACGCAGTATGGCAGCCTAAATGTTCCCCCTACCATCACCATCACCACCTTTCAAGTTCTTCCAAAACATCAAGACCCCTTTGCAGCAGCCAAAGTTGTTGGCAGAGCTCTAAAGAAAGCTACAGTAGAAATTCTTCACCACCCACAGCCTGTTCCTTAAAGTCTCCAAGTAGATCCCCACCTGAAACAGCATGGATCGACTAACATGCAGCTCCCCATAACCACCTGGTTTAAGGGTCCTAATTTTCACCCCTTCCCATTTAGGGCTCAGGCAGGCCCTGCTGCTGCCTGCCATCATTGCATCTTCCTCCTCCTCACCCAGCCAGTTGTTTAAAGTAGCAGCTGTGATCCCAGAACAATTATCCCAGAGCATCCCGTGGCCACAGCTGCCTCCTCACCTGTACTTCTGCTGCTTCCCACTTGTTCTTGCCTCACTACATTCAAATGAACAAGCAGAATCCTTTTCTGCTCCCAACATGTTCTGTCTGGTCTGTCTGTTTAAAAACAGAGCCAAATGGAAACAAGAAGCGGTAAGCATTTTGGGGGCCAAGGCCAGGCCCAGCAGACCCCAAGGTGGAGCGCTTGCCTGATGCCCCCATTCTCCCCGTGGCCCTCCGCTCACCATGCAGCTACGGGAAGCCAAACACTTGTCGTTACACACACACTGTGTGGCACCCATAATTAGCTGACAGTGACTTGATTATGTCACTGCTGAAGACTTTCGCAAGGCCTATTTTCTGCCAAACAGTCTCAAGAGAGGGAGGGCCCACAAGATGCTCTGCTCACTGCATAGCCCTCCCAAGTTGCCAGATGCTGGCTCTGGTCCCTCCACTGCCCTAATATGCCCCCCCCCAGAGCACAGAGCCCAATGTGATGACATGGGCCATATTGCTCAAAGGCTGACCCTTTTGGCGATGGTACTCCAGACCTCCTCCTTGCCCATCTGGCTGAAGCCAGGTGAAAGGAGAAAGTGATTGTGAAAGGAGAGTGATCAGAACAGGATAATCATGGTGCCTGTTGGCTATTTTTCTCCAGCATTGCTAATACAATTGCTTGTCGCAGCCATACTGGAGGAAGAGAAAGGGTTTCCTGCCCCAAGCCTCCTCCCATGCACTCTTAGCAAGCAAGCGGAGTGTGAGGTGAAGCCGCTGGGTGATGTGTCTGCTACACTCCACCTCTCACCTGGAAAGGCTCACAGGAGGGATTGGACTAGAAGCCCAGTTTCTACATACAGAGATATGCTCCCCCAGAGGGCTTTCAGCATCCCAGAAGGTTTTCTCCCTTTCCACAGAAGACGGCAAAGTTGAAAGAGTAGCCCTCTCCACCCCAACATGCGGCTTGCCTTTCTTCCACAACAGGCCATTTTTTCCACAGGTTGCTATTAATAACCATCCATTATGCCAGGTTGCACACAGAAAGTTTAAAAGCCACCAGTGTTTACATTAATGGGTTTCTGAGATTTTTTTTTTTACACTAAAAGGACCCCAGCATTGCACTCCTTCAAGCACAGCATGTTTTCCACTGGCACACATGCTGTCAAACACGACTGTTGCAAACGGACAATTCTTTACGTTCCCCATCCCGCTGAAGCACTTCCTCGTTTATTTACTTCATGTCACTGCAAACCAGGATGTGGGGTGAGATGCCATGTGCTGCTTGACTTTGCAATTCAATTTAATTTCCATTGAAATGCTTCTGTTGGCGTCAGTGCAATGAGGAGAACGACCAGTATGGCTAATGACCACACATGTGCAGCTACACAAACAAGTTAAGTTTTGGTTATTATTATTGTTTCAAGGGGGAAAATTTGGGCAAGTAAATAAGCATCAGCATCAGTTTCACAGCAATTGGGCAAGGCAGCAGAATAGGAATGAGAAGCCAGGGCTCAAGTTACCTTTGCTTCATACTGTGTAAAATTCTTCAGGGTCCCCTTGCCCTCTGATAAGTGGTAGCCAAGATCCACTGTCAATGGCACACTTGGCGGGCCTATGCCAAATGTAAAACCTCTGCCCCAGGAGGAATCCTTTTTGAGCGCCTCCAATAAGTCCTTGGAATCATCATAATATTCTGAAGAAAAGCCAGAATCAGCATGAGCCTGAAATAGCAGAGGAAGTGTATTAGTTGGATGGAGATATTTTTGGTTACTATAGATCAGCGGTTCCCAAATGGTGGATCGGGACCCACAAGTGGGTTGTGTGAGCCAATTTTGGGTGGGTTGTGAAGCATGTGGAACAGCCATATTGTAAATAGGGGAATATGGGATGCTGGAAAGCAGGAGGGCTGTGTGGTTGTTTTGCTTGTGCCAAGGTTGTAAATAGTCTTTTTTCTTTCAGATTCACTTTGCTATTGGAAAATGACTGAGAAATAACCCAGTTTATTGCTGCATTCTCAGGAAAGCATCGGGTTCTGGCGTCATAGTGATGGCACTTCCAGCCATGACATCACTTCTGGTGGGTGCCAGACAAATTGAGATTCTAAAAAGTGGGGCTCAATGCTAAAAGGTTTGAGAACCACTGCCATAGATGCTTAAGGTCGTCTAATTCGCCTTTGCCCTGGAAACTCAACAAAATCCAAAACAGAGCCTTTTCCAGAAGCACTACTAGTGTGTAAGTGTTGTCATTTAGACTACAGTTGGGTGACAAGAGCAGCAGCAATTTACATGTATCACATTGTGTTTTAATTCATTATTGCATTTTTGTGTGGCTTTTGCATTACCGGATTGATTGTGTCACTTGTACCTAGAAGACCTCCCTGGGCTACCAACCAATAGATGTATGCTGTCTTAAAATTCAGTCAAGTGCCATTTAAGTAAATGTGACATTATCTCTGCAAAGAGATCCCTGCATCAATGGGATTGTGCAAGCAGAAATGCAAAATCAGTGATTGCAAGAAAATATGCGGAGGTTCGATTCCCACATCCCACATCCCACAATCCCAGTGGTGGGATTCAGGGGGTTCGCCCAGGTTCTATAGAACTGGTTGTTAAATGGCTGGGCCCCGCCCACTCGCTTACCTCGGCGGGCTTCAGGTTTTTTTTGGCTCCGGCTATGACATCATAGAACTGGTTGTTAATTTATTTGAATCCCACCACTGATCCCACCCCCCAACTCACTCCTATTTCCAAGGCACAGAGCACTGCACACAAGCAGCAACAGAGAATATGGATCCATGGTGTCTTTCATAAAGTTTGGAAGACCATTCATTCATTCATTCATTCATTCATTCATTCATTCATTCATTATATTTCTATCCTGTCGTTCTCCCTCTGAGGGGACCCAAAGAAATGGAAGCAGTCTCCCCCACATCATCCCTTGTACTGATTATCTAGTGATTGGGGAAAGGAGAGCAAGGGAACTGGAAAGGGTCTTTACCAGATTGTTGAATCAGACTGACATTTTGATGAAACATGATAAAAAGTTTTTTTTTTTTAAACAACACCTGAATATTGGCCATTATTGGACAGTTGCCAATTTTGGACTGTGAGAATTATAAAGGAAACCAGGACGCAAAGCAGATCTGGATCACTCTCTATATCATCATCAAACAATATTTGTATACCACCTTTCAACACAAAGTTCACAAAGTGGTTTATAGGCAAATAATAAAGTTAAATGGCTCCCTGTCCCAAAAAGGGCTCACAATCTAAAAAAGTATGCAGAACAACACCAGCAACAGCCACGAAAGACACTGTGCTGGGGTGAAGAGGGACAATTACTCTTCCCCTGCTAAATATAAGAGGAACACCACTTGGAAAAGGGTCTCTTGCCCAGTTATATACAGAGGAATTGTCAGATAATTACAATACAAGTCAGATAATTACAATACAATACAATACAATACAATACTCTTTCAGGTTTTGGTTTTTTATATAAATTATGTTCTACAAATACTTACTAGAAACTGATAGAAGTGGACATTGTATGGCTTTCGATAATATTTCTCATCATCCCCGTAGTACAAACGTTCACAAGCAGCATCATACTTCAGTTCTCGCCATTCCCCATTGTAAACAGATTCACACTGCCCTCCATAATAGGTAGGATCATACACTTTCTGTGCTCCTTTTCGTGTAAGGACATTGTATCTGTCAGAGAAAAGCATGAGCAAATGTGAAAGTACAATTTACTTGTTCTTTTTAAAAAGAATAACAACACATTTAGCTTCTCATCAGGTGTCTGATGTGTTCGACAGAAGTTTCTGGATACTCTTTCAGGGCAGATCCACATAGAGCATGTTGCAATAGTATGAATGACCAAGGAGGGGCCACAATAGAATGAATGTGCTGTGCACATGAATGAATGCACCTGATGAAAGTGGGCAGACACTCCTGGTTACTTCTGCAATTTACTCTTCCAGAAGCACAGCTGGATCCAGGAGTACTACCAGGTTTTACAACTCCTCTTTTAGAGGGAGTACTGCCCCATCAAGAACAGGTTGAAATTCTCCAGGTTCAGCTCTCCTACTGACCAACAGGAGCTCAACTTGGTCTGAATTAAACTTGTAATTTGTTTGGATGTCAAATGATCTCAGGCTGCACCAAGCAAAGCACTGAGGGTGACGCAGCAATGCCTGTTCTTTAGTTGAAAAAAAAATAAACTCCAGCACTTTTTCAGAACTGCCTCTGCCCTTCGGAATCTTTGCACATGATTATGCTACCTCAAACGGTCAAATCATGTTGTGTCACTACCAGAAAAGAAGTCTCCAGCATTTGAAACATACTGCGAATTTTATACTTGATCAATTTGTATATACCCATAGACATTTGGTCCATTTCTCTGAGCGCAATCCTAAACTGGAGTTAGGCTGGCACAGTTAGGCCAGCAAAGTTTGGCTAGCACAAGGGACAACATAAAGTATGTTTGGACCATTCTTGGAATCAGAGAGACCCGCACACAGACATGTGCCATCCTCCCTGACTCCAAGAGTGGTCCAAACGCGCTTTATGGTGGCGCTTGTGCCGGCCAAACTTTACTGGCCTAATTGTGCCAGTCTAACTCCAGGTTAGGATTGCGCCTTCAATCTCCAAGCATTGCCTCTTGTTCTTAGACCTTCTTCCACACAAAGCAGTTTGTTCGTTGGTTTCTGTCGCAATAATGAAAGGCAAGGGACCCAAATCTACTCCAGTAGCATTTACGGATGCCAGCCTTTATCTGCATTTTGCAGCGTGCAAAAGTATCATGTTCAGACATCTTCATGTTCTTTCAGTAGGTAGAAGTGAACACAGTTCCTGATGCTTCAGAGGACAGAAAAAGAAACAGAGTTGGAGGTTAAGGAATTGCGGCTCACCCCTGCGCTATTTTTGCGATCCCTGGAACCGGATCGAGATCGTCGCAGTAAGGCTCAGCATTCTGACAATTGGCCTCGTCGGACTCGTCTCTACAGTCTGGCTCTCCGTTGCAAACGAGGTGGCGTTTAATGCAGCGGCCTGCAGTGAAGATATAGATTTTGATTTATTTTTCTGCTATCCATTACTAGAATCCATGTTTGGTCTAACTAGATAAGGCTGGATTTAATGGTCACTGACAAAAATCCATACAGATAATTTGGGGCAGCTCTTGCATGTCCTGGCTTGGTTGCGCTTTTATCATCTCTACCGTGGATGAGTCTGCAAAGAATATTCGAAGGGGACAAAGTGGTGGGGCTTCTGTTTTTGCTCTGTAGAGGGACCCCCAATGAAAAGATGCACATATTCAAAGAGGTGTCCCATCTCTGCTTCTTCCGCTCTTTTTACAGTGCCAGGGTAAAGCAACTAGAACTGGCTCCATGTGGGCACCTCCAGGCTGCGGGGCCGGCGCTGGGCCAGTGCAGGCGGGTGCCTTTACAACATTAGTGTGGGCAGCACACTTGTACCGCTGCCACTGTGTCCGATAGGACTGGGCCCTAAATGAGGTAGGGGGAGGGGGTTACCAAGTTTTGGGAGAGAGGTGGTAGATGTGGGAATGATGCTCTGTGGGCTTCTTACATCTGCCTGTTCATTCGGCTACTCACTTATTCTTGGCTTGAGAGTGATGGCTGTCAGTTTGAGAAACACTCAAGCACAGTTCAACTGAGAGCCAGCCAGCCAGCCAGCCAGCCATGAGTGACTACTAGTGCCTGTTCAAATTCAGCCCCCAAGCGCCTTGGGCTCCTGCGAGAACAGGCAGTAGTGGCTGGAATTGCCTGGCTCATGGGCCTCTTTTGGCTTGAAAGCCACCTTATTCTTTGGCTACCATCTGTTCCTGCATAGGTAACTTGGGGACACAATGGTGAGTGATGGGAGCGGCTCACTAAGCATACTGTTTTGGTGCTGAAAAGAGACCCAAGAATTGTCTTTCTCCAGCCACGTGGAAGAGCACATCTAATGGAGGCACCCAGAGTGTCTGTACCATCTCTTCCTTTTCCTGTTCCTGGGCAGCTGAAAAATCAAATGATTCTCGGGCCTCTTTCAGTTTCAGAATCATCTGATTCACCACTGATTCAATCATCTGATTCACCACCTCTGATTCATTGCACAGAGCAATGGTTCTCAAACTATTTAGTAACAGGACCCACTTTTTAGAATGACAATCTGTCCAGGACCCACCAGAAGCAGTGTCATGGCTGGAAGTGCCATCATTGTGATGCCAGAACCAGCTGCTTTCCTGAGACTGCAGCAGCAATAAGTTGGGTTATTTCTCAGCCATTTTCCAATAGCAAAGTTAATCAGAAAGGGGAAAAAAAGCCTATTTGCAACCTTGGCACAAGTAAAACAACCACACAGCCCTCCCTCCTTCTAGCATCCCATCTTCCCATATTTTAAATATGGTTGCCCTAGGTGCTTCACAATCCATCTGAAATTGGCTTGCAACCCATTGGTGGGTCCTGACCCACAGTTTGGGAACCACTGGCATAGACCTTGTGGACCCAGTGGGAACAGGATGCTTGTCACCTTGGGAGGAGGAAGAGAGTGCATGCATGCCTTGTAGCATAAAGATCTGCTGCCTCTGGGTCAGAATGGATCTCATTGCCAAAGTCCCTGACTTGAGACTCGTGTGGTTTTCTAGTGCCTGTTTACATTTTCCAGACATCACAGGTCTCCCTTCTGACAAGTGAATGAAAGATCATTGCTTTGAAGTGTATGCACACAGCTAGCTGCAAGAATTTGGAAACTTTTCCTTTTAGCTGAGAACAAAAAAAAAACTTTAACCAGGCACCTTTTCCATTTTAAATAATGGATTATTAATCCACTGTGCATGTCTTCTTGTCAGGTTCACTTTGTCAAAGCTCCCAAAATGAGTTTGTGATGCCTGCTTATGGCCTTTAAAAGCAGCTACAAGCCTAACAGTTTCTGCTGCTACTTTAGGAAAATGAACTCCATCAGGTTAGAGAAGAGTTTTGCCCAGTGAAGTTGCAGAAGGTGTTTGAGAAATTTGTTGCAATAATATAATTATTTCTGAGGAATGAAATCTTAAGGTCTTCCTGCCTTCTCAGATTGGTGCTTTGGTTAATGGTGCAGAAAGCGTGCTTTAAAAAAGGCTGGTACATTAGTCCCGGGACGTGTATGTGGCATCCGCTGAAAGTATGTGGATATACAATTCATGATGACCATTTTAAATTTAAGGGCAATCAAGACACCACTGGGGGCTGAAGATTCAGGGGTGTGGGAGTGCATCTGTATACTCATTTGACGTCCATCTCTAAGTGTGCCTTCGGATACAACGTGACAGATGTGAAATTGGGAAAAGTTGCAAATCACCTTGGGATGTCAGACTCCTTAGCCACACTGTGCCTATTTCTACATGTGTTCCTCTTGTGCCTCCAGCAATAGATTTGCAAGGGACTCCTCCGTGACCTGTGTCCTGTCTTTGTCCCATTTTGAGTTTTAAGGCATGGAGAGTAGTCCTGTGGGTCTGCACAGTTGCCACATGTTCCTGGAAGGGGTTGTGGAATGGGAGGGCTGCCAGGGGATAGACGTCCGTGAGTGCATCATACCCACCTGTCTCCTCGCATCGGAAATCAGCTCCGCAATCTTGGCTCACAGCACATGTCCCGGTTGGCTGGCAGGCTGCTTCGTCCCAGAGGTGGCCAGTGCAGATGCTCCCCCCGTATTTGGCTGGCTGCAGCAAAGTCCTGTATCGGTGCTAAGATGCGTTTTTTAAAAATAATAATAATAATAATTAAAAAATGACCTACCATGAATTATATATCCAAAACGATACAATTTCAATTAAACTTTAGAAGGCAATAAAAACAGATCTATACTGTACAATAATTTAACCTAGCACGAGGAAGCGTTAATTATTTAGGCATTTAAAAATGTGAAACCAACTCAGGCTTTATCAGCTCAGCTGGTCCTGCCAAAAGTAAAAATGACTTGAAGAACAGCTTGAAGTGCAGAGCGCTGACATTTGACAAGACAACATTTTCAACCGCAGTGGCAAACAGCCCAATCCTATTAGGCGGCTGCGCCAGCAGAACATGTGTTCGGCAGTGCCAGCTGCTGTAAAGCAGCTATAAAGAGGGCTCTGGCAGTGCATGCCGCCAGGACTGGCTGCTGTAAAGTAGTCGTAAAGCACCCTCCAGTAGCACATGCTGCCGGTGCGCCAACAAGAAGACCGGAGGCTTCCTGCAAGAATCAGTGGCTCTATAGAGACCTACCAAAGCAGGTAATCCTGTGCAGAAGGGTTGGTGCCGGCTGGGGAGGGGGTCAGTGATGTCATGCAGGGGGTACGCGGGGGTACGCGAGTACCGGTTTCTAGGATTATGGTTGGCCCCGCCCATTTGCCCACCCACTTGTCGACTCCGCCCCCTGCAACGTTTGAATTTCCTGCATGTTTGAGTTGCCTGCACGTTCTCAGAGCCAGGCAGGCAGGCAGGCAGCGAGCGGAGACTTGCCTTGCCTTGCCACTGAAAAATGAGCTGCTCTGGGGTTTTGGAACTGTTGGGTCACTTTAACATGATGCCAGCCCTCCTTAACGTGTTCTGGGGGTGCTGTGGAATACTGTTGCAACTGTTGGGTCAGTTTAAAATTGTCTGAGGCCTCAAAAAGGGCTTTTTTCATGTCACTTCCTGCCACGACCTCACTTCCGGTTTATGATGTCACTTCTGGTGGGCGGGTCCCGACACGTGCCAATCAAAAGTGAGTACCTGTTCTTAAATCATTTAGATGACACCACTGGAGGGGGTTGAATGGGGATGGGTGGGTAGTGGGTAATGGGCAGTGGTGGGGCAGGGAGGAGGGCAGATCATGCCTAGGAGGGGGCGCAATTGGCTGCAGCAGTGCACGCTGAATTCCAATCCCTTTCCTGGGCCTGATTTGCCTTCATGAACCAACTCAGGCTTGTGCCAGCAACTGGGCTGGCACAGATCCAAGTTGACCCATAGCAGCTGCTGGGGCTTACCCCAGGGCAAGATGAGCTCTTACCCTGAGGAGAGCTGCAGCAACCACAACTCCCTCACAGGATGCAGCGGAACCTGTGCCAGCACCACTGCATCATCCCACCGGGAGTTGGATGGGATTGGGACAAACACCTGATTTCACAGGACGCAAAGGCATAGGAATTTGTCGAGTCATTCAAATCATTCCCATATATTAAAAGGAAGACTGAATGTATTTGTTGATTGAGAGTCAATCCAGTCCAGGGGAATTTTAAATAATTGAGAGGCCCAGTGTACAGACCTGATACGTGTGCAAGGATTTTCCCTGTTTGCTGCAGTCATGAGGCAGCTCAGTGTGCACATTGCATTGCACATGCAAACCTGCTTCCAGTCTAGAAGAACCCTCTTTTGTTTGTTTCCAGCAAGCCTTTGTTCTTATATTCTTAGCTTGCATCAGGAGGGCCAGGAATTGGCCAGGTTGGTCAGGGGGCCATGCCCGTCAGGGAGTTGCCCGAAGGCATCCAGCAATCAAGCACAGGCTGCAGTTTTTGCTCAGAGCTAAGTACATCAAGGCCCTTCAGGGAACCTGCTCTGTTTTGGATTGAGGACACAATATTTGATGCTGTACTGAGTTGGCTGCTCACTTTCACTGAAGGCAGCTATCAAGAGTACTTATACTATACTATAGTACTTATAGTACTTATTATAGTACTTATACTATAGTACACATATACTAAAGTGAAGCCTTACCTTTTTTCCTTGACAAGGAAAACACTCAGTCCATTCTGACCATGGGCCTAGGCGACAGTTGATTGGCGTAGGTGTGCCAGTTTGTCTTCTTGATCTTCTAAAGAGAGTAAGAGAGTAAAAGTGAGTGGATTGATGCTGCATTTTTTTAGATGGTGAGCCCTTTTGGGACAGCGAGTCATGTAACTTTATTATTTTTTGCCTGTAAACCGCGTTGTGAACCTTGTGTTGAAAAGTGGTATATAAGTACTGTTGACTGACTGACCGACTGACTGACTGATTGAAAGTTCCCTTGCAGTATGTTCCCTGCGGAAAATGTTTCAGCAGAATACCCACATCTATCAGTAGGGGACTGCCTACTGATGGAATTTGGGTGTAATGCCACCTGCAGGACTCTGGGGGGCAATGCAATGTCCAGAAGGCTGAGACCCTCTACCTGCCCTCTAGAATACCTGTAAAAATACGCGCCTTTGTGCAACTTCCTTCCTGCCACATGTTCACTCTCTCTGACCACAAAAGAAGGATGCAGTCTTCTGAGCTCTCCTAATGGCAGACAACTATTACTATTGAGCATCCCCTCGGTAGCTGTGGAGGGGGGGTCACAGGGGTCACATGAGTACTCTCTGGTAGTCCATGGGTGGGCAGCAATTTTGCCCCTGCGGTCCTACTGCCTCCCTTGCAGTATTATCTCTCACTTTCAGAGATAATACAACTGTCATGTAAAAATCGTTGGCTTAGATAACTTTTGAAGTGGACAAAAGAAAGGGAGGAACCATGAACATCACTACAAGCTCTTTGGAAGAAGTATAAAAATGTAAAAAAATGTAAAAAAAATACAAATGAATGAATGTTAAAAAATTTATGAACTTCAAGTATGAAATGATCTAGTGACTCCACTGTTGGGGGGTGACTGTGGGCTTAGGGGCAGCAGGAGGGGGCACACTGCTGGGGAAAGGGTGCAGGTTTCCCTCCATTTTTTACCTTTTTAAGTGTGCAGTCACTTCCTGTCAGTAGCGCCAACTCCGTGGGTGCCGGTATGTTGTTGGCACCCACAATAATTTGCAATGGGTGCTCAGCACCCACAATGTTGGGCACCCCCAAAGAGCAGGGCACTGCCATGTTTGGCGCTAGGCTGGAAGCGCGTCCAGCCCAGCAGCGAACAGGCCCAGCCAAGGGCAGTGCGATTGAGCCAATGAGCTCCTTCCCGAGGCATCGCTGGCGCCTCAGAAAGAAGCTCATTGGCTTGCCCACCCCGGCCTCGGAAGGAGGCGGGGCTGCCTTGCAGTGCCTGGCCACGGTGCAAAGCAGCCGCTTCCAAGGCCGGGGAAGGGAGTGCCACGAGCAGCCGCTTCCGAGGCCGGGGTGATGACAGGGGGCATGGCCTTGTCAATGTCAGGGGTGTGGCTACATCAACGTCAGGGGCTTGGCTATGGGCACCCCCAATGTTGATGGCGAGTCGGCGCCTCTATTCCTGTTGTAACATCATTTGATGTTGCGATGTCACTTCTGGGGCATCATTTTATCTTCAGCACTGGGTTACACTTTCATTAGCTTGATGGCTTGATGGAAAACAGCAGCAAAAAACCAGAAGCAGTGGGAAGTTGCCAAAGACCAGCAGCTTACTATAAAATCTAGGAGTTTTTTCTTTGTTTCTCTTGTAGCACCTCAACCTTCAACTGCCTTTCATTTCAAGTGCATGAGCACTGCTTTACAATAGCAAAATAGAATTAAGCTGCATTAGTTCACATTAGTTCAGATTTGGAAAATGCTTCAGGCCATGTTCATGAAATTAACCCACCCACCTGAACCCATGTTATATTTTAAGTAGTGCACGGAAATACTGCCCTCGCCTGAATGCAACTGTAGTTCCTAACAGGCTTTGGTTGCTTTCGTAAGGATGCAGGTCCATTGCATTCTCCATCAATGTAACTGGGCAAACGCAGCCAGATGTTATTTGTGCGAGATGCTACTTGGAAGGCTGTTCACCACGCACTCCCCTTTAGCTTTCTCTTTTGGAGCCAGTTTTCGCACCATGTGCAGCTGGCTACTTGTTGAGTCCTTGCTGTCTAAAGTACGGGGCGTCACTATTTTGGAGAGGTGAGATTCTGCAGCTGCAGGAGCAGCTCTGTACTGAAGGCAGCTGGCCATTTCCCCAACCTCGCACGATAAGGCCTGAACACTCTATTCAGGATAAAAACAATGAATGACTGTGATTAATTCTGTTGGTATGACAATAGACATGGAAAATCTATGAGGTACATAAACAGACCACATTTCAAAAATTTGGCTGAACAATGACTGCAAATGTTTTATTTTCAGGCAAAGGCACCTCATATTTCCTGCCATTATTTGCCCACTAAATCCTCTCTTCTTAGCAGTTTAGAATATGTCCAGTATTCACTGCTCCTGCAGGGGTCTCTGTTTGGTGCTTCAGTGAAAATCCATTCTGTATTTCAAAAGCTACGAGATTTCCAATCAGGAAATTTTGAATCAGGCATTTAACTAAAGGGAAGTTATGCAGCACATGCTCCTCGCCAGATTGACACTTCCAGATGGAGCCTGCTTTGCAAAGGAAAAATGGCCTTTGCTGAAGTAAGCAAGCTGAAGCTATGAAAACCAGTAAGAGAGGGAATAGCGGCTACTGCATGTACGAGTGCGACAAGTCTGTGTCTTTTGTTCGGCTTGTTTGCATGTGGTGTGCTTCTGTGTGTGCCTACGTGTGTTTGCACATGAAATGCTCTTACATTTGTTGGCATCCAACAAGTGCTGGCCCCAGTACTTTCCTTTTCCCCACCATAGCGTAAAATTGTAACAAAATGGACTGTGCTACATGCTCTGGGAGGCAATTGGGAGGCTTGGGAGGGGAAAGGGAAAAATGTTTCCCTTACCCTTCCATAAACCCCTCGACTGCCTGCTACTCAGACCTGCACCAGCTCTTATTTATTTATTTATTTATTTATTTGATGCATTTTTATACCGCCTTTCTCCAGATTTCACTGGACTCAAGGCGGTTTACATGGGCAGGCTGTTCATAAACCCCATTTTTCAATTGGGGTTTTTACAATTATTGTTCTATGTACCATTCACAGAACCCTCAATTTCTTCAGATGTTTCCCTTTCATTGTGTGGTCATGATCCTGGCTGCACTCTTGCACCTTCTGAGCCTTCACAGTCCACCACCTTGGCCAGTTCTTTTGTCAGCTGACTCCTCCACACTCCTCCCATTCCTCCACAAGCTCTGTCAATGACTTCCAGTCTCCCATCCAAGGCCAATCCAAGGCTGATCCTGCTTACCATCTTCAGGCAAAGGCAACAGATCAACCTCCAGACCACACTTCCTGCCCACACGTCTTAGCTGGCAAAAGTCCAGGGAGACAAAGGGGACACACTCAGAGCTGGATTAATTTAGTAGGAGAAGTAGCATATGCTACAGGCCCCACATTTGTGAGGGCGCCACACTAAATGCTGGTAAGCTGTCTCTGGTGAAATTGGCATCTCACTATCTGGCAACTCTGTTATTTACATGCCAGGGGAACTGCATGCTGCATGGTATGTAATCAGTATGGACGTCATTAATAGCATGATACAAATACATAAATACATAAATACATAAATACATAAATAAATAAATGTCATTCAAATTTGATTTTACTGTGGGCACAATCCTATTGTGCCTCAGTGCCCCTGGCACTGACTGTCACAAACATACCAGAAAGCACATTACAGCAGTGAAAGAGTTCAAGGTGCTGGCAGGAAGGCATATGCCAGCCTACTAGTGCCTACAGAAGACCAGCACATGCCAGACAGGTAAGATCCACATGGACCAGTGAGGGAAGCTGGAATGGGGTGCGGATGGAACAGGGGATGGTGGTGATGAAGCCCTTTTATAACATATGCTTCAGGACCCACACTAACTTAATCTGGCTCTGGGTGCGCTGCCTGCTATAGGAGACAATGGGTTTTAATGCAGTGTTATTCAAACTGTGGGTCGGGACCCACTTGATGTCAGGTGGTTCGCGGAAAGCTGGGACCAGCCATCTTGGAAACTGCAGACCTTACTCTTGCTATATTCCTTTTGTGAGTGTTAACAGTTTGAATTTTCAAGAGAGGGTTTTTTTTTTAAAAAAATTGTTTTTAGTTCAGTGCTTTTACATATTTTGCCCTAACATTGCTTTTTGTCAGGGATGTTTCATGGTTGTAGTTGTACAATTGCTGCAGTCCGAGAATTCCAATTTACATTTCAGGAGTATCATTATGTTACAGAGATAGCACTTCCTGCTTGATGATGTCACTGCTGGCTGTGACATCACTTCCAGGTTAATGACATCACTTCCAGTGTGTCCCAACACGAGTGCTATTCTAAAAAGTGGGTCCCGGTCTAAAAGGTTTGAATACCACTGGGTTAACGGAATGAGGAGGCTGCGGGAGAGGGTGGACCTGGTGGCACACACCCGTTCCCATCCCCCTTTTCGGCGGTCTCCCTGATCCCTTTCTTGACTCAGACATGCACAAGACCAGTGAAATCGCCAGCACAGGTCCAAGGAGCCTCATTGCAAAGTGGGAGGCTTATGGAGATGTAAAGGGATTTAAATCCCCTTTTGCTGCTGAAACCCTCCTGACCCCCACCCCTGGTTGGACACAGTGCACCCATTTTCGGTATGGCTGCATCAACAGGGGGATGGGACATGATAGGAGTAGGCTGTAAGCCCCATTACTCACAGCAGTAGTTAACTGATGAGAAAATATGTATTGGATTGCACCTTTATATTGATTTTAATCCAATTTTTTCAAAGTTCGTACATTTGTTTTTAAAATGTTGCAGTTTAGGATGAAATGAAATGCATTTTTCAATGAAGCAGAATACGTTTCAAAGTAGAAATAAGTGAAAGGAGAAGGAAACACTCTAATGAAGACATTTTAAAGTTGATATTTTGTTTTGTTATAATCTTCTTAATGGGACATGGCTACTGACTGGGGGACAGGACAAGATCCTGGACTTAAGAATTTTGCCATTGCCCCATGAATGATCCTAGAGGAGTCATTATTTCTCACTCAGACCTTTTCAGTAAACTGGAGTAATGACAAGCCACCTCCTCATGGAGCTTGTATTCAATAAACGATGAACGTTGCCATTAGTCGATATTTGGAGCCTAATGC
Organism: Lerista edwardsae; assembly: GCA_029204185.1. Taxonomy (NCBI): domain Eukaryota; kingdom Metazoa; phylum Chordata; class Lepidosauria; order Squamata; family Scincidae; genus Lerista; species Lerista edwardsae. The sequence continues at coordinate 6,005,221 of JAJKFI010000028.1, read as the reverse complement.
GCCTTTCTCAGTTAATATTTGGAGCTGATGGATCGACGTTTTTGTAATGATCGCTTCAGCTTCTCTATGTTGAGATGTTGCATGGTGACCGCACCATTATTTTTGGGATGTGTACGTGAATAGAATTCAATGAAATGAATGGTTTTGTCAGGTCCTGTTCAAACCTGGAAAATGAGTCACTCTCACAATTAGTTTAAAATCTATAACTGTGAGAGAAGCAACCATTCTTAATCTGGGCTATATATTTCAGCAGGTAAAATAAATAAATAAATAAATAAATAACTACAGTAAGGATAGACATTTGGGGCCCAAGCCAATAGACAATACAACTAGACCTGTGTGCTGTAGAGCAGTGGTCTTCAACCTTTTTCATGCCACAACCCAAATAAATAAATAAATAAATAAATAAATAAATAAATAAATAAGGTAGGAGGCTAGAGACCCTGCCCTCTCCCAGAACCCTATCTCCCATCCCATCACCGCCCACTCCTAGCACTGTTCACCGTAACTAAATATTCTTATTAGAGGGAACAGAAAAAGCTACCCTGAAGCCTGGCACTAGTGAAAGCTATTTTAGCACAATTGCTAAGAACCTGAGCAGGCCTGGCACATAATCCTTGGTATCTGAAGGGGTACACCAGGTGCCTCCCCCTTTGCCGGGTGGTGTTTTAGTCCAGTGGGCTTCACCCTTTTTCATTCCCATAAGTTCCAATGACCCCGCAACTGAGGTTTCATGACCCCACTGGGGTCCTGACTCCAAGGTTGAAGAACATTGAAGTAGAGGACTCTGGACTTGTATTTCTTAGGCTGCAATCCTAACCAACTTCCCAGCACCAGGGTAAGGGCAATGCAGCTCTGGGGTAAGGGAACAAACACGCCCTTAGCTCTGTCACTACTAATCCATTGCAAAATGCAGAACATGCCCCATTGGTACTGCTATGCCAGTGCTGGAAAATTGGTTAGGATTGTGCCCTTACACTAGAACAACAGCCTTCCCCCCCCCCAGGGCTCCATGGGAAATGACTTTTGAACCTCAGCAAAACTTTAAAACCACTTTATCAGATAGCAGCAACTTGTTGCTTCAAGAATTTTTTTAAACATTGCCAGAGCTTCATCCAACTCACTAGAAGTAGTTATCTGGGTTGTGGCCTTTTTGTTTTCTGAGGTGAAATTCTTTTAGTGACTACCAAGAGCCTGCAAGCAGTATGAGGCTGAGAGTGTGTTCCTTTAGAGTGCCTGCTACATAATTTTCTAAAAGGAACATGAGAGGAATATAATAAAATATGTATTTTCCCTGCTGTGAGACATAGTTATGAGTTGTGACCTACATATTTCATAATAGGGCTAATCTCATTTGATTATTCATTGGTGGCGAAGGGAAGAAGGCAGCCTCAGAAATCCTTTTTTTCTGTTGCATACATATCTGAAGAAAAGTCCCATCATTATCCATTATCTATTAATTATTGACCAACAAGCATATTGTAACAAAGACTCCTGTGACACTGTAAAGACCATCACATTTATTGTGGCAGGAGTTTTCACTGACAACCATTTTGTCAGCTGACAAGCATTTTGTTTTTCTTAAGAGACTGAGACATAGGGAAAAAAATATCCATCACTGATAATTAGAAGAGCATTCACCAGAAAGCTGTAGAAGAAAGACATCTAAATGAAAGCTGCAAATGCTCAGGAGATGAGCCTGTGGATACACATCAATATGTGCTAGATCAAACCACAGGGTCTCTATGGACAAACATCAGAGTCCAGTAGAAAAAGGAGGTCCAAAAAAATATTTTTTGTTCTTCACAGTGACCGAAAGATGTGGCACTATTATCCTTCAACTTTCTGTAAAGTATTCAATGCATTCACCTTCACCTAGATCTTAAATTTGCCTCTTCATTATCCTGCTTTGTTTGATAACTTCATCAAACATCACAAATCTGTCCTTTATTTGGTTTCAGTAAGGATTACTAGAATAAGCCTTCATAATTAAATGTATCTTTTCTCCTCTCTGTTTCCATATTCCAATTATTACTGATACCACTTTTTGATCTTTCTACATTATATTCTTTTGGAATAAGTGTATAATTAGCAGTTGGAGAGAAGCTCAATCAACTTTCATTTTGACATGTCTTCTCTTTCAAATTGTATTTATTATCCACGTTCTTTTTGCCAATAAGTTACTGAAAATCAAAACTGCACAAACAATAGAAACAATGCCTTAACACTTTCGTTTTGGTCTGAATGATTTCATTATCACAGAAATAAAATGAAACTTTGGCTCACTTTTTAAACGCCATGGTTTAAGCTAAAATATCAAATTAGAATCCATGAAAAAATGAGAACCGAGGAATCAAAATGTATGGAAAAAAAATTGTATTGCAGCAGAAAATATCTTGAAAAGAAATAATTATAAGGCTGCAAAATGGTTTGTGCTACAGCCCTATCACCATATTGCGATGGGGCTATTGTATAAATCGTTTTCTGCTAGCTGCTTAAAGGTAATAGCACCCACATGCCTCATTCTCCATCTGAATTGATGCACTGGCCAGACAGACAGCAATTTCTATATGTAAGGCAGTATTGTAAATTACAGGGAGATAGACTTACCTCTGGGAAGGCAATCCTGTTAGCTTACTGTGTGCCGCAACTGGATCCTGACATGACAGTAGATAAGCTATCAAGAGAATCGTAGGAGAAGAAATCTTACTCGGATGCAACCACATTTTCTTTTAAAGAAAACAAATGATTTCCACTTTTGGCTTGGAAGCCTTTTGGTACTTGCTTTGGGGACTGACTTTTTTGGCAGAGAAAGAATATTGTACCTGGAATGTTTCAGTGTACTGTGAATCATTGACAAAAGGCCCAGGCTATGATCCAAAGGTTGCTACTTTTTGGGAAATAGATTCCCAAGTGTTGGGCAAAGAGACATCTTTTTACCCTTGCAGCTCTGAAATAAGCATGCCAGACACAGGCTTGAGATTAAATTGGGCACTTTATTTGAATTAACGTGTAAGAAAAAACTTGCAGTAGGGATTAACTAATCACCCCTACTACACCCCTAATAATTTGGGGGAAACAGCCCTAGCTGTCTACCTCCTCTGGTCTACACGGGCATGATAGCCTGGCTCCAAGCCCCCTCCCCGCTTACTGTAGGCTCCAGCCCCACCATGCGCTCCTCGGATCTACCGTATGGCTGTCTCCTGAGCCCATCCATGTCCCGCTCCCAACCTCCCTCCCCCTCACTAATCCCTGTCCCGGAATGAGATGTTCCTTCCTCGCGCCGACCAGCTTCAGTCGGTGCGAGGAAGGCTCCCTGTCAGCGGTCTGAAGCTGACACTACTCTTAGCGTTGGCTTCAGAGCGTTAGCGCTGACACGGGGGTGCTGCTTGGCATCCCCGCATCAGCGCTAATGACATAGTGCCTATGTCCTTTATAGGATTGCGCTGCCCGTCCAGGTACTGAGAGGGCTCTTCAATACCAACCCCAAAGGGGTCAAGTCAGCTGGATGAACAGGTAACGATAAGGACATGCTATCAGATGCTCCCTGCCTAATCCCAACCAGGAGACTTGTTAGCCAGCATCACTGACCCGGGCAGAAATCACCTGATTGGTCCTAACCCACCCCTTAGCCTTGCAACCAAGCATAGTGGAGTTTATGTCAAATTAAGCGGAAAACAGTGAAGCACAATTGCATGAGTTGACTCAAAATCAAATTGGGTCCCGTTTGGCCTAGGCAAACCCGGCCATATTTACAACAAAGGTAGCAATCCAGGGATTATGATATGGAAAAGCTTTGCAAAATGGTGCACTGAATCTTACTGATGAATTCACTAAGGAAAAACACAATGTACATAGTACAAGGCCCTAAAGGAAATGGCAATTCATTTTTCCCCATTGCCTGTCTTAATAAAATAGTTTCCAGCACTGAAGGCACAGTGAGTTATTGCTTAGCTCATAAAGCCTGTCATGTTTGCCTACTCAGTCACTACATCACCAAGATCTAAATCTTTGTTTTCCAATGCAATTTAGGGGGAGAAAGAGGCAAGTTAAAATATGAAATTTTCTTTTAATTCTCCATGCCATGTAAAACCAGCCATCAAGGATATCTCAAGTCCAACACCTGGGCAACCTTTAATACAAATTGCTGCTTTGCACAGTAAAATGCCTGCCTTCTCCACATTTGTGGGTATTATCAGAGCATTATAGCATTATAGCAACCCCCCTGATAGCAGCATCAGAGATATACCATCTATGATTAAACTTACTTGTGGATCTTCTTTGAGCCGTGAGGCTGGGTATGGTCTTGTGCAACCAAGCATACCTGCAATTTTAGAGTGATGGCGGGTCACTGTGGTGTGTATGTTGCAAGAGATAGGAGAGGGCTAGAGGGATTCAAGTGGCAGAGAAAATTACACAAGTCCCTTGTTGCAAAGTTGAACATGTTGAAAACTACAGTTCCTTGTCTAATACAATTACATTCCCATTGGGATGCTCTGGTGGCAGAACAAGCATTCTACCTGTGCTAACTGCCCTTCCGTCAGAGGCGTCGTGCCGATAGGGCATGGCATAGCCATTGACATGGGCGCAGGTGAGGGAATTGAGTGCACCGTGGAAGAAAGTTGTGCAGAGCAGGGCCCTCCTGCCTGCCCTTGCCTCCATTACTCTCTGAAATGGAGCGATTCCGGAAGCAGGGGGCATGGTGAGGTTGTGCGGAGGGCGCGGTGACATCTTTTCTCACCGCCCTGCCCCAGGTGCAATCAGAGCCTGCTGCAGCACTGCCTTCCATAGTTGTAAAGAACAGTCCTGCAGTGCTTGGAGCCTTACTGCCACACTGACAGATTCTCCTGGATCCACTGAGACAGGCAGGGTTGGAAAGGGGGCAGGGGGAGGGCAGAATGGGGCAATGGGATCGGTTTGGGCAGAATGGGGCAGGTTTGGTGGTACCAGCGGCCACATTCAGTGCAAAAGCGAAAGACAATTGGGGAATGAGTGGAGAACACCAAGGGAAATGGCATATAGGTGGAGCCTTTTCATCCACAAGTGTTCTGTTCTAAGGACAACAACCCTGGTCCTTGTCATCTCCATCATCTACCAAGCTGATTCTCCCAATAAGTCCATTTTTCTCAGACTCGCCTGGTTGACTGGTGGATATCAGAAGCTTCTGTGCTCATTTGCAAATCATGTTGTTCTATGCTACCCGACTTTGGAAAACGAGTAGTATCATGTCACTCAACCCTATGCATATTTACATCTTCTGGTTGCAGTGGGCCTGCTCCCAAGTAAATATGCAAGGATTGTAGCCTTAAAGAGCATTATGGATTTATAGTCCATAAATCTTCTTGGGCAGAAGATTTAGTCAAGAGGGTTAATGCCTCCGTTTGCCTGAAGATAAGAGCTGAAGATCTGAAGGTCGCCACTTAGGGACTAACTGAAGTCTCTGTGAGTGGCAGACCTGTAAATTGCGACTGATTAACAGCTGAGCTGTCTCCAGCTGCCTTGTGAGAGGGGGAGTGTGCCGGGGGTGTGTGCCGGGTCAGCTGCTTCTCTGGTGGGAGAAGGGAAGACACTTATCAGCCAGCAGAAGACAAACAGGTGGCCAGAAAGAAGACTAAATCCAGAAAGATCCATCTATTTGTGTTATAGTTCTTGTAAGATAGAACGTTTCTGTAAATAGTAAAAACCCTTTGGGTTTATGAATAAAGTCTGCCTATGTAAACCACCTTGAGTTACAGTCATTAGAGAAATCCAGTGACCTAAGAAAGGCGGTATATAAATACAAGTATTATTATTTTTATTAGTAGTACCCTTGATGAGTTGCAGGAGCTTAATACTTGGTTGCACTTATATTAAGGTTCAGGCCTCGGGTAACAGTACTGCAATAGGATACATGACAGAGTAGTGCTCCATCCCATCTTGTGCTGCTTCATCTGCTGCTCCATCAGTGGAATAATTTGGACACCTGAGATCTTGACACCAGGATATCTGAAAGAAGGTTGACCGCGAGCATGATGCACAGTTAGAGATTTTCAGGCCAGGCAAATGCCTGAAACTGGGTTCAACTGTGATCTAAGACATGCCAATTACTAGAGAAAATTAGAAAATGTGACGTTTTAATTTGGGAGCATGAAGATGACCTCATGCCACAGTAACCTGTGGAATAATTTGGACACCTGAGATCTTGATGGGATAGATCCCATTGGCTGGTAGAAGGCAAGAATATTTTTTCATTTCATATCTGTGGGACAGGCTTCCCAAACGTTTTAGCACCAGAGCCCACTTTTAAAAATCTATTGCAATCCACAAAGTTTTACTAGACCCCCCAAAAGTGATCTAGAAATAAATATTTTTAATTTATTAATAATAATTATGCATTAATTTCAGCCACAAGAGTGTTTTTTCCACCTGGATCACTTGGGACTGCAATGTTCTTCTGCAAACTAGGCAAGGGTGCTTGCATAGGTTGTTTTTATATATTTCAGAAACCTTTCACAACTCACCAAGAATCAGCTCATGACCCACTGGTGGGTCCCAATCCACAGTTTGGGAAACACTGCTAAGTAGTATTCTATGCTTGTAGCATGTAATTATAGAGTCCTCTAGTAGAAAAACAGAAGCAGATGAGATTTCAGTATAAACAGATTTGGTCACAGACATTCCTTGCTATCTTCAGTTCCAGCTGAGTAGCTCTCGACGGCTCTGGTGTGAATAGTATCTTGCTTTTCTTACAGCCCATCCAGAACTGCCTGACTGCTGGAGTCTCCCTAGGAGAGACTCGGAGTCTCCCTAGGAGAGACTCCCTGGAGACATTAATCCCCTTTCCCTGGGAAAAGCCTTGCCCCCCCACCCGGAACGGGGCTCCGCGGCTCCATGCCTGTCACTCCAACTGCAGGATGAAGCACCTGCCCCATTGGCTCTGCTGCATCAGTCCTAGAAAGTTGGATAGGTTTGGGCTCTTTCTCCCAGGTAAGTGTATACAGCAGTGGTTTGCAATCCACCAGGGGAACAGGAAAAAAGTGATTTCCCCTTTAGGGAGAATGGCCCAGAAACCGGCACGATCTCCAGAGGATCCCCACAATTGTGCTGCTCCTGGACAGGGAAGGGGTTTTTTCAAGAATACGCCTGTGAGCTCCTTCAGTAACCTGGGGTGCGTGGTTCGTCTGGTTCTGGAAAGGTTGTTGTTCAGTCGCTAAGTCGTGTCTCACTCTTCTTGACCCCATGGACCACAGCACACCAGGTCTCCCTGATCTCCACTAGCTTCCAGAGTTCACCCAATTTCATGTTCATCGCTTCGGTGACACTATCTAACCATCTCATCCTCTGCTGCCCCCTTCTCCTTTTGCCTTTACTTCACTCTTTCCCAGCATGAGGGTCTTTTCTAAAGAGCCTTCCCTTTTCATCAGGTGGCCAAAGTATTTGAGCTTCAGGATTTGTCCTTCCAGGGAGCCATCAGGCTTGACTTCCTAGAGGATGGATCGATTGGATCTCCTTGCAGTCCAGGGGACTCTCAAGAGCCTTCTCCAACACCATGATTCAAAAGCATCTATTCTTTGGCGCTCTGCCTTTCGTATGGTCCAGCTCTCACAGCCATACATTGGTACTGGGAAAACCATCGCTTTGACTATGCAAACCTTTGTTGGCAGGGTGATGTCTCGGCTTTTTATTAAGTTGTCTAGGTTCACCATAGCTTTCCTCCCAAGAAGTAAACATCTTTTAATTTCATGGCTGCAGTCACCATCTGCGGTAGTCTTGGAGCCCAGGAAAATAAAGTCTGTCACTGCTTCCATTTCTTCCCCTTCTATTTGCCAGGAAGTGATGGGAGTGGTTGCCATGATCTTAGTTTTTTTTAATGTTGAGCTTCAAGCCAATTTTGGCACTTTCCTCTTTCACCCTCATCAGAAGGTTCTTTAGGTCTTCCTCCCTTTCTCCCATTAGAGTGGTATCATCTGCATATCTAAGGTTGTTGATATTTCTCCCAGCAATCTTGATTCCAGCTTGTGAATTATCCAGCCCAGCCTTTCTCATGATGTACTCTGCATATATGTTAAATAAGCAGGGTGACAGTATACAGCCTTGTCGTACTCCTTTCCCAATTTGAAATCAATCAGTTGTTCCATGTCCAGTTCTAACTGTTGCTTCCTGACCTGCATACAGGTTTCTCAGAAGACAGATAAGGTGGTCTGGTACTCCCATCTCTTCAAGAACTTGCCACAGTTTGTTGTGATCCACACAATCAAACGGTTTGGCATAGCCAATGAAGCAGAAGTAGATGTTTTTTCTGAAATTCTTTTGCTTTCTCCATGATCCAGCAAATGTTGGCAATTTGATCTCTAGTTCCTCTGCCTCTTCAGAAACCAGCTTGTACATCTGGTAGTTCTCGGTTCACATACTGCTGAAGCCTAGCTTGTAGGATTTTGAGCATCACCTTGCTAGCGTGTGAAATGAGTGCAATGGTGCGGTAGTTCAAACAATCTTTGGCATTGCCCTTCTTTGGGATTGGAATGTAAACTGATCTTTTGCAGTCTTGAGGCCACTGCTGGGTTTTCCAAATTTGCTGGCATATGGAGTGCAGCACTTCAACAGCATCATCTCTTAAGATTTTGAGTAACTCAGCTGGAATGCTGTCACCTCCACTAGCTTTGTTGTTAGTGATGCTTTCTAAAGCCCACTTGACTTCACTCTCCAGGATGTCAGGTTCGAGCTCAGTGACCGCACCATTGTAGTTATCAGGAACATTTAGATTGGCCTTATATAGTTCCTCTGTGTATTTTTGCCACCTCTTCTTAATCTCATCTGCTTCTGTTAGGTCCTTGCCGTTCTTGTCCTTTATTGTGGCCTACCTTTGCACAGAATTGTCCTTTGACATCTCCAATTTTCTTGAAAAGATCTCTAGTCTTTCCCATTCTATTGTTTTCCTCTATTTCTTTGCATTGCTCATTTAGGAAGGCCTTCCTATCTCTCCTTGCTGTTCTCTGGAAATCTGCATTCAGTTGGGTATACCTTTCCCTTTCTCCCTTGTTTTTGCTTCCCTTCTTTCCTCAGGTATTTGTAAAGCCTCCTCAGATAGCCACTTTGCCTTCTTGCATTTCTTTCTCTTTGGGATGGTCCTAGTTGCTGCTTCCTGTACAATGTTACAGACCTCCATTCAAAGTTCTTCAGGCACTCTGTCTACCAAATCTAAGCCCCTAAATCTATTTGTCACCTCCACTGTATATTTGTATGGGATCTGATTTAGGACATACGTGGAGGGCCTAGTGGTTTTCCCTACTTTTTTCAGTTTAAGCCTTAATTTTGGAATAAGAAGCTCATGATCTGAGCCACAGTCAGCTTCAGCTCTTGTTTTTACTGCCTGTATAGAACTTCTCCATCTTTGGCTGCAAAGAATGTAATCAACCTGATTTCGGTGTAGACCATCTGGTGAAGTCCATGTGTACAGTCGCCGTTTGTGTTGCTGGAAAAGGGTGTTTGCTATGACTAATGTGTTCTCCTGACAAAACTCTATCAGTCTTTGCCCCGCTTTATTTTGTACTCCAAGACCAAACATGCCTGTTATTCCTATTACCTCTTGACTGCCTACTTTAGCATTCCAATCCCCTATGATGAGAAGGACATCTGTTTTTGGTGTTAATTCCAGAAGGTGTTGTAGGTCTTCATAGAAATGGTCAACTTCTTCCTCTTCAGCATCAGTGGTTGGGGCGTAGACTTGGATTACTGTGATGTTGAAAGGTTTGCCTTGGACAATACCTAGAATTGAATAAATTTTACTGCTCTGGCTTTAGTTTTGTTTCTTATGTAATGTAGCAACATAACGTTTTGCAAATGACCCCCTGGGTCTTACTATTTAATTTCTCCCCCAAGCTTCAGGTATTTTGTGCGGTTGCTTTGTTTGTAAAAATCCCATTGAAAAATGGTGGTTTAGACTAGCCTGCCCATATAAGCCGCCATGGGCATTTGCTTTGGCATGGGAAAGGCAGGGTATACATTATTCAAATAAAATAAATAAATGTACTGTTCCCTTCGTTAACTGCCCCTCCTTCTTGTATATGCTCTTCTTCTCCTCCGTTTTTCCCAAAAGCCACTGCTGACCTTCCTTGAATGTTCATGAACTTTTCTTCTCATGGGAATTGTTTGTGATTGGGCCTTCAGCAGTGGCGGATCTAGGGGGCAGGAGCCCTGGGCGCCGTCTTGGGGCCATCTAGGGGGGCGCCAGTGGTCCCCGCAATATTGTGCGGGTAGACCTGGGCTCCGGAGTCCATTGGGACCAGCCGCGAGTAGACCTGGGCTCCCTTGTAGGGAGCCCAGGTCTACCTGCAGCTGTTTCTAATGGGTAGACCTGGGCTCCCGCAGTCATTTCTAATGGGTAGAAATGGGTAGGCTCAAGGGAGCCCAGTTCTCCCCAGGGCTGTTTCTGGTGGGTGGACCTGGGCTCCCATGGGGGCACACTTCTATTGGGTGACCCGGGTGCCATTTTGACTAGGTCCGCCCCTGGCCTTCAGTGTCTCACTTTCCAAAATAACCCATCCCTCTTGGACTGGTTTCTCCTTTGGAAGTTCTAGGTGTGGGATGCAATTTAATTTTTCTCTGAGTCCATTGAAATCAGCTTTCCTGACATTCAAGGTACACAGCTGCCTATCCTTAGCTTTCTGTTTCCTCAGTACCCAGAATTCCAAGAGGACATGAGCATGGCTTTTGGCCTCTTTAGGGGAACAGTAGCTCCAGCAGTGTGAGGCCCCAGTAGGAGACCAGGTACAAAGGAGTGGCAACAGGATGCAGGCATCTTGTTGTCTTGTGTGCTCCTGAGGCACCTGGTGGGCCACCAGGTGCCTCAGGGACATACAAGAAGCTGGACTAGATGGGCCCTTGGCCTGATCCAGCAGGGCTCTTCCTATGTTCTTATGATGAGGGGCTTTGTCCTTTTGGTCTTACCCAGACACTTTCTCCTGGATTTCCAAACTCAACTTACGGGATTTCTATGCTGCTGTACACATTCTTTCAGAGGCCATCTGAGCCAAACTGTTGCCTGAATCCTGCCTCCCCCACCAAGGATTCATCCTGTTTGTTTCTCATACTCTGTGCAATAGTATATAGACAGCAAAGACCACAAGTGTCACTCTTACTAGCTTCCTTGGTTGTGGGATACCACAAACCAGGTATAATGGTTCCAGCTAAACTTGGTCAAATTGTTATTTGCTCCTGCTCCTGATCCACAAGGCAGATACAAAGGGTAGTACAGTATATTAAAAGCATTTGCTCAGGTAGGGGAGAACCCTGAAGCAAGTGGCAGCCTCACAAGCCCTTTTCCATTCACATTTTTCATTGTCCTGTTTGCTTAGAGCTCTCTTAAAAATTACTGAGGGGGGAAATAATAGATGTGGCATCAATTTTATTGACCTGGCAAATAATTTATAAGTTGATCCAGTAAGAGGTGTCATTATCCACCTTGTCTGTGTTTAACTTAAGGATCAATAAATGCTGCAAACACATTTTTTCTCCCCAAAAGCTGGGGAAAGACTGTCAAAAACATCCTGATGCAAATAAAACTAGCTTAGCTTGCCCTCTAGTGGACAATTGCAAAAAATCCTCTGCATGTCCATCTCATTTCGGAAACGGCAATAGAATCACGACAAGCAGTATCAAACCTAGATAGATGCTTTATGAAAAGCTTATTAATCTGCAAGCAGTAGCTGTTGGAGACATCACAGACTCACATCCCAAAGCTAACCTGGGCTGGAAGAGGCAGGTTGGCGGGCTGGCCTGCACCATATCCAGTCCACCTTCCTGAGGCTGCGTGGAGGCTGAATTAGACCTCCGTGGGCCTATCCTCATACTGGCCCAGTTGACTCTCAAGTTGGTGCAAACATGGTAAACGTGAAAAAGGTGCATGCTAGTGAAAGTATGTGGCATGGTGCAGGAGTCTGCGGTTTAAAAAAAAGTCCGCATTCCTGCTTGACAAGCCTAATAGGGCCCTTTGGATCTGACAGTCCTGTCCTATGATTGTGCTGTTCTGCTTGACCTAATAGTCCGGTCAATTTAGGGGGGGGAAAAACCCATAACCCGGGACTAAGTCTAATAAACATTCTGTCAACTGTTCTTGTCAGTACTAGGTGTATTGATTGACAGAAAAAAAGTTCTCCAAAATTCGACCACCGGAAGTGGGTTATTTTCAAGATGGCAGCCATGAAAACCATGAAAATTGGCCAAAATAATGCAACTGTGTTATGTTTAAGCTTAGAGAAAGTCTAACCAAAGGTCTGTCAACTGTTCTTGTCAGTACTAGGTGTACTGATTGACAGGAAAAAAACTTACCAAAACCTGACAACCGGTTATTTCATCACACAGTCACTAATTTCAAATTCAAGTTCACTAACTCACTAATTACTTGAAGTCTACTCTGGACAGTGCGTTATGTGCACAGTTGTTATTCCTTCATGCATTCACAGGATGTGATTCCACCTCGCGTATTTATGGTGTTGGAAAAACAGCAGTTTTCCACAAACTTTTAAAAGGGAATTCTGTCCTTCAATCCTGTGCAACTGCATTTACTTCACCAGGCAAGAACCCCACTGAAATAGTAAGTCTTGGCAGTCAAGCAATGGCTGTTATTTTTGATGGCGACAGCAAAAGTTATTTGGCAGTCTTGCGCTACCAGACACTCACCAAGAAAGTCGTCACAGCCAAGTCGTTTGTGAATCCAGAACGCCTGCCTCCAACTGAGTCTTCCACAAAATTCCATAGTCTAAGAGTGTACTATCAGACCATGATTTGGATGGATATGGCTGGGGAAATGAATCCTGTGGACTGGGGTTGGAAACTTGATGGCGGTAAACTGGTGCCAGTAATGTGTGATATTAAAGCTGCACCAGACACTCTACTGCAAATTATACACTGCAATTGTAAAACTGGTTGCAGTGGTACCTGCTGCAGTTGCAGAACATACGGACTTCCATGCAGTTCTGTATGTGGACCGTGTCAAGAAACGTATTGTGACAACCAGATGTTAGGTGACCTAGAGGGCAGTGATGAGGATGAATAGAAAATTAAGGAATTACTGTTTTATCTGCATATTGCTGCAGTTTTCTTAACCAAGTTTAAAAGGTTCTTTAATATGTAGTTTTTTTAAAAAAGGAAACAGTTCAGTTCAAATGTATTATGATATAATAATAAAAACATACAACTTGATATTTGTTATGACTGGTGTTGTACCTGCAATGTTCATTACATTGGAATCCAATCTTCAACCCATGAACCAAGTAATTGGTTAAAATGAATTACTTGACCATACAAAAAACCTTGAGTTTGAAAAATGAAAAAAGGACTAAGCTTAAAAATGACACGGTTGCATGATTTTGGCCGATTTTCATGGTTTGTGGCTAGCATCTTGAAGATAACCCACTTCCGGTGGTCGAATTTTGAAAAAAATTTTTCCTGTCAATCAGTACACCTAGTACTGACAAGAACAGTTGACAGACCTTTGGTTAGACTTTTTCTGAGCTTAAAAAATAACACGGTTGCATGATTTTGGCAGATCTTCATGGTTTATGGCTGCCATCTTGAAAATAACCCACTTCTGGTGGTCGAATTTTGGAGAACATTTTTTCTGTCAATCAGTACACCTAGTACTGACAAGAACAGTTGACAGACCTTTTATTAGACTTAGTTCTGGGTCTAATGACATATTGACTGCACTATAAGGGGTGGATCCAGTGGCAATGGTGCACCCCAGATCTTATCTGCTCAGCTTTAAACCTCACTTACCCTTTTCTCTCCTTGGGCATATGCCCAAAAAGAGATGGCCAATGGCACATGGGCAGGGGGAAGAGTGCCTCAGAGGGGTGTCACTCCTGGACCACAAATTTTTAAAATGGTGATATTCTGGAGTAATACCATCATGCTATAAACCATTCTGTGTGGAATTTCACCAGGAATTCAATTAAAAAAACCAAAGATAGAATCTTTATCCTGTCAAAAGTTATGACTGAGAAACTAAAAACAAAACAAAAAAACACTTATATAATTTTTTTTTTGTAAAATAGCAGTTTTATGGAGTAATACCATCATCCTATGCAAATCCTATGCAGAATTTCATGAGGAATTAATGCAACAAATCAATGTAATAGCTTCATTCTAGCAGCCACAGTGAATGCTAACTGGCCCTCTGTATGAAATGAGTATGACACCCCTGGTCTTAAATAGCAAACAAGTAGATTTCCTTAATTAAAGAAGGTGTTAGTAAAGCGACACCCTCGTGTGTGTGTGTGTGTGTGTGTGTGTGTGTGTGTGCGCACATGCGCGTGCGCAAGAGAGAGATCACTACTGACCAAAACTGTGGCAATTGTGATTTTTAGGAACAATAACATCATGTTACTTATCATTCAACATGCAATTTAAGGCAGATTTATTTCATTACATTCTTATTGAATTATCTGTGTTCTATCAAATGTTATAGCCAAATCAACAGAAAAAAACACAACTGATTTATGTAACAAAAAGTGGATTTCCTTAACTCAAAACTGACCAATGAGACTGTGTTCTGAGAGCTAACAAGGTGTTATTATGATACAGCATGAAATCAAAAAGTTACGGTATCAGTTCCCTTTTCCATGAATCAGAGCTAATATTAGAACTCTTATTCAGTTGTGTGAGTGTCATCAAGTTGACCATTCGTTTTTTTTCTTTTTTGTTGGTTACTGATTTGCTGGGTGACCTGTACTGATCAAATAGTTAAATAAATAAGTGGGGGTGACATGATATGTTATCTCGCCGGGTTGTTTGGATGGTGTTGGTCACTGGCTTAGATGACTTTTAAAGTGGATTCTAAACAATCATGGTGGATTGTAGTCTATCAGTGGTTATTACCCATGATGGCTACATTGAACCTCCAGATACAGGGGCAGTATGTCACAGAATACTATGTGCAGGGGAGCAATAGTAGGGGATGGTACAGGTGTTCATCCATTGCTTGTGGGGAAATATTCACTGCATTCACTGAAGGGCAGAAGATTTAGTCGAGAGGGTTAATGCCTCCGTTTGCCTGAAGATAAGAGCTGAAGATCTGAAGGTTGCCAGTTCGGGACAGCCGGAAGTCTCTGTGAGCGGCAGACCTCGTTAATTGCGGCTGATTAACAGCTGAGCTTCGGCTGCCTTGTGTGAGGGGGAGTTGTGCCGAAGTTCAGCTGCTTCTCTGGTGGGAGCAGGGAAGCCATTTATCAGCCAGCAAGAAGACAAACGGGTGGCCAGAAAGAAGGACTAAATCCAGAAAGATCCATCTGTATGTGTGTAGTTCTTGAAAGATAGAACATTTCTGTATAAATTGTAAAAACCTTCGGGTTTCTGAATAAAGTCTGCCCATGTAAACCACCTTGAGTTATAGTCATTAGAGAAATCTGGTGACCTAAGAAAGGCGGTATATAAATAAAATCCAAGTATTTGGGGGCAGAAGATTTAGCCGAGAGGGTTAATGCCTCTGTTTGCCCGAAGATAACACCTGAAGATCTCAAGGTCGTGAGCTCGGGACTGCCGGAAATCTCTGCGAGCAGCAGACCTTGGAAACTGTGGCTGATTAAAAGCTGAGTTTCAGCTGCCTCGTGGGAGGAGGAGTGTGCTGAAATCAGCTGCATCTCTGGTGGCAGCAGGGAAGCCTCATCATCCAGCAGACGACAGACGGGTGGCTAAAGAAAGAAGGCTAAATCCAGAAAGAAAGATCTGTAGGAGTGTTGTTCTTGGAAGATAGAACATTCTGTAAATTGTAAAAACCTTCGGGTTTGTGAGAAAGTCTGCCTATGTAAACCGCCTTGAGTTCAATCATTAGAGAAATCTAGTGATATTAAGAAAGGCGGTATATAAATAAATGTATTATTATTATTATTATTATTAATTTTCTGCCCATTATTATTATTCATTTCATGTCATGACTATTAAGCTGCAAGCAGTAGCTGTGGGAGACATCACAGACTCATAGCCTAGTCCTAACCTGGGCTGGACACTATTTCAGCCTCACCTCCCATAAAGGGTTGTTTTGAGGACAAAAGAAGTGGAGGAATCGTGCACACCACCCTTAGTTTGTTGGAGGAAGGCTGGTATAAAATGTGAATGAATGAATAAAATGTGAATGAATGGGGGCATGTATCAAAAATTGATGGGCCCTGGGTGTCAAAAGACCTAGCTACACCACTGGAGAAAGCATATGTCCAAGGAAATATTTAGGTGGCTCCGGGGATTATGTAGATGTAAATAAGGTTTACTTACCTCTATTTGTACTTGGGTTGCCCCAGACACACACCACTGAATGCAGCATGTGCCTTTTTGATTTGGCTGCATCAGTGCTAGTAGCAGGAGGTAGGATTGAGGCCTCAGTCAAAGAGTGCCTCACTCATAGGTTTATTGATGTTAATATGCTATTCTCTGAAAGATGTAGAAAGAACCTGCCAGTAGGTCAGGAACTGCATACATGTACACAGAAGCTCAGCCTGTTTCAAAATATGGCTGTAGTTTGGGTCAACCTGACATGATCCAAAGCTGGTTTGGCATGAACATTCATTCCCTAATCAACATATTTCTCCCAAACAAGGAACTATTGTTTATCCAAAGCCTGATGGGTATAAATATTTAGCACCTCAGGTTGCTATGTTTACTCTAGCAGCCCAAAGGATTATTCATTAATATGTCTTGCAAAACATGCTATGTTGTGTGGTGGATAATGAAAAGCAAAGTGTAATAGCCTTTTCACGTCAGATTATAAGCCGTCTCTTGAATGGTGGCTACAATGACTCTTGCTTGACCTCCCATGGTAGTGGTGATGAGCGAACAGCACTCAATCAACATTCTTGAATTTGGTTTTAAATGTCCACCTATTCAAAATTCTCAAGGCTGCTTATGAAACATAATAAAAAGAAAACAACTATCAGAACAGTATTAAAACCAGAGAGAAAAATAGAGGCAGCAGACAATCTGATTTGCTTGCAGGCTACAGACACTGAGAGCATAATCCTAACCTGGAGTTAGGCTGGCACAGTTAGGCCAAAAAAGTTTGGCCGGCACAAGGGCCACCCTGAAGTGTGTTTGGACCACTCTCTGAGTCAGGGAGGATTGCGTACATCTGTGTGCTGGCCTCTCTGACTCCAAGAGTGCGCCAAACATACTTTACAGTGTCCTTTGTGCGGGTAGGATTGTGTTTCGAATTTCTGAAATTGTGAGAATGATTTGATGGTGTTACCCCTGCTCACAATACAAAGGTAGCAATATTCTCTATCTGGATCCACAACCTGTACTTTTCCACACTTTTGTATGTAGTAAAACTACATACAGGTCAGGGGCCACTTTCACAGGTTGGCAGAAATGGCTACAGGTCAGAAACTCATAATTTGAACAATCGGTGCCCAAGCTAGGCAAAGCAAAAGAGGTTACATGTTTTGTATTGTTTTGTTCTGCACAGCTCTTAGAAATAATAATTCTTCACCAAACATAGTAAAATGATATCAAGTATATTTATGCCGCCTGTAATTGCTACATTGAAAAGAATTGCAATTTAAAACCTTTTTCAAAGGGAGCATAGAGATTCTTTTTTTTTTTTATCCTGCTGCAAGGCTATCTTCCCTGAAACAAGGACCTTATTTTCTTTTTATTGCTTTTGTCTAGTTAATCGAGATTTCCAAACTAAATTGGTTTGGTTCTGTATTGTAGCTGTCCTGAGACCTCCAGAGTCACTGGTGGAAGAGGCAGATGACTTCCCAATAAGAAACCCAAAATTGCTTTGGTGGATTTCATTATTTAAAAATTCGGGGGCACTGCTGCTAATGAAGAATTGGTATAGCTCAAGCAATGCTGGACCAGGAATGCATGAGTTCCACCCCATCTTTCCTTTGTACAAGTGAGAGTGCGCCAAATCAATTCTCAGAAATGCAGCATTCACAGTCCACTGGTTCTAAACTATTAGTCGGGAGAAGAATTTTGTCGATAAGATCTGTCCTGTCCAAGGAAAGTGGTAGGTTCATTGGGTTCTGAAAAACAGCTTACTAAATAGCTGGGGTGCGCAGCTTAAGATCATTATTTCTAAAGCATGTTTCAGCTTTCTTAATCTATTTACCCTTATAATGATAACCTGGGGGTATGTTATAGAGAGAGAAAGCAGTAGGTGATTTCCATCCAGTGAATGTCATAGATATTTGAGAACAGGACTATATCCATACCTGACATTCAGCCCACACCGTGAAATACTATTTGGGAGGAAAAAAATACTGATCTCCGCTACCTGGCAATAAAAGCAAAGCTCTCTTGCTCTGGGGAAATGTCTGTTTCCATATCTTACTTCTGTATTTATGCTTTCGGAGGGCTACTTGTACGGGAAGATTTATAACAGAAAGCACGGCTGGTATGATGAAAGATGATAGCTGTCCCTCCTCGGGCTCATTGCTGGTAAAGAGGAAAAGGAATGGCATTTAAAAAGACAATCCTGCATCAAGGGTCAGAGTACAGATGGAATGTTGACTTGGGGCTGGTTGACACATTGCAGCCACTTCGAGGCTGATTGAAATTGCTCCATGTGGCAATTGTCAGCACATTGTTTGCCATTTGTGGGTAGCAGCTCACAGCACACAGACCAGGAATACTCACAAAAGATGTTCACTTACTCCTCCCCAGTCTGCAGCAACACGGAGAAACCTGTCCGGTCTTCTTGGCAAGCTGTCGCACATGAATGTTTTGCCATGTAAACCCCAGGATGCTTTAGCTAGGCTTGTCAGCATTCATTCTGATCCTGTTTTGAAGGTGAGAGCTTGGACCATCGTCTCACATGGATGAATTCTTGCCTTCTGCATACCAACCTGCAAATTGAACTAGACCAGTAGTTCTCAAATGTTTTAACTTTGTAGACTGGCAATCTGTTAGGACCCACTGGGAATGATGACATTAATTCGGAAGTGATGTCATGATTGGAAGTGACATCATTAAATAGGAAAAAATTTTTAACACTCTCATATGACAACATCAAATTAAAAGCATGCAATAAGTATTATTTTTAAAAAAATAAAGAACCCCCTAACTCTCACAAACAGTTTAAAAAAAATTCCCAAAGGCTGCAAAGCCCCATTGACTATCATTGTTAAAAGTATAGACATAGTAGCCTGTTAAAGGTGCAGATCTGTAACATTTCTGCAAATACAGTTACATACCATGGTAGTATCTAATATTAGAAATAAAATACACGTTGAAATGAATGGGGTCTGACCAACCTAGTGGGTCCTTGACCTACAGTTTGAGCAACACTGAACTAAACCATCACATAACCTGTAATTTTGTTTTAATAGCAACTAGCTTTTTGTTACCCGGCGTTGCCCGGGTAACAAAATGATCTTCCAGAGTTTATGAGTTTTGCACCCCTTCTTGCCCCCCACGCTGACGGGGGCCGAACCCGGACTCCAACTGCGTCGGGAGCATCACCGGTTGCCTCGGCGACCCCAGAAACTATGGACTCGATGCCAATTTCACCTGTTTTTGGCCGTCTTCACTTCAGGCCCCCTGCCTCGGCCCCCTGCCTCAGGCCTTGGTGACCCTGGAAACTACGGGTCTGACGCCGATTTCGTCCATTTTTGACCGTTCTCATGCAGGGGCCCCCGCGCACCCCACCCCCGGGGGCGGTAGTGGGGCATGACCCCTGCAGTTTTTGTTGCCAGGCCTCAAGGCACGTGCATGCCGAGTCTGGCACCAATCATTCCAGGCATCACAGCGGGGCATGGCGGACATCTTGTTTTGCACCCCTTCCCGCCCCCCACGCTGAGGGGGGCTGAACCCGGACTCCCACGGCATCGGGAGCGTCGCCACTCACCTCAGCGACTCCGGAAATTACAAATTGAATGCCGATTACGACTGTTTTCAACCGATTTATGCAGGGCCCCGTGCGTACCCCCACCCCTGGGGTTGCTGGGGGGGGCTGACCCCTGCAGTGTTTGTCGCCAGGCCGCAAGGCACGCGCGTGCCAGGTTTGGTGCGCATTCCTCCAGGTGTTCCAGCACGGCATGGTGGACATTTTGTTCTGCACCCCTTCTCTCCCCCCCACGCCGAAGAGGGCCTGAACCCGGACTCCAACTGTGTTGGGAGTGTCGCCAATCGTCCCGGCGACCCCGGAAACTACAGACTCGACGTGGATTTCGGCCGTTTTCGACCATTTTCATGCGGAGACCCCCACGTACCCCCACCCCCGGGGGCACTAAGGGGGTCTGCCCCCCGCAGTGTTTGTCACCAGGCTGCAAGGTGTATGCATGCCAGGTTTCGTGTCGATTGGTTCAGGCATGCCAGCAGGGCATGGCGGATGTTGTGTTTCGCACCCCTTCTTGCCTCCCACGCCAAGGGGGGGCCGAACCCGGACTCTAACAGCGTTGGGAGCGTTGCCGCTCGCCCCGGCGACCCTGGAAACTATGGCTTCGATGCCGTTTTCAGCCGTTTTCGACCATCTTCTTGCGGGGGCCCCCGTGTACCCCCACCCCCAGGGGTGCTAGCAGGGTCTGACCCCCGCAGTGTTTGTTGCCAGGCTGCAAGGCATAGACATGCCTAGTCTGGCACCAATCGCTCCAGGCGTCGCAGTGGGGCATGGCAGATGTCTCGTTTCACACCCCTTCTTGCCCCCACGTCAAGGGGGGACCAAACCCAGACTGCAACTGCATCGGGAGCGTCGCCGCTTATCTTGGCAACCCCGGAAACTGTGACTTTGACGCCAATTTCAGCCGTTTTTGACTGTTTTCACGTGGGGACCCCCATGTACCCCCACCCTGGGGGTGCTAGGGGGCCCACCCCCGCAGTGTGTGTCGCCAGGCCACAAGGTGTATGCGAGCCAAGTCTTGTGCCGATCGCTCACCTCGGCGACCCCAGAAACTAAGGAACCAACAACGATTTTGTCTGTTTTCGACCGTTTTCATGCGGGGGCCCTGGGGCACCTCCACCCCCGGGGCGCTAGGGGGGCCTGACCCCCAGAGTGTCTTCGCCAGGCCGCAAGGCACGCACATGCCAAGTTTGATGTGCATCGCTCCAGGCGTTCCAACAGGGCATGGCGGACGTTTTGTCTCGTATCCCTTCACGCCCCTCCCGCCGAGGGGGGCCGAACCCGGACTCTGACGGCATCGGGACCGTTGCCGCTCGTCCCGGCGACCCCGGAAACTACGGATTCGATGCCGATTTCGGCCATTTTCAGCCATTTTCATGCGGGGACCCCCGTGTACCCCCAACCCCAGGGGTGCTAGGGGGGGCCCGACCCCCACAGTGTTTGTGGCCAGGCCGCAAGGTTTCCACATGCCGAGTTTGGTGCTAATCGGTCCAGGCGTTCCAGCGGGTCATAGCAGACGTTGTGTCTCGCACCCCTTCTCGCACCCCACGCTGAGGAGGGGGCGAACCTGGACTCCGACAGTGTCGGGAGCATCGCCGCTCGCCCCGGAAACCCCGGAAACTGTGGATTTGACGCCGATTTTGGCCGTTTTCGATCATTTTCATGTGGGGACCCCCATGTACCCCCACCCCCAGGGGCGCTAGGGGGGTCGGACCCCCATAGTGTTTGTCGTCAGGCCGCAAGGTGCTTGCGTGCCAGGTTTCGTATCGATTGGCCCAGGTGTTCCAGCGGGGCATGGCGGATGTTTTGTTTCACACCCCTTCTTGCCCCCCACATCGAGGGGGGCCAAACCCGGACTCCAACGGAGTTGGGAGCATCATCACCCATCTCGGCGACCCCGGAAACTACGGATACGACGCCGACTTTGGCCATTTTCGACCATTTTCACGCAGGGGACCCCGCGTACCCCCACCCCCGAGGGCGCTAGGGGGGCCCGACCCCTGCAGTGTTTGTGGCCAGGCTGCTAGGCTTCAGCATGCCGAGTTTGGTGCCAGTCGGTCCAGGCGTTCCAGCAGGGCATGGCGGACGTTTTGTCTCACACCCCTTCTTGCCCCCCACGCCGAAGGGGGGCCGAACCCGGACTCCGATGGCGTCGGGACCGTCGCCGCTCGTCCTGGCGACCCTGGAAACTACGAATTTGACGCAGATTTTGGCCGGTTTTGGCCGTTTTCATGCGGGGACCCCCCATGTACCCCCACCCCCAGGGGTGCTAGGGGCCCCCGACCCCCTCAGTGTTTGTCGCCCGGCCACAAGGTGTATGTGTGCCGAGTTTGGTGCCAATCGGTCCAGGCGTCACAGTGGGGCATGGCGGATGTTTTGTTTCGCACCCCTTCTCACCCCCCACGTTGAGGGGGGGCTGAACCCGGACTCCAGCAGTGTCGGGGGCATCACCACTCATCTCGGCGACCCCGGAAACTGTGGATTTGACGCAGATTTTGGCCATTTTTGACCATTTTCACGCAGGGACCCCCGCGTACCCCCACCCCCGGGGGCGCCAGGGGGGCCCGACCCCCGCAGTGTTTGTCGCCGGGCCGCAAGGTGTATGCGTGCCGAGTTTCGTGCCGATCGCTCCAGGCGTTGAGGAGCCTATGCGAAACATACATACATACACACCCACACCCACGCTCTTCTTTATATATTATATATAGATAGATAATTCTCATGGCATGAATTATTTTTTAAATAAACTGATGGTTGAGTTTTTTCATATCTCCATTTTTTCTAGACTTTTTTTTTTTTTTGCAAACCAATTCCTTACAGGAGTGGTTCTCAAACTTTTTAGGCTGGGACCCATTTTTTAGAATGGCACTAATGACGGGACCCACTGGAAGTGATGTCATTAACTTGGAAGTGATGTCATAGCAGGAAGTGGCATCATCAAGCAGGAAGTGCTGTCATTGTAACATAATAAAATGACACTCCTGAAATGCAAATTGGCATTCTTGGACTGCAGCAATTGCACAACCATGAAACATCCCTGACAGACAAAATATGATGTAAAAGGACTGAACTAAAAACAGTCTTTAAAAAAACACCCTTCACTTGCAAATTCAAACTGTTAACACTCACAAAAGAAATATAGCAAGAATAAGGTCTGCAGCTTCCAAGATGCCTGCCCCTAGCTTCCATGACCCACTAAGCAGGTTCCAACCCATCGTTTGAATAACACTGCCTTAGAGCAGTTTCCTCAAACTGTGGGCCGGGACCCACTAGGTGGCGCGCTAGCCAATTTCAGGTGAGTCGCATAGAGATGGAGGGGGGAAGGTGCACCTGTCGGTCTTATGCAAGGACTAGTTTCTGAAATGCAAGGCAGCAATCCATCCTTGGGCTCTCCTTTCCAGCCTACTGTTTGTTTGACTGTTTTACTTATTGAAAATACTGGCTAGTGTGCAAGCAAGCAAGGGTGGTGTTTTCTAAGCCTGACTTGCAATTGGTGTAGTGGTCTCCGACAAACAGCGTTGTCTTGTATTACAATATACCTAACAATATTCCAGCTCTGGCATCACATTAACAGCACTTCCTGCTTGATTATGTCTCTTTCAGCCATGACATCACAAACAACATCCTTCGAGTGAGTCCCAACAGAGGGTCATTTTTAAAAAGGGGATTCTGGTGCTAAAACGTTTGACAACATTAGAGTAAGATGCTTGCATGATATGTTAGTATCACTGGCTTTCCTGAGATACCTGTCATTCATATCACACATATCACTTACAGCTCCACTTCTAAGTTTGGTTGCAGGAAAATGAGCTTCCTTTGCCCACAATATTCTTGTTCCAGCATTAGGAATCTGACCTTCAACTCAGCATCAAGAAACTGGAAGTCTAATGTAAAGTGAACAGTACCCCATAGGTTCTGAATATATAAACGCTAAAACTTTTTTACTTTTAAAACTATAGTTTCCTCAGCCTATTATGCAGTGTTTATTTATTTGAGGCATTTTTATACTGCCGTTCTCAAGACACAAGGCGGTTTACATTGGCAGACGCTGTTCATAACCTCCCTTTTTTTTCCAAATGGGGTTTTTACAACTATTGTTCAAAGTACAATTCATAGAATTTCTCCAGAAATTTCCTTTTCAATGTGTGGTCATGATTCTAGCTGTGCTCTTACACCTTCTGAACCTTCACAGGCAGCCGCAGATCAAACCTTGGTTGGTTCTCAAGATTTTATTTTTTTCCAGTCAGCTGACTCCTCCACACATTCCTCCATCAGTGACTTCTGGTCTCCCATCTGAGGCTGATCCTGCTTAACATCTTCAGGCAGGGTAGCAACTCAACCTCCAGACCACACCTCCTGCCAGTGGTGTCATCTACTCTCTTGTAGACTGAACGCTGGGCGGGTCTTAGAGTGATCGACAGCCTGTCGACTCACTTCCGCTTTCTTCGTGCTCCCCGCGCGGCTTTCCCTGGCCTCGGAGGGAGCGCCTGCTCGCGGGGGGGGATGGGTGGGGGGGGCGCCGGGTCCTGCCCAGCGTTCCGTCTACAAGAGAGTAGATGACACCACTGCTTCCTGCCCTTCTGTCATTGTGAGTCACTGTGGTGAAAATTATGTCCCCTTGTCCTTCCATTAGCCTCTTGCTCTTGTTTCCTTACCTTGGAGACAGGTGTAGCATGGGAGGCGTGGCCCAGTGATGACCACTGATTGAGCACCGCACACTCCACCAGTCATTTTCCAACAGCCAAGTAAATCAGATAGAAAAAAAACTTGAAACAAGCAAAATGACCACACGGCACTCCTCTCTTCCAGCATCCCATCTTCCCATATTTTTAATATTGCTGCCCTAGGTGCTTCACGACAAACCTGAAATTGGCTCGTGACTCACTGGTGGGCCCCACCCCACAGTTGGAGAGCATTGTTGTGATTCATTCAGCCAGAGGATCTGAGCTACAGCAGTGCAGAAATTGCACCATTTTCAGCATATACCTTACACAGCTGTGAACAGAGCAAAATATCCATTCTGTAGCTCTTAGCAAGCATTTCACTGCCTCCTCTTTTGATTCCTGAAAGTGCCGGGCTATGCAACTCCTGTGCGTGTGACTATAGCATACACACCTTTGGCAGAACTAACAGTCTCTTAGGACTGATGCTTCCTCCAGGAGAATGCCTGCTTCTTGTGTTACAAGTGGGCAGTTCTGTTTGCAGGTGCAGGCAATCTGCCTTCTTACACCCTGGGGATTTGGGGAGGGAGGAGCCAAGTCCTTTAGCTCAGGTGAGATTCTTCTGCATATGCTCCACCTTAAGAGCTCTGGCTCTAGTTGTTTTATTACTTTCTGCCAGGAAAGGGAGGAAGTAACCCTGGGTCTGGGGAAAAAAGCAACTCCGCTGTGAGGACTATACTGTCCAGATGGGCTGCAAAGCTGACCTGTTTCCAAAGGAGCTATAACAGCAAGGGGAATCTGTCTGGAAATGGTAACTATACTGCTCTGCTGCTGCTTGTTGTGGGTCCTCTGATAAGGGCATTTCCTACCTGCTGTGCAAACAGTTTTCTGGTTCGTGGCTGTGTTGCTTGTGGCTTTTATGGATTGTTGCAGTGAACAAGGAAGCTGAGTTGATTTAACTTTGGGAGACTTTACCACATTAGAGAGGGGTTTGTAGAATTGAGCTTCCTACTATTCATTTAATGGGACTTGTGGGACTGTGCTTTAATTTTTTAAAATTAAAGGGGGGAAAAGCAACACCTGGAATTACCTCTGTGGTGCTATAGTGAGGTGAAGCTCACCTGGGATTTGCGTCTCTTTCACTCACTCACTCACTCACACACACACACACACACACACACACACCTACCTGTTAATCCTAGGTATGTGAACATGGAAGAATGTCTTTAAATAGCTTGTGCTGACTTTCCTCACTGCTACTTAAAAACAGACAATTTCTATGGCTCTAAGTAACACTCAGAACTTCTAATGCCAAGAGTGAGCCTTCCAGGAGCCACCAAGGCATTGGGGGTAAAAGGAACTTATTTCATTGAAACATAACTTAATAAATTGTGAACATTGTGTTCCATGGGTGTCCTTAGTTGAAGAGCCCCATTCTCTAGCTGCCTGCCTTTATGTTCGTTCTGACATGCCCCGAGTAATCCATTCTGCGGAGCTGTGGGTAGCTCTGCAGGGCAAACCTGCTGCGACTTCCTGGCTATTGTGCCATCAAACACTACACACCCGGTCCTTGACGCACGTGGCAACATTCCAGGGAGTTGTGCTGCTGCCGAGGTTAGAGTTCCGTCTTGTTTAAACAACTGATAAACTTGTGGTCCTCTTCAGATTTGCAAAGCTGGTCATGGGCAGAAAGAGGAACCACAAAGAAATGGCATATCATGCCAACAGCTCTTTGGAGACCCGGAACAGTGTTCTCTTGCCAAAAAAATATAACTTTTATTGTATGCAGGAATCTGGTTTGAGCTGCTGTTGATATCTCTCTGGGCCCTTGTTCCAGGAGAAACAAGCCCAGCTGTTTATTGCTTTATGCCTCTGAGAACTGATTGATACCTCTTATCAATTTGCAAAGAGTTCCTTCATAGCTGGGCAATTATTTATTTGAATGCCCAGTTGAGCAAGAGCCTGAGACTCTTGTCAGACTGATGCTCCCTGCTTTAAACTTCCACAGCAGATCTTTCAGCACCTCACCTGACATCCCCTCCCCCCCCCGTTGTTGCCCCCCTGAATTATGGCTACAGCTCTTTAACTGACTTGCTAAAAATACTTCACTGTGGCACACTTAACTTCAGTGCCCCCAAACTCAATGGATTAACTGTTTTGTTTCTTGATCAGATCTAATAACACATTGCCCCCCCCCATAAATTCCCTCACGGTTTATGTGCCTGTAATTTTGTACCTGTAGTAGAAATGCATGAGACGGGAAATGGGCAAACAGTGGTTACAGAATTGTAATGTATATGAAGATGTGGCCTTATTTGAAGCCCCCCAAGAACTGTCCCTCTCTCACATCTTTGTTTCAGGCTTGTCCTAAACCAACCACTGTCTTTTCTGCACCTGTGGGGAGTGGAGCTGCTACTGCTGGGAGCAGCCACAGGCTTTGTGGCTTGGCTGTCCTCAAGTTTCTCTTTCCTTCCCATGAGGGGTTATCCTTTTCTCTTCTATTTTTTTTTCTCCAGACAGGGCTGAGGCTGTGGCCTTTTCCCTTTTCCCACAGACAGGTTGCTGTAACCCCAGTGCTGCTTTGTTGTCCTTCTGCCTCAGTGGTTTCCAACCCTTTTTGCACCAGGACTCCCTTTTTAGGTACAACAACCTATCGGGACACCCCTAAGATCTAGGGCTGTAAGTGATGTCGGGTAGCAGGAAATATTGTGCTGGCAGGGCCGAAAACAATGGCATTAAACAGGAAGTGATTGTGTTTAATAAATCACACTTTTTGAAAGATGGAGCTTTTCATCTTGTTTCAAAAACAATAGAAAGATGAATAGAGAACAAGACTTGTGAGGGTCTGAGTGTTGTCTGTACAGAACAAAGATTTAACTAGGAAGAATGAATAAATACTTACTGGTATAAATACTAAAAAATGTGGGGGGGGGACACACAAATAGCAATTAAATGCTACCAGTGGCAACATGTTGACCATCATGGCAGCGCTTCCATGGAAACAGCCAAATGCTTTGCCCTTCCAGCATGCAGGAGCTTCGTGTCACAGCATGCTCATGGATGCACTACAGGAGGAAGCAATAGCACTTGTGGCGTCCTTTTGCAAGCAACAGGAAAAGCTCTCCAGGGTTCAACTTGATAATTTCAGCTGTGCTTTAATGCAACCAATCACAAGGCTCTAGTTAAAGAACGGAAGAAAGAAATCTCCAACTTAGCCAGACTCGGTAATGAAAAGAAGCACCTGGTTTGCAATTAAGTGCTGTAAATAGTGCTATGCATTGGAGCAGATGTCGAAGTGCGCAGCCTGATATTGTGCCCACATTGCAGAAACAATGGCATTCTGTTTTGTCTTGGCTTCCACTGGTTGTAGTCATAACTCTGTGTGATGTTTTGGATGAAGATTAGAAGGTTTGGTTTGATCTTCCCTTTATGGAGATGTTAATTGCGTAGACACTCCAGTTTAGACTAGACCGTAGCATGGTGGGCTGCATCATACAGCTGGCTGCTTCAGTACAATCGGAGCAATTGAAATATCTCCTAGGTGCTTTATATCACACTGTGTAATGTGAAAATAATGAAGTTGCCTGAAAAGGGTTATTCAGGAGAAACTGTTTGGTATTTAATAAGTTGGACTCGATTACGCAAAATTCAATCAAACGCGAAACAATGCCTAGCTGTGTTGCCTTCTCATTAAAAGATCAGTGTGTTTCTCCCCCTGGCATAATGGATGTTCTGTCCAAGGTTATCTTTTTCCACCTAACTTCCTGATCTGACCAGCATTGTCCAAATAACTTGGTTCTTTGCAAGGGCTAATCTGCTTGAAATGGCATTCCTCGTGTGAGTCAAGGGTGCCCCTTGGAGAGTACTAGCTCTGCTTGCCCAAGGTCCTGATTTCAATCCCTTGCAGGGGTGCCAACTTGCTCAGAACATTGGGGATGCTGAGTAGCCATACCCCCTGACATAGCCACACCCCCTGACATAGCTGCGCCCACTGTCATCGCGGCTTGGAAGAGGCTGCTTGGCATCATGGCACCCCCATGTTCGGTGCTGGGCGTGTTCGTTGGAGCAGTGAGGTGCACTCTGCAAGGGCCCGTCTGACCCAGCGGCGAAAAGGCCAAGCTGAGGGCAGTGCAAGCCTGCGCAATGGTCACATTGTGATCCAGCCAATGAGCTCCTTCCGTGCAAGCTTGCGCTGCCCTTGACTCGGCCTGACAGCTCCAACGAATGAGTGTGCTCCCAGCCCAGTGCCAAACATGGGGGTGCTGCACTGTGTGGGGGTGCTGAACATTAGGGGCGCGGAGCACTCCCCAAAAATTATTGTGGGTGCTGACAGCATACCAGCACCCATGGAGTTGGAGATGCCAGGGATCAGTAGCGTCAAGTAGGACTGGGGAGGACAGTTAAAAGCAGACCCTATTGAGCTGTATGGATTCAGCATGCCAGCTTTATATGTCCATAAGCACACTAAAAATACATGAGGCTATTCATGATACATGAATGTACCTCAATAAGAGTCATAGCTTGGTGTTGCACTATAAACTGTGGAGTTTTCTTCCAACGTCACATCCTGAGGTTGCCTCAGCAGCGTTGTGCCATGCAGGCATTTAGGTACTAGGTGGCTTGCTGTGCCTTTTGTGTTTCAGGCTCTACAGATCTGATACGTCCCGTAACTGGAAATTGTGCTAAGCAACAAAGCTCTGTTTCTGTGGCTCACAAGCCTGAAGTGGGGGGCAAATTCGTCCGATCAGCTCACGCCAAAACTATTGGGTCTCATGAATCTTTGCTTTTCAAGATGTTCAGAAATACTGTCTAATGTTCTTTCACTTTGTGAAAGAAACCAATGTTTCTTTGAACGGTAGCCATGGCTTTTGTGGTTAGGGTTGACAAGAGCCCTTTTTACTTAACGGGAAGTGGAATTGACCAAGCAAGTGGTAATTGAAGATAATTATGAGAAGGCAAGGGAAGACGTTCTTCATGTTTATTCTAAGCTTTGTGGTAATTTTTTGCACATTGGGGCAAAAAATCAAAACTTCAGCTATAAGCTAATGGGTTCTGAACTTTCAGTGACAGATCAGGAGAGAGATCTTGGAGTGCTAGTAGACAACTCAATGAAAGTGTCTACCCAATGTGCGGCAGTGGTAAAGAAGGCCAATTCCATGCTTGGGATAATAAAAAAAGGGGGGTTGAGAATAAAACGGCCAATATTATTATGCCACTGTACAAATCGATGGCAAGGCCACGTCTGGAGTACTGTGTACAGTTCTGGTCGCCACATCTTAAAAAAGATATAGGGGAACTAGAGAAGGTACAGAAGAGAGCAACCAAAATGATTATGGGGCTGGGGCACCTCCCATATGATGAAAGGCTACAGTGTTTGGGGCTCTTCAGCCTAGAAAAAAGGCGCCTGAGGGGGGACTTGATTGAGACATACAAAACTATGCACAGGATGGATAAAGTGGATAGCAGGATGTTCTTTTCCCTCTCTCACAATACCAGAACCAGGGGACATCCACTAAAATCGAGTGTTGGGAGAGTGAGAACAGATAAAAGGAAATACTTTTTTACCCAGCAGGTAATTAATTTGTGGAGTTCCTTGCCACAGGAAGTGGTGATGGTATCTGGCCTAGATGCTTTTAAAAGGGGACTGGACAGATTTCTGGAGGAAAAGTCCATCACAGGCTACAGGCCATGATGGTTAGTGCAACCTCCTTACTTTAGAGTCAGGCTAAAGTCCTGTTAATTTCAATGAGATGTAGTCATGGCTTTCTTTGGTGGAATCCCATTGTGCTACTTGTTGTTCATGTGTGAGCTGCCTCTGAAACTATGGTTGAGTGGTGAAGTATTTATTTCTTAAATAAAACAGGGAGTGGACATGACAGAAAACCTGAGGCTTGGGAAATGTGGGCAAACAGAACATTGTGACAGAGCCTTAAGAAAGGAGTTGTTGGCACTAAGAGGCTGAGAATTTAAATGGAACTGGATAGGGGATATGACCAAGGAACACCAGGGATATCAGTCCAGTGATGGAGATGTCTTCAGGGGTGCACCTGGGTAATGATCCCATAACTTACAATACAACTTGTTTGATAGGAGAAGCAGTTAGTAACATCAAGGTAGTGTAAGGGCATGCCGTACTATAAAGGTAATGGTTTCCCCATGACCAAATGGTCTAGTCATAACGGACTGTAGGGAGCGGTGCTCATCTCTGTTTCTAAGCCTGTAGAGCCGGCGTTTGTCCGAGGACAAGCTTCTGTGGTCATGTGGCCAGCATGACTATACACTGTAACACACAGAATGCCGTTGCCTTCCCACCAAAGTGGTATCTATTTATCTACTCACATTTTTACATGCTTTTGAACTGCTAGATTGGCAGGAGCTGGGACAAGCAATGGGAGCTCACTCCGTCACGTGGTCTCGAACTCCCAACCTTCCAGTCAGAAAGCCCAGCAGCAGCAGTTTAACCCACTGCGCTGCCACATGCCTGTGGTGTATGTATGTCGTACTATACATTCAGGCTAATGAATGATCCTACTCTGGGATGGGGCAGCTCTTGGGCATTATGTGCCCTCTTAAAACCAGGTCTGTCTCTTCCCTTTTCACACCAATTTCTTTTCCCCTCTACAGCACTGAACCTTAGTTCTGTCCCTGTCCATTTAGTTCTCCTTATGTAATTCTTGATAGCTTTCTGGGAAACTGCTAATTGGCTTAGAAATGCAACATTACCATTACCTGTTGCCTCTCCTTTTCTTTGGCAATTTTAGGAAGGAGCCGGGGATTTCAAGGCACTTCGGGCAATGTTTCAAAATAACTCCAACTTTTCCGATGCATTGCTGAAACCTCCAAAAACGCCCTCTGCGGAAATCATACCACGGCCAAGTACTGCGGGCAGTTCAACGTCCACTTCCAAACACCATCCCTTTCCCCAAGTGCTGGTTCCGAACCTTGAGAAAAAGACTGAGCCGCTCCCTTGTATGCTGCCGAAGTCTGCAAGGACGCCTCGGAAGCCTGTGGTGTTGCCAAGGGTCAAGATTTGGGAATTGCCTGAAACGTGCAAGAATGAGCATAGAAAAGACTTTCCAGAGACTCCTGCTCAAGGACCAGCACTTGAGGTAGAGCCACCAAATCCACACCCCAAATCGTGCCTCTACCCACAAGAAACGGCAGCGGCAAACAGTTCGTTCCATCACACTCTGCACATTTGGAAAAATGCTTCCTCGCAGAATGAGCCAATGCGTTCTGTGGCAACACTGCCATGTGCAAATCGGACAATGGGTCAGGGGCAGTCGAGACCCTCAAATGTTGCAGAGGGTAAAGCAACAACTCTTCGAAACGAGCACACGTTGGTCCTTGCCACCCCAAAGACTCCTGCCCACCTGCGCTGTGAACCTGTTCCATCCCCTACAGCCTCGCCACCTATTCCACCAAGAAGACCTGTGAGCTTGCAGATAATGGAACGTGGCACCCCTAAGGATACGAGTTTCTCCTCAAATGCATATGCCTTGGATAGGCTAAGCAAAGACATTCAGTGTTCACATGGTAAATTCCTTCCTTTATTGCATGATCTTACTGTGGCACAAAATCAGCTGGGAACAGCTGTGGTCTTGCTTTGAATGGACACTGGGGATACAAGTAGTGTGAGCTCCTTATGAGAAAAATAGCCAGATATTAAGATCAGGTGTGTAGTTTAACATATAGTTTCCTAGATTTTCTGAATTTGAATGTAAAGGACTTGGATGACTTCAGTCTAAAACAGGTAGACACAAACTGTGTCAGAAAATGTATTTTAAAAAGGTTAGTTGTCCTTTTTAAGTGTGATTTGAAAGGAGACACTTTGAGCACTCCATATATTTGGAGGGAAAGGTGGGGTATAAATCATTTAAATAAAATGGGAAAACATTTGACAATTTGGAGAATGTTCACAATTTTATTTTGTGCAGGGGCATAGCTAAAGAAGTGCAGGAGGGTGTAATTGCACCAGGCAACAAGCTTTAGGGGGGCAACAAGCTGAGGTTGACACTAGTAGCCAAGATTGTGAAAACTTTAGTCCTTATGAAAAATACCACCATATTATATACCATTTAATGCAGAATGCAATGAAACAAACCAGAGTGTAATAGCTTCACTCTATCATTGTGGCCAGAAAACAAAAATACAACTGTCATGTAAAAATCGTGGTTTTTTTAGAAATAATATTGTCATGTTATATCATTTGATAAGGAATTTACTGCAGAACGCAGTGAAATAAATTGGAGTGTAATCTATCAAAAGTTATGGTTAAACAAACAAGAAAATGAAAGTACAACTGTGATGTCACTTCCTGTGGTGACATCACTTCCAGGGCATTATTTTGCCCTCTGCACTGGACTACACTTTCATTAGCTATGCCAGTGATTTTGCATCTACACTTGCAGTTGTGAACAGGGCTCACAGGAAGGCTCACTAGGGGACCACATGTTGTGAAGCTATTTTAATTGGTCCTCACCCCTGTAATTGCACAATAGTCAGATCTGGGGAATGATCAATTGACCCTCTTTTTCTAATAACAATGCCTTGGTACTTGTAGGTGTTCTGTAGGTGCTCTGGGTGTATTTGTTGCTGCTATCACTTGGCCAGGGCCCTGAGTGAACATACCAAGCTCCTACTAATCAAAACGGCATTCTTCATAAATATTAAGAGATTTGTCTGCTGTCATGGTAACTGTGGAGTAGATGTATTGTGCATCCCCAGACTAGCACAATAGTGCTTGGAGTAGGGAGGTGCTGCTGAAAAGAATCTTTGCATTGCTTTTGGAGAATAAAAAGAGAGTGCAACCAGGAAGTTCTTGGTTAACTCCCCCCCTTTTTTTTTTTTCAAAACCCAGGACTGGTGCCAAATATGGGGAGGAGGGGTAAGATGTAATCTTTTTTTTTCTTTTGGTTTTTACTGGAAAAATACTGCCTCAAAGGAACTTAACATGACAGTTGCATTACCAACTTCCAATGAAATGCAGGTGACTAATAAAATAAGCCTGTGTGTGTGTTTTGGGATGCAGCCTTGGCTGCCCTTTCTGTGGAGCTTTCAATTTTATAGCAGGCAGAAGGGCTCTTCCCCATGGGCTTAGTTTAAAATGTTGTTGTATGGGGGAGAGGCGAGGGAAAAGCCAATGTACGAATATGTTTCGACTGGCCTTTGCATGTAGATGAAATGGGCTCACAGAAAGAAACTCTGAGATTACATAGTCATTCCACCCTATGTAGCGCTTCTATGGCAGTTACGAAGCCTGCAGTGATTCTTGCCTGCTGGATTCTTCCAAGGAGCTCAGGGGTGTGTGCATTGTTTTTTCCCTCCTTTTGTTCTCGCATGAACCCTATGAAGTAGGTGAAGCGGAGAGATGGTGACTGACCCAAGGTCACCCTGGAAGCTTTTTGGCTGAGGGGGGGATTTGAACCTGGGTCTTCCAGGCAGAGGCAGATCTAAGGGAGGGCAAAGCTCTAAGTCTTGCAAGAAGCCTTACCTTGCAGTGGAAATCACTCCTCTCCTGTACCGTTTTAGCCAATCCTCACAGGGAAAAGCAACATCTTGGCTTTGCTTACTGGCTACAGCAGCAAGGGAGAGGCGGGATTTACATGACAGGGTAAGGCTTCTTGCAACACTTAGAGCTTTGCCCTCCCTGTAGATCTGCCTCTGCTTCCAGGTCTGAGTCCAATTTCTAAACCACTACACCATCCTGGCCCTTACACATCTGCTGTCCATGCTGTGATGATTGACGGCCACTCACAGCTGGCACAAGGCTTGCTGAGGCGGAATGCCGAGTTCTGCCCCCTTACCTGCTGATGTGTCAGCCTCTGCTCCCCCAATCTCCAGTGTTGTAGCTCAGAATTCTCTTCCCCTCCACACTTCCTCTCTGTTCTCCTCTTCCCTTTCCAATCAAGGGAGTGAAAGGAAGAGGGGGAACAGTGGAAGCAGGTAGGACAGAAATATAGGTGGACAGAGGTGGGCAGCACCCCCCCCCCCAATCTGATGCCTGAAGTTACAATTTCACTGGGCCAGCCCTGCTTGTATAAATGCAAAAGTGCTTGCAGGATAAGCCCCACAGCGCTTATGTTAAGGAATTGCAGGATAAGCCCCACAGTAACCTTGCCAGTGTGTGGTAATTCTATTGTGTTAAAATGGGCAGATGACTCTGCCATAACTTGAAGAAGAGTCATAGTTTTAATCTTGGTTTTGGCTACAAGGGCTCTATTTCAATGGCTGACCCCCTGTTTGCAAGCACAAAATCTTGGGTTCAATTCCTGGCATCTCTGGGTAGCACTAGAAAAGATCCCTATCTGAAATTCCCTAGGGAGCTACTGCCAGTCGGTATAGAAGATGTTGTTGTTAAGTGTTTTCAACCAAGTGTTTTCAACCGCTTTTCAGCCAAGAAAGTTCACAAAGCGCTTTATAGACAAAAATCAAATAACTCAATGGATCCTGTCCCAAAAGGGCCCACAGTCTATGAAGGTGCAGAACACCAGCAAACAGCCACTAGAAAAGACACTGTGCCTTGGTGAGGAAGGACTGTTGCTTCTCCCCCTGCTAAATACAAGAGGACCAATTTAAAAAAATGCCTTTGCCCAGTTATAGCAGGGGACTACTAAGACCAAAGAGCTGGCTCAGCAGAAGTCAACTTCCAATGCTTGCAGGTTCCAGAAGGGTTGTTTTCCACCAAAGCATTAAGATCTTGTCTTCATTTGGGCACAGAAATACATCAGGGTGTTGATGAGATCCAGCTTCCAAAAACCAAATCGCTTCCTTCTGCTCAATTGCTTGGTCCTCCTCCAAAGAAACCACCAAGGCCTCCTAAAGTCGATCTTAGTACCTTCCAGCAGAATCCTCCAGGTAAGACATTTCTTGTTTTTAGATGTTGATTTATACTGTCAAGTGCTGCCAAGAAGTGGAGACCATTGCCAGTGAAGGCAGGGCAGGCACTTTAGCAACACAATATGGTTGCTGTAGACCAGGTTGCCAGTTCTTCTGTTAAGGAACAAGAGCAGCAGCTTGCCTGTCCTGTGATCACATCCCATGTTGCTCTGGTAAAGTAAGTACTTGCTGTAAGACTGCACTAATCAGCAGAAATTGAGGGTAATTGCCGTCTGCTTTCACATCAATGTCTGATGCAAGCTCACACACTTGAAAGTATAATAACTCCGATAATTGAGAAAAATGTTCTAATGGTAGCTGCTGTAAAATGACTTGACTCTCTTTAAAGGTCAAAGCGTTTTTCAATGAATGATCTATAATGAAAGACTTGTGTCACTGAAGGTTTATAGTTCAGTCTCTGCTTAATTGCACAGCATAAGCATTGCATGCAGAAAGTCTTGGATGCAATTCCTGGGATCTCTAAGGAGGCTTTTTTTTGGGGGGGGGGAAGACTTCTGACCTTGGAAAGCCACAACCATTTAGAGCAGCTATAAATACCTTGACCTGACTGGTATAAGGCAGCTTCAAATGCAACAATCATTTGGGCAGGAAGAGAATATGCATTTGACAATAGAGGTGGCTGTTCATTCCCTTTTGGAAGTAGTTGAGATGTCTGGGGCCACTTTTTACCCAGATGTTTGAATTGAATAGCTGAAGTGTATCAAGCTAGTGCTTAGAGGTGTGTTTGCCAGTGATGTGAATGTGATGTGGCTGGTCTTTAAGGCCTTGGATAGTGCAGACTTCATCTATTAAACCGGGCTATCAACTCCCATGCATTGAACTGGTATCAAGCATGATCTTGCAGTCCCTTGCAGTGTGAACATCAAAAGAATTTCTAATTATCTTGGATGTCCTCATGTGTGCACAACACATCCAGGAAATCTAGTGATCATAAGGGTTAAATCGGATCCACTGGGGAAAGCCATGGATTCCAAATGGCCTGGATTCCAATTCAAAATGAAATCAAGGAAACAGACACCCAAATGTGCTTAAATAGTACTTTAATCTGAAATTTAGCATGTACCACTATTTGAAAGCATATGTAGCTATTCTTGGATTTGTGATTAAAGTCATTGTAAGTAAATGTACAAGTAAATGTACAAGGACCAATGGAAAGAATGAGAGGCTACATTTATGATTGTAGCCTTAGTTTCCAGATATAGCTATTTGCTGCAAATGTTACCAAGCCATTTATGAAAAATTGCACTGAATTGAGATGGAGCTGGGTGTTTGCATGTCATTCTGGGCACTATGACTCTAGGAGATAATAGACAGCAAGACTTGAAGCTTTCAAAGGCCAATAAATGCTACATTTTTTTTTATTATCTTCATTACAAAAATTTTCCTAGCTTTTTTTTCCTAGAGAACTTGCTAGCCTTTTTATCTAAGAAAAGACCTGTGACATATTTGCTTGAAATCTGAGCCTTCTGAATATCCTTGCAAGGGTAAAGGAATGGAACCTTACGCTGCCAGCTTTCTCTTTCTGGCACATTGTGTATGTGTACACACTGTAGCTCGGTTTGTTTCTTTTATACATTGCATGACATTGTAGCATTTTGTTTCAGATGCTGTGGATGACGCATACGTGATCCCTGAAATGTAAGTGTGCTTCTTCCTGCATAAGTGACCTGTGCTTCAGCACCAAGGAATTGTTTCTTCTCTTTTGTCTTCACTCTTAATTCAGCCTACTTGATTCAGGTGATGGGTTTGTTTTTTTTCAGTAGATAGTAGAACTCATGCAGATTCAGAGCACCTGCTGTTAGCTCCCTGGAGGGAAACCTTGAAAATAGAGGTCCGTAAGAAACAAACCTTGTCCTACGACTATGTAGACTTCAAACATACCATTTGCATAAGTCAGTGGTATTCAAACTGTGGGTTGGGACCCACTTGGTGGGTCGTGACCTGATGTCAGGTGGGTCTCAGACAGCTTGTTGTATATTGTGAATTTGAATTTTCAAGTGAGGGGTTATTTTACTTTGTTTTGAGTTCAGTGCTTTTACATCATATTTTGTCCTCATCCTGCTTTCTGTCAGGGATGTTTCCTGGTTGTACAATTACTGCAGTCCAAGAATGCCAATTTGCATTTCAGGAGTGTCATTTTCTTATGTTACAATGATGGCCTTTCCTTCTTGATGATGTCACTTGCTGCCACAACATCACTTCCAGGCTAATGACATCACTTCCATGAGTCCCAACACGAGTGCCATGCTAAAAAGTGGGTCCGGGGCTGCAACATTTGAAGACCACTGGCATAAGTCATTGCCTCCTAGCTATTCTCCCACATTGGAAGGTTGAGTGACTGCACTGAAGCAGTACCAGCACCAGTTTGCTGGGAGCCTTCGGCAATGCCTTGAACAACAGGGTTCTCCCTGGCATACCATTAGACACACTTTCTGTTACTACTGAAGATTCAGGGACTGGACTGGCCAGGTGAGCCATCTAATGCACACGAGTCCTTGGCCAGTGCGTGACCTGACTCTCTTCTGATGCCACCTTTTCAGAGAAAAGTAGGTGAAAGGGAGAGGAGGGGAGAGGAGGGAGAGGAGAGGAGGCTCTTGGAAATTCATTTGGGCTCATTTGGAGCTATACTCTCAATGTGGAACTCATAATTTCATAATCGGGGTGCAGTAAAAGAGAAACATGCACTCTGCCTATGCTCAGAGGGACATTGGAATGCTGCTGAATAACCTCATAATATATGGAATAAACTGGTTTTGCTCATTGACTTCTCCATCCACACACAAAGGTGTGCCCCGGTATCCATGGTTTCAGTTGTTTCAGTTACCAACCTTAATCAATTTTTTTTTACTTTGTTGTAGCAAAAACACTGATGTTCCCCGATCTTTAAAAAAGTGTCCCTAGTATCCGCTGTTTCAGGTATCCACGGAGTGGGCTGTCCAGAATGAAACCCCAGCGGATACTGGGGCCTGCCTTTGTATATAATATGTATTCATTCCACTCGAAAGAGCATGAATCCAAGCTTTGGCACCTTCCTCGTAATCAGAGAAGCCAGTTCAGTAGGCAACACTGAACTGAAACTGCAGAAAACTGGCTAAATAAACTCTTTTCTTTGTCGCTACAGTGCTTCAAACCCACTTCTGCCTCTCCCCTTTTGTCTCTTGCTGAGATTCCTTTGAGCCTGCGGTAAACACAGCATTATGTTTAGGGTGTCTTTTTCTCCCCCAAATGATGTGCTGTCTCCCCCTCACTCCAAAGAAGCTCGCTTAACTCCCACACAGTATTCCCCCCTCCCCTCTGTTCCCTCTGCCTTGACATTTCTGAAGCTCTATACTTTGAGGATTGTACCTGTAAATACCCTGGTGAGTTCTAATCTGCAGGTGCTGAGAGCTGACTTTTATTGTTATCTCTGTCTGACAGCAGACGAGGAGGCATTTGATCACATTTGCTAATATAATGTTTATGCAGCAAGTGCCGGCTTAAGCTATGCAAGTTGTTGTCTGGTGCCCTGTGTTTAGACAGGCTTTTGAGAATGGCTGGTGTTTTTGGACCATTCCCTCTGCGTGTGCAGGTTGGATATCTGGTACTGCGATAAACAGATGT
The DNA here is from genome assembly GCA_029204185.1 of Lerista edwardsae. Lineage (NCBI taxonomy): Eukaryota > Metazoa > Chordata > Lepidosauria > Squamata > Scincidae > Lerista > Lerista edwardsae. The sequence continues at coordinate 5,966,251 of JAJKFI010000028.1, read as the reverse complement.
GTCCATGTAAATCAAGACTTGCATAAATTCAGCAAGATGTATAAGCTGATGAGTAAACTAGGGAAAGAAGGCTTGGCTATAAGAGCCTCCTGTAGCTTTGCTGAGGTTGGAGGGATCTGATTATTTGGGGCAACTAGCTGAAGCCAGTTTGAATGAAAGGAGAATCCAAAACCTATGATGCAGATGGTGGGGGTATGAACCCCAGGCGAGCATTTAGCAGGCTTTCTAAAAGCAGAATGACAGCTTTTCTGATTTTATTTCTGCTAGTGTATGCAGTGGATCTGCCATTATGGACAACAAAAGCACCCTTTTTTCCTTAAATAAGATGCAGATATTAGATGACACAGTGCAAGTGCCCTCTGCACCAGGCTGCAACCCATCAAGTGGGTCCCAACCCACAGTGAATAACACTGCAACCAGGCTGAACACTGCCCTAGTCATTGAAGTTTGTCTGTTCACTCCTTTCCTGAACTCCAAAGAAGCATCTGTAACCCCCTCATGGGCAAGTTGCACTCACTGCTGCGCTCGTTTCCCAGCCTGTGTCAAGAATTCCTCCCGACCGCTAAGTATTTGGTCTGTACGTGCAGGGCTGAACAGTCTCTGGATGTATGGCTCAATTTCTAGTCTAGCAAGGGAGCTGAATTATGGTCCAGCTTTCAAATTCTCCAAATGTTCAGAGCTCAGGAATGGTCTGAAAACACCTGATAAAATTTGGTATTAAAAAAGAATTGGTTTGATCATGGCCAATGCGAATAGGTTGCTAGGAAACGGAGTGGGAATACCATGTAGACTGCAGGCTGAGAATCCATTATCCAGACTGCTTGGGACAGGAAGGTGTCGAGATTTTGGATTTTTCTGGATTTTGGAATAATTGCATAAATACAATTAGAAATGCTTCCTCTTGCTCTTTTCACTGTTACCCATTTGGATGTCTGCTGGCCACTTTTCCATTTTTCAACAATGGAACACACCACTGAGCAGAGAGTAGAACTTGCACACATGTAAGCATAAGACCTTCTTTGTAAAAAAAAAAAAAAAAGGTTTAAGTCTTGGACAAAGATGCATGGATTTTGGAATAGTCTAGATTTCGGATGTTTGTATAAGGGATCATCTACCTGTACTATGAATTTCTCAAAGGATGGAATCTCCCCAGATATGTGGTTCTAATTTTCTCTGTTTTGGGGAAGTTATGACAATGTTTTCTTACTTGTTCTTCCTAGGATTGCAACTGAAGGTCAAAGCTTTTACGATGGAACCGTATCCTATCCGAAACAGCCAGAAAGTTCTACTTGCTCATTCACTGCTAAGGAAACGATGCACTGTAAGTCTTCTCATTTTGTCTAGTGCTTCTTTTGGATTGCACAGGGCTAATCGCATATATCGTGTTGATATTGTTGCTAATGCTACTACTGTCAGGCAAACGTTTCACATGTTGTAGCTCGGGAGTAGAGTGGCTTGCCAAGGTGAGTTCATGGCAGAGTTGAGATTTCAACTGGCCAAATTCTGATTCTGCACAGAGTCTGTAAGTCATTGCATTACAACAGTTTTTATTAATTTATTCATGCTGTATGAGCATGTTGGTACATGCTGGTAGCTGCAGGTGGCCACCCCTGTGCAACATGGATAGGTTTAGCTAGAGGTGCAATGAGATGTCTTAGCAAAAAAAATTTAAATCCTATGCTCTCAAGGAGATAAGAACACATATATGTCCTGCCAAGCATAACTGGACAACTAAACTTTTGAACAGTTCTTCATTGCTATGTATGGAATTTTGTATCACTTGCATTGATTACTGTGATGTCTTATCCTTTCCTACTCATTTGTCTGTTTTTTCCCCTTTACCATTTTCCCTTTTATCTTATCTGTGTTCATGTTGTGTGTTAAAATTTTACTAACTGACATTTCTAGTCCACTAATTTTTATGCTTTAAATGCAGATGGCCATACACTCAATTTGATATACAAGCAATAAAACTAGTGCTTGGGATTTTGAGTAAGCAGTCCTGGACGTGCCATCCTTGAAATAAAATAGATGTTCCAGGGCAGGTTCAGTTCTTCCATCATGCTGTCCTGCATGATCTAAAGCAGCCCAAGTGGAAAACATTTGGCTAATCTAGCATTAGAGCTGAAACTCGAGTTGCATTACTACTAGCTGCATAATAACGGGGGGAATTAAAATGTGCTAATTGTTTAAAAATCCTTTATTCTAGCATCCAAGGCTGAAAAAAAGGAAGATATCAAGGTATTTGTTTTTAAAGTATGCTTTGCTGCTAAATTTGAAGTGAGAGAGGGAAAAATCCAAGTGTGGGGTTGATAGAGGGAGAAGCTCAGCATAGGATTCGTTCACATAGCACCAAGCCATTGCATTGCATGAGCTGACCTTAAGCATGGCAGGAACAAATGCTAAAAGGGACCATTGGTGTTCACCTACCTTTGTTTGCACTTGGAAGTGCTTTGCATATACTGATTCTGGCCATAGTTTCAAATTAATGATGTTAAATGTGGTCCTAGATCAAGGTGGAATTTAAGTAAGCCTGTTACTTTAAGACAAACACTGTATTGTTTTCTGTTTAGCTTGTGAAAACTAAAACTTTCTTCTCTGTGTTTTGCATAGAAACAAAGATTTCCTATTGCCACTCCTAGGTAAGTTTCTTTTCCCCCTTAGTTTTCAAAAGACAAAATGAAAGTCAAGACCTCTAAAGCAATAGGAATTTTCTACCTTAGAAGTGAACTTAACTGCCCAATCCTATGCACATCTACTCAGAAATACAGTGTAGGGAGACCTACTCCTAAGTAAGTGTGTATAGGATTGCAGCCCAAATGAATAGTAGAGACTGAACCACTGTGTGTGGACTCTGGGACTATATTGGAGAAGGTAGTGTAATTTTGGCTTTATTACACTTTTACTTTTCACTCCTACCGTAATTTCTTGCCAGACCAGAAGTAGCACCTTATGGTTTGTTCAAGAGTCCTTGTGCGTTTGCCCTTGCGCATGCATGCTCATGCACACCCTTTCCAATCTAGGACATTCTGCTGAATCCTCTACAAATCACTATTAGTCTACATATACTCACCGGCACTGCAAAAACAAGTGAGCTCCAAATAGAGGTAGGCAAAAACCAATCAAATTAAGCATGTTAAAACTGCAATGTTATGCAGATTTAATGTGGAGTAAGTCTACAGCAAGTGTGGACTTGCTACTTAATGTGGAGTCCATGATACAGTTAAATGAAACTTACAGAATAAACCTTCTACACACAAGTAAAATGTTTTCTTCTGATGAAATAAGTGAGATTACAAGGGCTTAACTTTGTGTCCTGTGATGTGTGGTATTCATTCTTCCATTTTGGGGTGCGAGTGTGCTGTTGTGTAGCTGTTTTTATTGTGAGCATTTTGGAATCTGCTGACATGAGGAAGTCGGATCAAAGGAGTGATACATTTTGATAGATGTTGGAGTTCTGTTAAAACCCGCAGTGAATTACACCCTCATTCTGTCACATAACTGGTTCATCCTAGTAAATCTGGAGTGCTATGAAAAATTAAAATGAGTGCTACTCCTCAAAATACCCTCGCTAAATTAGATGTGGGAGAAAACTTCAATGAGAATACTTATTCATGGCCCTCTAAAATAGGCCTTGATTTGAAGTATTTCACCAGACGAAACCAATGTTTTGAGCAGGGCCTCTGGCCTAGTGTCTCCCTGTGGAAGTGGCATAGTCAATATTGCTGAGCTGCCAGAGCTCTGTCCTTGGAGACTAAAGAAGAATGAAAGAGGTGCAAAAAGCATTGTAAAATCTCCCAAATGACGACTTGGGTTTGTCTATAGTGACGTTCAGGAAAGGGTTCAGTCCATGATTACCTCTATTTCCAGGTTCTCCAAGAATAGAACAATGACAGTCCTTAGGAAGTAGACTGACTTTATAGCATCTTGGCCTCTGCAAAAGGAATGTTCCCCCACATTGGCGAACATTAAAGCTTCTGTGAGCAGTCGGTGAAAAGTACCTGTGATGCTGCTGACAGCAGTTCAGGGATGTGCATGTCAGTCTGATAATATAGTTGTAATTTGCCACTTGTCACTTTCTCCTCCCACCAACTGAGCATCTAGATATTCTGGGCTGTCCTAGCTGTCAGCCAGGGCCATAGAGAACAGACTGGCATGTCTGCCTACACACAGAGTACAGGAAACAGTACTGCTGAGATCAGGCTTGACAATGTGTTCAGCTGAGCAATAGCTGTAAGAGCTGGTAAGCCTGGGACTGCCAGGAGCTATGTGTGCTGCCTAGACTGACTTGGCAGGCTGCTTCCCATCCTCCATCACTGTGGAGTCTGCCTGGTGTGGCTGAACCAGATCAGCAGATGTGGGCAGATGTCAATGGGTGGGGGTGTCGTGGATAAGGAGTTAAGTGGAATGTTTGAGTGATTTGGGATTTAGGGCCTTTAAGTGGGGAGTCCTTGAAGAGAATGAAGATAAATGATTGTCACCTGGGAGAATGATAGTCAGCATCTGCTATGTAAAGGAGAGACGATGATTGGATGTTGAAAAGGGGTAGAGATTAAGATCTAGATAAAAATGATCTGGGAGCTCAACCATCCCATCTTACCAAGATGTGATAGAGTTGGAAGTACTACATCCTGGAGCAGAGCAAGCGAGACAAGATTAAAAACTGACCTATGCTACTGATATAAAGAGTGGAGATGGGTTATTTGTTACATGTGCATGCTGTCGCCTCAAGAGTATATAATTTTATTCTCACCACTATGTTGGTGGTGAGAGAATGTTGATTTCTTTGTTGTAGTGCCTATATGGCTCTTTAATTTTCCTTTTTGTAAAAATCTTAAAATATCTGGTGTGTCAGGGGAGTCGTAGGCATCTTGCTCAAAGGGAACCCACAGAAACTCTTTGACGGGGGCATGGGCAGCAAGAAGGAGCAGGAGTAGCAGCTCTCGGCAACACAGTGATGAAAAGGCTCCCTTGCTGTGTGTCCACAGAAACCTGGCGCAAACGCTGAGCAGGAGCTAGTCTTAGTGACAACAAAATTCCAAGACAGGACCTGCCAAAGTATAAGTGGCTCCAAGCAGAAGCTCACCCAGACCACATATTACTGTCTGCCACACAGGATTTTTCCTCCAATTGTTTCCTCCAGGTTTGATTCTCCAGGCCCAACACTTGATCTTTCTCACTGCGGTCAAATCTAAATAACAGCCTTGTATGTCTTGCCGTACTTGGGGCTGCCGGAAGTGAGCCTGTCTCCTTGGCTATCCGGCTGCTCAGCAAAGCAGGTAGGGAGAGCAAGGACTCTGCCCCTTGCCTGCGGCTCTTGTGCTGCCTCCCTCATTTCCTCCCTTTAAAGTTATTCCAAATGGGGTTGGTGCAGAGGAAGGGTGGCTGCACCAGAGATGCAGGCACAGGGGCAGGTTTAGGGGTGGGACTGCTCTGTTTGCCTCTCCCTACCTGCTGGCCAAGGTAACAGTAGCACATGGCCTTTTTTTTTTTTTTTTTTTGGTGATTTTTGTATCCTTGGCTAGCAGCACTGGGGTAGGGGAGAAGGGAACTGTAGCTGGCCTGATCTTCTTCCTGCTAATTCTCAGGGTGTAATCCTAACCTGGAGTTAGGCTGGCACAGTTAGGCCAGCAAAGTTTGGCCGGCATAAGGGCCACCATAAAGCACGTTTGGACCACTCTCTTGAGTCGGGGAAGATGGTGCACATCTGTGTGCTGGTCTCTCTGATTCCTAGAGTGGTCCAAACATATTTTATGGTGTCCTTTGTGCTGGCCAAACTTTGTTGGCCTAACTTTGTCGGCCCGACTCCAAGTTAGGATTGAGCTCTCAATGAGTGAGAGTAGAATTAAAGAATGGCTCAGTGAGTTGCAAGCTGGAGGGCGCCTCTGGGCAGACATGGGGTGTAGACCACCCCTCACCAGTTTTCCTCCCCTGCAACTCATTATTTGATGTGAGAAATTCAGGTGGCTTCATGTACAGGCTAGCCCTGGCATACCAGTGGTCCTTCAGAACACCCTCAGGCCTTCCAAACCACCTATTCCCCACAAACGTGCTCAAATATGGCATCAGTACATTGTATTTGTCCCTATATTGCTGGTATTTAAACTTCTCACCAGGGGGACAACTTGTCATGTGAAGTTGCTTACCAGCCACCATCCAGGTAGTTGAATTTTCTCCATAAGTTTTTTCCCCAAACCAAAGAAGATTTGCTGCAGTGACGAGCAAATTTGCCAATAGATGTAATAGGCTGCCTCATGTGAATAACTTGCTGTGCAGGTACGCAGGGGAGGCATTGTCTCGCCTTTGGCAGTATGAGAGTACAATAGACAAACCTGTAGTGAGACTTGTTACAATGATAAAGCATGATATTTTGTTATGTCAACATTCCATTCAGCACTGAAATGGAGGCTGTACTGAAGAGAGGACCACTCTGGGACAGTGAAGTGTCAAAACAACAAACGAAAGAAATGGGCCAGGTATGTTTGAAAAAACTATATATCTATATATTTAAGAGCTCAATCCTAATTCCTAACTGGAATTAGGCCGGCATAAGGGACACAGTAAATCGTGTTTGGACCACTCTCGGAGTCAGGGAAGATGGTGCTTGTCTGTGTGCTGGCTTTTCTGACTCCAAGAGTCGTCCAAACATACTTTACAGTGTCCCTTGTATTGGCCAAACTTTGCTTTGGCCTAAGTCCTACTTTTCCAGCCGCTCAATGAGTCCAGGCCGCTCAATGAATTAATTAATCAATGGAAATGCTGACTTTCTCTGGTCACCATATGAACACTCAAGGTGGGAAAGGTAGTTTTATGTATTTCACCAAGGTGTTTCCATATTCTCATGTGCACATCTAAAAATCATTTCAGCGTAATACTTCTCTCAGCTCTATGATATTAGACTTTGTCTCTTAAGGCTGAGGTTAATGGATGCTCTCCGATATAGGGATGGGTCTTTGTAAAGAAGCAAACTACATCCTTATCCAGCCAGGTTCATATTCAGATATCTTGGACAGGAAGAAATGGTTCCCAGTTTCAGCAGCAGCTGTCCTGTGTTGGAATTTCCATACCCTGGTTTTGATTTTGTTCTTGCTTCCCCACTTCTAAGGTTTGCTTTTACTGAGATAGCAGGTCTGATCACAGATCTGCAAAGTCTTATCTATCTTGTTCCTCAAGCAGCAGCAAGATTAAAATACTTTTACCATGTCTAGGAGTAGTCTGTACTTTCAGTTGTCCCTTGCCCAATTCATCCTACAAGAGCAAGTGAACTAAACAATGTAATCTTTGAAAAAGACTCTTCTCCCAACTATTGAAACGTTTGATATTAGATTGGAGACCATGGAAGCATGCTTGCTAAAATGAAAATCAATGGAGACAACAGAGGTGGGAAGAATATGCTGCAAGAGGAAACCACACAGTCTTTCCCTGGGACAAATCTAACTAAAGCTGGAAACTGTGAGTATTTTCTTGTATCACATTTTAGCAGAACTGATTTTCCTGACAAGTGTGCATAGAATCACAGCCTTAACCTCTTTCCTATCAAGCCACCAATTTGTACAAAAAGAACAGTTTATTTTTTAACCCATGTCCACTTTTTGGTGCAGATCTGCCATTATGAAAAGTGAGGGGATATCATAGCAATTAAGAATTTGAGCAACAAATCTCGATCGAATATTGCCTCTGGTGAGCTTGCTGTGTGGCCTCAGGCTAGCCACTCCCCCTCAGCCTCAAAAGACCAGGACTTTCAACAAAAAGACACAAGGAGGGATTCAATTATTCTAACTGTCAGATTTGGATGATCAGCTAAGAATAGAACAAGGCCTTGTTTTCTAAATTATTCCAGCCCCCTGCTGTGCAAAGGCTTGAGCTTGTCCTGTCACTCAAATGGTGAGCGCGCTCTCTTAGGCTGGAGGGTTTATTGGAAAAAAGTCTGTGTTGCCTTTAAAGTTGTGATGACACACCTGTGCTGTTTGTGAACCTCCTCTGACAGCTTCACTAATGTAACCTGCTTTGCTTTCAAATACAAAAGAGCCTCCCAGTGTTTGGGAGCTGGAAGCTGGGCTTATTTCATGCTGCTACATCTCTTCCAAGTATAAACACTGCTGTGTTAAAGCCTAATTCAGCTGTTAGATGCATTTGTGACTCCCACAGAAAGCCATTAGTTTGCCTCAGCAGGGTTTGTATGATAGCGGTGAGAAAATGGAATGAGATCATTGGCTTTGCGAGAAGGGTGGGGAATGCTCAGGGGCCAAATGGGAGCCTACCTGAATGCAGAATGACTGTGTGTGTGTGTGTGTGTGTGTGAGAAATCTTTCAGAAACAAGTTTGTGTCTTTCCTGGCGGAACAGTGTGTTGACATCACCTTGCTGTTGGTCTTTGGGCAAAGCCCTGTACTCGCTTACCTGTGATGCCCTTCACCTGATGGTGCACTGAACTCTTCTACTGTCTCTGATACTGAGGATTCAGGGGCTAGGTTGGCCAGATGGGTTGCCTGATGGGTGTAGGCAGTGGTGTCAAATCAAATGATTTAGGAACAGGAACTCACTTTTGATTGGCATTTGTCGGGAACCCGGAACCAGCCACGGAGCCCGTTAGGATCCGGAACGCCCGTTCTGGTCCGTTCCCCCTGAATGACATCACTGGGTGTAGGACCCTCAGCCAGCACCCAGCCTAATTATGCTGTGTCTGGCAATGCAACTCAGGGAGCAACCCTAACCTGGAGTTAGGCTGGCACAGTTAGGCCAGCAAAGTTTGGCTGGCACAAGGACCACCATAAAGCATGTTTAGACCACCCTCGGAATCAGTGAGGATGATGCACGTCTGTGTGCTGGTCTCTCTGACTCCGAGAGTGGTCCAAACATATTTTACAGTGGCCACTTGTGGCAGCCAAACTTTGCTGGCCTAACTGTGCCGGCCTAACTCCAGGTTAGAATTGCGCCCTCATTCAGTTTCAAAACCCAGAGACAAATGAATGTCTTCCTACACCGCTGGGCTTTGTGGGAAAATAAATCAAGTCAATCTGAGTTGCATTTAATCTATATGTCATTCCTCATGGTTGTGACTTGGCTGCTGTTACTTTTTGGAAATTGCACTCCAAGATGCCTGTAACTGTTGCAATACAGAATGGTTGATTAAAAACATGTATAATTGCGGATCTGGGCCTTTTTTAATGGCTTAATTTCAAGTGTGCAGCTGGCCATTTTTTGCAGGTATCTTCTCATCTCCCGCTCTAGGACTACTTTGTCCCACAAATGCTGCCTGCTTTTTAGAACTGACTCAAACTGAGACTGATGCCCCCATAACTGAAGGTCTCGGAAACTGATGCCCCCAGAACTGAAGGTCTGGTGATCCTAGGATGGGAGCTGGAGAGGGAAAGGTCAATTGTGCCAGATTAATCTCCTTGCACCACCTCTTCTGACAAGTCAATTGTACACATGAGGCTACATCCTTTCAAGATTACCTGGGATGCCCTTGAAATGCCATTTCAACCCAAGACCTCTAGAAGCAGTTTGTGGACAATGACTGAAACATTGACAGTGCATGGGCTTGAGAACGTGTGTTAGCCGTGGCATCCATTGAATAGCTGGCACGCCTGAAGGTTTCCCCAGTGCTTTTTTTAGTGTAGGTTCTTTGACATGTTTGATCTATTGTGTATGTTCGTAGAGTTGTAAATCTGAATTCTTCTCCTGTTTCAGATGGGTATGTGTCCCTGGAAACCTTGAAAATGGATGAAGAAAAAGCGCACACTCTGGAGCTGAATCCAAGAACTCCCCAGCTAGTGTCAGCGGTGGAGGAGCTGTATGATGATGTGGCAGGATTAGTGTGAGTGCCCTATAGTTATTGAGTTTCTACTTGTAACTTTAACCTTTAGAACAGTGGTTCCCAACCGTTTTTGCACCAGGACCCCCTTTTTACGTACAACAACCTGCCGGGCCCCCCCTAAGACCCAGGGACGGAAGTGATGTCATTAAGCATGATGTGGAGACATTGTTTTTAATAAATCACACTTTTTGAACTTCACATCCTTTTTAGAATGCTTCATGTCTAAGTGACATTCCAGTTTTGAGTTCAGTGATTGATTCAGCACTAATAACGATGCACAGTATGCATTGCGGCTTCTCTATGCCATTTCTAATCAAGGTGGCAAAGCCAAAGTCTTCAGAGTACTTATGTTCCCCTTCCCTATGTGCTGAGACTCACCTAGGCATAAACATGGAAGGCGTGCCATGCCAATTCAGAAGAGACCCAGGAGAGACTTCATCACACGCATACACACACTCCAAGATGAGCCCATAGCAAGGTGAATTTCCCTTGCAGCCATAAGCATTGAGGAAGTAGCATTGGAGGAAGTTGCAGTGGCCTCCCTACAGGGGGCGGAGCTCTAACTATTGCAAGGACCTTGCTGTGGAGATAGCTCCTTTCCCATGCCATTTTAGCCACAGGAAAAGCAATATCTTGGTGTTGCTTACTGGCTACAGCAGCAAGGGAGAAGAGGGATTTACATGACATGGTAAGGCTCCTTGCAAAACTTAGAGTTCTGCCCCCCCCATAGGGATGCCACTGGAAAGTAGTCTCTTCTCTACCCATCGAAGCTTCCAAGAAGCTCAGATTTTGAAAATGGCTGTCCCAAGTTCTTTGCAACCCCCTGAAAATCTGTTTGTGACCCCCTTGGGTGTCTCAACCTCCAGGATGAGAACCACTGCTTTAGAAGAATGGCCAAAAAATGTGAAAAGTATGACGTGTCTTCTGGCCAATAGCATTTTAAAAAATCCTTTCTGTTGCAGTCAAGCTTCTGATACCATCAGCTCCTTCACATCTGATACTGGTAAGAATGAAAGCAACATAGTGTTCTTTTGTTAAAAACCCAGAGCATTTTTTATATGTTCATGAAGTGGGGCACTTATGTGACTGCAACACTTTAGCATTCAACCTAGTCTGGACACAGTACAGCCTTTCTTTCCAAAAGCCTGCCGTGTCTCAATGAATCCTCTATGCTTCCTGAACCAGAGGAATGAGCCCCAGAGCCTTTGTGTCTGGATACAGCGTGAGGCTTCAGGTCCATGACTGGTTACATCTTGTCTTCTGCACTATCAAGCATACTGCATGCTGGCAGTGAAGCTGTATGTAACTCTGTCCCTGGCAACTTGCCTGCTGTAGCCTTCCTGCTTGGCCTGTATAAGGTTCTTAAGGAGGAGATGATGTTTCTATTTGTCTTCTAATTGTTCTCAAACCCCATATCTGGAGAAGTCATTTTATGTATGTGTATACTGCTTTAAAAAAATCTGTTTGTTTTAATTGAAGCAGATCAATGAAACAAAATATAAAATCCATGTGAAAACAGTGGATAAGCAAATATAGAGTGAGGATCCCTTATCTGGACTGCTTGGGATGGGAAAGGGTCTGGATTTTTGATTTTTCTGGGTTTTGAAATAATTGCATACGTATAATGAGAAATGTTTCCTCTTGTTCTTTTCTCTGTTAACCATTCGGGTGTCTGCTGGCCTCTTGGATTGTGGTGTGTGTGATTTCCCCCCCCCCAACAATCGCACACAACACATAGCAAAGAATAGAATTTACCACCTGTTCGTGGGAATGGGCATAAGACCTTCTAGTGTTCACACTGCAGAAAGTTAAGTCTTGCACAGAAATGTCTGGATTTCAGATGTCCGGATAAGGGATCATCTACCTGTAATTGCCTTAATGTGTGCCCTAATATGGGGCAGAAAGGCAGGGTATAAATCGTAGTAATAATAATAATTGCGAACAGCAGGTTTTAAATTTATTGGAGTTGTTCAATGATTTGGGGCTCAACCAGTGATGTCATTCAGGGGGAACGGACCAGAACGGGCATTCCGGATCCTAACGGGCTCCGTGGCTGGTTCTGGGTTCCTGACAAGTGCCAATCAAAAGTGAGTTCCTGTTCCTAAATCATTTGAATGACACCACTGGGCTCAACCCTATCCAGCTTTCCAGCACTGATGCAGCCATGCAGGTGGAGTGTGTGCTGCATCTTCTAGTGCAGGGACAATGGCAGACGCCTCTTCAAGGTAAGGGAACATTAGTTTACCGCAAGGCTGTGTTGGCACAGAAAAGTTGGATTGGATCAGATTGGGCCCTTGAGTTCTAAATGCATCCCTCATTCTGTCTTCAGTTGCCCACCTTTGTTTCCATGAAGCAATCACAGTTAAAACTGCCAGAGGTTATAATTGTACTGTCAAGGAAAAATTGTCCTTTTATGAGAAACTGATTAGCCCACTATAATACTTAATAGTGGCAATTCCGGGCGCAATGGCTGAAGTCGTGGTAATCCTTGTTTTAATGTACCTTTATGCAAAATGTTACGTTGGAGGAGCAGTGGTGGCTTTTAATCTTTTGGTTCAGTTATTTTATAAGACTTCTGGTCTGGAAATCTATGGACTGTACAGTATTAACATAGCTTATTAAAATGAGTTGGTATATTTAAGAATCTAGCTGAAGTACCATATAGGCATAGACCATTTAACAGGCCCTCATGTAGGGGTTTATAGACTAATTCTAAGCATATTGACCTTCCAGTGGTTTCTTTTATTTGGAATTGTTTCTCATAGATATTTTCTCCTTGTGAATTTGAAGTTCACCCAATCAAACATGCCCTGTCATCTGCCCTTTTAAAATAAAATATCCTGAGTGCTGTTCCTATTCCGATTTAGCTCAAATCCATACAAAAAATATGTTTCTTCTTCTTAAAAAAAAAATCAAACTTGAGCTTCTTGGAGCCAGCAACTTACTAGGTTGTTGTCCCCAGTTTATCCTGTTATCCTTGCAGCAATCCTGTGTGGTATGTCACACTCTCTACCAGCTCAGGATTACTCAGTGAACTTCGTGATTGAACCTGTGTCCAAGTTCAATGCTCTAACCAGTGCACCACAATACCCTTAGGGTTGTTTTAGCTATTAAATTTTCTGGGGCTTTTTTCTAGTTCATACTCACAGTTCATACTCACAGTTCTAGTTCATACTCACAGTTCTACATGCTAAGAATTGACTTGTCATAAGGGATTCCAGTATACTACATACTTAAACATCAAAGACAATGAGGATCTTCTAATATATTGTATTGAAAGTGTGTGTGTGTGTGAGTGCAATCTAAACCTGCAGTTATGCCAGTACAGTTAGGCCAGTGAAGTTTGGCCGACGCAAGGGACACCATAAAGTATGTTTGGACCACTCTCACGGTCAGAGAGGCCAGCCTACAGACATGTGCCATCCTCCCTGACTCAGAGAGTGGTCCAAACCTGCTATACTGTGTGCCTTTGCTGGCCTAACTGTACTGGTCTAACTTCAGGTTAAGATTGTGCTCTCTGTGTGTTTATTAAATACTGCAGTGATAACTGGTGCGCCTTTTAGTCAAAATTCAAATCTCTGATTATTTCCTCAAGTCATCCACTGCTACATCGGCTTAGAGCCTGCTTTTGGGGATTTCTGCGGAACATTTCCAAATGAGCATTTAACTGTGTTTGGGGATATAGTCAAGGAAGAATAAACTTTTTGGCAGTGAATGCCTGTCTGAGAATAATTACTTTTCTGTGTATTAAGTTTCAGAAGAAACCTATGAGGATATTCAAAGTGAAGATTATAATCCACCAAAACTGGAGTAAGTTCTGTGTTAACCATTTACCTAAAATATTGTTGCCTTTTTTCTTTTATACATCATGAAGAGAATTTATTTTTTCACTATGTCCAATCATATCATCTTGTTGTATGTGCCACAGTCATCCATAGCCCTCTCAGCAAGTGAGTTCTATTTGTCTTCTTGTGGCTGTGACCTGAAGGGGAAGACTATGCCCAAGACCATGCCCAAGGTGTGGTGCCTGTTGGCCCTCTGCTTTTTTTTTTTGAGGGATATGCTTATGAGTGTGCCTGTTGGCCCTGCTGTCTTTGTACTTCTTCATGACCCCCCACCTCTTCACCCCCCATCTCCGATTGCAGTACAGTCTTCTTTCAAATAGACTGAGCTGGGGAAGGAGGCAGAGGGAGAAGAAGTAAGGTAACGGTAATGGTTTCCCCACGACGGAATGGTCTAGTCATGACCGACTGTAGGGGGCGGTGCTCATCTCCGTTTCAAAGCCTGTAGAGCCGGCGTTTTGTCTGAGGTCAAGCTTCCGTGGTCATGTGGCCGGCATGACTCTATGCTGTAGCACATGGAACGCCGTTACTTTCCCACCGAAGTGGTCCCTATTAATCTACTTCCATTTAGGTGCTTTGGAACTGCTAGGTTGGCAGGAGCTGGGACAAGCAACAGGAGCTCAGTCCAACACTTCCGGTTGGAAAGCCCAGCAACAGCGAATTAACCCGCTGTGCCACCAGGACTCCCTGGAGAAGAAGTAGTCCTCTTCTATTCTTTCAGCTTGCCCCAGCCTGTTTGAAAAGTGGGGGAAAGCCCAGGTGACAAAAGTTAGTGTTGATTGCTGAAATGCAGTAGGAAGTAAGGACCACTACCCCAATTCCCTCCCAGCCACTGCTGCCATCTCTTTCCATGCATTCCCTTTTCCAAAGCAGATTGTAGCAATGGCTTCCAAGCCCAGAAGGTGAGTGGAAGGTGCTTGGGAGGGGGGAGAGAAGTCTGACTCTGCAATTGGTGCCCAGTACCCTACATGTAAGTTTTCATCAAGACTCTTTCAGACATGGGCACATCTTCCATACTACAGTAGGACAAATTCTCTCTGTTTAGCCCTGGAAATATTAACTAGCTACCACCAAATTAGGAGATCATTTAGCAATTAACTAGTTCTTGGCGATACCTAGATAATTAAAAAAGGCCCATCTTGATGTGCTGTAATGACCTCAGAATATTAACTGTTGCATATTAATCTGTTAAAAATCAAGACTTCAGCCATTTTAAAGGGTATCTGTAATGATTTCACAGGACTGTATAAGAACACTAATCATTTCCACTTAAGGCAGTGGCTCTTAAACTGTGGGACTAGGGGGAGAGAGGATCCTCGGTGCCTTCCATCCTGCACCAGGTGACTAAATAGGGCATATATTAAATGCCAGCAATAGTGCATCTTTACTGATGCACCTTGGATTTTGGGGATGGTGGATGACTACAATTGTAAATCACATTGGGATGTCAGGACAGTCCATTCTTAAAGTGATACTGCTTAGTTAAGTGTCTCTGTGTATGGCTTTATGAGGGGATCCAATGGATCCTGTTCACCACAGCGTGGTGGCACTTGCTTGGATGGACAGACATGGATCTCTGCATGTGCACCTGGGGAGCAAATAATATGGGCTGGATTGGGGGGGGAATAGCATAAAGTAGGCAAGTGGGACCCAAGTTCAAAAAATCTGAAACTCTGGATTAATGTATACCCTCTTGCTTCCATGATGTATAATTTTTCAGACTAATCATCCTCTGTATGCTGTTAACCTCTTGCTCAGTCATCGATCAGGGATGGCATTGGGTTGGTTGGGCCACCCCTGAAGCCTCTGTGGCAATCTAGTGTAGCAACAGAATGGTTGGCAGGGGCTGCTGTGGGGGTCCAGTGGGTGGTCTTGCTCCAAGGCCCCCAGCAACCTGGCACCAGTCCCACGTGTGCTTTGTTTTGAAAACAACATTCCCTCCACAACCTTTGTCCTAAGACTCCGGTACACCAGCTTCATAAAGTTATTGAATGGATGACAATATAAGGATTAGCATTTAATGCAAAATTGTCATGCAGGATTAGATAATGGGATGATGAATCTGACCATTATCTCCAGCAGCAGCAGCTGGATGCCTCCTGGAAAGCAGAGCACGATGGAGATTTCCACTCTCCTTTGTAGTCTGTATCTGGTACTTGGAAGTCGCATTTCTCTGAACATGGATATTCTACCTACTTTCCAGGGATTTCTCTAATCCCTTTCAAAGACCTCTAAGATAGCAGCAATTATATCTTGCAGTGCTGAATTCCATAAGTGTCGTTATGAAGTCCTTCCTTCTAAACCTACTGCCAGTCAACATCATTTTCATAAAAGATGATAAAAGGCTGACTATGCAAAGCTTAAAAATTAGGTTTGATTTGATGTTTTTACCTTTTATTTTTAACCTAACAGTGACAAGGTAGACAAACCAAAGAAATTTGGGAAATTGTTCAAGAAAGGAAAATTCCAGATGAAAAATACACATTTGAAAGAAAATTCTCGGTAGGTAACTTCTTAAAATTTCAGGATCAAGGGCAGCTGCTTTAAATTATACTTGTTGGCTCTGTTGGGTACCTGATTTCATTCTTTTATCAATGGCTTCAGCCAGCAGTGAAACCTTTGAATCTTGGGGTGCTTGCTTTGCTGATCACAGTGTTCTTGCCTTTGCTAAAGGCTAGTAAAAGAATGGCGTGCACGACAATGAGATGTAAATGGAACATCAACAAAAAGACTGTGGATAAACCTTTCTGGTGGGTAAGGTCAGATAGTAGTTCTGGGCGCTGGTGTCTATCCCATCTACTGTGAGTGGAAAGGATAGGCATACTAGTGAGCCTGAAGAATTGAAAAAGTGAGAGCCCAATATGAACAAACATATCCAGCTTCCCAACCCAAAGACTCTTGTGTCTCATTATTGTCTTTACACTTACTGCTCCTGCATGTGTACTTGATCTTTGGTCTTGCGCTGGAAAAATTGCAGATGGGAGTAGCAAAGAGGGAAGCACTATCCCAAGGCATTATCCATATGCTGACGTAAGTAGAGTTCTGTTGGATCAAAGCAAAGATCCATGGAGTTCACCGTTGGTTTTTCATGGTGTCCAAACAGATGGCCACGACCAGAGCCAAAAAGTCTTCCCTTACTCTTTGTCAAGCAACTGTATTCAGAGATACAGGCATGTCCCAGTATCTGCTGGGGGTTCCATTGTGGACTGCACTGTGGATACCTGAAACAGCTGATAACTGGGGATTTCTTTTTAAAAGTATGGGAACATCTGTGGCTATGCTGCAACAAGGTTAAAAAGAGATGTTCCCCCTATCTTTTTAATTGGCATCCCAGTATTCATGGTATCTGTGGATAACAAATCAGTGGGTACTGGGACATACCTGGATATTTCCCCTGAATATGGAGGTGTCACATAACAATCATAGCTAATAACTAGTGATAGACCTCTTTTCCTCTTTGAATGTCTCTCATCCTCTTTAAAGTCACCTCTGAGTGCCTCCATCATTGCCACATCCCATTTGCAGGAAAGTCCATGCATAAAGGAAGGGATGTGGTGGCACAGCGGGTTAAACCGCTACTGCTGGGCTTTCCGACCGGAAGGTTGGGATTTCAAGACTGCGTGACAGAGTGAGCTCCCGTTGCTTGTCCCAGCTCCTGCCAACCTAGCAGTTCGAAAGCACCTAAAATGCAAGTAGATAAATAGGGACCACTTCGGTGGGAAGGTAACGGCGTTCCGTGTGCTATGGCGTAGAGTCATGCCAGCCACATGACCACGGAAGCTTGTCCTCGGACAAAACACTGGCTCTACAGGCTTTGAAACGGAGATCAGCACCGCCCCCTACAGTCGGTCACGACTAGACCATTTGGTCGTGGGGAAACCTTTACCTTTTACCATGCATAAAGACAGACTGTGCTTGCTGATTTATCTCAGTAGGGGAAACGTACTCTTGGTTGGGTCTTTTCTTTTTCTTCTCCCTGCTTTCTCCCGCCCTGGGATTTTTTGTTTTCCAAATCTACAAAAGCATTGTCAGAGTAACCTTCACCATAACTCCTGTAAATTATACTCTGTAGACCCAACATCTAGCTTCTAAGGGCTGCAGAAGGAAGGCAGTTCTGCTTAACAAATTCAAAGTGGCTTTACTGAAGATGTCAAAAGGGGATTTCCTAAATTGGAGAGGATTGAGAGAAGGGACATTGGTGGGAATCCAACTTCTTGTTCATGTTCCATTGATGCTGCTACTATTGTGCCGATTTTACTACCTATAGCAATGATTGTGATTGAGGCATTTGTGCAAATAATTAACAGCACCAGGGAAGGTGGCAGATGTAAAGTGCTCATTCTGTATCACATTTGCATTCTGTACATTTAACTTCCAAAGTGCATGTGGGTGGGAAAGGGATACGCGTGCAACATCTTTTCTTAAACCCTTGACTATAGTTGCCATGCAACCAATGTTGCTATTTATGACCAAGGTTGAAATGAACTTCTTCTTTTTTTCTTTCCAGCAACCTTTCCTGTTCTGTACCAAACTTAGGTAAGCTGATGTGTGCAATATTAAAATGACTTTGAAATCATGGAAGGTGAATGGTCAGCCAAGTACTGGCTAAGAGAGCTACTCAGAGGCCCACCAAGCCAACCCTGGAACCCTCGGTGGCAGAAGAAGTGCCCTGGAAGCAGGAGGACAGTGTCGTGGTGTGGCAGTGCAGGCCTTTGCCAACCTGGCACTGTTTGAATGGATCTGAGGGTGGGGATCTCTAAAGTTTCTGGTGCTTCTAAGTACATGATATAAAGTGCCCCCCTCCCACCTAAGTGTTGAGCTACATGTATAAGCCTGATGTAACTTATAGGTTTGGTTTTTTGTAACTCTCCCATAACTTGCACTAATCTGAGAATAATGGTTATGATGCAACTCAAGATAATTTGGGGTACATCACCACCATTATCTAATAACACTAACATGATTTTGTGTGTGTGTACACTGGAAACCTCTGGGAGGCTAAGAAATGAGGCCATACTGCATGGTTTTGAACAGCTATTGCTTGCTTATTAGCTGTAAGGCTTACTATCCATGCATGTTCCTTTTGAAAAGGATTACATGTTCGCGCTCTCTCTCTCTCTCTCTCTCTCTCTCTCTCTCTCTCTCTCTCTCTCCCCACAATACATAATTTTTAGAAAGGCAACCCTACCATGCTTCTCAATCAAGCTGTCGGTTTTCAGATGCAGCAATTCTCCTTGTATTACTGCAAAAATGTCTCCCTTGAGCTCTTGAACAGGGCTTTGCAAACTCTCCTTGAGCAAGTGCTGCATTTGCAAGGAACGCTTCTTGTGCGGAGCACTTCTTGCAAGTACCACTTCCTCCTCATTACTATGCTCCTCAAACGGTTTCCTCAAGCACAGAAGAGTAAGGCTCCTGTGGTTTTATTCAAAGGCGCTGCAAGAATGAAGGGCTTCCTTCATTCATGCGATACATTTGAAATGAAACTGGAAATCCTGGACTTCCGTGTTTGAGGAAATTGCACATGAAGAACCATAAGGGGCTTTCTTTTGGTCCCAAGGACAGCAGCAGACCCAAGGTCACAAGGCAGGGCAGCATTCCAGATTGTGCCACTCCTGGGTTGTGAGCAACTCCTCACACTGTGGTTTCTGCAGCAAAAGAGTTCTCTCCAGTTCCCCTGGTCTCTTTGGCTGACCTACACCTCTTTTTGGGGGAGGGGTAGTCTGAACCCTGGCATCTTACTTCTTCCTTAGGCCTTGCTGTTTCTGATCGCATCAGTGCTGCCCAAGCTATTCCCGTGGTAGAAGGCACTTCACTTACCTGTCTACCTGGCCAAGTACCACCTGCCATCCTGTGGAGTGCCCCCAGTGGTATTCTAACCTCTGGCTGCAAAGCACAAAGCCTGAGGACTGGTTGGCCTCATTTGCCATTGTTACTCCTTCTGGGGCAGCTGTCCTCCTCAGGAAGGAAGGCTTCTAAGGTCTCGGTCTGTATTGGTTGACAAGTGTAAATTCAGTCTGTCTCTTTAAAAGTTTACAGTGTTTGTATTGTATTAATCTTTCCTGTACTGTATGCTTTTGATAACAGATGTTATGGCCCAGGAAAGCCTTGTGTATGATGACATTGGCACAGAACAAGATGATACAAAGTAGGTAAACAATATTGACTTAAAAAATGTTTTTGGCTTATGCTTGCCAAGAGGGGTAATTTTCTTCAACTCTGGAACTAGTTAATTGTAGCACATACCATGTACCTGCTAGTACATTGGTTTTCAGTACAACAGTGCAACATCAGAGGTAGCATGCCATCAGTTTGAGCCATGATCTTCAGCCTTGGCATTTGTTTGGATGTGCTAGAAACTACTGTTTCACAACACATACAGTATTCACATTACTGGCTTGGTATTTCTTTTTCCCCAAGGGGATTTACAAATGGCACAATAAGGGCGCACTCCTAACCTGTACGGGAACAGGCCACCCAGCTGGCCTGTAGTGTAGCCTATGCAGGTTAGGAGCAGGCCTGGGGTGCAACTGGGAGAAAGGGGATTTCATTCCTACTTGGATCACAAGGCAAATCTTAGCAGCCCGTGTAATGCTGGTTGGGGAGGGAGTTGGGCTCTGACCTAGGTCACCCAGGCTGGTCCCAGCCAGTGGTGTCATTCAAATGATTTAGGAACTCATTTTTGATTAGCACTTGTCGGGAACCCGGAGCTAGCCACGGAGCCCGTTAGGATCCGGAACGCTCGTTCTGGTCCATTCCCCCTGAATGACATTCATTCTGCCTTCGCCCCCCTTAGGAATCCAGAGTCGCTCCCTTTAACCCTCCGAGTGCCGGCCAACCAAGAAGAAAAGCTCTTTGCAGAGGAATTGGGAGGGGGGAGGAGGGAGAGTGAAGTGGGCGGAGTCAGCCCTAATTTTAACTAGTGGAACTGAGTTCCCCCGCGTTCCCCCTGCATGACATCACTGGTCCCAGCCCCCTCCCAGGCCCGATCTGCCTCCTGGACTGCCCTCCCCCCATCCAAAACTGCCTCTGTTCCACTCCCTCCAGCCTGCCTAGGCCAGCACAAACCTACCTGTTCTGGGCACAGATCCAACACTGTTGAGCCAGTGCACATCTGTGTACTGGCTCAGCTTCCTTCTGAGTAGCCGTGAAATGCTTTACAGCACGTTTGCAGTGCTTGGGAGCTGGCACAAGGGACTTGTGTTGGCTTTGGCGGGAGGAGTTGGATTACGCTGTAAAAGTTTCAGATCCAACTTTCAGATTCAAGTTCTTAATATTCTGACCAAACTGTAATTTCCAAAGGAATCTTTGAGGTGGTCATGATAGTTATGCCAGCATAAAATAAATGCAAGTTTGTAGTCCAGATAATACGCAAGAGTTTCGCCTATACTCACATTTGGAATTATGGTGGGGGCTTAAGGTCAACAGGGCTGACAAAGAACAGCTGGGGCCTTGTAATTTCCTCTTCTAAAAGGAAATCTCCAGAGCTGTCCACTTGACATAGTGTATCCATTAGATAAAACTTCTAAAAGTATAACTATCCAAAATTTTCTGGTGTGAGCCAGACACATGTTCCTAATCCTGGAATGAGATGGAGAACTCTGGGTAGACTTTGTTTCTGCCTAAGTTCAACTTGGCTCAACGAGGGAGGGGATATAGAGAGGAGAAAGGCTGGATAGATCACTGTAAGTTTCCTTCCTCCTGGAAAGAAGAAACGTGATTTCCCCCAAATAAACAATTTTCCTATAGTACCACGAGGTGGCAGAACACCACTCAATCTGTCCATTAAAACTAGAAGAAAAGCAAAGGACAATGGGGTTAGGAGAAGTTTTTTTGGTTCAGCAACCGGAAAAAGCATAAATCATGATAGCAAATAGTGCCTTGATTTGAGCTTGTTTATGCAGATATGGTCAGATGAGGTGCTCAATTTATTTTTCTTAGTCCCTCTATATCTGAAGCTCTTGAGTTGGACCTCCATTCAATCCCAAAGGAGGAATTCCTGCTATCCACTTTCTGTTGCTCAACCAGGATGTTTCTAGTTTCCATCTTCATCACTGCCGTCTCCAAATCTGGTGTAATCTATAGCAGTGGTTCTCAAACTTTTTAGCACTGGGACCCACTTTTAGAATGACAATCTGTCCAGGACCCACCAAAGTGATATCATGGCCAGAAGTGTCATCATTGTGACGCCAGAGCTTGCTGCTTTCTTGACAATGCAGCAAAAAGTTGGGTGATTTCTCAGCCATTTTCCAAGAGCAAAGTGAATCAGAAAGGGGAGAAAAAGCCTATTTGCAGCCTTGACAAAAGCAAAAAACCAAAAACCAAAAAACGGCACAGCCCTCTCTTTCCAGTGTCCCATCTTCCCATATTTTCAATATGGATGCTGCAGGTGCTTCACCACTCACCTGAAATTGGCTTGTGTGCCACTGGTGGGTCCCGACCCACAGTTTGGGAACCACTGATCTATGGGACCCACAAAGGAAATGAAAAATCTTTCATTCTGTCTTTCATTCACATCTCCCATTTAATGTAATGGTTAGATGTTTTACTCCCGAGAGGTTTTGGTTGCACATGGAAATCAAATCTCCTTTATCAAGGCTCTTATTGCCTATCATTCCAGGGGTCTGTGGTTCTCACTTCTGTTTCAGGAAACCACTATACAGGCCTGCCTCTAAAACTGAAGCAGTTGTAAACTTGTACAGCTGTATTTTGGTTTCATGGGTAATGGGGTCAACCTGAGAGTGAAGAGAGTGTGTGTATTTACTGTTGCTGAATGCCATAATGAAAAGCTAATGGATTCTGGGAACTATTTTTTTCCACAGCTTTAAGAATAACTTTGTGCTCAGTGTATAACTCTCTTGTTGCGAGAATAAGCTTTAATATGGCTATATTAAGGCTATGGCTTAAAAAAAATTGTGCCATTTCAAGAAACTTTTTTAATTTGAACATCTGCTTTATACTGTACTTGTATCTAAAGGAGAGAGAGGGAAAAAATAAATAAATCCCTTGTAGTTTTATGGCTGAATCAAGCCTTCTCGATGCTCCACTTGCAACCTATTGAACCGCAAGTCTGTGTGCTGCTGTAGCTACATGATTCCTATTTGAAAATGTTTTTGTGATTCAATGGTGCATGAAATGAGGCCTGTTGTGTGGTATCTTGGTTGATCTTGATGATACCCATTGTCTCTTTGAAACATCAGCATTTTACAGCCTTTGTGCATTTGGAAACATGGTGTGTGTATTTTTTTTCCTTTCTCTCCACTCTCCAGAGAGAAGAATGAGATTCATAAAAACTGGAAGTTGAAATTCCTCATGTCAAAAGAGAAGGGTCGCAGGAGAAGCAGCGATGAAGCAGAAATGTAATGAGGGAAATGGAATGGTGTGTGTGTGTGTGTGTGTGTGTGTGTGTGAACACTACTTCTGTTCTGTGCTTTTCTATTGCAAACTCTCCCCTCCCACAAACCCCACTCTGCAAATTCAAAGCTTAAAACAAAAAAATGCCATTTTCAAGAGTCTGTCAATATGCATAAATGCATTTATGCATATTTTAAGCTGGAATAAGTGGCACAAAGGCTACCTGGGAGATGCTCATGAGTCATCTCTACCATGGCCCCAAGAGCAACTGGGTGCTGGTAGACAACTTGGAGATCTTAGGGTGTTGGTGGACAACTCGATGAACGTGTCGACCCAGTGTGCGGCAGCAGTGAATCATAGAGTTGGAAGGGTCATCTAGTCCAACCCCCTGCCTATAGCAGGAAATCCTCCTAGAGCATCTCCAGCAGGTGCCTGTCAAGCCTCTGCTTGAAAGTCTCCAGTGAGGGAGAATCCACTCCCTTCTTGGCAGACTATTCCACTATCGAACCGCCCTTATCATCAAGAAATGCTTCCTGATGTCCAGCCAGAATCTCCTCTCTTGCAGTTTGTACCCATTGGACCTAGTTTTACAGTCAAAGGCAGGTGAGAACAGATTTGTCCCTTCTTCCTTATGACAGCCCTTCAGATATTTGAAGAGTGCTATATCCCCTCTGTCTTATCTTCTCCAAGCTAAACATACCAAGTTCTGTCTACTTTTCCTCATAGGACTTGTTTTCCGCCCCCCGATCATCTTTGTTGCTCTTCTCTGAACCTGCTCTAATTTGGCTGCATCTTTCTTGAACTGTGGTGCCCAGAATTGAACAAGTACTCCAGGTGAGGTCACACCAATGCGGAGTAAAGCGGAACCACAACTTCTTGTGATTTGGACACTATGGTTCTATTAATGCAGGCTAAAATTGCATTAGCCTTCTTTGCAGCTGTATCACACTGCTGACTCATGTTCATCTTGTGATCCACTGCAACACCCAGATCCCTCTCACATGTTGTGCTGCCAAGCCAGGTTTCCCCCATTCTGTACCTATGTCTTTGGTTATTTTTGCCCAGGTGTTGAACCTTGCATTTGTCACTGTTGAACTTCATCTTATTCTTTTCAGCCCAATATTCCATCTTGTCAAGGTCTTCCTGAAGGCTTTTATTGTCTTCTATAGTGTTTGCTACTCCTCCCAGTTTTGTGTCATCCGCAAATTTGATGAGGTCCCCTTGTATCCCTTCATTCAAGTCATTGTTGAAGATGTTAAAGAGAACCGGGCCCAAGACAGAGCCCTAGGGCATGCCCCTTGAAACTGTCTTCCAGGTTGAAGAAAAGCCATTGACAATCACTCTTTGTGTACCAGTTGCAGATCCACCTAACAATGATTTCGTTTAGTCCATACTTTTCCAGCTTGCTGATGTCATGTGGAAGCTTGTCAAATGCTTTACTGAAGTCGAGATAAATCATATCCACAGCATTCCTACCATCCAACAAGCTAGTCACCCAATCAAAAAAGGACATGAGATTTGTCCGGCAAGATTTGTTTTTGACAAATCCATGTTGAGTTCTGTTAATCACAAAGTTGTTGTCTAGGTGTGTGCAGATTGTATGTTTTATCATTTGTTCCAATATCTTCCTGGGTATTGAAGTTAGACTGACAGGCCTGTAATTTCCCGGGTCTTCCTTCTCCCCCTTTTTGAAGATTGGGACCACATTAGCCCGCTTCCAGTCTAGAGGCATCTCCCCTGTTCCCCAGGATTTCTCAAAGATGATGGACAGAGGCTCTGCAAGTACATCTGCAAGTTCCTTTAGGACTCTAGGATGCAACTCATCTGGTCCAAATGACTTTAATTCATTCAGGTCAGCTAGGTGGTTTCTGACAAGTACCCTGTCAATCTTAATCTGCATATCTGTGTTGCCTGGGTGTTCATTACCTATGTGGGGACATACACATTTCCCCCTGTTGGCCAAGGATCCAGCATCCTCATTTGCATAGTCCTCCTTCTGAGAGAAGACTGACACAAAGTAGGAGTAGAGCAGCTCCACCTTCTCTTTTTCACCAGACACTAATTGGCCATCGTTATTGAGCAGCAGTCCCACCCTCTCCTTTCTCTTTCTGTTCCTTTGGGCGTAGCTAAAAAGCCTTGTTATTTTTGACCTCCCTAGCCATCCTCAGCTCATACTGAGCTTTAGCATTTCTGACCCTTGCTCTACAGGTCCAGGCTATCTGTCTGTACTCCCCACTGGTGATCAGTCCCATTTTCTGTACATACCTTTTTTAATCTTCAACTCACCACTGAGATGCTTGTTCAGCCATCCTGGCTTTTTGAGGTGTCTTTCCCTTTTCTTTTTCATAGGAATTGTTTTCGACTGTGCCTGAAGCAGCTGCCTCTTTAGGAGCTCCCACCCATTTTGGGCCCCCTTTCCCTTAAGTTCATTGACCCATGGGATCCTACCTATAATTTCTCTGAACTTATTAAAATCAGCCTTTCTGAAGTCTAAAGTACATGTTTCTCTGTGTATTACCTATGTTTCCAATAAGATTGAAAACTCCAGCAGTTCATGATCACTTTCCCCTAATGTTCCTACTATTTGACCTCATCAACCAATTCATCCTTATTACTTAAGATCAAGTCAAGGATGGCCCCTCCCCTTGTTCCTTCCTCTACTTTCTGTTCCTTCCTCTATTTTCTGGAAAATGAAGTTATCCTCCAGGCACAACAGGAATTTGTTGGAGCTCCTGTACTTGGCCGAGTTATTCTCCCAACAGATATCAGGATAGTTGAAGTCCCCCATTATGACTACCTCATGTTTTCGTGTAATGTCTGTAAGTTGTTTCAGGAAAGCATCATCCACCTCCTCCCGTTGGCCTGGAGGCCTATAGTAGACACCCACCACAATGTTGCATTTGCTGCTGTTCCCCCTAATGTCTACCCAGATACTCTCCACAGAGCTATCATGAGCATTTTGGATTTCTGAGCTGGTGTATATATTCTTGACATATAATGCAACCCCCCCTCCTCTTTTGCCACATCTGTTCCTCCTAAACAACTGGTAGCCTTCCATTTGCACATTCCAATCATGAGAGTCATCCCACCAGGTTTCAGTTATTCCTATCATGTCAAGCTCATCCTGGTTGTTTCCCATACTCCGTGCATTTCCCATGCTCCATGCATTTGCATATATGCAATGTAAGCCCCTGAGTCCACGAGCCAATGTCCCCTTTCCCTCCCCAACTAGTCTGGGTCTCTCTAAGGACCTACCATCCACAATGGTACCCCTAGGATTCCCAACTGAGGCACCCACCTGCAGATCAGGCCTCTGACCATTGTCTCCAACCCCCCCAGTCTTTAGTTTAAAGCCCTCCTGATCAGGCTCACCATGCTTCCTCCAAAAACATTCTTTCCCCTCCGCGTGAGGTGCAACCTGTCCCGTGATAGCAGTCCTTCATCCAGGAAGTGTAGTCCATGGTCTCAGAAGCCAAAGTTCTCCCAACGAATGTAGCCAGTCATTTATTCGATTCTTCTCTCCCTCTGGAGTCCTCTGCCTGTTACTGGGAGGACAGATGAGAATACCACCTGGGCCCCCAGGTCCTTCACTCTCCTGCCCAGCACCTCAAAGTCAGAAACAACCTGCTCATAGCTTTGTCCGCTGTATCATGTTCCTACGTGTATTAGCAAGAAGGGATAGTGGCAGTGATGTCATTCAGGGGGAATGGACCAGAACGGGCGTTCCGGATCCTAACGGGCTGGTTTCGGGTTCCCGACAAGTGCCAATCAAAAGTGAGTTCCTGTTCCTAAATCATTTGAATGACACCACTGGATAGCGGTCTGTAGGTTTAATGAGCTTTGTCACTCTGTCACATCCCAGATCCTGGTGCCAGGAAGACGGCACACCTCATGAGCAAGTGGGTCAGGGCAGCACACAGCAGCTTCCATGCCCCTAAGCAGGGAATCACCAACAACACCTACCCTCCTTTGTCTCCTCCTCTTGGGTTGGGATTCCCTTTTGCTGTCTGGCTCTGTCAGACCTCTGCTGAAACGTTCCTCAGAAGAGCTAGTATCTGAGAGAGATTGGAATCGGTTGTATAGTTCCTATGGGTCTGCATCTTTTTTGGGTTTTCTTCTTCTGACAATCACGTGCTTCCATGTGGTGTTTTCCCTTATGGAGCTTTCATTATTCTCACTGCTTAAAATGGTGGTCTCCTCTGGAGAAGTTCAGTATGTGTTGTATCCAGGAACTCCTCTGTTGTCCTGATTTGGCTAAGGGCAGAAACTTCCTCTTCTAGTCCCCTCACCTTTTCTTCCAACAGTGCAACCAGTTTGCACTTGCTACATGTGTAGTTCTCTGGGTCTGCAGGCAAGAAGACAAACATAGCACACACCTTGCATGTCACAACAGCTGTAGCTCCCCCTTCCATTTTCCAGACGCCTCAAGCTAAGGGCTTCCTTGCTGCCAGAGTTCTCAGCTCAGACATAGATAGCAGTTCTGCTGAAGTCTGGCATCTGGGCAGGCCTTGGTTGGAATGGTGCAACGGCACAGAGATGGTACAGGGCTGCAAGCCATGGGCCAAGAGCCCTCTGGCTCTCGGCCCTTCGGCTGGTGCCTGTGGCGAGCCTTGGAGTTACCTGAAAGAGGGGGAGGTGGGGTCAGGTTCACCTTTGCATTTAATGCTTGCTCCTTGCAGGAACAGGCTCCTTCCAGAAGCAATGGCTTCCTCCTTGCAAGAACAGTCCCCCGTTCCCACCCGGCCAGCTACTCTGTGGCGAACCTTGGAGTTACTTGAAAGAGGGGGAGGTGGGGTCAGGTGAAGAAGGCCAATTCCAGGCTTGGGGTAATGAAAAAGGGGATTGAGAATAAAATGGCCCATATTATTATGCCATTGTACAAATTGATGGTAAGGCCACTTCTGGAGTAATTGCGTAAATTCTGGTCGCCACATCTCAAAAAGAACATAGTGGAGCTGGAAAAGGTGCAGAAGAGCATGATGAAAATGATTACGGGGCTGGGGCACCTCCCTTATGAAGAAAGACTGCAGTGTTTGGGGCTCTTCAGTCCAGAAAAAAGGTGCCTTAAAGGGGGACATGACTGAGGCATATAAAATTATGCATGGGAGGTATAGAATCAATAGAGGGATGTTCTTTTCCCTCTCTCAACACCAGAACCAGGGAACATCCACTAAAATTGATTTTTGGGAGAATTAGAATGAATAAAAGGAAATACTTTTTTTTACCCAGCAGATAATTAATCTGTGTAACTCCTTACCACAGGAGATGGTGTTGGCATCTGACTTAGTTGCCTTTAAAAGGAGATTGAACAAATTTCTGGAGTAGAGGAAAAATCCATGATAGGTTGTGTACCTCCTTATGTTAGTAGTAGGCTACTTCAGAATCCCAAGTGCAAGGGAGTGGCAATGGGATGCAGGCATCTTGTTGTCTCGTGTGCTCCCTGAGGCATCTGGTGGGCACTGTGAGATACAGGAAGCTGGACTAGATGGGCCTTTGGCCTGATCTAGCAGGGCTGTTATGTTCTTATGGCTGTCAGTTGCTCTTGGGGCCATGAGGTCTCCAAAGATGTTGGTACTAATTTTCTTGTCTCTCTTCCATGTTGCAAGGTGAGATAAGAGGTCTAAACTCCATTCCTACTGTGGTATGATCTGGGTTGAGAAGTGTGTGTGTGTGTGTGTGTTTGTTTCTCTCTGCTTCAAAGCTTTCCATTTCTAGCATTGAAATATTGGAGCCTCTTCAGAAGAATGCTCAAATTGGACAATGCATGGAATTGGTTTATGTTGACTAGCCACACTGTCCACACTAACAAATGCTCTCATTTGTCTGAGATCCTTGATTGGTGTGCATGTATCTTTCGTCATTCTGACACACTTAAGAGTCCCTTTCTTTCTCCAAAAATGGCCCTGCTATACTAACCAAATGCTCTCATTTGTCTGGACAGCATTGATGAATGCAGAGATGATTCCTGCATTAGATGGAGTTGGGGTCTATGCAGATGCCTAGGGGAATAGCCAGTAGGTGCTTTGTGGTGGGTATATATGAGGCTTGCCTGAGTGCCCAACTCCCCCTCCACAAAGTCAATGAATACAGGAAGAGCAGGTTCTGGAAAGAGCTTTATTTAGGGGCTAGGATCTCTTTCTACAAAATGGCATGGTAGCTATTTATGTGCTTGTATGAGCCAAGACTGATTTGTAGGAACATCTTGGATAACTTTATGCAGTTCCTCCTCAGCTGTTGGTTTTGTTCTAATATGCTATTCTTTTGTTACTTATAAATAGAGCAACCCCCTCTGAATTGACGTGTTGATATGAATAAAGTCACCAGCATTTATAGATGGTGATTAGCAATACATTTGTCTTATACTGGACGTGGTCCACAGACAGCTGCTCATAAGTGGAAGCAAGCTGGATTGGTTCTGATGATGGCAACAAATCATTAGCTAAGCTTTTAAATTATTGAGCAGATCCTTGATTGGTGTGCATGTATCTTTCATCATTCTGGCACACTAAGTGTTCCTTTCTTTCTCAAAAAATGGCCCTGCTAACCTTGCAAAATATTAACTTTGCTAAGGTGGCGCTGAAGGAACTGCAAGCCCAAGGGAGTAGCCGCTCTTCATGCCATATGGAACTTAGAAACTCCACACTTTTTTTAAATTCCCCTGAGTATACCCAAGGCCACAGGTGCCACCTGACGTGATTCTATGGATTCTGAACACACATCATAACTTTTATTTTAGCAGCAAAAGACAGCAGCACAGAATTTGGGACCTGAGATGCAGATCATGCATAAAAGCAGAGGCGGAGGAAGGGTATAGCCCGGGGTGGCGTGAGCCATGGGCGCCGGCAGCAGCGGGGCGCCATTGCTCAGAGTCCGCGGACGAACCCGCGCTTTGTCTGGCCTACCTGTCCTCCCTGGCACTCATTCCGCTCCAAAATGGAGCTATTCCGGGTGCAGGGAGGCATGGCTGGGCGATGCACGGGGCGGGGCAACATGCTGGGGGCGTGGTTTTGTCGCCCTGCCATGGGTGCACTAGGGGCTCTGTTCGTCCTTGCGCGCGCATGTGTATATACATACTGCATAGATACAATTCCTGCATTGTAAATGGGACACAATACAATGATCAGAATATACCTTTGACTTAAAAATAGCTTTATCCCTTTTTGAGCACGATCCTAACCAACTTTCCTGCACTGACAGAGCTATGCCACTGGAGCATGTGCTGCATCCTGCCATGGAGTAGTAGTCACAGAGGCTAAGGTAAGGAAATGCTTGTTCCTTACCTCGGAGCTGCATTGGCCATACCCTGGTGCTGGAAAATGGGTTAGGATTGCTGCTGGTAGAAGCTCATTCTTTTTCATTAATAGTTTTCCCAACTGATACATTCATAACTAAATGGATGCATGCATGTGCGTGCGGGGGAAGAGTGTTACTATGTTGGGCAATTAAAAACACCCTGGATATATCTGTGGATGCTCTCTTTTGGTACTGTCTCTTTAATATCCACTCTATTATCATATGTAAATCCTTTCTTGGTAGCACTCCTTCCAGAAACTTCTTCAAAGCCAAGAAATATAATTTCGAAAAGAACAGCAAGGAAGCAAAAGAAGAAAAACGGTTCAGAGAGAGGTTCATGGTATGTTTCCTCTTTTTAAACTAGCTTGGGTGATGTTGGCATGGTAATACTTGCTTTAAGCTATAGGTAGCATGCAAGAAAATATACATCACAATCTGCCAACTACGGTCTGTCTTCTGTAGAGCTGTGAAAAGCAACATTCCAGAAAAGTGTTCTGTTGAATGGTTGTGTGCATCTAGTGACAACATAATTTCACAGCTGCTGAGGATGCCATATTTACATTCAGTGTCAAATCCGTGGGCTGTAAAACATGCTGGTGCTTACAGGATTATGGGCTATTGAATGTAGCGACTTAATCTTATTGGGTAAAGGTTTCCAGGAACATATTAAACTAGTGTTCTAGTATTTAATAGTAGCTTTTTACATCTTCTCATCAGAAGTAAAGGTACAGACTTTAAGTAAAAGTCCTTTAAACCACTTGGTCCCAACCAAGAACATTAGATGGTATCTGCGCTAGGCCAGGATGCATAGCAAGTCTTACCCATGCAACCCTGAAAAAAGGACACCAGACATAGGCTTGGGAGAAATGGTCACTTTATTTAAATTCAAATCTGCAGCAGGGGAAAAATAACTTAAACCCCAATACGTGCGGGCTACTCTTTTGGGGGAAATGGCCCTAGCCATCTACCTCTCCCATGCTAAACGGGCATGACAGCCTGGCTCAAAACCCTCTCGGTCTTAAGCCCAAGGAGGTTTTTCACTGCCAACCCCAATGCTAACAAAAACAAATTCCCAACATTCCCAACAGGGGAGAGATGCACTCCCTCCCCTCTGAAAAGAGGCTGGTGAAACAAGCCCATTACCCAGTGATGTCATGCAGGGGGTACGCGGGGGTACGCGAGTACCGGTTTCTAGGATTATGGCTGGCCCCGCCCATTCGCCCGCCCACTTGTTGACTCCGCCCCCTGCAACGTTTGAATTTCCTGCATGTTTGAGTTGCCTGCACGTTCTCAGAGCCAGGCAGGCAGCGAGCAGAGGCTTGCCTTGCCTTGCCACTGAAAAATGAGCTGCTCTGGAGTTTTGGAACTGTTGGGTCACTTTAACATGATGCCAGGCCTCCTTAACATGTTCTGGGGGTGCTGTTGCAACTGTTGGGTCAGTTTAAAATTGTCTGAGGCCTCAAAAAGGGCTTTTTTCATGTCACTTCCTGCCACGACCTCACTTCCGGCTTATGACGTCACTTCTGGTGGGTGGGTCCCGACACGTGCCAATCAAAAGTGAGTACCTGTTCTTAACTCATTTAGATGACACCACTGCCATTACCCAAGTCCCAGCTGGGTGCTGCAATCCGAGGTCGCTGCTCTTTTCCTGGCCCAGATAAAGATGGAATGCCCTCCAATGAGGACTTTCCTAGGAAACTTCCACCAGCAATCTAAATGAGGAAAACGGCAAAACATGAGGCACATGTCCCAAGAACTGTAACGTTGAACCTGCCTCCAACGCTGGGGTGCCCGCCCAACTGGGCACCAAATAATCAATGAACCCACAGCAGGCGCACCTGGCTGTCCCATGAAACATAGCCCCCATTGGGGCAACATTGTTCAATAACGATTAGCACCGTGATGCTAACATACAGCAACAGCCGCCTGTTGCACCCAACACAAGGTGTGCTAAGGCAACACTGTAATCCAGATGATTAATGCTTACATACACAGTCCCCATCGGGGCAACAGCTGTTCCTGCACCCAACATGTGGTGTGCTAAGGGAATGCTGCAATCCAGATTATTACTATGTACATATCCTCTGATCGCAGCAGAGCGCCAATGTCCAGTCCCTTGAATCAAATTGAAATAATGTTAAAGGGGATCCATCCCTATGGCAAAATAAGGTGTCCCCCCCATAAGGAAGGCACCTACTTGGATACCTCGTAAGCATCTGAACAGCGCACAGTGCCAAATTACGGACCCTGCCCATACCAACTGTCTGGCCCTGAGACCTCTGGTCAGTTTTAGATCGACAACGCCTAATCAAAACAGCATCAACCATGAAACGAAGATCCCCACGTTGAAGAGGAAGTAGCCCAAATAGGGTGCTGAATGCCAGCAGGTTACTGCTAGACAATCCTTGGGCAGTAAAGGCCTGATTCATCCAAGAGATGTCCACCGGCACAAGGTATGCTAAGGTAATGCTGCAAATAAACAGCTGTCATCTCGCACCCAACATGTGGTGTGCTCGGGAAAAGCTGCAATCCACTACTGTCCACCTGATTCACTTGCAAACATAGCCCACACAGGGTGCTGAAACCCAGCAGTTTCTTGCTAGGCAATCATGGGCCAAATAAAGACCCGATTCACTTGCAAGCATAACCCTATACAGGGTGATAAATGCCAGCAGGCTACTGCTAGGCACTCATGGGCCAAATAAAGGCCTGACTCACATGCAAACATACCACACAAAGGGTGTTGAATGCCAGCAGTTTACTGCTAAGCAATCATGGGCCAAATAAAGGCCTGATTCACTTGCAAACATAGCCCCACTTTAGTGCTTAATGCCAGCAGTTTACTGCTAGGCACTCATGGGCTAAATAAAGGCCTGATTCACATGCAAACATAGCCCCACAAACGGTGCCTAAAGCCAGTTTACTGCTAGGCAATCATGGGCCAAATGAAGGCCAGATTCACATGCAAACATAGCCCCATATAGGGTGTTGAATGCCAGCAGGCTACAGCTAAGTAATTCTGGGCCAATAAAGGGCAATCATGGGTCAATAAAGGCCTGATCAGAATAAAATTTAAGGAGAGCCAACAGCGCATGAACCTTAATTAGCATTGGCCTCCTTTCCAGCTGCAACAGCGGGAGCTACAACTTTTTTTCCCACCTGCAAACTTCCTGCCAGCCTCAAAAGACAGTACAAGCATGTGTGTACGGCAGCTCCACCTGCTGCATTTGCCTGACGTACTGTATGTGACAGAAGAGCCGGGGTGTTGAACCCACTGTGCACCTGTCTCGGACCAGACAGCAATCCTTGAACCCTGGGGTTCCCAATGATCCTGTGACCCCTCAGGGCCCTGTCTTCAGAGCTTCAGAGCCAGTTCCAAAGGTATGGGCTCCAAAGCTCCCATTGTAGTATCCTGCAGTGAAGCGCTAAATCATGGGACGGCCTGATGTGCAATATGCATCAGAAGCCATCCCACCCTGGACCTGCATGGTCCTTGGATGCCCCATGAATCCAGTGTATGAAATTGATTAGGGCGATAGCCTTCTTGGGTCATGTATGAGGATGCTCCTGCTGGTCATCAAATGACTGATGGCCAGCACAACCCCGGGTGGCAGGAACAAGTTTCCCAACCCACCCAATAGGTCGGGGGTACGGCGAGGGGCCCTCAGAATCTTGTTAAAAAGATAACTACTTTCAAACAACCCGGTAGGGCATGGACCCAAAACATGGAGTGGGGAAGATAAGGGCCTGAGGAAGATAAGATCCCCGTGAGATCCAATACCTCATCTTGAACCTCTATGTGATTGTCAAGTTTTAAGCTGCTGGAATTCTGGTTATTATAGTATCTGCTAATATTTGCAACTTCTTTACTCCCACCCTATGTCTGTCTTATGTCATTGAAATGGATGTTTGCATTTTATCTATTGACCCTCTGAGAGGTGTTTTTTTTAAAAGGAAATGGAGTATAGCGCCAATTCCTAACTTTGCTAAATCTTAGGGACCATAAACCCTAGATTCTTTCCTACATTAACTGCTGGATTGAAGGAGTTAGAAATGTTTGTATGCAAGATACGTTGTTGTTGTTCAGTCGCTAAGTCATGTTTGACATTTCGCGACCCCATGGACCACAGCACGCCAGGCCTCCCTGTCCTCCACTAGTTTCCGGAGTTTGCCCAATTGCATGTTCATTGCTTCGGTGACACTGTCTAACCCTCTCATCCTCTGCCGCCCCCTTCTCCTTTTGCCTTCAATCTTTCCCAGCATGAGGGTCTTTTCTAAAGAGTCCTCTCTTCTCATGAGGTGGCCAAAGTATTGGAGCTTCAGCTTCAGGATTTGATTTGCAAGATATGATATATTGCTAATTTAGTCTAGACTATAGATCTTATTAATAGACTAGAGCAGGAATTTTCAACCCTTTTCATCTCCTGGCACACTGACAAGGCATTAAAATTGTCAAGGCATGCCATCATTTTTTTTTAACAATTGACAAGG
Source organism: Lerista edwardsae (assembly GCA_029204185.1). Classification (NCBI taxonomy): domain Eukaryota; kingdom Metazoa; phylum Chordata; class Lepidosauria; order Squamata; family Scincidae; genus Lerista; species Lerista edwardsae. Next base: position 5,931,455 of record JAJKFI010000028.1, on the reverse strand, counting down.
CACACTGTGCTGCTGGCAGAAGCTCACATTCCCCAATGTCCCTACTAATAAATGACCTTCCTCCAAACTCCTGCAGCACACCTATTGACCATTCATGGCACACCAGTGTGCCATGGCACACTGATTGAAAATAGCTGGACTAGAGTAAGACTAGAAGCAGGCCAAGGTTTTGCTATAGTTGGGATCCAAAGAACTCCACCACCAGTACTGATAATGCAAACAAGGATTTTAACTCTAGTTCCTCAATGTGTACAGCAAACTTTTTGCAACTGATACTCTTCAAAGCAGTACAGATATAGCACTGGGGCCGGTTCAGAGAGGGGAAAACCTATTGGGCATGCCCAACAGTTGCACATGCCCAGCCAAAGTAGCCTTTAGAACTGGGTTGCAACACTGGGATCCGATCTGTGTTTACTCAAACATGCCCCTAAATTTCAATGGGACTTACTCCTTTAGTGATTTTTGTGTGTGTGTTTGTCCCCCACCAGTATGAAAAGAAAATCAAAGTAATTAATACCGCAGTTGCACACTGCTCGAATACTTCAACTAAAAATGAACTCGACTTACGGATCACAGCTGGAGAACAACTTGAAGTCATTGATATTACTGAGGGGAACCGATTAATATGTCGGAACGCTGAAGGCAAATGTAAGTTTCCAAGTCCAGTTTTAAGGAGTCATGGATTTGGAAGTTGATAATAAGGTCAATTGGCATGACACTGTAGTTGCTAGCAAAACTCACTCTATCTCTTTCTTCTCTAGATGGATATGTGCTAGTAGAACACTTGAATTTCAGGTAAATTTTGCAGTATTTTAAATCTCTATGAGCATAACCTCGTAATAATCAGTTGCATGAACACCTTTTCTGGAGGAAGAAGTAGTGAATTTAGGAATTGAGTGGCACTTTGTGCATGGGCAAAGCATGGCCCAGCCATGTAAATAACCAAAGCAGCTGCTTCAAGAGGTCAATTCACTGCTCCCCACAAATTCACAAGGGATAGCCCGCCCCCTGCATCTGACAGTTGATCCATGACAGTGGCAAACCAATGTTGCCGCTGAGAACCATTGCATCTGTACTAATAGTTCATCTGGTTCTGCTATTACCTTCTTCTTGCCTGCCCAAAAAAGTCAGGCAAGTGAGAAGTGCTCCCAGCAAGCTTCACACATCGTTTTTTTCTATAGAATGGGTGGACAGGAAGGGTGAAGAGGTGGCAGCAGACAGATGGGCCACCTCAAAGCAGGAAGGATGCTGGATGGCTTGCTGGGCTCCTTTGCTCACCCAGCTGTTTCCACAGCCAGTTGACACAGTGGTAGGGACAGAGGAATGAATGCAGGGGTGGCAGATCTGCTGTGTGACCCAGTAACCTTTGGCGTATAGAGGCCATCCAAACTGGAAATTGCCATCTTTGTTATCTTCTCCCTCCTCTCATTTCCATGATAAGACTTGTAATGTGTGCAGAGAGAAATTAAGAATTTTGACGATGGACAGACACTTGGAAGTAGTTGAAAAATAATGAACAGTTTAACATTTCTGTTGGTGCTTGGCTTACCTATATGGAGGTTGCTGCTAGGAGACATTGTATCTCCTGTATGCTGCAGTACAGTCTCCTTCTAGATCACTGGTTCCCAACTCATGGACCACAGGTGGTCCACAAGACACTGAGAAGTGGTCCACAGGACCTTGGGGTGGGAAGAAGATGATTGCCATTTATCACTTCCAGCATCTCGCCAAGCAAGCGCCCCCCCCCCATAGACCACCAGAGGGTGAACGGACAGCTTTAGCTGCACCTGGCACCAACATGTCGGCTGTGGCGCTGCACAGTCCATTTTCTGCCTTCTGTGGTAGACCACAGGGAGAGCTTACTTGGGAGATGCTTTCCCATGGACCATCAGAGTCTTTGGAGAATGGATCAAAGCAGCAGACAGTTCCAGTGTCTTGCTGAGTACTCCCCCGCTGACTCCCAAAGTTAATTGTAGGGGGCTGGTTGCAGGTGGTCCACGATTATTCCAATTTTTGCCTCAGTAGTCTGCAGGCTCCTAGAGTTTGGGAACCATGTCCTAGATGGATTATGCTTGTTTCAGCATATGTTTGGCATGTACTGAAATTCTGCCCCTCAAATCTTTGTCTTTTGTTATGTACATATCCATGTTCAATGCTGGGATAATCATGTGTGCTTATGGATTCTCTCCTAAAACAGGCATTAATGCGGTACATCTGAAGAACAGATATTTCCCATGAAGTGATGGATAGATGCGTATGCTGAAAAAAGTACCAGTAAGAAGTATCTTGTAATCGATGACTGCCATTTGCTTGAATGACTGCCACAGACCCCAGTATGGCTGCTTCGAAATATTGCAGGTTCTATGTAGTGATGGTCCTTCAGGTTCCAGCCACAATGAATGAGACGTAAGTGCCAGACAAATGCAGGTATCCAAAGAGACCCAAGCTTGAAGCGCTTGTACATGTACATAGGACTTCCTCAAGTTCTGTTTCCAGCTACCACCCATCCAACCTCATGCAGGTCTTCTAGGTTTTCTGGTTGGGAGAGGGGCTGTTATTGGGAGGAGAACCCCAAGTTCTTGTGAATGTGAAAAAGTCCCCTTGCAGTTCTTTGGATTGTGGTCAGAAGATGTACCACTTTCATGTGTTACGTTCCAATGTAGATAGAACACCTGGCACTTGTTCCCAAACCTGTGTTAAGCCTGCACATATCCTCATGTATACTGGATAAGTTGTTGGTACACTTGAGAGAGTAATGTTAAAACTAGACTAAGTAAATGAATTATGGATTGGCACTTAATAGTAGATGCCTCACTTTTGAAGGCACTGTTGCTAAGCGTACTGTGAATATAAGATTATAAGTTATTTTCCATAATTGACCTGTTCCATAACTTGAAGTACGTCCCTTGCCTTGTTTTTGTATTTATCTGAAATTGAACTTTAAAAAAGTCCCTGAGAAGCATTTTGAATCTTATTTTTATATATGAACATGTCATCTATTTTAAAGAAGAGACTCAGATTGAAGGATGCACCTTATGCTTTTGCAAGTCCCCCATATCATTTCACAATGGGTTGGGCACACGGTTATAAACAAGAAGTGGCTAATAGTCCACCGAACAATGAATGAACTTGGATTGGCAAAAAAGCAGTCGACTATAAGCAAAAATGCTCTGATAATGGTCTCTTTTTTCAAAGCTGCACACATCAAACCAGAGGTCACTTGCAAGGTGAAGTATGTTGCTATTTAACTATAGACTGTTAGAAAACATTATTTCTTATGGGAACATTTGTCACAGAACTGATACCTGTTATGCTTACCAGATACCTGGCACAGGAAAAACTTTCAATAAAAAACCAAACATTTGGCTTGTATTTGGAAGCTGATATACAAACATGTTTTTTTAGATACTATTCTAACATGTGGTTAGTATTAAGTATGCAGACTTGCATGCTTCTTTTCAAAATGATTTAAGCAAGCAAAGTTCTGCATGCTTACCAGTACAAACCTTACAATCTTAGGAAGAAATCGTTGTTCAGAAGAAATGTATACGTGTGTGCAACTCAGCATTATCAATGTAAGATACACTTCAACTTGACTTGTTCTTTCTATAATGAGAATGCTAAAATTGATTGGTAGGAAAAATTGTACAAATATAAATGATAAATATTCCAGCTATTCCCTTGGCCACCATTACCAGTTGACCGGAATCTTTTGATTCATAGTAGTTTGGATGACGGGCGGTGCAATCCAAAGGCCGACGCTAGCTGTTAGCATCGGGCCAACGGCAGCAGCTCTGGCATGAGAGCACCGACCAGCACCTTCGCACCAGCGTTACTGCCACTGGGCTGACACTAGCAGCAGCCCAGCAGCATCGGCCGAAGCTGGCGGCGTGACGCTCCTGCACCAGCTGGGTTCTGCTGGCACAGGGGTGTTTCTGGTGGGTGGGGCGGGCTGGGAGGTTTGCCAGCCTGGGGAGGGGGGTGAAGCTGGATGTGACCATTAGGCCACATCCAAACCCCCATCCCCAGGCCGCATGGCCCCAATTTGTTAAACAGCAGTTTAACCATTTGCTAAATAGCACTGTTTAGGTGGTGGTAACCCTAAGCAGCAGGAACAGATCTGAGCAACCCCATCAGGGTGGCTGGCATCTACCCAGGGGTAAGGGCCCGAACATGCCCTTGGAGGCTCCAGCCAACTCCTAACTTGCGCTGGATGCAGCACAGCCACACTGGCCTGCCCACACCAGTGCAAGTTAGGATTGCACCCTGAATTTTTTGAAACAATTTTTTTTTTTTGCAGCATTGGAGAAGATACCATAGGGGCTTAAGGAAAACCTATTATGCTGAGGTTTCAAGCCATGCTGTTGTTGTGTGATATGGTTTGGGCACTGCAGGCTTATGCTTGGCATTGTTGCCATGTGATGATCACGTACACCTTTGCTGTTAATAGCAACTTCATGGCAGCACATGCTTTGGCATTGTCTGTTAAGTTGCAAAGTTTGCCCCTCCCCACGGTGCTTGAGTCCATGCCTATAGATTTTGGTACTTGGCAGACTGAAGATTGCTGGAAGTGTATAACCTTAGTTCTAATCAGCACAGAAGCTTTACTCTTTCATCTTAAATCCTTTTAAATGCTATCTATTAAAGTGAAGATGTGAACCATGGAGTAATCATTGCAATGCAGTGTGTGATACATTAACAGGAACCCTCTGACCACAGAGTGAGAGTTTTAGTTAGCCAGCTTTCTTTCATTTTCTGCATAAGTAACACTAAAATGGTGAGTGGTTGTGCCTTTCCCCTGCAAATGCTGCTGATATAAACAAAACGGTGATCATTTAACAATAATCCTGAATTATCTTTCTAGAAACTGAAGTACAATATGGAAGTATCTTTGAATTATTTTGCAAAACAAGCAAGGTACATGGAGCAGCTTCAATAAGAAGAAATATAATCATTCAGACATATCTGGGTGATGCTTCTTACCATAAATGACAGGAGTTCAGATATAGCTGTGGTATGAAGCTTGCAATTGTGTTTGCATGCTAAAAAAAATACTGGTACATACATTATATGTATTATGATATAATACAGGGAAAAATGAATTCACTTCAAATAAAAGGAATAAATATACTGTATTTCAGAGTTTTGTGAGACCAGAATGCAAAAAACCAAAAGCCTACATTCAGTGGAGGAAGGAAAAGAATGCATAGAAGAACATGAAGAGGTTTCCAAATAAATTCCATGAACAAGTTGAGCATTTAAGGCAATTTCAGCAGGCGATTCAAGGCTCTCTTTTTAAAGTATTAAAACAGTAAAGGAATGACACATCCATCCAATATCTTGTCCATTCAATAGGTACATGAAGAAAATATTGCTGTTATGCATAGAAATTGCATTTACTGTTGGTTTTAACTGTTAGCCTGGAACTTCGAACAATATTGCAATTATGGCATAGATATCTTATGCACAGCTCCAGTTATAGATTATCAATGATCCAGACTGACTCACATGCAAGTACAGCTAGAGGGTTTTTTTTCTTTCTCAAAAGAAGTTTCCACTTCCAAAGAGGCAAGGTATCTTTTTAAACTGAAGAATGACTTGCCTTTTTATCATAGGAGCTGCTGTGGAAAACACTTCAAAGCAAGTTTAGTGTGGCCGCCTTCTTAAGATAAGGGCTTACGTGTATCGGGGTCATAGCATGCTATCTAATCCAGTACTGAGGTGTGATGCATGTAATTCTCCTACCCACGAATGCTTTCTTATTCACTTCAGTGAAAAGGCAGCTCCACATCTTCAAAGGGACTATATCTATACAGCTGCTACCTTCTTTGAAGTGAATAGAATATGCTATAGATAGAACCTCCATTGTCCACAAACTTCTACAGGGGGATGAAAAGAACATACCAAAATATGAATGAAAGAGTTGAAGACGAAAGCAGTCACAGGGAATTGGGTGTGTATGAGGAAGTAGTAGGAAATCATCACATTTAACTAGAAAAACTCTGGATAGATGCAATTGTACTGTGAAACCCTGGACCTCATCACTTCTCAGCTGGGTGTGTGTGTGTGTTCTAACAACAATTTGAACAGCAAGTGTTACCAATACTGTTATGAGAGCCTATGGCAAGTACACTTCTAGTACAGATTGATGTTGATTTGTGGCTGTGATATTGAAGGCTGCACATGTCAATGAATTTGCATGTCATGAAGCATTTGTGACTTATAGCAGCTGATGTGAACAGAAGGCACAATTTTGTGTTGCATGATTTGTTCAGGACAGCCTGCCTTCTACATCAATACACTGCCGCTGATATTGTAGTCAAACATAAAACATTCAGCTGTAAAATTATACATTTTGCTATATGTAGTGAAGAAATAGTACGATTCTACTATGAATGCACCAGTGACTAGTAGAAAATGGCACGTAGTTTTTTCAGTTAGTTGCAGAACCTGGACGTGAAATCTAGTTTAGGGGCTATTGTGCTGCAGCAATGAATCAGCAATGCTGCAGCATTGTGATCAGCTATGCATCAGTGTACCATTTTTAAATCCTTATAAATCCTGTGCTCAGTCTAGAGAGCAGCTGACCTTCAATATATAGGCAAAGGATACCTGGATCTATACTAGAAACACTGCAACCTCTCTCACTGAAATTCTGATGCCAGTGCCCAGACTAAAGGGCCTAAAATGTGCACTTCCAGCAGCAGCATCTGTTGATGGCAGAGGTCTCTTAACATTTTAGTATGAGGCCACATTGCATATTTTACACATGTTTGCTGGCTGAAAAGGAATCAGTTTTATTTATGAATGAATTTGAAATGAATAAATATGTTTTACTTGGATCTTCCTTTGTAATCAGCATGATATGAGTCAGGAGAAAAAGACTGACAATTACAGAGAAACAATGCCATGCTTAAAAATGTCAAACATTAGCAAATGCTCTGACAAAAAATGCAAGTTGCTGCGGGCAAGATAAAATCTTGTGGCAGGCTGAATGTGGCCCCTGGGCCATAGTTTGGAAACCCCTGGTCTAAGGAGAAGAATAGCAATTCACCTTCCTACTAGTAATCATGCGGGCAGATACGCAGAAAAATCTGAGTATCAAGTATTTAAACTTTAGCCCAAATCTATTCCACAATGATCCAATACATGAATCATGACTTTCTATCTGCTACACGAGTACTTTGCATGACAAACTCCTATACTTATGTGCAAGCAGTGTCTGTGGGGATAGGCCGCTGCTGATGCTCTTAGATGTGACTGAAGCTTCAAAGGACTTATATTATGACACTATGGCCATTCAGGCACATCAGTGACACCGATATTCTCCTTAGCTTGTGGAACCTCAAATATTCTTTAACAGGCATAACTGTGACTTGCTTTCCTTTTTGAATATTAGTGCAGTGCCTTCTAAAAGTGGTAAAGTGCAATGTAAGTGCTAAATTGAAGATGAAGAACTTGCTCCTGACCTGCAGGAAAGGACTATGATATAAGAATATAAGAAGAGCCCTGCTGGATCAGGCCAAAGGCCCATCTAGTCCAGCTTCCTGTATCTCACAGCGGCCCACTAGATGCCCCAGGGAGGCATGAGACAACAAGATGCTTGCATCCTGTTGCCACTACCAAAGGAAACTTGTTAACTCTCCCTCCAATCTATATAGAAAATCTTTAGCAAACTGAGTAGTTCTATCAATTGAGATAGCTTCCTTTTTCTTTCACCTTTTGTTCACAGTTGGCAAACTGACACACGCAGTGCTATTTTGCCTTCCAATGGTACAGACCTCTGGATATTTGAGTTTCAAAATATTGAGAAAATGCATACAATTGTTTCCCCTTCATCTCACATCCAAAATAAGGATGAAACCTTAGTGGTACAGAACAAATGGGAGGTTAAAGAATGTTTAAGCTATTCTCTATTGTTAAAAATGCTATAGTACTGTTGAAGTGTTCAGAAATATATTTGGCAAAGTGTCACATGGAGAGGTTTGGCTAGGGCTGTGCTAATTATTTCATTGCATGTGCCAATTATTTCAAATACATATATTTTGAACTTGAATGTTTTCTTTTGTAATATGTCAGGCAATGTGTATTGAGTCCCACTGCAAAATTAACAAAAAGCAGCTAATGCTTCTTTAGATTGAAACCCCATAATTACCTCCTTTAAAATGTTACCCTCATGCAAAAGGTGTAATTTCACTTGTGTAAAGCAAGGATTTTACCCTTTAAAAGTCTGACATGTTTGTAAAAACTAAGTAAAGCTGATTCCTTTAGATAGCTTATGTTTTATTCTACAGGCTATCCCTGCTTTATCAGTATACTGGTGAAGGTCACAGTCAATTAAGCTTTAAAGGTACATGAAAGCCCTCAGGTCTGGAACTGTATTGTCAAATATATGTGCAAGCCAACCTTGCACAGACAGGAAACTATTTGCTTTTATACTAAAAAGTAAACTTTGGCTGCTTTTCTGTGTGGAAGGAAAAAAATTACCAGTGCCTTGATCATAAGGAGGATGGTTTGGATTGAAATGCAAATGTCACTGAACCCCTTAGACCTCAAGGACATCAGTTGACATCCTACAGAAAATCCATGTGACTGTTGAAAAGCTGTCTTTTTGTTATGTATTTTTGGACAACTTAAATGACTCAGTGTGTGCAACCATTGGAATTTCACATTTAGCTTGGACAGAGTGGCCTTGGTCTTCTATATTCATGGTAGAATTGAGAACTGTCACACTTTTATTTGGCCAAAAATAAGCCTAAGAGTTACCACCAAAAAGCAATGGTCCAGGACTAATGTTAGGGCCATCCAGGAAGAAAAACACATGCAATGACACTAAGATTTTGCATTAGCATGTACTGGCTCCACTGTAAAACTCTGGAGTGATTATCCACAGTTGCCACATAGAAAAATGCTCACTGTACTGTTAATAGCCCAATCCTGTATCCGGCGCAGCTTAGGAGCAGAATAGAGGTTTCACTGCGGTAAGCTGATCCCCTTACCCTAAGTAACATCCTTGCCCATCCAATGTACAAGTCTGAGTAGCCCATGTAAAGTCATCAGGTCTAGAACGGGGCAGAGGCCTGTTATGCTGGTCCCACCTCCTTCACAGGCCTGATCCACTCCCCCATTCTGCCCTTTCCTGCCTCTTCAACTGCCCTTGCATTACCTCCTCCAGGGGGCGATCCACTGGATGTAGCATTGGCAGGGTGGCGCAGGTCTCCCTGCTGGTGTGGCTTACTCTCCAGGTACCACAAATGTGCTTTACAACACATTTGTGATACCCTTGGCTGGTACAGCAGCAAATTTGGATTGCGCTGTGAGACACAAACCTGGTTCTAGTGTAGAGGACTAACTTTGGATGTGTAAATATTCCAAGATCTTTAGGAAGTGGGGAGTCTAAGGCCAAGACCTTCATATTTGACAGATGGAGAAAGAGGGTACAGAGCCATGGAAAGTGAAGAACAGATGACAAGAGTTGTCTACCTTCTGTGCTGCTTTTAGCTCCTAGGAGCTTCTGTCAGATGTCGTGAGCAAAAAAGTAAATGGAGGAAAGTTATATAAAGCAACATGCATTAGTGTTTGAAAAAGGTTCATGATAAACCTGGAAAGAAAAGGAATGAACTTGGAAAACACTTTAACTTCTTAGTAATTCTCAGCACTTCATGCTTCTAAAACTCTGATCTAGATCAAAGTGAACATGAAGACTGAGCCCACTATGAACATTCACCCCTTTTAAGACAGCTGTATACCTTTTAAAAGTGAATAGAAGCTGGCACTAACCATTTATGGGAGAAGCTGGCGATGCAGGAGCCCTTGGGCAAAACATGAACCTATGCCCACTGCCAAGTTTTTTTTAAAATAAGTGAATAAAACCCTGAATGCATTACTTTTTTTTTTTTAAGGCACAAATAAACATCCTTCTGGATAAACATTCTGAGCTCTGGGGCAAAACCAGTTAACTCCCGCCCTTCTCCTGAAAATCCATACCAGAGCCTGAACAGGTAGGTATGTTAATAGAGGAACAAACAGAAGTTGTCACCGAAAAGAAGAAAACCCACTCCTGAGATGCATCTGCCACAGGGCCCGATCTTATCCAACTTTCCAGTGCCAATGGAGTATGTGCTGCATCCTGCAGAAGGGTGTTTACAGAAGCCTCCTCAATCTAAGGGAACATTTGTTCCCTTATCTCAGGACTGCACTGCAGCTGCATTGGCACTGGAACATTAGATAGGATTGGGCCATTGGCCTCCAGAGGGTTTTTTTCCCCCTCATGACTTTCTTTGGTGGACTTAGTTCTGTCCATGATCTGTTCTCCAATATATCTCTACACAACTTTGGCTTTTCTGTACTTACCTTGCTTTGAATAGGTTGTCAGGATTCTTTGTTTTCTGAACTGTTAAGTTATCAAATGACCACGGTGCTGAAGAAAGAGACAACTTTTCTCCGAGCTGTTACCAATATTGCGTACTGGTATCCTTGCTTTGTTCTACAACAGCCAACAGCAGCCAAGGGGCCGGATGATTGCACCTCATTTAAATCTACAAGCCTGCACCTTGATATATTTGGTACAAGGCATGGTTTGCAATGATGGAGGGCGGACTACTAATGTGATTAAGAGCAGACCAAGTACGGCTATTGTGAGATAGTAGATGGTCTAAGCGGTACAAACTCAGGCCAGTGAACAGCAATGAGCAAAAAACAGTTATGAAAGGCTACAGTGAAAAATAATTCCTTTGGAGGAAAAACCAACGCCCCTGATGCAAAACTTTAAAGCTGTGAAAATGGTACTGTGCGATGCTATAAGCATGTTTTTGAGTGTGTGTAAAAAAAAAAGAGAGAGACTGTACCCCTTCAGCACCTTGCAAAATGCTTGAAAAGTGAACACAAGCCATGGCTGGTTTCTACTGGAGCTGAGGCTGGAGCCTGAGGAATTGCTGCCTTTCAGCATCCAAAGAGCAGAAGCTATGGAACAGCACCTTCCACTGTTGCAATGCATGGCCTCGGAACAACTCACTTCCTGTCTTCCTACCCATGAGGGATATTGCCAGGGGTGCACCGTGATCTCTTCATGGGTAGCAAGAAAAGAAATGAGGAGGTCCTGGGGCTACACATTGCAACAATGGAAGATGTTGCGAAGAAGACTGGCAAGCATCCCACATGTGCAAATCCCATAAGCATCCACATGTGCGAATTCAGCACTCTTACTGGATACTCAGTTTTGCTTTGTCTATATACTGACCTTCCAATTTCATTTAATTGAATCATCTGCAAGGACCTGCAGCTCTATGTTAGGGTAGAAGGGTATAATGTGCTTCCCAGTGGTGTCAAATCCTGTATTATGTGCGTAGGACTCAGGAAAGGCTTGTTGAACAACACACTTATTAAATACATCTCCTCTTTCCAAATATGTGCATTGCTCCTCACATTGTCACTAATAAAATTTGTTACTTTCTTTCACTTCACCACAACATACCAAGAATGTGAGAAAACTGTTATAATAAAGCAAGCCAATGGTCATCTAGCTCAGTGCCATCAATCATAATGGGCAGTAGCTCTTGAATATCTACTTTTTTTTAGGGAATTGTGGGATGTCTCCCTCTGGGTTTTTCCTACTAGTGTACAGCCCCACAAGGGAGGCTGAGGAACAGAGGTGTACAGTACAAGGGTGAGTTGCAATGGTTTGTTCATGTAACAATACTGTGCATTTCTGTAGCGTTTACAGGGTATGTAAATGCTTCAAATGTATTAGCTTGATGTAACCCTTACAAGTAGATAGTATACGGTGGGGCGAAAAAAGGTAACTGAAATGCTCTTGTCATTTAAACACTAACTATTCCAGTTAGGGCTCTTTACCTTATGATTGCATATTCTACATGTCTTCATTGTAAAGCACATGTTCCATGTGATCGATTATGTGGGTAGCCATATTAGAGCACCATAGATCACTGATTCAAAGTTCGTGCGAAGCTCTTTTAGAGTTCATGGAATTGGTGTGAAACATCTTTCAACATTCCACATAGAAATGCATCATGTATCATGATGTCTGGTGGAGAAGGAAATCAGACCCTCGAGAATATTCTCCAGCACTTGGCTGACATTGTTCTGGTGCTTCATGGTCGTCCGGAGTGTCCAGCGTTATGATTCAGTTACCAATTTTTTTGCCCCACCCTGTATTATCCCCATATTGCAGCTTGAGAGCGAAGCCAAAGGGAAATGGCTTGCCTGGGCAACTAAGGGCCCAGTCGTATCCCACTTTCCAGCACTGATGCAGCTGCAATGCAGCCCCGAAGTATGTGAACAAATGTTTCCTTGCCTTGAGGAGGCCTCCATGACTTCCTCACCACCACAGAATGCAGCACATACCTCATTGGGAGTGCAATCCTAAACTGGAGTAAACTAAGCCAGCAAAGTTTGGCCAGCACAAGCATCACCATAAAGCATTTTTGGAATACTCTTGGAATCAAGGAGGATGGCTCAAGCCTGGGATGGCTACATCAGGGCTGGAAAGTTAGCCTTAAGTGAGTTCATGGCAGAGGCAAGTGTTAAATTGGGAAAGGCCTGTACTGGTTCACAGCCTCACCAGCCACTACAGAAGAATCCTGCAAACTTCTTAGCATTCCAGAAGGTCTGTGTACTGGCCTCTCTGACTTCGAGAGTGGTCCAAACATATTTTATGGTGTCCCTTGTGCTGGCCAAATTTTGCTGGCTTAGCTTATGCCAGCCTAACTCAGTTTAGGATTGCGCCCTGGGATGGCTACATCAGGGCTGGAAAATTAGCCCTAAGTGAGTTCATGGCAGAGGCAAGTGTTAAATTGGGAAAGGCCTGGTTCACAGCTGCACCAGCCACTACAGAAGAATCCTGCAAACTTCTTAGCATTCCAGAAAGTCTCCCACAGAGAAAAATATTACAGCACAGATGTCCTACAGGCCTGCCACAAAGGGTTCCTAATCAGACTCCTGGAGCTGAACCTGCAAATATGTAATACTTAGGGCCTCAAACCTGTAAAAAGTGCACTGAGCTACAGCGCTTACTGTAGGAGTGACTTTGCCTGTTACAATGGGCATAAGAAAAGCAGACATAGCCGTTTCTTCCAAATGTTGTAAAGTGCAAATCGACCCTGACAGTGTTTACATCTTCTCAAGTCTTTTCTAAAATCAGTTAATTTAATCCTTTAACTGAACAATCAAGTTTTCAGGAGCATTATTGCACTGAAAATGATCACATTGGGGCACTGAGGATGCTGCATATGCAGCCTTTTTCAGATCTTGGCAGCTATTGCATTTTCTGCAAAAACAAACTTGAGCAGCAAGCCATAAGATCCACCAGGTGTTGGACATAATCTTGATGCCCCTTACCTATGTCTCCCAGTACTGCCACTGTTCCATATAGCTACCAAACCATTATACATTCTCTGGAAAACAAGGCAAATTCTGCAACTAGAGCTATGTAAGCTATGCCTATTTGCTTATTTCCCTTAATATATACAATATACTCTGGCTGCAGAATTTTACATTTCTGCTTTTCAGAATTAAGCTTTCCTTGCGCCAGATTCCCAGATGCTTCTTTTGTGCAGATTTTGCAAAGGCCTGACCCTTCTAAAAAAAATACCTGTCAACGAGCAAGAGCCATGATGAGACTGGCACACATTTCAAAGAAATCCATAGTGTGGCTACCGAGACGTGGTGTAACAGAGGAGGTGCTCCCAGTCAGGGAGCCAGTGAGAGACCCCGGAAGAGACTGGCAATCGACAGTGGCAGAATCAAAACTCCTTGGTCTGTGCAAGCGAGCCGCCGAGCAGGAGCGCTGAGGTGTGGAAGAGCCTGATCTTTGCTCCATGACATCATCTTAAAGTCACAAACACAAACATTAAAATATCATTTGTCTTCTTTTCACTCATATATAGTGTCATTAAAGTGTCAGAGTTAACAGTAGTGGTGACAAATAGATCAAAGTGGTACTGCTAGAACAGCAGCGGTCCTGACCAGTGGCATTCCCAGAGGGGGGGAAAGCACTATGTTTTTCAGGCTTCTGAATGCCTGTATACGCATCCCCCTCAGCATCCGAGTCATTCATGGCTGCAAGAGCAAAGTGGAGGAGACACTTCTGCTTTGCTCACAGCTGTGAATGGCTCTGATGGGGAAGAGAAGGGCCCACTTTACACAGGCATTGCCCACCCCACCCCTGGCAACCTACTGGTACTGACAAATTAAAATGTAGATTAAAAAAATAAGACGAGAGAACCGACTGGGACAAAGACAATATTTTTACGCTTGAGATTTCATTCGACAACATTTCCGGCTTACCATCAATGCTCTTAAAGTCCAAAAGATAGCTGCGATTGTCAACCTGATAAAGCTGCAAACTCATTTTCACGTAATTTCCTGTCACTGGATTCTTTCGTCGAACTCTGAGATGATAGGCGTTTACCACCTAAGACACGTAATTGTCACACAGAGAAAATGGAATTATGGCACAGGAGAGACAATAACCTTTTGACTTTGCAGTGCCTCAAAAGTTGCAAGAAAAGAATGTTGTCTATGAAAACAACACAATAATAATGTCACTATTCAAGTTGAAGAAAAAGACTGATTTTCCAAAAAGATTTTCCAAATACATACAACCTTCTTGGAGATGCTTTTTTAATACAAATACCTGCTACACAATCCTGACCTCCCTTTCTTGATCACTGACATTCCCTTTGTCTATGCCTTGTGAATATCTACAGATGTTTCTTCAAGAAAAGAAGGCCACCTTGTGCATGCACATAACACTGAAGTACTGCCCTCTTAATAATGCTGTAAATTCCCAAAATAATGGTTTTGTTCATTTTCAAAATCATTCTTAACACCTTGGAACGCCATATGAACATACATGGTTACACTATATCAGGGCTAGCCCATCCATAAGGCCAACTGAAGAGGGCTCCTTGGGCAGCTGATTGGTAGGGAGTGCCCACCCACTCTCCTCCCCTGCTCTTCCTCCTGCTCCCTGAATTGGAAAGGGAAGAGGGGTCCAAAGTGGAAGGGAAAGTGCAGAGGAGAGTGGCTCTAGAGCAGTGGTCTTCAACCTTTTTCATCCCATTACCCCAATACTCCAAAAACTACTGCATGTATGAAGCTGGGGACCCACCATTGATCCCCCCCCAGGGCTGGCCCAATCCACCCACCACTCACCCCTCAGCTGCCCACTCTCCGTCACAGTAGGCTGCAGTAGGGAAGGCTCTTTTTTAACCTAGCACAACCATTTTTGCTCATCAAGATAATACGGTCCCTTGGCTTTTACATCAGTGCTGGACAGGCTATTGCAGAGTAACCCAGAAAGGCATGCAGCAGACGGCTAAGTCTAATAGAGGAGCAAAGCTCAGCAACAATCCCATGTACGCAAGTAGTGTGTAAATCAGGTGTGGAATGTTGGTTCATATGCAACCCTCTGCCCTAGAGACGAAAAAGGTTGAAGACTAATACAGATACAGTACTCTTACAGGCATGCCCTGGGGTTCCATTCCAGACACCATCATGGATACCTGAAACAGTGGATACTGGGGACCCATATAAGAAGTGCAGACAATGTGTACAAGCAAGACCGTAGAGACTATGCACTGAAAAGTATTTAGTGAAAAATAAAAGTGGAATCAGGACAACAAAACAAAAATTTACTACTGGTCAATATCAACTCTTTCCCATAAACAAGTAGGCCAAAAAAGGTAGAGACAGGAAAAAACAGGGATTCTCACTACATTAAATATTAAAAATATAGTAATAATGGAGAATATTTTAAAAACTACAGAAACCAAGGCTGAATACACAAAGCAGCAATTTGAAAAGGGTTTTGAATGGCTGGAAAAATAAACCATTGCATGGACAACACCTAAAAAAAGTTGAAATAAAAAGTGACAAGAACTTGACTTGGCCATGACTGAAACTAGGTACCATCAAGGAAGAAACCGAAGATCTGTTTTTTGCTGCATAAGAACAGGTACTGCAAATGAATGTTATGAAGTCTAAAATCCAGAAAGTCGGTGAAAATCCTAAGTGCAAACTTTGCCAAGAAAAAGACATCAACAAGACTGTCTCATCTGATATGTGCATGTAGTAAGATGGAACGGGCGGCAGAGGATGAGATGGTTAGTCAGTGTCACCGAAGCAATGAGCATGAAATTGGGCGAACTCAGGAAGCTAGTGGAGGACAGGGAGGCCTGGCGTGCTGTGGTCCATGGGGTCGCGAAGAGTCGGACACGACTTAGCGACTGAACAACAACAAAGACGGAACGTATTACGAAGTCAGACACAAGAGAGTTGCAAAATAAATCCACTGGTCATTATGTATAAAGTACAATTTGCTAGCATTGAAAGAAAATTTGGGAACATTAGCCCAATCCTAAACTGCAGTGGTGTAAAGGTCACATGGGTTACGCTGCTTACAATGCAGGTCAGGAGGTGGCTGGAGGGCTCCTTTGGGTAAGGAGCTATATTTCCCCTTCCCCTGAGTAAAACACCAGCTGTCCCAATGGGGCTTCTGTGTCAGCTCTATGGCATGTTTGCAACACAGAAAACCAGTGCAGGGACAACTGTGCCAGCTCAGGGACGAGTTAGGATTGTTCTGTAAACCCATTTATGTACTGCAGTTTGTGCAAACCACCAACTCCCCTTAAGGAAGAACATAAGAGGAGCCCTGCTGGATCAGGCCAAAAGGCTTCCTGTAACCCACAGTGGCCCACCAGATGCCTCAGGGAGCACACAAGACAACTAGATACTTGCATCTTATTGCCATTTCCACAGATAGAAAGTATGACATTACTCTAGACAGATATAAAGGAACAATATAAGATGGATTTTTTTCCCTGGAGTTATGATTCTGGAAACCATGACAAACCTCTTTCTTTCAAGAAGATTAGTTACCTAGAAGGGAATTAGCGACTAAAATTAGATTTCTAAAGAGCTCTGGCTATTCTTGCATCTGCATAAGGCAGAGTTAACTCTCTATCCTCATGCTTTAGCAACTTAAAAAAAGGAATTACGTTATCATGGGTCAGTAATTAAGGTAGAGGTTGTTTAACTACAGTTCATGTTCTAATATGCAGGGGGAGGGGAAGAGGGAGAGATGAAAGTAGTAAACAAAAGGTGTTGTTAATACTATTATCATGGCACCTACTAGGCTGCTAATTAATTGAGAACTTACAATAAGCCACAGAGCACAGATAGTTCCTACCTTCCACTCAAACTCCAGCTGTTTCATAGCACGGTAGACCTCAGCCATGATGTCATAAGGCTTGCTTTGACTCCGTATTCCTAAATGCCACTTGGCTTTTTTTACAGTCAAAGGTTTTGCCTTAGTGGTATTCAGTGCATCCAAAGGATTCTTTGCTTTGGGACTATCTGCTACTAGAGGAGGCATCCGCTCTGGGTGGGGTTTTACCCCAGGGGGAATGTGCATAGTGTCATCCATAAACGAGCCAGTGGGCGGGCTGGAAGCGAGGTAGAACTCACTGGCTTGGTTCATGATTCTCTGATTGTCAATAATAAGGTGGTAAGCCACGGCAAGCTGGTCTTGGGGATCCCCACTGTACAAGCTGGCCATCACCTCAGATTCGGTGCACTCAAATTTCTCACAAACTTCCCGGACAGCATCATCGTCAATGACATTGGCATCGTAAGACGGATCCTCTGGAAACAAGTAACTGGGCAGATCTTGTTTGAACCACTCGTGTTCTCTAGAAGACATTGTTTCTTCAATTAATAATAATACTTATCCACTTATCTACATGAGTGGGAAGCAGGAGAAGATATTAAAAATACCATATTATGTGAGGTGACTGTTGAGGAGAAAACAGTCTTTTGTAGCCCATATAAATAGTTGGGTACATACTTCCTGAGGAAGTTTGGCTTCCATTTATCTGTACTTCGGTTATAAATATATATCTGATGTGTTCCTATATTAATTCAATAACAGAGGTGAAATCTTACCTTGGTCCTTCCCAATATCTTTTTGTGAAACATTTTTAAATAATGTTTTCATATAAGCCACAGTTCAAGCTGGTTGGATTAGCTAGTTTCTGGCATCTTTGTTCTCTTCCCAAACAGGAATTTATGGCACAATCCTAACCTGAAGTTAGGCCAGCACAGTTAGGCCAGCACAGTTAGGCTGCCACAAGGGTCACCGTAAAGTATGTTTGGACCACTCTCAGAGTCATAGAGGCCAACACAGAGATATGCACCATCCTTCCTGACTCCAAGAGTGGTCCAAATGTACTTTACGGTGGCCCTTATGCCGGCCAGACTTTGCTGGCCTAACCGTGCCAGCCTAACTCCAGGTTAGGATTGCGCTCTTAATCAATACTCTCTGATGATTCTTCAGAGGATCATGTTATCCTTCGCCAGAGGAAAAGTTGTTTCTAAAAATGCTGACAGCAGAAATTACCTTATGTCCTTGATGGTCGCTCGTTTGAGTGGATCAACCTGTAGCATATGCATGAGCAGTGTGGCAATTGAACGATTGAGGTATTCAGGAATGTAGAAGACACCTCCACGGATTTTTTTGAAGAGGGTTGGGACATGCTCATCATCGAAAGGAAGAGTCCCACAGAGAAGAGCATAGAGAATAACACCACAGCTCCAGATGTCAACCTCTGGCCCAGCATACAACCTGAGGATGAAGAAAGCATTGTTCACCAATTTACTAAGGCTATCTACAGCAATCTTGCACAGAGCTCCAAAGCACAGGAAGGGAAGCATTGCTAAACAGCCATTTCATTCCTGAGGAAATGTGGAAGGACATCTGATTGCAATAACATCCCCCCTGCCATTTGGCTACTCTTGCTCATGGCCTGTCCATCATTTTGGAACGGTCCAAGCTCTCCCTCTTGACATCCCGCTCCCACATTCTTCAAATGTCTCTAACGCATTCTTTGGCACTCTAGCACTTTTGGGAATCTGTTACTTAAGAATGTCTACTGTGTTTGGGTGCGATTCAGTGTAGCACTTGGAAATAAAATGTGTCTGGATTGGCCCAAAATTAAATCTCAGTCTTTCCCCACTTTGTCAAATACTAACGTGGAAGCTAACTCCTTTTTGTGCTAATCTTTCTCATTTAAAGCTAAACAGTATGGCCAGGATAGGATACATTGCTTAAAATGGCAAACCAGTGTTTTGTATTCTACCTTCCAGAGATGACTTCTGGTGCTGCATAGTTGGGTGAGCCACAGCTGGTTCGCAGAAATTCCCCATCAGACATCATGTTAGACAGACCTAAAAAGCAGACTCTCACATGTTGGTATACAGAAATGAATTCCAAAGGTATAGCCATACAGTAGTGACCATTGCTAAAAGGGAAACAGCATGGAAAGCAGCAGGGTGTGTTACAGTATAATAATGCAAATGAATGAGTGAGTGGGTATGGGGTTTTCTGGAACCGTGCCATATTATTTGCTTAACAAACTATTTATCACATAGCAGGATGGCTACCTTTGTAAATGTATATTTCATGTTGCAAGATAGCAAGTGGCATATCTAGAGGCTCCGGGACCTGGATACTGACTTGTGAGCCACATGACATGATGTCACTTCCGGGGTCTCCCAGAGGAGTAGGAGGTGTTGGCAGCAGTGGCTTCACAGTCTGGTTGCTGCCTCCCATTCCACCACTTGAAGGAGCACCTAGATAAGTCCTAGATAAGTCAAGCCCCCCCCCCTTCAAGTGGGAACCTCTACAGGAGAAGGGACGGGGGCGGCAGCCAGACCTTGAAGCCACTGCTGTCTGCACCTCCTTCTCTAAGAGAACCTGGAAGTGACGTCACTTTTGGGTTCTCCTGGAGGAGGAGGAGGTATTGATGGCTTTGTGGTCTGGTCATCTCCTGTAGAGGCTGCACTTGAAGAGGGCTCCTCTGAGCAGAAGGAACAGGGCAGCCAGATTGTGAAGTCGCCAAAACATGAGGCAACAGCTTCATGATCTGGCTCCCTTTCCCCACCATTCCTTCTGCTCAGTAGCATGGTACCCTCTTCAAGGGCCATATCATATTATGCCTCTGAAGATAGCTTTTGAAAGCTTATTGCTGTCTTTTCTCACAGGTTACTAAATAAAAGACGAGTTGGAATACATTTGGTACATCGAGGCCTGAACACAAACTGTCTTCTGGGTGCTTTAAGGGAATAAAGAAGGGTCTTGTTTTTCAGTGCCTATTCTGGTCCACTGCTGTGTGCACTATCCAGAATGGCAGGGGAAACTACTCTCTGCTTGAAGAGAGAAATGAGTTAGAGGAATGAGAATCAAGGGGACCTCTATGATTCCTGATGAGGAAGCCAATCACAGCATGGGAATAAATATTGACATGAAATGCTGACAGTGACAAAGTCTTGTTGAAAATCCTACAACTGATTTTATATATGCTTATGTTGATCGCTTAATTGTGCTTATTTGTAAATCCCTTTCTCCATGGGGAAGTCAACGATCTGATTCTCACTGAGATGGCAAGCCTGTGTCTGAGCTACACTACTTCATGAAGGGAGTGGCTATTCATATGGGTGACTATTCCTCCATAAAAGACAGTATGTCCTAGATAAGTCAACAATACGGATAGGGGAGAACTCTCCTTCCTGAAATCTACTGTTCTGAATCAGAGAGATGTTTTATATAAACTAGAGAAAAATGTAGTCATTCAGGAGCTGCCAGCTGAAATCTGAATTGGTGCAGCCCAGACACAGGTTTACTAACATAGTGAGAACTAGGCCAATGTTTATAACAAGGAAAAATTTTCACAGAATAAAAAGAAATGGCTATTGGTGATGAAAATTGACTCTGGTGTCTCTGAACAGCATTGGCTGACACAGTCCAACGAGTGGCTTTGAACCAGTTACATTTCTGGAATGCTGCTGGGGTCACATACCAAAATCAGCTATCTTGGCATTCATGTGCGCATCCAGCAGCACATTCTCTGGTTTCAGGTCTCTGTGAACCACCATGTGCCGATGACAGTAATCTACAGCTGACAGGATTTGTTGAAAAAGACGCCTGGCTTCAGTCTCTTCAACCTACCAAAATGCACAGGAAAGGAACCAATGTTCAAGGTTTTTCTAGAACACTCCATAAGGCACAATGTGTATCTATAATGAGCCACAAGAGACAGAATTACAGTAAACAACACTAAACAAACAACCATCCCAGGGAGCTGTTTCTGTTCTCTTATAATGAAGGCTGTCAAGTAATTAAAAGCTTTTAAGCTTTCAACTGTGCCTCTTCAACCCATCAAATGTTCAAGTAAAGTAATTGCCATGAAATGTTTCACTACTACAGACTATAACCCCTGTGGGTTCTTTTCCAAAGATCTCCAAAACATGGAGAAAGTTGCCCAAGCTCATCCCTCCTGTTTCAGAAACCTGAGATAGCTCCAATTAGCTAGCAGTGCAAGCCTATGTATATTTTTCTAAGTCCCACTGGGCTCAGATAAAACTACTCCCAGGTAAAGGTGTTCAGGATTGCGGCCTGACAGCACAAGCCTATGTATGCTTCTTCTGAAGTAATTCCTCCTGAATTCAATGGGCCTTACTTCCATGCAAGTAGAGTCTCAGTAGTTCATCATAGTAATGAAATAATTATGATGATAATGCATATTTTACATCTTTCTATAAAACACAAAATTATGTAGGATACTATTTGCAATAGAACAAATATGTGCAACAGATTAAGAAAATTTAAGACTACAAAAAAATCTGATTGTGATTTTATTGAGTTTACTCAGTGGGGTGAAAACTCTCCTAAGTTGTTGTTAAATAACAACTCTCCTAAGGCTTCCTCAAGAGTAAAGAGAGAAGAGCTTTGGGATTCCAACATTTGAACTAATGCAATGGAAATGAAATCTCTTTGTTATTACTACCACTGCTTTTGCAGAAGATTCAGATTCAGAACACAGACCATTTAGAAATTGCCTGACCATAGAAAGTTAGGAAGAATCAGAGGAAGGAAAATATTTTGTTCAGCAATGAACTGGGCTGATTAGCTGCAGACTCTGCATTTATGGAGGGCAGAGTTTGTCTTACTTCAGTTGAACCTTTACCTACATTCCAGGTAATACTGTGGTTCACTGTCTGTATAGTTATCCCTAACTGCTCATTCCTAAGATATACAGTAATGGCAAATGAGTGCTTGCAATTTCCCCTAAAAGGCTGTTGTACCAGTGCTATATAACAGAACACACATTTACATACATTTAGGGATGGACCATTATCCCAGAGTCACTTTCACCAAAGAACCTCTACTGAAGTTAGTGGCAACAGTCCAGAATAAACAGTCTGAACATAAACAGAAAGCCAGGCAAAATTGTTATTGGTTATCTCCAGCATTTGTTACTGTGTTAACTAAAAATGATGTACATATCTGAGGCAGGATGGATCAGCAGAACGTTTGCATTACAATGCTGTAGGGAATAGCTTCAAAAAAGAAAAGGTACCATAATGGTGGCAAGCCATTCTAGATGGGACCGTAATGAAACGAGGTTGATTTTTAGCCTTCAAAATCTCAATCTCCAGTTTAGCAAAGTCATTCTAGTTGTCAGTCATAGTCTCTTTCCGTCCCCCATCCCACGCATTTATCCTTACTAAAGAAAGTCACTTACACGTCCATTTTTACAGATGTAGTCAAACAGCTCCCCACCAGATACATATTCCATAACCATGAAAAAATCTGTTGGCGTACTGATGACCTGGTACCTATTAAAAAATGAGCAAAAACGAATAAAAGAGCATTTCTTGTCTAAAAACAAGACATTTCCTGTCTTACTAGTAAGACAAGAACAAAATATTAAGGCATTTTACTAATCCAATGTCTTTCTTAAAAATAAGCAATGGATTTCACTTTGCATGTAATTGCTTTCCTCTTCTGAAGGGTACACTGATTATATTTTCATGATACAAACAAATACAAACTCTTTCTGGGCTCTGTTAAATGACTGTTTGGCAGATTTAGCTCCCCCACTCTCTTTAAGCTTACATAATCCTCTGGAATCTTTACTCAATAAGCCTATCTCATTTAGGCCTAACCTTTTTTCAAATTTACATTTCTGTTAGGAATGTGCACAAATGTCTAACAAGACGAGGGTTAATCTCAAATTCAAGGAATAAAAAAAAGTGTAGTAAATCTGAATTATCAGTGCCAAGAGAAGATTATGAACTCCAGATACAATTTTACACCATATAAATGCTTATTGTGATACAGAAAGATTAAAAGTCCAATCCTATGTTCGTTTACTCAGAAGAAAACCCAAATGGGTTCAATTAAATCTACTCCCTGTTAAGTGTACATAGGATTGCAATCTCATACTGAACATTTACTGAGGAGTAAATTCACTGAACTCAGTAAGAATTACTTCTAGGTAAATTAGAAGTTGCTTATCGATGCGCTGTATATTATACTTGAAAATATTCTTTAGAATATTAGCATATTCATTAAGACGTATTAGATGAACCATCAAATATTGATAGTATGGAGATGCGTTTACAACATACCCATGCCATGCACTACATATGTGGCATATAACATAGACCGCAGGCTCCAAACTCTGGCCCACTGGCTAGATCTGGCGCATATCTGCACCTGCCCCCCATATGAACAGTGCTTACTGTTCTGCGAGGGAGGTCTGTATAGACCCTGGTACAGCCCCCAGGAGTCACCGCGGCCAGTCACTTCCGGATTGCAGCGTGCAGCACGCCTAAAATTCCCGGCAGATGCTGAGTGCTGCGATAACTCTTGGGAGCTGTAGGAGGTCAGGGCCAGTCGTGCCGCGGAAAGTCCTCACTGCAGTAAGCTTTTCACTGCAGCCAGTTTGGAGACCGCTGGCATAGGCAAAGGGAAACTATACTAAAAATCAATCAATCAATCAAAACATGTTCACAGGCAAAATGATTCAGAGCGGTTCATAGGCAAATAATAATAATAAAGCTAAAATACTTACAGTTTTATTATATGAGGGTGCCGGAAAAGCTTTAGGTTTTGGATTTCTCGTTTTATCTTCCCAACCACATCCAAGCTGCGAATTTTTTGCCTGTTTAAAATTTTGACAGCTACTTTGTGCCCTGTGAGCTGATGTTCCCCAACTGAATGAGAAAGGAATGTGGAATGTTAACTTAAGGAAACACCATTGCTTTGAGAAAGTAGTACAGAAATATTTTAATGCTTATATAATTAATACTGAAACAGATCACTTTTAGAGGATTCTGGCTCTAATCCAGCTGGGGAAATTCAGTGATCCAAGTGTATTTCTTTCTGGAATTAAGTCAAAAAATCAAGTCAGCACCAGTAGCAGGGAATGCACCACCACCAGAACTACTAATAGGAAGCCAATAAAAAGACCCCCACAAAATAACGAGTGGGATTTTGTGAACCTCCTCCTTTCTTTGACAGTCCAATTTTAACCTAGGCTGGAGCAGACAGACTACCTGGCCTTGCCACATTCAGCCCTGGTTAGGAGGCAGCTGTTGCGCAATTCAAAGAAAGGGGACATTTATCCCCTCATCCTGGGTAAAGTCCCAGCCACGCTGTGCGGCTACTCGGAACTGCACTGGTGCAAATCCTAGCAGACCCATGTAGGGTGGACTGGGCCAGGGATAGGAGTTAGGATCCAGCCTAAGTGCTAGATCCTGGCTTTACCGCCCCCTCCCTGGGCCGGACTCCCCATGGGCCCACCTTCCCCCCGCTGCATACTGCCTTCCCTCCACCCTCCCTCTGCTTTCCACAAGTCCCTGTGCCAGCCTCTGAAGGCCGGCATTACCTTATGCTGGGACTGGCATAGGGAAGATGGTGGACATCTGTGCGCCGGCCTCCCTGACTCCAAGAGTGGCGCAAATGTGCTTTACGGTGTATTTGCAGATACTTGTAGGCCGGCACAGGGAACTTGTGCCAGTCTACTGGCCTGTTAGGATTTTGCCCTAAGTCTCAACTCAGAGCAAACAAAGCTTGCCAGAGACCATTCAGTCCTAGTATGAATGCAAAATATGATCGTGTTTGGAACGTTAGGACTGTTACACCTCATTACAACATGGTGCTTTCCATGTAGAAAAGGTGTGATTGTTTGGTTCTCAGTAAAAGGATGTAAGTCTGTGTGAGTAGCAGCCCAAACCTATGGGCTGAAGCTGCCAATGGAACACATGTTCTGTAGAACACCAAGTAGCATGTTGCCAGGATGATGGTGTGAAGGCTGGAATGCCAGCCTCCTGATGTGGAAGGTAAAATGAAAGGGAAGGCAGGAGTGAGTGAGGAGGGGCAAAACTTGGTGGAAAGTGGGGAGGAAGGTGGAATGGAGCAGGGAGGCTGGGGGAGGGGGCAATGTCACAATCCTGATCTTCTGGCAGCAACCTCCCCACCACCTTACCTTCTTTAGATTTGTGCTAGCAAAATCGCTAGCCCAGGCCCAAGGCAAACTACTGCAGAGCAGGAGGCTTATGATGGAATAGGGAATTTACCCTATATACTCAAGTATGTCTGCCTGAACCTGAAAACATGGATCGACTTATACATGGGTTAATGTGATTAATAAAGCATCTAAGCAGCTGGGGGGATACACTAAGAAGCAGAAGAAGGGGTAGCAGAAAAAAGGAGCAGTTTTACTTACCAGTAATTGTTCTCAGGCATCAATAGACAGCAAGCAAAAAACTGGTAGCCATTTTCCTTGTTCTCCAAACAGGCAGAGAGGTGAAGGTGCTTATGGAAACAGTCTTTATGAGGGCTGCTGCTATGGAGGTGCTGTACTGTATTCCTCACAAAGCCTACAACTCTCATAAGCACCTTTATCTCTCTTCCTTCTTGTTTGGAGAATAGCTCCATTTCTGTGCTCCCCTAGAAGAAAGTGAAATGGCTCCATTTTTGGGTTGGCTGTCTGTTGCTGCCTCAGAACAATTACTGGTAAGTCATTTTCAAAGAATTTCATACCCCCCACCTAAGTTTTAGCCTCGACTTATCCACGGGCCATACCAAATTATTATTATTTGCTTAAACCTTGCCCTCAGCTTAACCATGAGATCGACTTA
Organism: Lerista edwardsae; assembly: GCA_029204185.1. NCBI lineage: Eukaryota > Metazoa > Chordata > Lepidosauria > Squamata > Scincidae > Lerista > Lerista edwardsae. The sequence continues at coordinate 5,905,448 of JAJKFI010000028.1, read as the reverse complement.
TATATGGGTGTATCTGGTAAATCCCCTTTCTAGAAAGTAATTCATTATGAACTAAAATTAATACCTATTTTAAAATAGATGTGCACCATCAATTTCTAAAGCTGGTTTGCAATATTGATTTTCTTTTTCACAAGTGACTTCAAAATGTATTAATGGGGTGAGATTTTGTCAGAGGGGCACTCTGCCTAGAAATAATTCATCCATTAACTCTGTGCTTTTTCTGAATGGTGCCTAATACTGCCTCCACTCCACTCCCCACCTTGAAACATCCTGTAACATGGTAGAGCAAATTGCATCCCAACATTTTGGAAGTGTTTTGGGGAAAAATTCTAAATGTGCCATTGATTGAGAAAAGGCTGATCAAAGACAGAAGTTCCCAGTGCAAACCAGTGCTAATGATTGTATGCTGTGGACTGAAATAACTAGCTCTATAAAACACCCCCAGAAAGAAGGTGCTTGTAGTAGAAAGAGTTCTGGGTGAACTCATCAGGGTTTGTTTAAGGCATGCACTGAAATGACACAGATGTTGAAATTCATGATATTCCAAAAGAAAGAAGTACAGCAGTTATCTTACATACAGAGCTTAGCATTCCAATTTAAAAGTTGTAGGATTTCAAAAAGAGGTGATTGTAGGAAGCAAGAGGTAATCTGTTCTTGTGGATGTGGCCTGACTAAAGCGAGGGTCAGAGTGGTTTCGAAGCTGTAGCTGTATAGGGTGAGCAAGTCACTATTATTAGCAGAGATAAGAACAGCCTGAAATTCTTTCCTCAATAAGAGTCTTCTAAAAATAAAGTGCCTGGCCTGGCTTCCAAATGAAAACACATTGGCTTGCCCCCTTTTATGTGCTTCTATATGTTCTCGAAATGGAAACAGATTTTCTTGTTTCCAATGTTTGGCTTTATGTATTACAGGTGTAGTGCCCAGCTTAATTATACTCAAGACGGCTCCAAGACCAAACACTTCTACATGGCTGAGGGAACAAGACACTTCACAGCAGGAAAAATAGCTTTCTTTGGTGAATGTCTAACATTAACGCACCAGACCTGTTAACCTGTAAAAATCAAGATGCTGTTAAAGGCTCCAGGGGATTCACTCTGGCAACAGTATGGGGAATATTTAGATCTGCAGGATGGAAACAACAGATATGCCAACTATGCATGTATATGAAATAAACTGGGCCCACTAAAGTACTTGGAATACTGCACTCAATGGGTATGGAATACAGTTTACTGCAGCAGCTTCCCCACCCCCCCATCACTATATACCTTTTAAAGATCTGAGTAAAACTATAGTTTGTTCTTGCATGCACCAGGGTTGCCCCAAACATTCCTTTTGCTCACATATTTCAGGGAGTAATTGAGCGAGTTATGTGATAGCAATGCAGCAGGTTACTGAGTAACAGCAAATCACCCTCTTCAGCAGTGTTCAATGGTCTTTTCAATTGTCTGTCACCACCAGGAACTCATACTATCACTTTACTTCTCTGGCATCTCATTATCCCTGACCAGCAATGCAAAAAACATTCCACAGGGACACAGTCAGAAATGAAGAGAATTCCAATTGTATGTTTTGATGACAAGACTGCCTCTCTCAAGTGTAGGGTGATTATGTGTGTTTTGTTCTATGGTTCCCTGATCTTGAGTGCAACCTTCTCCCCCACTGCAGTTCTCACACACACACACACACACACACACACACACACACACACACACACAC
>JAJKFI010000028.1:5844064-5903722 GCA_029204185.1 Lerista edwardsae | reverse complement strand
CACACACACACACACACACACACACACACACACACACACACACACACCACTAGCCAACTTCCAGGCAATAAAATAAACAAAGAATGATTAAACTGCAATGGAATGGTCTATCTTCTATTCACTATTACACATGACATGTGTTTGAATGTGGTTTTCTTAGTGCCGCTACATTAAAAATTAATAATAAACAGGCTGCTTTGTAATCCATCATTTGCTTACAGTAAGCAACAGATACAGAGATATTATTGTTTCACTCCCTAGGGACTTGTTAAGCCTACTCGAATGTCTTGAGAGATGGAAACAGGAGAGAGCATTATTTGTGGTGTGATACAGTACTTCGGGAACCTACCATGATAGCTTCTATCTCCAGCAAAGCAAAGCAGAGGTAACAGGTTCTCTGCACTATTTAGTATGTTGCAATGTTGTTTTTAAAAATGAATGGCGTACAGCATGGATACTGAATAAAAAGTATCTCCTTGAATGACTAGATGGCAGTGGCATTTCTAGAGGGGGGCAAAACGCTAAGTTTTTCAGGAGCCTGAGTTCCTGTGTAAAGTGGCTCCTCCCTCTCACCTTCAGAGCCACTTGCAGCATGGACAGCAAAGCCTCCAAGCTGCAAAGGCTCTGAAGGCGAGGGGGACCTCTTTACACAGGAATTCAGCTCCTGAACAACTTGATTTCCAGCTTAGTGGAATGCCACTGCTAGATAGGCAGACCAATTCTATCACAAGTGTACTCCATAGGCAGAATTGAGAGGATGTCAGCGGGAGTGATGTTTTGCTGGTGAGAAACATGAAGTGATCAGTGCAATGGCTGGCAGCTGCACTTGTGCCCCAGTGGAGAGGCCACCATTGACATGTGCCAGTGAGTTGGCAGAGGGGGTGGGCTGAAACATGTGGGGAAGGGAGAATGGGAGAGTTTCTCAGCAGGGATGGGAGTGAGGACAGGAAGAGGAGGTTATCAGTGGCAATATTCTATCTCCCTTCTTGGTCATGATTCCCCTCCCCAGAATCGTCAGACTTGCACCAGAAAAATAGCTGGTGGAGATCCAAGGAGACACATTGGGCAGTGGAACCTTGCTCCAAGTCAGGTGTTCCCTTTCCTCAAGAAAGTTTCTAGGACTGCCCCCTCCCCCAGTGGGACGCAACATGTGCTCCACTGGTGCAGCTGCATCAGCGGGGCAGGGAGGGAGACAGGATAATTTTGGTTGGATTCACTCCAGAAGCTGATCTTAGATAGGTACAATGAATTCTGAGAAATCGTTCAATACCATCATCACAAAGGACCTTATAAAGTCAGGCTGCAAACCTTACAGGGGAATCCCATTAAATGGAGCTCTCTTCCAAGTAGATAAACACAGGACTGCACTTCTATTTTGCGAAGTCCAAAAAGTTACCAAACCCAAACGAATGTTTAATAGTCTGCTTGCCCATATATTAGTCATATTTATCATTCTGAATAGGATAATTGTTATAAATCTTATACACGGTTACTGGAAACTACATTGAGCTTAATGGGACTTGCTTCTGGCTGGGAATCTGTAAGATCTGGCAGTAAATGAGAAATAGGGGGAAGCTTGATTGCCTGGTGGCAATTCTTACCTGCCATAGGTGACCAGGCAAGTGGTTATTTGCAAGCCTGGATTTTTAATGTATTTATTAAGTGCTAATGGCAAAGATATGATGTGAACAAGGCTTGACTAACGTGAGAGACCCTGTGATGTAAGAACTGGTATGGTGTACTGACCACAGTACAACTGGCAAACCCCCACTCAGCTGTGATTATCACTGCTCATCCTTGGCCCCTATCAACAGAGTCAATGTCATGGGGTTGTGGTGAGGACATGAGCAGGACATTAAAATGTGACACATAGGAGAGAGAATTCACTGCATCCCAGCCTTTGAAAATAAATAAATCTTTCCAAGCAACTCTAGGTTGTGAAGATTCTCAGTGGATTTCCAGAGAATCAAAGTGACATATTGATGACATTTTCTTCCACTAAACACAGGAAATATCTGACAAGGCCTGTCTCCCTTCCCAACTGGGAATGAGGCTTTTCACTTGTTGCACGTCTATGTTATAGATACAGAAAATATACTAAAGCCCCCCACCCTCCTTTCAGCAACGAAGGAGCAGCTTTCTATGAGATATGCACAGGACCAAAGATATACAACTGCACTGTGGGCACAGGGGGAAAACCTGCATGCATTCCAAGGTGCCTGGGCGGGTGCTCATTGTATGGCAGGCCTAAGAACAGGCTGCATGATTTGTGGACAAAGCTCCTTGTGCACGCATTTCTTTCTCACTACCCCACCTGGCCTTTTGGCGTCCTACAATACCAACATCCAGGGAAGGGACCTGCACGCATCACGTCAGCAGAAGTCGCGCGGTGCGTTCACGCGATGACTGCCCACTCCCCTGCACTTGCATGGGAGGCTTAACGCAAGCTTCCCGGCGCTCCACCGAGCAGACTTCGCCCCCCTCCCCCCTCCCCGCCGCTCCAATTCTTGCACACAGGTCCCGCTCACGGCTGCACAGCATCCTTTTATCTTTCTGAAAAGGCGGGTGAGGCGCGGCGGGGCTGGAAGTGGCTCGCGGCGTTGGGGAGCGTGGCTGAACTAACCAGCTGGGAATGGGGACTCGGGGTCACGAAGGGAGCCCTCTTGCTCCAGAGCGCGGAGGGGCACACGCTATGGCAGGAAAGGGGCGGCGGCGACATGGCCGCCCGACGTCCTGAGGGGCTGTCCGCCCGCCAGCCGGCCCGCCAGCTCGCGGCGTGCCCTCGGGAAGCGCTCCCTCAGGCTGGCGTGTGCGCGCGCGCTCATCCTAGGCGCAGCGCTTCAGCAGGCGGGAAACGGCCCTCCTCCACCCCCTGCCCAGCCCCCGTACTCAGCTCTTGACTTTGCCGAAGGTGCCGACCCCCAGCGTGTCTCCCAGCACGTAGTGGCCGATCTTCACCCGCCCGTCGTGCTTCTGGGGCTGCTTCTCAGCCATCTTCGCTTCGCTTTGCGCTACCGCCGCCGCCGGCCGGGCCGGACCACAATGCAGCAGGGCCGGGAGGCGAGGCGAGACGGAGACAGGCGGCAGAGGCGACAACAGCGAATGGCGGGCAGGGAGCGGGCGGGGTGGACAGGTAAAGGAGGGGGCGGGCTGCTGGGGGGGCGCCAGATGGCAGCAGCAGTTGGCCCAGATTTCTTTAGCCAAAAAGGACAGAGTGGCGCCAGAGCTGGAAGGGTTTTTCCGCGTTTCCAGTTCTGTGGGAACAGGATTTGGGAAGGGCAGTCTGCACATGCTCAGGAGCACTCTTTGTACTTGATATCTGCCAGAGCTTAAAGGTACTGGTGAAGGGGTGCCTTTGAGCCTCGGGTCAAATTAAACCCAGACTGAATCAATCATTGGAACTTTTATGCGTACATGTTGGCTTTTATTTCTTGTTTTCTTTCCACCAGAAATGCCACTAGATCAATCAAATTTCTGGACCATGTGAAAGGTGATGGCAGCTTGGAATTAGTTGCAAAAGGAGATCTTTCTTGATGAAAGAAAACTGCTGAACACAGGATTGGTGAACAGTGCCTCAAAGGCATTTGTCACTTGTATCTACGGTACAAAATCCATGCACGCCAAACTGCCGTCTACGCACAAATACACATATACACACAAATCAGGGAGACAAATGGATGAAGCTTAAATAAATTCCTATAAGGAGCTTAAAGAGACCCATTTTTCAAAACAGGCAAGAGTTCAGAGGCAAGGGAGCCTGTGCAACAAGTTCATTCTAGGCACAGAGGCATTATGCTTGAGCATCACTTATGCATTGGGAGTTGGAGCAACTTTGGGCTGGGACAAAATTGTGAACAGTTTGCACTTATCACACCATAGAAACTGAGTCTCTTAGACTTTGAAACTCATGATCTAATCTAAGAATTATTGGCCGTGTTTCACAGCTATGCTGTCCAAAATGCTCAGAAATTCACAGCCCAGTCCTATGCTTTCCCACCCTGCTTATGCAGCCATCCCAAAATGGCTACTTCTGCATCCTGCAGGGAGGACTGCTGCAGAGGTCTCCTCTGGGTAAAGCATGGAGGGGTCTACTGAAACCTGCACTAACACATTCTCTGGCACAGGTCTACATGGATTGTTTCAAGGGTTTGGTTCCAGGAAGGGGGCTAGGATTTTGGTGGCTGCTGCTGCCACCAAACCCGCTCAGTTTGCCCTTCCTTCACTCCCACTGCAGCCTTGTTCTGCCCCCATTCCATTCTCCCCCATGCCATCCCACCTCACCTCAGCAATATGTAGCGCGGGGTGGGAGGTGAGGCAGAACCACCGCATCAGAGTTCTTTAAAAAATGCTTCCACTGCTGCTGCAGTGGCTGTGACTCGGCAAACACAGCCCAGCTGCTCAGAGCCTGTGGGCTGTATTTGCATGATCAAAGCAGTGGCGGCACTTTTCAAAGAACTCAGGTGGGCTGGTTCCGCCTCACCTGCCACACCAGCACCACACATCTGCCTCACCTGCCATCCTGCCTATCTCAATTATTGTCCAGCGATCTTCTGTCAAGTGCTGGTCCTCCTATAGGACACGACTTGGCACAGTGTCAGACTGCATTGTACAACATCTGTAAAGCAGTTAGTGCCTATGGAATGTACAGTACGTGCTGTTGGCAGCTGGCCCACATAGGACTGGGCCGTCAATCTTCACAGGACAAAATATACTGTACAGGTTAAATTGAATGCAGCAGTTGACATTCCGTCATTTGCAAAGACTCCATGAATCTTCAGCAGAGGCGGAGGAAGGGTGTAGCTCAGGGTGGCACGAGCCATGGGTGCCGGCAGTGGTGGGGCGCCATTGCACGGAGTCCACGGACTAACCCAGGCGCTGTCAGGGTTTTGCTGTCAGGGTTTTAAACAGGGTTTTGCCCTGTTTAAAATGTGTGTGTTCGTGTGTTCAATGTTAAAATTCTTTTGTTTTTGATATTTTACCTTATTGTTATATTGGATCTTTATTCTATAGCGCTGTACAGAGGCGTATTTACCATGTAGCCTGGGGTGGCGCGAGCCATGGGTGCTGGGCAGCGTTGGGGCGCCATTGCGTGGAGTCCGCGGAGGAAACAGCACCCTGTTCGGCCCGTCTGCCCTCCTTTGCCTCCATTTCACTCCAAAATGGAGCTATTCCAGGCGTAGGGAGGCGTGGCTGAGCGACACACGGGGGCAGGGCGATGTGCTGGGGGCACGGTTTCGTCGCCCTGCCATGGGCGCACTTGGGGCTCTGTTCGTCCCTGATCTTCAGTAGAAGGAAACCCCAGCAGTTATAGCAAGTAAGAGAAATTAAGCAGTAAAGCAGTTCAATACTGCAGTTCAGCAGAAAGGCAAACGGTTCACACATTTTATTTCAAACCCCCTCCCCACACACACACACACACACACACACACACACACACACACAGTTTTATTTTTCAGCATAGGAACTTCCCATTAGTATGAAGGACATTTTACTTTGTTATGGAAATGCTGCCAAATGCTCTGATCGGAAGAGCGTTGGTGGTTCAAGACTGAGGAGAGGTGGGCAGAAGAGAAAGACTGCATATTGAGGGAGCACGGTTCAAGCCTATGCATGTCTACTCAGAAGTAAATCCCATTGTGTTCAATGGGGCTTGTTCCCAGGAATGTGTGCATGACATAGGATTGGAGCATATATAATGTATTAAATAACAAGTACAGGAATATACCGCACAATCTTCATAAATAAACTTTTGGGCCACTCCTATGAGGCACGACCGCTGCTGGAATTGGCATTCTGGTGGCGGACTGCCCTTTCCAATATTATGTTCTGGAAGCACACATAGCCACGTACCTCTGGGCCACCACGGAAGATGGCGGGAAGGACCCTGCGCACAGCAGTGGTGAGGAGAGGCCCTGCCATGGTTGGTGAGTTGGCAGAATGGTTGGAACAGGGCAGGGGAAAGGATTGAGGTGGAAAGGGGGGAGGGATGAAAAATGGTGGATGCGGGAGGTGGGCGGCACCTGGGATGAGTGACTTGTGGTTGATGCAATTCCATCCAGAGTCAGCCTATATACCCGCTTTGTCTCCTCAAACGTGAGCCAGCTAAAGAGCTGATGCAGGTCCAACAAGACCTATTGGCTATCAAGGGCTTATGTAGGTATTAATGTGCAGGGATCCTGCATAGTGGCCAAAAGCACTAAACATAGATGTACAGTACAGGTACTTCCACGTAAACTTGCAAAGCATTGCACTGTCAGCTATATCACTTGTAGTAGCGTAGCCCATTTCAAGCTGATTATCATCACAATCCTAACATGTGCTGCGCTGGCTCAATGACTGCTGTGCTAGCCTACAGTGTTGTCAATGTGCTGTAAGGCATGTTTGCAGCACCCAGAGAATGAGCAATGAGAGTAGGAAGACCTGGTGGATTGGTGGGGTTTCACACGCTGAATCTTATTCCCCCTTCTAGGCTTGAAAGTTCTACCTGACTTGCACCAGCAAAACTGCAACTTGCACGCAGGCTGGGGCTATACCCAGGGTAAGAGGATTAATGTCCCATTATTTTGAGGAGACCGCCAGCCTGCTCCTTCCCAGCACTGGATACAGCATTGACCATGTAGCCCTGCTGTATCAACAGTGGTTAGTATCGGGTTGCCGCCTGCACTCATATATACGGTACATTCTTAAAGGTAAAGGTAAAGGTTTCCCCACGACCGAATGGCCTAGTCGTGTCCGACTGTAGGGTGCGGTCTCCGTTTCAAAGCCTGTAGAGCCGCCGAGGACAAGCTTTTTGTTTTTTGTTTTATCCGAGGACAAGCTTCCGTGGTCATGTGGCCAGCATGACTAAATGCCAAGGCGGACGGAACACTGTTACCTGCCCACCGAAGTGGTCCCTATTTATCTACTTGCATTTAGGTGCTTTCGAACTGCTATATACATTCTTACTTGGAAGTAAATCCCATTTAACTCAGTGGGGTTTACTTCTGAGTAGACATGCACTGCATGTCAACTAGAATTGTTGTGCTGTTTTGTTATCTTTAAATGGTCTGGACTTACATCCTTTTGCCACAACACAATTCTGGCACTGTTTTCTGTGTTTATTTTAATAACCACTGAAAAGTGCAATGTCTCTATTTCTGTCTCCTTTTAAGTGCCTCTCTCTCCTACTCTCTCCACATCAGTACTAAATGGGGGGGGGGAGGAAACGTTCACCTTTAGTCAATGGGGTGAAAAAGGATTTATGAATTGAATAAAAATAACATGCATTCCTGCTTGAAAGACACATTCCAACTTTTCCCTCTTTGCTCAATAAATGTGACTTTCTGTGGCAGAATGCCAGGGTATTTATGAATAGGAGCCTTACTTTCTTCATCTGCTAGGACCTGCTCTGAAATATTAATTAAAATGAAAGCCCCACATGAGGCATTCATAACTGTGCTATTTATAGTCAAGGGCACTGGCATATTGCAAACAGAGTCTTGCTTTGAGTAATTTCTCCCAAATATTGTTATCTACAAGGAGAAAAAAACCCCAAGCATAATTTTAGGTATTCTTATTGTTTCTAGCATTACCCAGGCTCAAGGCACTGTTCTTGCCACAGCTGATATGAAGAATATTTATTGCCTGTTTAAATACTTGGTGAATTTTTCTAAGATGATGTTACTTGAAAAGAAGCAAGCAATAAATATGTCCATCTAGAAAATGGTTTTTGAAATAAACAGTGGATACAGTGACATTCACCAAACTGGGTGTGGATGGAAGTATTACTTTTCCTGGGAATGATTAAACTTTAGCAATTCTCATCTCCTTTCTCTTTTTTTTACTTTGTACCAATATGCTCAGTTTCTTGCACTTCCATATCAAATTGTAGGAGGAGTTCTTTGTAAAATTCTGTTTTCTCTATATAAGGTTTGGAACAGACCTCTACAGTCAAAATGTTCTCTCTGCACCAATTGCAACCATGTGCAAGAAACCACACTTGCCAAGAATGGGCATCCTTCTTGTATTAATTTAAGTTCAGTGAGACAGGAACATAAGAGATTCCCTTATACGCTGCCTTTTCCAAGCCAAAGCAAATGGCCAGGGCATCTTTCAGAGCTATATAATAAAAATCCAATATAACAATAAGGTAAAACATCAAAAACAAAAGAATTTTAACATTGAACATACAAACACACACATTTTAAACAGGGCAAAACCCAACACAACTCATCAGACCATGGGGGACAATGACAAATTGTCCAGGGGAGCAGTCAAACTACAATACTATTTCAGAGACAAAGAAGACAAATGTCCACCCCTCATTCACATCTCAGACAAAAAGGAAAATGAAATTTCTAAAAAAATGTCAATACAGTACACAAAAACAGTTACATGTTTCACAGTTTGCGAAACAGACCCAGACTACATTTCTGTAATGTGGTGTCCAGGAATCTAGGAATTTGTCTGGAACTTCCAAATTTGGAATTTGACCAAAATTGACCCAAGTTCAATACAAAAGGTTAAGTGCAGCTTTCAATAGAAATAAAGTGAGTAATCAGGTTTATAATATTTTTTACATTCTTCCACAAAATGATAAGCTATAGAGCAGTGTTTTTCAAACAGTGGGTCAGGACACACCAGGTGGGTTGCATAGCACCTAGGGCAGTCATCATTCAAAATATGGGAAGATGGGACACTGGAAAGGCCGTTTGGTTATTTTGCTTGTTTAAAGGTTGTAAGTACGTTTTTTTTTCCCTTTCTGAGAGCCTGATCCTATTGGGCTTAGTAAAGGTGGCATGAGGATGCAATCCTAATCTGGAATTAGGCCAGCAAAGTTTGGCCGGCACAAGGGCCACCATAAAGTATGTTTGGACCACTCTCTGAGTCGGAGAGGTCAGCACACAGATGTGCGCCATCCTCACTGAATCAGAGAGTGGTCTAAATGCGCTTTACTGTTGTCCCTGTGCCGACCAAACTTTGTTGACCTAACTGGGCTGGCCAAACTCCAGGTTAGGATTGCACCCTGAGTGTACTACCCTGACTGCTAGAAAAAGGTTTCGTAAGGCGTCTTCAGCACTGTCTGTAAGCCATTACCGTCAGTACTTGGGCCAACATCAGCTCACCGCCTCTCCCCACCACCCAGAGGCAGTAGCATGGCACCGGCAGCCAGTTGGTGCAGGGGCCACCAGCATTGCACTGATTCCGGGTCAGGCGGGCAGGCGGAACTGAGCAGGGGGAGGGCAGAGCAGGTGTGGGACCAGTGGCAACCTTCGCTGCCAGATCCTATCCTCCATGTTGGCCGTACATTGCCTGTCCTGCATCCTTATATGGGGGAAGGGGACAAATGTCCTTTTCCTTCAAAGCAAAAGGAGCCTCTGGTGCCTGCCCAGTGCCAGTAGAATGCAGCAGTAGCTGCTTGGCTACCGCTGCTCCTACGGGCGCACAGGCAGCATAGGATTGGGCTGCCCATCACTTGGCTATTGGAAAATGGCTATGAAATAGCCCAATTTTTTGCTGCATTCTCAGGAAAGCAGCAAGCTCTGGTATCATAATGATGGCACTTCTGGCCACTAACAGTGCAGTCAACCTGGCCACATCAGAGACCCTGTTTCACAACCTGCTGCCCATTGATATACGTTTGGTTGGTCAAGTGAATAAGGCACTCTTGGTGTGATCCCCCTATTATAGAACTCTTTACTGCATGAGCCGTTTTTTACCCTGCTATTGCCCTTATTACCCCTTTTTTACCCTGCTTTTTACCCTCTTTTATGTAGCCAGTGATTTCTGTTGATGTGCGTTGATGTTCTCTATCGTTTTGTCTTTCAGATTATATGGCACCTCCGCTGGCCTTGGGTTTTGTCAGCTCCCTTCTTTGCTTTTGATTACTCTAATCAAAACAATTACTCTATTGTTTGCACTGGCTTGGATATTGTTTAATTGACTGCTTCAAGCCACATTAGGTGGTCCTATAGTGGTTCCCAAACTGTGGGTCCAGACCCACCAGTGGGTTGCGAGCCAATTTCAGGTGGGTCATGAAACACCTAGAGCAGCCATATTGAAAATATGGGAAGATGGGATGCTGGAAAGGGGGAGGGCTGTATGGTTGTTTTGTTTGCATCAAGGTTGTAAGTAGTCTTTTTTCTGTTTCACTTTGCTATTGGAAAGTGGCTGAGAAATAACCCAACATTGCTGCATTTTCAGGAGCAGCAGGCTCTGGCATCCCAGTGACGACACTTCTGGCCATGATATCACATCTGGTGGGTCCCAGACAGATTGCCATTCTAAAAAGTGGATCCTGGTGCTAAAAGGTTTGAGAACCACTGGTCTAGAGCAATGGTTCCCAACCTTTAGGATCCTGCAGACCACAGAGGCAAAAATTGGCAGAATCGTGAACCACATGCAATCCCCCACCCTCTGAACACAAACAATGCTGTTAAATGTGTAATAATTGGAGAAGATTTATTAGAGATTTATTGTTTATAGAGAAGCTTTGTGGGTTGCTGCTTTTGTTGCCAGCTGTGGCTGCAGATGGTCCATTGTCTGCCATCTCTGGTGGTCTGTGGGGGGAGTGCTCACTTGGTGAGATGCTGGAATTGATTGAAGGCAATTATTATTATTTTTTCTGAGACTTGCAGATCACTTCTCAGGATCTTGCAGACCACAGGTTGGGAACCAGGACTGGGTTGGGAACTAGGACTGAAAGGTGGCTGAAAACTATTTAAAATAAATGAAATTTCCCTCCCATGCATGCACAGTAGACATGGGTACACAACTGTGGTTTTGTTGAAACAACAACAACCCCCTTATCCAATCATTTCTGGGCATAGCCAAAACGTTGCATGGATAATGCCAGACGCGTCTCCTTGTCAAAGCAACAAAAACAGAGTGCTCCGTGACCTGTCTTTTCCAAAATTGTTTAAAATGTTTTGAATTCTATATCTTATTGATTCCAGCTATTTTTCACTGTCCTTGTAAGTTTTTTACTGCCCATGATATGTCAGCTTCAGAAGGCTTCAGAAAACATCTTCAACATCAAAGTTCATTTTCTGAATGCAAGTCCTTATCAGTTCATTTTCCAGGCTAAAGGAGGGATTGCATTTCCTTGGATATTACTCAGGACGCAATCCAATGCCCTCCTTTGGGCCGACGCAACATGCTTGCGTTGGCCTAGTGTCACTAGCACCAATGCAGGGGCGCTGACCGGCACCCCCGCATCGGTGCTACGGCTCTTGGGCCGACGCTAGCAGTAGCATCAGCCCAAGGGCACTGGCGACAGCCACAATGTGCTGCCCTTGCGCCAGCCAACCTCTGCTGGCGAAAGGGCAGTTCTGGGAGGAGAGAGGGAGGGCAGGCAGGCGGGCAGAACCGGGCAGGGGGTGGGGCTGGGATGCAGCCACTAGGCTCCACCCCCAGGCTGCATGGCTTCCTCGGCTCTGTGTCTGTGCAGATCCAAGGAACCCTATGGGGAGGGTTGCAAATGTGCCCTTGCCCCAGAGAGGCTCCCTAGCACTCCTAAGGTTTGCTGGATATGGCACAGGCCCTCCAGCCTCGCCATTCCAGTGCAACTTAGGACTGCACCCTGAGGCAAAGTGATATGGCATCCCATCCAGTGAAGTAACATTTGCCAGCAGCTGATGCTCCATTGCACACATTGTTCCTTGGCAAAGCAACATGGGGCTTCCTGGCAAGACTTTGCATTAGTTCACGTCTGTATAGCCCACTAGTTTATCATTGCGTTTATCACTGTGTTTCCAATTTTACTTAATCTTGATCCAATTCCCATGCATAGTCAGCGTAGTCAGATATTCAGCTGAGCAGAGCAGGTGCAGGTGGACACCACAGCTGGAGCAGCATGCAGCACCCAGATCCAAGGAGGAACCATGTGTGCAGCCTATTTGCATGCATGAGTCCTCATCCAGTTAGGTATATGTCCCCTAGCTAGCATTATTTACATATTTGATGCCTTGGAGTCCAATTCTTCCCTCAAGGAACTTCGGGTGACATACATGCTATCCTATCAACTCTGGAGAACAGGTTAGGCTGACAAACAGTGACTAGCCCAAGGTCACCCAGTGAGCTGATGGCTGGCCCAGCAGCTGTTTCTGCTGAATGTAAATCTCACATGTCACGTTTATGTACCTGTGACTGCTTCCATCTGGTGGACATTCCTCTGGCATCTGTTTCTTGAAGCTCCTTGAACTCTACTGCAGTCATCATGGAATATCTAAAAGGATGTGACTAAATGATTGCACTCTGAATTCCAATGCTAGTTAGTCCAACTGGCATGTGTTGTCTACTCTGACACATTCCTAATGCCCACAACACAGCAACAGTCTATCTATCACTCTGAAACAAAGAGATGGGTTTCAATAGAGGGCTGGCCTTGCTTTAGCCCTCTGTTTTGTAGTCACAATATTTTTCAAACCCAAACAAAGTCCTTACCCCAAAGTAAAAGAAGAAAATTTGCCCATGGAAAATGATAAAATGTAGGCTGCACCCCTACACATGCTTACAAAGTACGTATTGAGCTCAGTGGAACGCATGACTAAGTTAACATGCATTGGATCGCTCTGCAAGGCAGCAATCCTACACACTAACGTCATGTGTAAGATTTGCTTCTGAAGAGGAATTTTTAGGGTTGTGCTCTTACAGCGCCGTCCTTGGAAGGGTGGCATCTACATGGTAGCATCAGTGCCGAGTGGCACCCCCGCATCGGCGCTAACACACCGAGATCGGCACTGCCTGCAGTGCCCACACAGCGCCGAAGCTGGCTGGCGCAGAGGAAGGACAAGGCAGGCAGGAGGGAGTGGGAGGGGGGCATTTCTGGGCGGGGGGTGGGTGGGCTGGCAGGCATGCTGGCCCGGGAGGTGGGTGGGCTTGGGATATGTCCATAAACCCGAATCCTAGGCCCTCAGCCTGCGCGGCCCCTGATCCTAGCTGCATGGTCTCCTCAGATCTGCGCCTGCTGTTTAGCAGGCGCAGATCTGAGGAGCCCGTAGGAGAGGCTGGCACATCCCCTCATGCAAGGGCACGAACATGCACTTGTGTGGAAGAGTCTCCAGCCTGCTCCTGCCTCGCACTGGATACAGCGCAGGCCCGCCAGCCTGCCGGCTGTAGGTAGAATTGCGCCCTGAAACTGGTAGTAGTGCCGGCTGGTGAATCGGCCAGCAAATAATGCAGAAAGGGGAAAAACACTAGCTCAATGTTTTCTTACCTGTTAGAGGAAAGAAGAATGAGCCTCAATATACAGTATATGGTGAATTTTCATTTACAGTTTTTGCTGTAAAAGCTGTGATGGCAGATGGGCTGCTTTGTGATGTAAATCACGGGTTCCCACACTTTTGGTGAACCACCAAAAATCAGGTTGTGACCCACCAGTGGGTCCCGATACACAGTTTGGGAACCACTGATGTAAATCATCATAGGAAGAGGGAGAAGGATGTTGGATAACATGAGGTGAGATGGGCAATGCCTAGAGGCAGGATCCTGGAGCAATGACAAAGATTAGTAAAAAAAATATTATCTTCCGTGAAGGGGGAGAAAGAAATGAGCCATTCTCCAAAGGTTGCAGGTACTGTTTGGTTTGCAACAAGCGCCTGCATATTGCTGTCAGTGCTTGGAATGGCTCCAATGGCGGGTGGGAAGGAGTATGCACAGGGCATTACGGTACCTGCACTACTGCATCTTCCTACCTTCTGCGCAAAGGAGGATGGCAGTTCTTTCTCCCCCCCCCACATAGATTGCAGGTTGCTTGTAATTTTAATTTCAATGGGCCTCTGTTAGCTCCCCAAGCCATTTATTTTCTCTCTCTCTTTAAGGCTGTGACACCCTTGGCGATATATTAACATAGGACTATTAACATAGAACATTTCTATTAACTTGGAAAAATGTTGCTGAAGGCCATTCTGAGTGCTTTGGCATAGAGCAAAATATAAATAAAATAAATGAGTGAACGGATAAATCCAGTGGCAATTCCCAGATGGGGGAGGGGGCAGGAAAGAGCCATCTCATGGCTACCTCAAGAGCTTCAGATTGCTTCTCTGCTGTTCAAACTTTGGGCAGAAATAAATGATACATTTTAAAACATGTTTTATACTGCCATAAGATTTAGAAACATTTCATTTATTCATGTGTTGAATGATGATGCATCGCCTTGATGGTGATACCCCACCCTGGGATATCACCAAGAAACATGCTCTTACTGAAAATGGCAGTCTGTGTAGCTTGACGACAGGCATTCAGTTTAGCATACCCTTTGGTTGGGGATGTATAGTCTAGCTGTTTGCTGGCAACCATTCTAAGGTTCCAATCCCATCCAACTTTCTGGTACCAATGCAGCTGCAATGCTGCCCTGAGGTAAGCAAACAAATGTTCCAGGGGAGCTGATTTGAGTTCAACATTGGGGGTGCCCATAGCCATGCCCCCTGACATATCCATACCCCCTGACGTGGGCACATTGATGTAGCCATGCCCCCTGATATAGCCATGCCCACACAGCAGTAAAATGGCACCTTCTCTTGCTTGCCCTGTCGCTCCCGCCATCTCTCCCTCGCCCTCTGTCACTTCCTCCATCTCTCTCTTGCCTTCTGTCGCTCCTGCCATCTCTCCCTTGCCCTGTCACTCCTGCCATCTCTCCCTCACCCTCTGTCGCTCCTGCCATCTCTCGCTCACCTTCTGTCACGCCCGCCATCTCTCCCTCGCCCTCTGTCACTTTCTCCATCTCTCCCTCACCTTCTGTTGCTCCCACCATGTCTCCCTCTCCCTCTGTTGCTCCAGCCATCTCTCCTTCGCCCTCTGTCGCCCCCACCATCTCTCGCTTGCCTTCTGTTGCTCCTGCCCTCTCTCGCAAAGAAAATCAGTAAGCCCCAGGCCAGCCCCCTCCTAGCTACAGCACACTAGCAGGACTACTTTTTCAGTGCTGCTGGCTGGCTGGCCGTGAAGTTAACAATCTTGTCTATGTTCTCCCAACCCAATCACTTCATCCAATCAGCACCAGCAGGACCTATGAGAAATAATCCAAAGCTCATGTTAGCCTTGTGACCAATGAAAAGGAGCGTTGGAACACATGCCTTCCAGCACTGCAACAAACTGGAGAGGCCAAACAGAATTTGGGTAGGTTTACCCACGCAACCAGGCTGAGGGTTGCACAGGTATGTGGGTGCTCCAATCTTTGGGGGGGCAGATATTGGGGGGCCGAGCCCATACAAGAACTTATTGGGAGGGCTTCCAGCCCCCTGGCATCCACAAAGTTGGCACCTATGAATGTTCCCTTCCTTTGAAGAGGCCTCTATGACTACCCACCATCACAAAATGCAGCTCACACCCCATTAGAACAGCTACATCAGGGTTGGAAAATTGGATAGGATTTGGCTCTAAGCGTAACTTGATAATAATAAATGAGATATTTGATTAAGAATCTTGTTTGATGGCCAAATATTTCTTGGGTCAATGCTTTTCTAAAAAGAAAAAAAGAAAGAAGGATGATGACTGTATTGATTTTTAAACCAGGCTGTCTCTCTCTATAACAGCTCATAAATCACAACAGAATACTTGGGCAGTGTTTGTTATTATACGTAATAGGAAAAGGGAGAGTTTATTATCTCTGACAGGTTAACCAAGGCAAGTGGAAAAAGAGGAATTTATTTTTTTTTGTAAACAAGAGTGATTAAGGAAGCCCACAAGACAATGATCTGCCTTTTTGCAGATTCAAGGAGAGCTGCCTCACTCAGGATGTACAAACTTGATGGTCTTTATGATTTATCTGCTCTGACATGTGAAAGACAAATGAATCCAACCCAGATGATCTGCTCTTTGGGTGTGTGCGTGCATGTGTGTGTATTTAATTCATCAGTAGGCTAAAACAAAGCATACAACCATCCTGGGTACACGTTGCTGTCCTGCTAGAAAATAATAGCAACCATTCTCTTGCTCATTGAGTCTTGCCAAATATGGAATGAATAGTTTCCAACCTGATGTGAACACTAGGTGGCAGACATCCCACATTATAATAGTTTGCATCAATCTGTTGGAAGGAAAGGGTAAAACTGTTCTTATGAGATAAAAGCCAAGGGACAAACCAGAAGAATATTTTCTGATTTTTGTGAGCCTTTGCTCTGGACTAGTGTTATTCAAACTGTGGGTAGGGACCCACTTGGTGGGTCACGACCTGGTGTAAGGTGGGTCGCGGAAAGCTGGGAGCAGCCATCTTGGAAATTTCAGGAGTGTCATTTTATTATGTTACAATGACAGCATTTCCTGCTTGATGCCACTTCCTGCCACAACATCACCTCTAGGTTAATGACATCACTTCCGGTGGGTCCCGACACGAGTGCCATTGTAAAAAGTGGGTCCCGGTCTAAAAAGTTTGAATACCACTGCTCTGAACCAAATGCAGACCGACCAAACCATGTGAAAGATTCCAGAGGGCTACAAGCCAAGAGTTTTTATTCTATCACATTCCTTCTGGAAATTAAATTGAGCAGTGCTGCACAGGTGTGTCATGGGTGATTCACAGAGAGCTATGAATGGTTCACCCAAAGCAGTTGTGTGAAGGGGCCCTAACACTTAAAAAGGGAGTGGTTTTCTTACTCGCCTGAATGCCCAAACAAATCCTAGTGAGATGATCTTGTATAGCAGAATGAATGAGGTGTGCCCCTCAACTGCAGTACCTAAGATTTCACTGGTTTGTCTCATACCCAAATTGGCATTTGACACATTACAAGAGATGAAGGCAACCTGTGCCAGAGGAAACAATTAAAAGTACATCCTTAATATAAGAAGTATCAGTGGAGTCCATCGTCTTCCCAATGGCAGTGTGAAGGTTAAAAAAGCCCTCTTGCAAGGAGAACTTGAATGGTTCTCATGGACTTTTGGAAAGTAAATGCCTTTTGGAGCAGGCCAATGATAGTCATAAGGGACCTATTAAATACGCTAAAATGGTCAAGAATTGAAACATTTGCTGCTTCAGGCAGCAGAATATCTTGGGGCCAGCCCTGATACAGACCTGTGCTGACTTCAGAAATGAATGGGGAACCCCCACACCCCTTGCTCCTGTGCTCACATGCTTCTCTCCAGTGTAAACAACAGGGGTTGTTGCTACCTCTGCATGACATGCAGGCTGATCTGCACTTCTGTCTTGACACCATTCTCCTATGAGACTGCGATGCACAGGACTCACCCGGCAGGCACCTGAAAATGCCACCTTAGCATACAACTCTCTTTGCCGTCCAAACTAACGGCTGGATGCTGGCCAGCATGTAGCACAAAGTCAGAATTTACTAGCCTTTATAAAGCCCCTTGCACACATACTATTTCTTTCATTACCCACTTACTGCCAAAATGCCTGCTTTGTGTACGTAACACATAGGGGCAGTATACATGCAGCTCCATCAGGTTAGCCATAACCACATGAAAAAGAATTTATATGAAAAAGATATATATATCTTTTATATATCTTTATATATATATCTTTATATATCTTTATATATCTTTATATATATATATATATATATATATATATATATATCTTTATATCTTTATATCTTTATATCTTTATATATATATAAAATCACAACATTTCCATATTGAAATGTTGTGATTTTTAAATACTGTTGGTTATCTTCTGCTGGAATGCCTAACAATTGCTCCCCTTTTTACCGTACTTAACTGCCTGCTCCAAACCCTTTTATTTGACAGGTGAGATATTGAGGAAGTCACACTTTTTGAAAGGTATTATCTCACCGGTCTATCAAAATGGAGGCTGAAGGACTACATCACTTTAGCAGTTTATTAAGGCTGCATATAGGTGATTTCAGTTCGCAAACAATCTGCTATATGGACGAGAAACATTCCAAGGAAACAAATCCAACATCTCTTGAAAACTTGTATTCCATGCTTAGAACAGACACATCTGCCAAGGCATAAATAGTTTAACATCATTGAGTCTGATCATCACAGCAGTTGGATTTTGATAGAAGCTTTAGAAGAACTGGACTGGGAAAGAGAAAGGAAGAAGGGATGCTTGTTGTCCACGGTTGCTCTTGTTCAATTATTTTCAAAGCACATTGCTAGGCTGCATTCCAGGCAACTGTCCTGTGTCTCTGATTTCATTGTGGTGTTTATACCCCACTCTTCCTACAAGGAGCACAAGGCAGTGTATGTGTTTCCTCTCTCCTCCCTTTAATCCACACAAGTCGGTGAGGTAGGTCATGCTAAGAAAGCATGGCTGGCTCAGGTCTGCTCAGTTAGCATCACAGCTGAGTGAGGATTTGAATCCAAACCTCCCTAGTTTCAGACTAATGCCCTAACCCAGAGTTTCTCAAACTGTGGGCTGGGATCCAAGTGAGTCATGACCTGATTTCTGGTGGAAACAGAGTGTTAATTCTTCCAAGCCCTGGGGCTATTTAAAAAATCAGATAGCTGCTAATTGCCTTAATTGCAAAAAGCTGAGCTCCTGCAGTTTGCAAATATGGGGAGATAAGCTTGTGAGCATCTTTTTTCTGGTGTTTCTTCCCCATCAATGACAAGTAGTGGGGGCAGGTGAAGGCTGCCCAACATAGCTAAGCCCTCAAGCCTTGAGGCTATTCATTAGGGGTGCTTCATTACAAGAAACGGATCACGTTTTTGGAAAATAAATAAATAAAATGTTACTTGCAAAAAAATAAAATATTATTTCTTTCTGGATCACTTTTTTAAAAGTCTCATAAAGCTAGGTGGGTCCCCATGATAAAACATTTAAACATTTGAGAACCACTGCTCTAACCACA
Source organism: Lerista edwardsae (assembly GCA_029204185.1). Taxonomy (NCBI): domain Eukaryota; kingdom Metazoa; phylum Chordata; class Lepidosauria; order Squamata; family Scincidae; genus Lerista; species Lerista edwardsae. Next base: position 5,884,976 of record JAJKFI010000028.1, on the reverse strand, counting down.
TCAGTCCGTATTATCCTTAGATTTGGAACCCATGGATTTCAGCATCTGTGGGTCTCTCCAAACCTGCAGGGTGGGCCTATTGAGACCTTCAACCCCACTGGAGCGTCCCCAGGCCTCAATCAATCAATCAATCAATCAATCAATCAATCAATCACTAGTATTCATATACCGCTTTTCAACACAAAGTTCACAAAGCGGTTTATAGGCAAATAATAACATTAAAGCTAAATGGCTCCCTGTCCCAAAAGGGCTCACAATCTATACTAAAAGAATGGAGAACTAAACACCACCAGCAACAGCCACGAGAAAGACACTGTGCTAGGGTGAAGAGGGACAATTGCTCTCCTCCTGCTAAATATAAGAGGACACCACTTGGAAAAGTGACTCTTGCCCACTTAGCAGGGGTTAAGAATGCCCTTTAAAGACATATAAGTGTCACATACAGTTTTGCCAAAACAAAAAATGGAGGTGACTTCTTTCATTCTAAACCTCTTTATGAGGCCCACAGAGGCCATGGGCGCACGCATGTGACATCTGTGGGTCTCAGAAGAGCCTCTGGACCTGACTAGAGCCCAGTTCTGGTTGGGTCAAAGGGTGGGGGCGGGTCCAAAAACCGCAGATTCCAACTGCAGATTCCTTATCCACAAGTGTTCCTGGCCTGCCTGTATTTCATTTTCCCCAACTGTTATCTCTTGATTGAGCAAAAGGAAGCATTTCCCATCTTAATCAGTACACCTTGGGGAATGCCTACATGCACATTCAAACCCCAAATAGATTTTCCTTGGGTCCCCTTTTCTTTTTCTGACTGGTGTATAGGAGCTGTGCTGAACACAGAAATGTAGAAGTGCATATGCACATATTTTCCTGAGATGTAAGATATAAGCACAGTATGTGAATGAAATAACTCATCTCATCTTTGGGAAAAAAAAGTCATCACTGGGGTATGGATAATATGGCATCCAATAATACACAAAACATGAAAACTTGTGGATAAAGAATTCTTGGAGCAGCAGAAAAAGCAGGAAAATATGACTTTATCCTTACTGTCCTATACTCAAGATCAGCACCATCGTTCTGATTACATTTCCTGCCAAGGGCACTAGATGGCAGTGTTTGCTTCTGTTTGAGTTTGTAAGTGGTTTCATCATCACACTTCAAAATAGCTTCCATGAAAACGTTGAAAAAAAATGGAATGGACCAGCCAATCTTCCACGAAGCAGAAACAAATCAGACACTCACTATCAGGTAGATGGTAGTCAGCTAGATAACTATTTTTTTCAGTTATCTAACTATTTATGAAGACTCATTTTTCACACGGCTGCCTCCTGTTGGCTTAATTGCCAACAATTGTGTTTTGTGCAATTCCTGGAAATTTAAAAATGAGAACAAAACAAACAAGGCAGGGAAGCTAGCAAATCAAGATGAAGCTCTCTAGGAGAAACTATAGTCAGGTACTGTTCAATGGAAGTGACTAGGAAAGGCAAAAATGTAACAGGTAAGATTTGTATCTCAAAGGGATATTAGACTGTCCTTAAATGTACGTATTATTATTTTAGAATGTGTAGTGGCTGCTTCTCCAAAAAGATTCAAGTCTGAACATTTACATATTTTGTTGTTTGATCCTGTACAAATCCCATTTCAATCCTGTACATATCCCATTTAATCCCGTTAGTCTGACTTCTGAGTAGACTGTGCATAGGCTTCTGCTGTTAGGCCCCAATCCTTCCCAGCTTCCCAGCTACAATGCAGCCCCAAGGTAAGGGAACAAACAAGGCCTCCACGACTACCCCCCCCCCCCCGCCCACTGCAGGATGGCCTTTTGGCATCTCTGCACCAGCACTGGAAAATTGGATAGGATTTGGGTCTAGGTCAGTCTGCATTGTGCTCCTGTGCAACCAGCGTTACATTCATTGTAACTCAGAAATAAGGCCCACTTCGCTCATTGCAGTTTACTTCCAAATGTGTAGAGTCTCAGCCAAGCACCATAATTCATGTGCGCTTTCTTGGAAGCGAGTCGTACTGAGTTCTATAGGACTTGCACCCGTGTGGATTCAGAGGGTCAGAGCAACAGCCCCTTCAGTCCATAGGCTTCTCTGTGACAGTGACAGTCCTGGAGGCTACCGAGAGGAAGCATATACGACTAAGTATTCTCTGTAGGTATCTTGGAATACTAGGAACACAAAAGCAGCTTGGAATTGTTTGTTATGTATATTTTGGACTTTGGGTCAAGGGCTGCAGGCAGCTCAGTAGTGGGACATATGTTTTGGTTCAGTTTCAACCCCTGGCACCTCAAGATAGGGCAAGAAAAAGCAAAGACCCCTATCTGAGCCCTGAACAGCTGCCAGTCAGTGTAGACAATACTGAACCAGATAACCAATGTCATGATTCAGCAGGGTCATAAGTGATGATGAATCATTTACCCCAATATGTTTCCTGGCCTCTGTTTATTGTTGTACAGTACAGGTGGGACTTCGGTATCTGCTCGGGTTTGGTTCTGGGAGTCCCTCCTGATACTAAAAGCCACATTAAATAAAAGCTGTTAAAACAAAACAAAGCACAAGTCAGTCAGGCAGTCAATTAGAACTGTCATTTTGCAGTCCACTCTGAGAAAGTCTAGCCCTTGCTTGCTAAAGACTGGAATGAGAAAGTGATTAATCACATCACATTCCATTGTTCAGCAAGTCAGGGCAAAGGGTGGGGGTCACTTTTCTCAGAGCGAGCAGTGAAATAGGGATTTCAGTACAGGGATTGTAAAGGGACATTTTTCTCCTTTCTCCATGCATTGGCAGTGGCCATCGGTGTTGAGTCTAATCCATGGATTAAAAATCAGTGTTTCAAAAGGTTGGACCTGTAGCCTATATTATTCGGCTGTTCTTTTTTGCATGAATAAAAAAAATCTTTCCTACAAAAAGCTACAACAAAAAGCAAACAAATCGGAACTAAAAGAGAGGGCCCTAAGCAGTGAGCTAAACTCAATTGTGGATTGCCACACTTGGAATGTTTTGTGAAGTTAAAAAGCACATTTGCAGGAGGGATTTTCCCCGTTTTTTGTAGGGTTTGTTTGTAGGTAGAGGCTGGTTTTTCTTTCAAACCAACATGGTGGATCTAGACTCTGATATCTGGTTTTGCTTACAAGGGTGAAGCTCCCATCAACTTCAAAGGGAATGCAAGCACAGCAGAAAGTCGGAGACCGCTGCGTGGATCAGAGAGCAGGAATTTCATGTATGAACATGCCGTAACACAGCAGGTTGTCTTATCATGCTGAAGAGAGTCTAGCAAAGTGATTTCCAAACAGTTTTGGCAGGAGCTACGTTCTTGAGGTGTCAATCCATTCTCTTTCATCAACCCTTTCCCTTTGTTCATAATTACCAAAAATAAAAATTGAGTAAACCACACTAAATAGAAGAACCGAGTTACGCACATACTATAGTAGGAAATTAGCTCTGATTGTAAAGATGTGCACCTCTATAAAATCTCATTTAATTTAAATGAGAGATGTTATAGGATAGAAAAATCCAAAGTGATGGAAAAATCCTTTGACATACCTGAAGTACTATTATAACTAACAGGGCACATTTTTTCCTAACTTCTTAAGAACCCCATTCAATACTTTTGCTGAAACCTGATCTCCTTTTTCCTAAGAGTAAGTACCACTTAAAAGAATGAGACTTATGTCTGAGTAGACCAGCATAGGCTTAAGCTGTTTGTATTCTCATTGAGCTATTTCATTGCCAAGACTTTGGGGCTTGTACAACTGGATAAATCTTTATCATTAAGACATCTCTACTTTCCTGTAGAGCAGCAATTTTCAACCAGTGTGTCATGGCACATTGGTGTGCCGCAAAAGGTCCACAGGTGTGCTGAGGGAGTTTGGAACATAGTGTTGAAAATAGCTGAAAATCTCTTCTAGGTTCTGCAGCTCGTTTTCTAGGGCAACTGTTGCAACTAATTGTCTGTTCCTCTTCCTCTGCTGGCTCTCCTGGTAGAGGAAGAGGGACAGAAAATTCATTACTACAGTTGCCCTAGAAACAGAGTCACAGAACCCAGAAGTGTCTCCTGGAAGCCACTGGAAGTAATACCACAAGAGGTGAAGACCATAGAGAAGGCCTTAGAGTAGTGGTTCCCAAACTGTGGGTCAGGACAGTTTCAGTGGGTCATGAGCAAATTTCAGGTGGGTTGCAAAGAATCTAGGGCAGCTAAATTGAAAATATGGGAAAATGGGGGAGGGCTAGGTTGTTTTTTCTTTTTTTGCTTGCATCAAGGTTGTAAATAGGCCTTTTTCTTGATTCACTTTGTTATTGGAAAACGACTGAGAAATAACCCAACTTTTTGCTGTGTTTTCAGGAAAGCAGCAGGCTCTGGCGTCACAATGATGGCACTTGTGGCTATGACATCACTGTCGGTGGGTCCCGAACAGATTGTCATTCTAAAAAGTGGGTCCTGGTGCTGAAATGTTTGAGAAGCACCAGAGGCGGATCTACAGGGAGGGCAAAGCTCTAAGTGTTGCAAGAAGCCTTACCCTGTCATGTAAATCCCTCCTCTCCCTTGCTGCTGTAGCCAGTAAGCAATGCCAAGATGTTGCTTTTCCCTGTGAGGATTGGCTAAAACAGTGCAGGAGAGGAGTGATTTCCACTGCAAGGTAAGGCTTCTTGCACAACTTAGAGCTTTGCCCTCCCTTAGATCTGCCTCTGAGAAGCACTACCATAGAGGTCAGTGTGCGATGATAAGAGTTGAAAATTGCTGCTGTAGAGAGTAAGTAAACATGTGTAACACACCTCAGTGCCAGAGCGGTGACACAGTGCTGCCTTTGGCCTTACTATGCTGTTGCTGCAATCCCATCATAAAAGGGTTCTTGAGCCAAACAGGTGTGGGGAAGTGCTGCCTGGACAACAAGGTACACCTCGATGGCATGTTAGCCTTTGTCAGACAATCCAACAAGACTACTCAGTGCAATGGAACGAAGGCTGGACCTGGCCATTTTGGCATGAGCATGTTTGCCATCCAAACCAGCACTCCCATCTTGTCCTTCTCCCTGTCTGCAGTGATGCAAAACACATGATGGGATGTCATTGCATTGCAGGTTTGTCACCGTTGCATGTATCAGCCCAGTAAGTAGTGCAGGGTGAGGCTGACATCACAGCATGCGTTTGTATCATCATGATGTAAACAAACAGAGCGGCAGCTGCGCATCAAACTGTAATACCCAGTTCTGGCTTCTGTCTGGAACCAAAGGGCATTCTATATACAGAAGGGCCTTTGCTGCAGGGAGAAGAGAGTAGCCTGCTGATGTTTATATCTCTTGCCCAACTTATTTTCACATTAATAGTCTTTAAGTAGAAGACCCTTCATGTGACCTGATGCCAGAACTGATAACACAAGAAAGGAAAGGAAAGGTAAATAGCTGCAGCTTTTGGTCCTTGCGTAATTCCCTTCCATATCAGTGGGGTGCAAGCAGGAGATTTTCTATGTATGTGGACACAAGGACACATCAAATTACTGCAGGATTCTGCTCTTTAAAGACTCTCTGAGCGCTTGGTGGACTGTGGAACGTCTCAGATTAACATGGGATTTCTCAAATTGGTTTTGCAAAAGCAAATGCCAAGCTTTGTTTTTCCTCTTCAGGTGAAAAAATTGTCATCATCACAGTTGTTGTTGCCCTTCTGGATCAAAAGGCTGTTCGAACTTAACTCCTGGAATTTTTGGTCAGGAGGACAATTTAGTCATAGTACAAAACCCACAGATGAGTCCATGTTTGCTTCTAGGCTCATGGACCTCCTTGAACTGCTGGGACTAAAGAGCAGAAGATTCTGGACCTAAGGGGCATGGAAACTCAGATGCATCACTCTTTTCTCTGTAGCACTTCCCAGTATCAGGCCAAGCTATGAGGGTTTGGTAGAAAGCAAAGACCCTCCCAGGGACAGTCAAATATGGGGTGGGAAGACTGCAACCTCCTACCCCAGGTGTGCAAATAGGTTGTTGGCTGTCATTTTTAACCACACACATCCCTGCTCCCCATAAAGCCTTTTTGCTGTGTGCAAATCCACATTCAGAAACACATTTCTCCTGAGTGAGTGCTCTCTTTAGATTGGGATCGCTATGCATATGATTACAATGTAAGCCAATATTGGACTTGGTTGTCTCCACAACAAACAGAACTAATCTTTTGAGCATTAAGTTTCCAAACAAACTGACTGATTGCTCCTTTTCTAATTCTTTGTGTAGTCTTGGAAAACAGTGTTTTGTTTTGTTTTTTTGTGGGCTATCATGGCAAATTATCAGCCTGGCTTGATGCTTTGACTGTAAAAAATGAAAAGAAAGAAAATGACAGCACAATCTTATGCATGTCTGCTCAGAAGTAACTCCCTCTGTGCTGGAGAAAATATGGTAAATGTGGTGCCTGTAGTTTCTCTTCTCCAATGTCATGCTTTGTATGTTGAATGCATGTTCAGCTTTTGATCATATCTTTAATGCCCGCACTGTTTACTTGTCCAACATTCAATTATTCCTCACCATACATCTCTTTCTAGCACCCCAACTGTCATTTCTTAAAAATTCTAATATTTTAAAACATTCAAAGATCAGGTTCAGAATAAAGTATGCAAGCTAAGCAGCTATGTGCCAAAAAAGGAACATTGCACACAGTTTGTTGCAGCTTATCTGGTTACAGAATAGTTTATTCTGGCTGTAGAAATTGAGTTTTCTTCACCAAAAGGAGTTCTTAAAGGGCAAAATAAGAACCACCACTGGATAAAATGTATGGCCCCAGTATTACAGAAGTCAAAATCCATCTTAATTATGTAACAATCCTATATCCTGGACTCAGATACCCCAGAATGCTAATCATTTAGCAGGAGAACCGGCACCACTCCAAAATGGTTTCAGATGAGCAGGAAAAGAAGCTTAAGTAATAAGAATAATCCTAAATGGAGGGTGTGACTGAATTCTTACAATTTTGGGATTGTTGTTGCCAAATCGCAGTATGTCAATCATTCTGTTCCATAACAGCAAATTAACTAAACCCTGCTTAAGGGACAATGCCAAATGGATTACACATTCAAGGGACCTCTGTGTTAACCTTTCTCCTACATACAGTGCAAAGAAACTATTATTGTGTCCCTACATATCCCACTTAAGTCTACTTACAAATGAATGCCCTGATCCAGTTTTTCACATTAGGTGCCAAAGCTTGTGTGTGTGTGTGTGTGTGTGTGTGTGTGTGTGTGTGTGTGTGTGTGTCAATTTCAATACAGGAGGCTGATCTCAATACAGGAGGCAATTCTTTGCACATATTTATCTGCCCTGCCTGTTGAAATGAACAAGAACTTCTTGCACATTATACTCCAGGTATACTCTGGGTATATGTGGTTCTCATCAACATATATTACAGCCCAGAAACAGGAACTTGATCTATTTGACAGGTAAAGCACTTGTGAATCTCTTTGTGTACCTCACCTCGTAGCATCCATGCCAAATGGACCTATTTGGCTGGCACCAGACCTGTGGATTTTCCTTGGAATTATGCCTCTTCCCTAATCTGGCCTGAATTTTGAAAATAAGAACATAAGAAGGGCCACACTTCTTCATCAGGCCAAAGGCCCATCTAGTCCCTATATCTCACAGTGGCCCACCAGATGCCTCAGGGAGCACACAAGACAACAAGATACCTGTATCTTGTTGCCACTCCCCTGCATCTGGCATTCTGAGGTAGCTTATTTCTAAAGTATGGAAGTTGCACTACTCATCACAGCCTATAGCCTGCGATGGACTTTTCCTCCAGAAATCTTCTTCACACACACAAGGTGAGCAGCTATGAATGAACAATGGCCTGTGCGAAGATCTCTCCCGGGGGAGTAATCAATCCACTTGGGGGTGGTTTTCTGTGCATTGCTCCCTTGATAAGAATGATTGTGGGTTAATGGAAATTTTGATCATGTAAGTATTATTACAGTAAGGGAAATTTTATAGTTCTGGATCAGCTCTGGAATTTCTCAAGGATGAAACAAACTGTTCCAGGACAGTTCGAACTGAAAATCCAAGAGAAATGCTGATGGATTTTCTAGCCCACAGACCATCGCTCTAAACTTACAGCAACAACCTGAGTGTTCCTGCCAACTACACTGAGGCCACAATTCTATACATACTTGCCAAGGAATAAGTGCCACTGAATTCAGTAAGTCTTACTTCTGAATAGATATGCATAAGATTGCACGGTCACTAGATTATATTACTATTATTAGTATTAACTTATAATTACTTAATATAATAATAAATATAGCAAACAAGGTTTTATATTTTCTACAAAGGCAAAGTGCTTTCCAATATCTAACTTATGTATCTTCCAATCATTTTTGTCAGGTAGTTTAGGCCAGCGGTTCTCAAACTTTTTCAACTCCCTTGACCTGCTCAACAAACCTACTTTTCAACTCCCTTAACCTACTGGGCCATTGGCCATGGCTCCCCTCTAGGGTTACAATCCTACACATTGCGTGGGTTTTTCATTAGGATTCAGCTGCTTCCCTGTACTGGCTGATTTCTGTGGCTCCCTGAGGAGCCGCAGCTCACAGTTTAGGAACCACTAGCTTAGGCCAGTAGCTACAAGGGACGTGTATGAGGCAAGACAATGAGTGTTGAAGCTTAAAAATGATTCTGATATAGGCAGACATGTCATGTAGCGGGTATGCGAGTACCCATTCCTAGGATTAGGGCTGGCCCTGCCCATTTGCCCGCCCACTCGTCGACTCCATCAGCACTCCGCTCCGCCCCCTGCAACGTTTGAATTGCCTGCACGTTTGAGTTGCCTGCACGTTCTCAGAGCCAGCCAGGCAGGAGCGAAGGAGACCGACGGCAGCAGCAGCAGCATGAGCAGGTAGGCTGCCTGGGGCTCCCTCCCAAGTAGGTGCGGCAGTTCCTGGGGGGGGGGAATCGGTAGCCCACGCAGCAGCCCCGGGGAAGGCCACCCGGGCCTTCTCCTGGGCTGCTGCGTGGCCTACCGAGGAGGCGTGGCGGTTCCTGGGTTCCAGCTATGACCTCACTTCCGGTGGGCGGGCCCCGACACAAGTGCCAATCAAAAGTGAGTACCTGTTGCTAAATCATTTAGATGCCATTACTGGATATAGGCCAACAGTGCTCCAGGAGCCAGCCTCACCCTTTGCAGCACACTGATGCTGGGTTTCACAGTATTTAATATAAGCTGACAGTCAATAACGGGCTAGTTAGTTCAAATAAACTGTGTGGGAATTTTAGTCCAGCTTGGCTTTTAGCCCTCTAAAAGGTCCCAAGGTCATCATACTGCAGCAACTTGCAGAATGTCTTAGTCAGAATTGACACTGTAGATCTGGCACAGCTAGGTCTCTTGGCTTCCAGGCCTGCAGTCCTCACCCTCCAAAAGTCCTTGCCTCCTCTGTCCCCCCCCTTTTCCTTCCTGCATAGCCCTTTTCACCTTGGCCTTTTCACCTTCACCTTTTCAAACCTCCTTTCCACTTGTTTCAGCTCTATGCAGGGCCATATTCACCAGTGCCAGGCCCCTAGGCTTTCAAATATTTTGGGCCCCTTTCAAAACTCTTCAGCAAAGCTTTTGCCATATTCAATGGAAGCCCCTGGTGGACGGGCAGGTGGCGGGCATGGTTCTCCTCCCACCCTTTACGAATAAGGCCTCTGCAGTTCAGCTAATGCATCACTTTTCCCCATTTATTGCCTTGATACAAAACACCCACCCACAAGCCCATCTTTGCAGCCAATCCCTAACGTTAGGTAATCTAGCCACAGGTGGACTTCTCCTCGCAAACAAACCCAGACTTTATAGAAGCTCCCCACCCACCCCACTCCTAAAACAGAAGAAACATGGGCAGAAAACTGAGGGGCAAGATCGGAGAAGCCAGGCACTTCCAAGTTATGCCCCCAAGGGGGAAAAAACTCCTCACAAACGAACCCAGGCTTGCGTGAAAGCTCTCCAGTGATGCAGCCTCCACGTGCAGCCCATCTCAATCCCTGGAGATGGGGCTTGCCCCATGTGGTTCTTGAAGAGCTCTGCAAGCCTCACCTTTTCAAGGTCGGACTTGCTGTAGTCTCTTGCCAGCTGGAGGGTTGGCGGGCTGGATGGGGAGCCCCATGCATTAGGCTGATTTCTAGACATGCCACCTTGATGGGCCCTAGTCCCTGTGGTGCCCCTAGGCTTCAGCCTACTCAGCCTAATTAAATAGGATAATACTGCCCTTGCTCTATGTCTCCACCACCAATACAAGAGTTTCCCACAGGTTGCCTCTTTTTCAGGCCACTGTCTGCTTTAGCCCCACTTCCCTCCCCGGGCAAAGAGAAGGGAGCCAGCTTGGATTGGGACCACAGCAAAGGCAAAGGGTTACAGCTCCCTTCCTCTTCCACTGTGGGATCCAGAGCATGCGTGCCTGCCTGCGTGCATGGGTGCGACACAAATATGCTCCCTCATGCTGCCTCACTATTCAAAAATCCACCCTTTGAAGAAGCATAAAAATATGGGGGGGGGGAGGTACCTGATCTCCCTTATGTGTAAAGGCATAACCAGTTAATTGCTTACAACTGCAAACAAAAAAGCAAAATGCATTCGTGTTGCATTTTTAAAAAGCAAATAAAGCAAAAAAAATGCACACACACAAACACAAAACCCATTACAAATGTGTATTTGAAAAGTAAAAAAAGTTATGACTCACAAATCATATGATTTTTTATTTTTTGCAGCTAACCCCATGATTTTGGGATATACTGTAATTGGCAAGCTTTCACAAGTGGGCTGGTAAGATAGCATGTTGTTTACAGGGGTTAATCTCTAAAGAAGGAGGCTGAAGGCCGTTAGCCTTTTTATGTCATCCCTGAGGTATGGAGACTGTGAAGGAGTTGTTTTGATTACGCTATAATGAACGACAAGGCATTCTGTACATGCTCAAGTACTCCATTACGAAACCTCCCAGCAATGAATCTCAGCACTAAACAAACCTCCTTAAATTTGGGCCCTAAGAAACGCCATATCATGCGAAGATTTCCAGGGCTGTTAGCAAAAACACGCCTGGTATTTTACCAGGTTCTTTTCCAAAATACGGTACACCCAAAAGAAGCGGAAAGTTATAAACACGCAAACAAATCAAACGCTTCGCTCCCAATTAGGATGGGGGTGGCAGTCTGGCGGGGAAAGGTTCCACCTTAAAGAGATCGGACCCCTTTGCTACCTTCACGCGGTCGCTTGAACGCTAGGGGCACCCTCATTCTGGTTCTAAGGAACTCTTCTCCTTTCCTGCTTTCTGGAAAGGGAAAAAATGTGGAGTTAATTATCATATGTATATGTCAGTTTCAGGAAGGGGGTTGTACTTGGATCGCTCATAAGACGCTTAAAAAAAGGGGGGGAGGGTTGTGGTGATGGTGGAAAAGCTCGGAGGAAATAAAAGTGCAGAAACAAGCGTTCGGATCACACAGCACCGGTGGCGACTGCGGCAAGAGCAGCTTCTCGTCGGAGCCGTGGGGTTTAGCGCGGGCTGCACACACGATCCCCCTCTTCCATTCATTGAGCGAGGGACTTAACAGTGCGAAGCTCCGCTCTTCTGGCCGGGAAGCGCAGCCGGGATTGGTCGAGTGCCTGATTACGCTGCTCCAAAGTTCTGATTTCCAGCCTTTGATGAGAACGAGCAGCCTTTGCCGAGGACATTAACAAGCCCAGGGTTGGACTCCCACTCTCTCGCCCGTCTACGTTTTTGGTCGTTTAGCTCGGGGGAAATCAAAACAAAACCAGAACTCTCTACCCTACTTAAAGGGCCCGCGACAAATCAGGCGCAACAACAAAAGCCTGCCCATCAACCCACTACCCCCCTTTCCTCTTCCTTCTTGCAAGCGGAGAGGCGACGCGGAGAAGCCGGCAGGCACCGCCGTTCCATCTTCTGGATTTCCCGTGTTGTCTTTTTTCCCCCCTCGTCCTTCCCATCGGGTCCCAGAATTGGTTTGGAGCGGCGATTTCCTTTCCATCATGCAGAACTACAAGTACGACAAGGCGATGGCCCCCGAGACGAAGAACGGGGGCAGCCCTGCTTTGAACAACAACACCGCCAAAAGTCCCAGCAAGAAGGCTTTACTTATTTGCCTCGATCTCGTCTGCCTCTTCCTGGGTGAGATTAACTGAAACTGAGCAACTTTCCCTCTTCCTGCTGAGTTACCTTTCTTCGGACCTCTTCTTCTTCCTGGCCGTTTTAACGCAGCTTGGGCTTTGCACAGACTTTTTTTTCTTCCTTCCAAACCCTCACTCTGCTCAAATTAACCAGACTACTTCTCCCTCCCCCCCCGCCCTTCTTCTCCCTCCCCCCCCGCTTCACACGTTGGTGGCTCTCTCCTTTCTTGCCGCCCCCCCCCCAAAAAAAAACTGGCGACTGAGGCTCCATCGACTTTTCCACAGAATCTTCTGCAAGAACGTCTTTGACTCTTTCTCCCTCTGATGTTGTGCAACCTCCAGCTTTTGCCTTCTCTCCTACTTTCGCGAGGGTTTCTGCCAAGGAATAATGGAGGGAGAGGGGTGGGGGTGGGATGGGGGGAAGCCAAGCAAACTGTCCGCTGCGTTTGCAAGAGGTGCTCCAATAAGCAAGTCCGCGGAGTGTACAGAATGCACGAGGTGCTTTGACACAGGCGGGATAACAACAAGGTAGCTGGGGGAGTTGCTGGCGAGTGCCAAGGAGTCGTCCCAAAGGGCTTCACTGGACTCTAGGAAAGCCCCCCGCGAAACCACAGACACATATGGCTACCCAGAGCACCCCTGGTGTCAATCCAAAGAAAATGGATGATGTCCCAGCGGTGAGCGGAGCCCTGTATGTAAACAAAAGCATCTCTCTTTCCCATCCCAGCGGGGACGAGAGCAGGCTTTTCACGGGGCTCCTTTTGGCGAAAGAATAGGTTGGGAAAAGGTGACCCTTGCTCAGGTTTTCGGGGTGGGAAATGCAGCGAGGGTGCATTTTTTAGTGCACTTTTCGAAGGAAGAGACAAGGAGAAAAGATGTAGAATTTACTCAGCCGAGCTGAGCCAGAACAGTTCTTAGTTTTCAAACTGCAGTTTTGTGGGGGAGGGATTAAGATGCGTCTTGATCCTAAACATACTTACTCAGAAGTAAGTCTCCTTGAGTTTAGTGGGATTTACTTTCAGGAGGCGTGCATAGAGAAAGTGGGAGTTTGTTTGTAAGGCTGGCACACACATGTGCCCAGAGATCTGTGACCTCTCAACGTGAAAAGAGTAAAAAGATTTGTTTACGTCTAGTTGATATGCTTGGAATTTGGGCTCCTATTTCCAGGAGTTGTGTTTGATCACCCATTTTGTTTTCCTGGCAGGGCTCCTGAGCCTTTTAAGAATTGTGTGACAGGCAGAGGTGCAAGAGATGGATTAACCTCATTGCATCTTCATGTCTGGAAAAAAAAAAGTTGCATCTTTCTAATGTCTGCCTGTTCAGGAGTCCTGCCAAGGGAATTATTATTGAAGGGGGAAGAAAAGGAATGTGGCAATCCTACTATAGTTTCAGAATTGGTTTGTTGTGTCATGAATTGTCTTGGGCAAACAAACACCCATTTCATCCCATGGGGTTGAGAAAGTGGTGGGCAGAGACACAGTGCTTGGATTGAGGAGTTGATGGGATGAGGACACCAAGGGATTTCTGGAAATCCCGTCCACTACTGACAATGAGTTTTTTTTTCCCAGCTGTAGGAGCACTGTGCAAACCACCAAGGACATAAATGTGTTCCCTCCCTGAAAAGATTACACCTCATTTTGGACGGTTAGGGTTCCAAAAAACTTAACAAAACAAACATCACTGCTGCTGTGTGATCCCCTTTGATCCCTTGATGGTGAAGATACAGCACTTAATTAAAGAGCCTCCTTTAGGGAAGAGTTAAAAATCAAGAGATGCATGTGATTCCAAAATGTTGCTTGTCTTGAGGCTAGCTTCTCAAACTGCTTACACAGATGTAATCTTATAGGTACCAATGGGGTTACTTCATTTGCAGTCCTCTGTTTCCTGGCTATTATATTTTGCACACTAGAGGGTCTGAGGCTTCCTAAGATATAGTAAAATAAGCAACTATGTGAGCCTTACTGAATCGGGACCAGGGCAGTTTCACCCTTGCAGATCAACAAAACCAGAGCTTACCACCAAGTGGTAGGGAGGTCAGCAGGGAGCTGCAGCAAATTTTGGTGTTTCTGATCAGTGAGCCTGCTTTCAGATACCCAGCTTGTCCCATTCAGACTTGACATGTGTCGCTACCCTTGAAAAGGTCTTGTGTGTAGCAGCTGAGCTGTTTGGCAGCAAGAGACCAAGGAAGGGAATCCCAGCTTGTGCAAATTGGCATAAGCCTTATTGTAGTTTATGCTTGCTGAGAATGTGGCTTTGTCAAAAGCAGCAATTTGCTTGTTGCTGTCCAATTGCACCATTTGATGCATATGTAATAATAGCATGTGTTGAGGAGGAATTACATCCGAAGTGTAGAATAGCTGTACTGTCTGATGACAAGTGAAATGGCACGTCAGTGCAACTGGATTGCTACCATACTCCATGGGCTGCTACATTTTGTAAACCATTGGGAGGTGGTATCTTATGAAAAGGACATCTCAGGTTTCTCTGTTCTTCATGAGATGATCAACATGTATAATAAGAACCAACCCCTCAAAGATGTCAGTATCTAATGCGCCTTTTTCTTATTGGGTAGAAATCCAATATGTTTACAGAGCAAACCCACGCCTATCAGTATCCCACACACACAAGTCGGTGTGAGAGTTTCTGGATGTATACCACCTTATTGGCTGCTCTGTTCTTATAGGTCCACAGCCATGCTACTCCAGATTGGTTGAGATTTTGCCGTTATCTTTAATTGAGACACTAGGCGTGGGGTTTATACTCACCTGGCTGATATAATACTGTTTCGGCAAATAAAGATGATCATTTTTGAAGCACTTTCTCTTGAATTTCTTTTTATTATAGAGGGATTAAAGGGGTGAGCTTATCTAGCAGGGATAGATGGAGCAATGTGAGTAAAACAGAGCTCAAAGAGAAGAGACTTGAATTCAGTGTGTGGATTTTTTCCCATCCACCTTAATCAAGATGACCTATTACAGGGCAAAGTGCTAGAAAAACAAAAAAGGTTATGCCTCTAAACTTAGTCTAGGAGATGCTGGGGTCTAGTTTATAAGTTATGCCATAGTTGAGTCAAGGGTCTTGGGTTCCAATCCTGTTTCTTAGGCACAGGCTATTGGGGAATAACCAGATACCATTTTTGTTTAGACTGTACCAACTGCCTACTGTGAACAATTCTCACCCATTTTGGGAGCCATTTTGTTTTTGTTAAAACCATTTTCTACCAATGATGCATTAGAGCAACATTGGGAGAAATGCAATCTCCAGCACATCATTGGTAGAAAATAGCAGTACAAATTGGTGCAGTGTAGCAGTAGCAATTGAGGACAATGAAACATCAGGAACATGTGGAAGGGATTCTGTAAGTTGTAGTTGGTTGTTGGAATGATGAGCCCACTGAACAAACTGGTTCATTTGCTGTAATCCAGGAACAACCCTGAAGTGTTTATCAACATCCATGTAGCTGGCTGCGTCACTTAACCTCTACTCCTTGAAAGCGGCACACAGATACGAGGCATCTTTCTACAGACATTATAAATACAGTTGTAATGAGATAAATGAATGGAGTGACACCTTTAGAAGCCAACTGGCTTATTGTGGCATGAATTTTATAGGTATGTAAGCGGACTGAGAACGTGCAGATAGGTTCTTCCCATAATTGAAAACCAAATTAGCAAACGAGGAAGTAAATACTGTATATTTCCTTTCTTGAGTTTTGGAGTTATTCATTTGGCTATTGACAAATATTGTTACTTTAGACCAGTGATTTTTCATTCCCACAGCACACTGGCAAGGCACTAAAATAGTCAAGCCACACCATCAGTTTTTGGGCAATTGACAAGGCACACACAGTTCTGCCAGCAGGGGGCTCACATCCCAATGGCCTTACTAATAAATGTTGTTGTTCAGTTGCTAAGTCGTGCCCGTCCCTTCGTGACCCCATGGACCACAGCACACCAGGCCTCCCTATCCTCCACTAGCTTCCGGAGTTCGCTCAATTTCATGTTCGTCGCTTTGGTGACTATCTAACCATCTCATCCTCTGCCGCCCCCTTCTCCTTTTGCCTTCAGTCTTTCCCAGCATGAGGGTCTTTTCTAGAGTCCTCTCTTCTCATGCGGTGGCCAAAGTACTTGAGCTTCAGCTTCAGGATTTGTCCTTCCAGGGAGCAACCAGGCTTGACTTCCTGGAGGATTGACCGATTGGATCTCCTTGCAGTCCAGGGAACTCTTAAGAGTCTTCTCCAACACCATAGTTCAAAAGCATCTATTCTTTGGCGTTCTGCCTTTCTTATGGTCCAGCTCTCACAGCCATACATTGCTACTGGGAAAACCATAGCTTTGACTATGCAAACCTTTGTTGTCTAGGTTTGCCATAGCTTTCCTCCCAAGAAGTAAATGTCTTTTAATTTCATGGCTGCAGTCACCATCTGCGGTGATCTTGGAGCCCAGGAAGATAAACAACCCTCTCCCAAACTCCTGCAGCACACCTGAGAACCATTTGTGATGCACCAATGGGCCATGACACAGTGGTTGAAAATGATTGCTTTAGACTGCAATCTTATGCATTTTTACTTGGAAGTAACCCCCATTAAACTCACTGGTAATGAATGATAAGTAAACATAAGATTTGGTTGTGAGCTATAGATAGATACATAAAATGAATATAGACAGAGCAGCATGTCTCTTTCTGAGTCGGCTATTTCCTTGATAGACTAATGCCACAATAAACCAGTACTCATGCGCCTTATGTTTTCATTCTGCTACTGCGGTGCACCCTAATGCAGGTTCCCAAGTGGAATATAAAACTAAGGTGTGCACATCCAGCAGAGTCCAGTGTTGAAGAAAGCTACAGAATTGCAAACAGCCTTCTTCAGAATGACATACAGACCAAAGAATCAATACAAGCAGTTACAAGCAAATACAATAAAATAGCATCATGATTTGGAAAGTTAAACATTTCGTTATGATACAAAGGCAGAAACAATCAACCTGCTTCCAAGAAAGAAATGAAGAACATAACAGCATGTGATTTTAATAATCCAGACATCACAGTCTTTAAAGTGATTGTTTCTGCTTAGAGGACATTTCTCTCCACGCTGTTAGTTTGGTTTAATTTTTGTGTAGTTTATTGTTCATCTGGTCTCTATTAGCAGGCACTAATATATTAGGCAGAGAGAGAATGGTGGTGGGTTTTTTTTTGTTATGAGCTGTGGAAAAAAAACTTCATTCTCAAGTGTCTGGAAGAAATAAAAGATTTGATATGCACTGTGTAAAATTGATAACCAAAAACATACAGTCAGTTTACCACACCTCATCAGAAGATTAAATTCCTAAGTTAATGTTAAGTCCTCATCCACATTTGGGGCAAACTCTGCTCTTACCCGAGTGGTCAGAATTCCTTTCTTGTTCTTAAGAGCCAGGTTTTAATAAGAACAACAAACTCCCTGCCTCCCATTTGCTAGAAGGGGATATAGGACAGAACAAGACTGCAATTGCAAGGCTTGCTCTTGAGTAAGCATTGATAGGATTGGGATGTAGGGCTTAGAACCTATGTATATTTACTTAGAAATAAAGTCCACTGAAGTCAATGTTAAGATTTGAGTTGTGAATCTCATTTGTGCCTCTGTGTACTACATGACAATAAGTATCATGGAAGTGAGATGGAACTTACTTCTGAGTAAACATGTTTAGGACTGGAGTGTTTTTAGATCCTAAGGCTTCAGTCTTCTTCATACATACCAGGGTATAAGTTAAACCAATAAGACTTAGTAAATTTGCTTAGGATTGGACTGTTTGCCTCAGATGTATCCTGAGGATACCACTATTTTCCATGCGTATCAGAATGTAATCATTGGCAAGGTTGGTTATCCACAGCTGCCATAGGAAGTGTCTGGTTTCTGTACTAGTGCTGTCCTATGTGCCACTGACTACATAAGTGTATGAACAAGTAGTTGGTAACATTCAAAGTGGCTTCAAGGATATGCATACAAGAAGCATAAGTAAGTCTCATTGCCTTCATCTGAGTGTGCCATAAACTCCCAAAGTGGGCAGTTACACATCTCCCAAGGTAAGAGATGTATGTGGTATCTTTACATTGGAAATCGGCCACTATTCCTTCACTGATTGTCATGAAAAACTTGGGGAATGTGCACAAGTCCTTAGTTAATAGATCATTTTACAAAGATTTAAGAATTGGTGTCTTACCATTAGTGGTGGTATTTACTTGGAATCGACTATACAGGCTCCAGATGTCCTTTCGTGCAGATTATTCCAGGACAAACTCTGGTTGTTTTAGCATGGATATAGCAACTACTAGAACAAAAACAATGGACGGATAATAGTGAGAGTAATTCAGTCATGCAGAAATGTACAACTGGTGCAATGAAATTGGGCAATTACATAATTTGAAATTTATGATGGGAATGAATGAGCTTTTATAATTTTGTTACCCAGCAGACATTTTTCTGTGGTTCAGCTCATGTTGAGAACAATGGTAATTATAGAACTCTTCAGACGATGAGCAGGCAGATGGGTAATTCCTCTTCCATGCAGGTTACATAGCGGAAGAAACTTGGGCAACTTCTTGCAGGATTTTAACTATAGAACTTAATTCTGGTCTAATTGGACACTTGATTTTCATGTGACTTTTGACACACCAAGTAGTTTTGAACCAAGAGAAACATGAGAAGATGAAATATCAGTAGAGCCAATCCAGTAATTGTGGACAGTGGGAGAAGATTATTGACATAACCTGCTGAATCATAGATTGAGTGGTTTTGGGCAAGATACTCTTTTTCAACTACTCCATTCCCAGTGGTGGGATTCAGGGGGTTCGCCCAGGTTCTATAGAACCGGTTGTTAAATAGCCAGGCCCCGCCCACTCGCTTACCGCGGCTGGCTTCAGGTTTTTTTTCCTGCTCCGGCTATGACATCATAGAACCGGTTGTTAATTTATTTGAATCCCACCACTGTCCATTCCTCTAAAGCAGATATAGTAATATTGTGAGGCCAAATAAGGTAACAATAGCAACATACAGTACTTGGAATACCCAAACTGTATTTTTTTATTACTGATTTAGAATATCCATCATAGATGATAAAACTGTTTTGTTTTATGGCAGTGATTGTCTAAATATACTGGATTGATTTAAATAAAGTGTTTACACTGATTTGATGTTTGAAAGGATGGATCAGATTTGGATACCTTTCCCTACCTATGCCATCATGGCAATACTCCCTTTCTTGTGTTAGACTGTTGTTCTGTATAGATATGCTGGGGCCAGCTAACTACAGGAAAACAATTGTTTTTAACATTTCTTATGGCTACACGTAAAAAAAATAGGTACAACTAGTATCTTCTAACTCTTCCTTTTCAACTGCCATGACATTTGGATTAAATATGACTGGGAGTTAGAGTTTTGATAAACAGGAAGACATTGATGACCAGACTTGTTTTGTTTTCTGTTGCTTATGGAAGTGCAGGCTTAAGGTACAATCAAGCAAGGTGCTTTAGCAACTTGCTAATACAAGCTGGGAAAGATGGAAGGCAAAAGGAGAAGAGGGTGGTAGAGGACGAGATGATTAGATAGTGTCACCGAAGCAATGAACATGAAATTGGGCGAACTCTGGAAGCTAGTGAAGGACAGGGAGGCCTGGAGTGCTGTGGTCCATGGGGTCTCGAAGAGTCAGACATGACTTAGCAACTGAACAACAACAAATACAATAATCAAATCAAACAAATAAGATCCTCAGTAGCTGAACCTGGGCTGCAAGTGTGACGTGATCATATAAATATGCTCCCATCAGCCAATTCAAACACTGCTTTCAAAGAGGAGCAAACATGTTTTGGCCAGTCTTAAGGCACATCTTTTATACTGTATCTGCATCCATTTTTTCAGGCCTTTTTCATAAAGGATGAAACTTTTCATAAAGTTTCATAAACATGTTAAGTTTTGGCCAGTTTTAAGTAACTACATAGTTAAGTAACTATGACTCCAGTATAGGCACATTTGCAACCCTTCTGGCCTAGAACAAGAGACTTGTGCTGGCTGAAAGAGTGCTCAGGATTGCACTCCGAGTTTACTTGCTTTCTGCTGTCAAACTGGAGCATATGTGAATTGATTATCATAAATCATGTCTTGTCATAAAAATACCTTGTACCGAGTTAGGCCTTGGATCCATCTAGCTTAAGTAAGGTCCACCTTGTGTGGGAGCAGTCCTATATTCCCAAGCAGTGCTCTTCAGCTTTGCTGCCTAAGAATTTTTTTTTATCTAGAGATGCCAGGTATGTGTGTGTGAAGTTGGTTAAATGCACAGTATGCATTTGTCACTGAGCTATGCTCCCCTCCCTGAGACGTGACTATCATTTTTAATTTTTGCTTGTAAGAAAGACATTCTCGGGAAACAATTAGTTCATTGCCTTTGCTACTGTGGTCCCATTTCATTAAGTATCAAGGTGCGTGAATGTTCCGAGATAGTGTGAGCTAGCCAATCAAGAAGTAGGCAGCCTTTAGGAGATACTCCAGGGCATTGGGGAGGGGAGGAAGGTGTGGATGCTTTACAGACAGGTAGATCGCTAGACGCTTATAATCAAGACTCACCTGCCTCATATCTACACTGCCCATCTTTTCCTTCTCCTTCTTTTGGCAAAGAAAGAACAGTATTTGGCGGCACCTGTGCAAAAGCAGACATGGCTCCACTGGAACCCAGAGAATGAGATGGGGAAAGAAGAAACAAAAAAATGTGTATAGGCAGCTGCTGTAGAGATGGTTCCTATAGACTTCGAGCACAATCTACTGGGTGTTCTTGCTGACCAAGTTCAACTGAAATAAATGCAGTGATGCCACTTGTGCAGCTCCTGTTTACTTCCGTGAAGCTTATGTTCACAGTTCTCACATGAAACTTGCAGGACCACCTGAGGGCAGGGGATATGATTGAGACATCCACAATTATGCAGGAGATGGATACAGGGATGTTCTTTTCACTCTCTTGCAGCACCACAACCAGGGGACATCCATTACAACTGAGTACTGGGAGAGTTAGAACAGATAAAAGGAAATGTTTTTTTAACCCATGGGTAATTAATTTGTGGAACCCCTTGCCACAGAAGGTGGTGATGGCGTCTGGCCTTGGTGCCTTTAAATGGGGATTGGACAGATTTGGAGGAAAAGTCTTTTGCAGGCTATAAGCTATGATGAGTAAGTGGGTAATAAGACTTGGGGGGGTCAGGAACAGGCAACTGGTCAGCCTTTCTAAGACCTACCTGGTTTTTCTTTGCCCTTTGCTATTCACACACCTTTTTATTTCTTTTTTCTTCTGCAGTTGTTAGGGCCAAAACTTTTTTTTTACAACTGAAAGTTCTGGATCGATGGATGCTACATTTTTGCACCAGATACTAAGGAAATGCATAATACTTCATCTCCTAGATTAACCAGGATACAGGGTGTATCCTGGTGAATCCTGGATGCAAGGCGTCTCCCAGAAACTCCAAGATTCACCAGGATACAAGGTGACAGGATGGGTGCATACCTAATTTTGAAAGTGAAACCTATATAATTCAAGTTATAATTAGTCCCAAGAACTTCCCGCGCCCAGCTAGCCATGTGATTAGTATGATTAACAATCCCATTTTTACAGAGTGGGAGCAGGAATTGAAAGAGAGATGAGTACAAGGGTGCTCATGGAATATGTCACTGAAGCCAGACTGGACCATACAGCATAATGCTGCACATCCATTGGGTTATCAGTGTTGAATTCTGAACCCTATGGAAATACAGTTACCAGCTCCTGGAGCAAAGAAAGCATGTGTTGCTTTTAACAGTTCTGGAACAGGATGACGCTGTAGGAACCATGGTTTTCTGGAAGGAAAAGACACAAGTACAACACTGAGAAGGGTGTCTTATGGCCCCACCTACTTAGCCCCACTTGCAAAAATGCAGCGGTGTCAATGTGGTGCCTGCTGAATCTTGTGGGAGAGTTTTGGGCTCAGGCAGCTGCCTTGGGACAAGGAAACATTTGTTTCCTTCCCCCTGGGATAAGCCTGTGCTGGCCTGGTTGGTCAACTCAGACCTGGGTCAACTCCACGTTCACCCATGAAGTCCAGGAAGGGGGTCAGGATTCAGTGGTAGCAGCAGCTGCTGAACCCATCCCCATCACAAACCTGATCTGACCTCCTCGACCCTGTTCCACCCTCCCACAATTTGACCTCCCCCACCATCATACCTGTCTTTGCGAGCCTACACAAGGAGGTTTCAGTCTCCCTGTACACATGAGACTGTGACATGAGATTGCTTTGCGAACGCCATAAAGCAGTGCATGCTGGCGCAACGCTTGTTCTTGTAGTGAGGCGGTGGAATAGAATTGGACTGCCCATATCTAGGGCAGTTCAAGTAACATGTGTCTATGTGCTGTTTATGTGCTTCAGAAGCTGGCAACTTTGCATCAGTTTCAGAATTTGAAGCTGATATGTCTCAGGTACATGCCAAATGTACCTTGCATCTACCTGCATGAACCTTTTGGGAAGGGTTCTATCATTTTCTGGTAGTTTAAATTCACACAGTGAATGGGATCAAGCGCTGAAGTCCTGAGTGGCAGGGTACTACATTGCCTTGAGCGTCAAACTTGCTTTAGTTTCATCCTGGAGTGTTGTTTTTTTTAACTGCTTGCCTATCTTGCAACTTTGTAGTTGCAGCTTTCAAAATCCTAGAGGTTCTCTGTTTCCATAAGGTTGATTCTGTTTCCATAAGAATCCATAGATTCTTTTGCTGGTGGGAAACTAAGCCCCTAAATCAGACTTCTGTGTGTGAGGCGTTTTGTTTTGACAGCTGTCAAAAGATATTGGAAAGGTATAACTTTCACTTGATTGGTAGGTAATTCAGCTAGTTACAAGTGTGAGGTCTCTAATCGGTAAAAGCAGCTTGTGAAATCACGAGAAGTTGTCATCGCTTTGCCAATGCAGACAAGTGACTAAATGGAGAGTTCAGTCAACTTTGCTTGGATTTGGTTAGTCTTTAACATCTGCAGTAAGAACAAAATCACTAATGAAGCTTGCTATTAGAAGGAAAACAAACGACAGGTGTCAGAATTGCCAATCACTTCCTCAGACCTGAGTTCTAGAATACTTTCTTCTTACTTAAATTGTTTGCTTCTAAAAACTATTGGGACTAAGTCAGTGGAAACCATTCTGGTTACCAGATGCTGGAGGTTCACAACCGCGGATGCATATCACCATCATGCCCTGCTTGTGAACTTGCCTTCGGCATCTGTTTGGCCTTTGCAATACAAGAAGGATGAACTGCTTGGACCATTGATCTGACCCAGCCTGGAAATTCTTATGTTTCTTGTTTTGCTGGGGAGGCTGGTGGATTGAAGGCTTGAAGAGAAACAAGCTCTGGTAGGCATTGTGGGTTTTTTTTTTTAATCTTGCCATATGCTTGGTTGGTAAGAGGACTGGTGCCATCTTAGGAATAGTCTTGGAATGGTTCAGGTATGTCTTCCTCCCCAATACTAATTGCTCCGTATTAATTCACTTTCCGGACTTTTTAGAAGTTCAGACACAATCTGATAGGCTCCCCCTTCTCTGGTAAAGTTGATTAACCACCCAAAAAAGGGCTGAAAACAACCAGTACGTGGAGTGTGCTTGTCCCTCAGCATTTTGGTATCTGAAAGCAGTTTCAGTCCTCCTTTTGGGTTGGGAGAAAGAGAGGCATTTTCTCTCTCAAGCTGTTCGCAGAGGTCAGTTCCTGCCTCACATAATTTGCACAGAAGCCAGAGCTGTCCGTCTTTCCCACTGTTGCTTTCAGTGTCGGCATTG
Source organism: Lerista edwardsae (assembly GCA_029204185.1). Classification (NCBI taxonomy): domain Eukaryota; kingdom Metazoa; phylum Chordata; class Lepidosauria; order Squamata; family Scincidae; genus Lerista; species Lerista edwardsae. Next base: position 5,861,047 of record JAJKFI010000028.1, on the reverse strand, counting down.
TGTAAGCCTGGTATCCATGGCAACCAGCCAAGAACTCCCAGCTAAGATCTTCTTAGCAAAAAGAGATTCTGTCTCCATGGTTTTGAGGAAAGAATAGCATAATCCCTGCCGCTTTTGGTGAAGTGGTAACTGGAAGGCTGTTAACTGTTGCATTCAGTGAAACAGATCCAGTGGATCCTCTGATGAGAAATTCCTCAATTCTGGTGAGCCTTGGCAGAGATTGACTACAGACAGTTGATGCTGCTCACCCAGTCATTTGGAAGGAGATTCTGAGCTGGCTTGAGCTGAAACAGCTCCACTGAAACCAAGTATATGCTCTTCAGGATCTGTTTGTGGCCTAGTAAGTCTGACTGCCAGCCAAATTGTTGCCAGGGTATACACAGAATCCTTCAACAACAGTGGGGGCTGCAGTGCTGAAAGAAGGATGCCTTCCCACCATTCCCTGATGTCAACAATTATGGTAGCGATATGTGTAGGCGGGGAAGCTTTAGAATGTCACAGATATAACTTGGAATTCAGGAATCCTGGGCTGATGCTTTAATGCCATAATTTCCCAGTTATCCAACATAAGAAGTTATCCAACACTAAGGCCCGTCTAGTCCAGCTTCCTGCATCTCACAGTGGCTCACCAGATGCCTCAGGGAGCACACAGGACAACAAGATGCCTGCATTCTGTTGCTACTCCTTTGCATTTGGCAATCTGAGATAGCCTACTTCCAAAACCAGGAGGTTGCACATACTCATCATGACTTTTAACCTGCGATGGAGTTTTCTTCTAGAAATTTGTCCAATCCTCTTTTAAAGGCATCCATGCCAGACGCCATCACCACATCCTGTGGCAAGGAGACCCACGGATTTTTCTTTTTATCTGTTCTAAGATGGATAGATGAAGTGAATGTCTGGAGCATGCAGGGGTTTTATTGTGGGAGAGGGAATAGAAGTTATAGCGAACAATGCAAAATCCCTTTTCAAAACAATGACGTGTTTGTGTGCCAAGTTGATAGGCCCAAGTGATTCTGAGTTATCTGTAGGTGAAACGTGAGTGAAAGTGTACCACAGTGTACGTGCCCAGCTTCTATCTTGGTGCATGCAATTGTTACGCACCTGGTGGGAGTTATAAAAGATACCAGGAAGCAAAAGGAACTGAACTGCATGATAAACTAGAAACCTGCATCATGTTCCCATTTGGAAAGGCATGTGGCGCATTGGAAGAAGGCCTAGCTATGGTAAAGAGAGCAATCACTGGTGGGTGGGTGGGCAAAGGATACAGGGCTGTGGATAGACCATACTTGCCAAATCCCAGGGGATGGCTCAGGCCATGCTTCCTTCAAGTCACTGTTACATTCAGGTTGTCATCAAATGCACATATACTTGGGAATAAGCCCAACTCAGGGCCATTCAATTTCCTTCCACGGTAGCAAAAACAGAACTGAGCTATTAGTGTCTTTACCATCAAAAAACTGGGAAGTATGGGAGAAAGGAAAAAAAACATCCTGTCCGGGTTTCATGTCTGCCGGGAGCCAGACATGAGCACTCTGCCTCTTTTCCAAAAGAAGCTCAAAAATGTGGAACAAGTGTTATGTTTTGGACATTTTGCATTTCCCCTGTCAACTTTGTACGTTTTCTTAAGGAGGCCCAGTAATGTGGTACGGAGGGGGGGGGGGTTCTCAACCCTGAGAACCCTTTGTCTCAACTGGCTACATGCAAAGGACGCAGCCTGTTTTAAGCCTCCACTGCAGTTGGATGCAGAATTTTGTTCATTCGGAATTGCTTTCTCGGCTCCCAGCAATCCAGAGGGAAACCAGACTTCCACTCTAAAACCCGAAAACAGTTAAAGGGGTAATCAAGAGCTAATCACACCCAAGGATGCTTGTGTCAGAAGTGAAATGCTGTAGCACTGCAGTGCACCTTTGATATACACTGTGGGAGCAATCTTGTTACTCTGGAATAAATGGAGAAGATTTAGGGCCCAATCCTATCCAAGCTGCCAGTGTCAGTGCTGCTGCAGTTCAGCCCTGAGGTAATGGAACAGGTGTTCCTTTACCTTGATAAGGCCTCCCTGCCGCAGGATGCGGTGCATGTCCCATTGGCATGGCTGCACCAGCACTGCAAAGTTGGCTAGGATTTGGCTTTTAGCCTTGTGATTGACAGTTACTTCGTCATATTTTTAGGGCCGAACTGGGCACAATGGTGATGGGCAAGTGTTTTATTTGTCAACCCCATTTGCTCATAAAATGAAAAAGGGTGAGCATTTTAAAGTAAGAGGAACACATGAGAGAGCAACCTTGAGCCCTCTTTGATTCCATGCCACACCTCCTGTCCCTCTGTTATTCCAGACCGTTTCCCCAATGCCCTTCTAGTGTTAAAACCAGGAACAGTGACAAGTGGCTGGAGCAACTACAATAACTGCAAGGAGATAAAATGTAGGTAAGGTCATGGACACACGCACACAAACACACCACCATGTGTGAACAGGGTAGACATATGAATGATGGTGCTGCTATGTCTGATTTGACTCATAGGAGCACCAGCTGATGTTGCCTAGACACAGGAAATCATGACTATTGAAATATCGCATTATTATTTTTTGCTTCAGCTCATTCTTTTCTTAATGCTGTGATGAGCACTAATTTGGTCACGTGCTACAGTTAAGCAAGAGGAAAACAGGCAGATGCGAGTTGCATTTCGGGCAGCTGGCCATCAAAGAAAGAAGAGCAAAGGAGAATGCCAAGTCATAAATGGACTACATGAGGCCTACTCCTTCCCTTGTACTTTCAGGCACTGCCTACTTAAACTAACAAGACAAACAAGTGACCCCCATTTAACTGAGATAACGGAGTATATATGAATTTCTCTCTCCATCATGTGAACTTCTTTTCCTTCTGGATGGGATTTATTTTCTCTTTGTCTTTTGCTTAAGCAGTAAAGAGATCCATCCATGGCATGAGAAGAATGAGTATAGTGGCTTATCTTTGGATCCTAATCTAGCTAATAGCCTGTGTCTACAGGATCACTGAAGAATTTCACTAGGTAGGCTTGTCTAGTGAATCTGGTGCATTCCATTGCTTTGACATTGACTCCATTTTGATGTTAATATCTTCCCTGAATTATTTGGCTGTATCCTACTAATTGGCACCTCTGTCTTCAGTTTGGTGTCTCCCTGTTTGATTACATCAGTAGTTTGACTGGTATATTTCTTTAAGGCATAGACTGTGTTTTCAATAGTCAGAGGCTTTTAAAAATGTTATTAATAGTTTGAACATGCTGCATCCAATTTGAAGCAGGTGGAAGGTCGAGTTTCATGCTAGACTCTCTTATGACTAGATTAACATATCTTATTACCGTAGTGTTTATTTTAGTGAGGGTTATTCCCAGCAACCAATTCCTACTTAAGTTCTTAGAAGTTAGAAAAATTGATGCCTTGCTAAACAAGTCTTGTGTAGGTTACAAGTTCACTTTGTCTCATTATGATGCTTATGCTTCAGGGAGAAGGAAAGGGGCCTCCAGACATCAGGGTGGTGATCTCATTCCTGATTGTTTCATGAAATCCAACAACCAAAGACTGTAGGCCATACAAGACACAATGGCAACTCTTTTGTAGGTTTAACTTTGCAACTTCCAGGCAGCCCAATCCTAAACTCAACCAGTTGCGTTGCATCCAGTGCAGCTTAGGCGGCAGCTGGAGGTCTCCTTAGGGTAAGGAGATATATTTCCCCTTACCCAAAGTAAAGGCCCAGCCAGCCCTGTGGGACTTCTCAGATCCACATCAGTTATATAGCTGGTGCACACCCAGGAAGCCCGTGTAGGGCTGCCCAGGCCAGGAATGGGGGTTAGGATACGGTGGAGGAGGGTTGATTCACCTTGCTAATTCATTCCACTGAGCCTGCCCCCTCACAGCCTGATCCACCCCCGTTCCACCCTCCCCCACCCAGAAACGCCCCTCCTTGTCTCAATACCATCCTTCTGTCGCCTTCTCCCAGCCCCCATGCTGCCCAGCTCAAACTTACCTGTGCCAGCCCGTTCAGGGTCAGGATCTGGCTCGGCTGAGCCAGCGTGGGCAAGCTGGCTCTCAAGTAGGTGCGACTGTGTCTTGTGGCATATTAGAAACACGCTGGGCTAGTGTAGGGACAGTTGCGCCGGCCCAACATCAAGTTAAGCTTGCGCTATAAGTTATATTGGAAAAAGGGGAATGTTTTAATTTTAACAGCAAAAGGACCACATGGGTGAAGACAGCATAACCTTCCCCTTGCCTGTGGCTTACCTCCCCTTTGCTTTTCCAAGTATTTTCTTGCCATTGTTCCTCATTCTTCATCCTACATCCTTCATCCTAGTTGATATACTATTTTTTCAGTATAAAAGGGCTGGTGGCATTGGCTCTGCCTGCTGACTCACTCCCCTGTTAGCTAAGACGAAATGGCTCTTAATCCCTTTGTGTGCACCCTGGGGGGGTTGCCAGGGGGTCCCAGAACCAATCGTTAGAGCCTGCTTGGCTTGGAGGAAGGCAGCACAGTCTAGAACATCCTCTACACCATCTGGAGATGAGCATAGATAAAATGCAATTGCCAAAGGATGATCTGTGGCTTGGCGCCAGAGTGGGAATGCCTGAGACATTAATTGGCCCTTTCTCTCAAGTTAGGAGCCTGCACTAAAGGAGGGAGGATAGGTAGGCCTCAGCAAGTCATCCTTGTCTTGTGTATTAACCCCAATAATACAAGTGGGGTAATGGCAAAGTATCTGAACGCAACAAACATTTTGTATTGTGTGAATCAATTCTTACTCCTGGTATTTTTCTGTGCCATTGTTGAAATGCTGTTCAGGATTAAGTGAGCACGTTTCCAGAAAAGAGTGGATCTCCTTATCCTACTTTCTTTTAAGGACAGGTTTTATGGTGTGTGCACGCTGTGTTTGCTCAGCATATTTCACAAACAGAAATGCATGGAAAATGTCAAACGAAGTTTTGGAAGGCCTGTTTAAGGGGAGAGGGAAATATCCGCACACGTTTTAACGTTACAAAGAAGCTTTCTGAAGACTTGGCTCTGTGAATTGTTGGGAATGTATTCCAAGACTTCACCTTTTTCTTTTTCTGGCACTGCATAACAGACTATTTACCAGCTCAGCCATAGACTTCTCCTGACCTCTTGGCATGCTTGTGAATTCTTTTAAAGGTGATCATGCTGAATGAAACCACAATATCACCTGCTTAATTGGATGCTGCAATATTGGGCCTCATCACCTGTTTGCAAACAAGTCTCCCTTCACCTGCAGCAAAACAGAGAGTGAACTGTGGATACAAAGGCTGCTGTTTAAAGCAGTTAGATTGAGTTTGGATTTAATGTGTCTCTTGCTCTGTTATCTGCAGCAAGGCTGGTCATCCTTTCAACTTTAGAGCTCCTGGATCTTTAACAGTTGTGTGAGATGACAAGCTGCACCTGCTGAAATTCCCACTGCTACATTGTTAAATTGTTAAATTTAAATTGTTAAAGGTTCAGGAGCCCTAAAGTTGAAAAGTTGGCCACCCCTGATCTAGAGAGACAGGAATCCCTATTCTCCATTATTTATGTGCTGTGTGAACTGGTGTGTTTCATCAGTAGATGCATGGCAGCTCTGTAATCAGCTGACAATTTAGCATCATGACTGATGGGTTTAGAAAATGCCTCCTCAAGGTTGGGGGATGATTGGATCAGTGATGTCATTCGGGGGAACGGACCAAAACGGGCGTTCCAGATCCTAACGGGCTCCGTGGCTGGTTCTGGGTTCCCGACAAGTGCCAATCAAAAGTGAGTTCCTGTTCCTAAATCATTTAAATGACACCACTGGATTGGATGTTTGAGTACTGTCTGAGGAGCACATCTCGTTGTGAGGCATACATTCACCCCCATCCCTCCCCAATAGTTTGACTATCACAATACAGAGATAAGGAGAACAGCATGGTGACACACTCAGTTGTTTGAATTCAGACTGATCTGATCTGATGCTGCACTTTAGCTTCACTTGAAAAACTGAGTTTTATCTTTGGAACTTAGTAAAAACAATGTCAACTTTTGTTGTTACAAACCTCTGCAGTGAGAGTCCAGCTATCCCTTTGCAAACAGCTCTTCCTGATGCCAATCTTCAGCTTGTCTCTGTGGGATCTGGATTATCACAATCCTATTAATACAGTCTTAGGTAAATGGGTTTATGGTGCTAAAACTGAGTGTCCCAAACCAGGTCACTTGTACTATTCAGGAAAATAAATGTTGTGGATCTATAATAAACGATTAATTAATAATATAAGGATTAACTTTGGCCTTTCCAATTCAGCAGCACTGGAAATTGGAAGTATATGTTGAGCTAGCTAATGTTTACACTAAACTGCATATAAGAGAAATTACCTTTTACTCAGGGTGACCATATCTTGGCTTGAACTAATAAACACGACACCTTATGTATTAGGTATGTAATAAGCACGACACCTGTGGTATTATAATCAGGGGGTTATCTTTATGTGATAACTTGATGATTTTTGAAAATTAAATTGGTTTTGGCTTTTGTGCCCTGAAGCCAACATATTATCATCGGGTTTGCGAAGAACCATAAGGACTAAAAAATTCCTTCAGAAAAATCTACAGAGAATCTATGGAGTAACTTGGAGGCCCTGAGCCACACATGTGGGTTCAACCACAAATGGCAACCATGTCTCTAACTCACCGCCAGGTGATATCAAGTACAATTTGCATCTTGTGATGATGTCACATTATTCTGTGTGTCCTTTCTTTGAATACTGGTTGCTAATGAGATGGGGATGTCATAACACATTGTGGTATGCAGCCGTGTTTCTGAAACTGTGGGTCAAGACCAACTTGGTGGGTCATGACCTGATGTTGGGAGGGGGGTCATGGAAAGCTGGAAGCAACCATCTTGGGAGCTGCAGACCTTACTTTTGCTATATTTTGTGAGTGTTAACACTTTGAATTTTCAAGTGAAGGTTTTTTAAAAAATTGTTTTTAGTATAGGGCTTTTGCATAATATTTTGTCCTAATCTTGCTTTCTGTAAGGGATGTTTCATGGTTGTGCAGTTGCTGCAGTCCAAGAATGCTAGTTTGCATTCCAAGAGAGTCATATGATTACATCACAATGATGGCACTTCCTGCTTAATGATGTTCTGGCTATGACATCATTTCAGATGGATGACATCACTTCCAGTGGGTCATGACATGAGTGCCATTCTAAAAAGTGGGTCCCAGTCTAAAACGTTTCAGAACTACTGGTATACAGTATTAAATACAGAAGTGGGGGGTTGGCTTGTGGCTGACATGGGGAGGCATACTTGCGGTTGTCATTTTAGTAGCAACTGCATGTTTATTAATTGGAATTCCAAGGAATGCTGGTCACAAGTTATTTCAGTTTTGCTTAGCCATGATGAACATTACATAGGGCACAAGCCATTGGCTTGTCCATCTAGGCAACCCGGATCATGTTCGATGTTGCCATGTGCTGTATGATAGATGTGCTGTACATATTTGGTGTATGGCTAGACTATAGCCAGGAGAAAAGATTGGGGACCAGATCGCAGAATTACAGCTACACACAAATATCGCTTATGAACCTAAGGTTTTGGATTTTGAAATCAACGCCTTCATTAAGGAAAACTCCTTCTATAGTTCAGATAAAAGCAGTAACATCTTTTAGCTCAGCCTTAAAATACTGTTTTCCACTAATATAAGTAGCAAAGCAAACCATTTTCAGCTTAGTGATGCATCTGAAACGTATGCTACTGGAGGCTAAACTAGTTCTGTCACATAACCTGAGGAAGAATACCTTTAGATCTCTGGAAGTAATGAAAGCTTAAGGTTGTATTTGAAATAATTCTGAACTATTCTCTCTTCTTCCCCCGCTCCTCGCCACCGATTTCCTTTTTTCCTTTTCCTTTTTTGCAATGGAAAAAGTTTCTTCATAATGACTGTGCCCCAGCGTTGACATTTGGGAACCATAGACCTGCTGGCAGACCTTAAAGCTGCCAAGGCCTGTGCGCATTCTACAGTACTGAGAGGGTTCAATGGCAGGATATGCTGAATTGGAAGGCGATGCAAACAAAGAAGCTTTTCAGTGGTGAGGTTGAGGTTTGGCTTTGCTCAAGAGCAGTTTCGGGTCGGAAAAGTATCCGGTGGTCTTGGAGAGGAGCAGAAATATATTGGATAATGGAGTAGAACAGTGCTCGACACAGCATGGTTTTGTTTGAGAGTTTAGGGAGTTGGCATTGGGGGGTTGTCTCCTTTTAACGGAGAACTACTCTTCTATTCCACCCATCTTTGTGCTGCTGAACACACCTTCTCCCAAAAAATATTAGTTCCCCAAAACATTATTAGTGCATCAAGTGATATATTTGTACATATATTTGTCTCTGACCTGAAAACAGTTGTGAAATTGTCTACGTGATGGGTTGGATTGAATCCAAAGGATTGCAAGCAGAAGGAACACAGATAAAACACTGCTGCAGAAATGCACTGACAAGAGTTTTTGTAATGCTGTATCATGCTATTTTTCATGATTCTGTTTGTGCAAAAATCACTTGTGCAAGCAAAAGAGTGTCTTTGGATTTGATTTCACTTTCCTTGCACAAGCTTTTAGCCCAAGGTACAAAACAGCCTTTCTGTGAGCTGAAGACATTGTTCAAAGTATGGCAACGTGTATTTTGGATCCAATCCACTGAAAATAGGGAAAAACAATAGAATTGTGTTAGAAATCGTAAATAACTAATGTAGTACTGGTTATGTGAACAAGCCTGATATTTTGCTTTTTATTTACGTCTGGTTCTTGTTGTGTCGTTCATGGCAAAGACAAAACTGGTTTGCAGAGCATTCAACATTCCATCCATGCATCCGTCTGGTATAAGTCCTTCCTTCCCCTTTGCACTTGTGTTCCCATAAACTCTCCCCAGTGTGACACTTGGCATTTAGCAGCTAAGCCTTAACAATTCTAGTTAAAAGGATTAGCATGAGGACAAATTAGAGACACTCCTCAGCTATCTGAAAAGCTTAGCAATAAAAGGCCCAACTCATATTTTCCCATTCCTTCTTCGTTTGTTTTAACAAATTCTGATGAGCAAAAAACTCTCATGACTGGTTAAGACTTGCCTCCTTTTAAGCACGCGGAAATGTTTATTTAAATCAAGAGAAAAGAAGGAAGGGTGGATCACTGAAGGTGTTATGAGATCAACAAACAGTGCAGTGGAAACTGTTTCTGCAGTCTATAGTAATATTAGGAAGATCTGTAACTTGTAGATTTAGACAAGGGTTTTTTCTGTGGAAAATTAAACAGTGGAAGGAAATGAATAACAAAGAAGTAGACACATCTTTAAGTATTGCTTTAAAGTATGATTTTAAGTATGATTTTTGGCAGAGTATTCAAACATGTTTAAAGGGTAGTTCTTTCAGAAGTGCAGAACACTTCTGAAATTATTTTATCCCAAATATTTATTTGGAATTTTCTAGTCTTAGATGTTGATAGCAATGTAGTTAAGGTATAGCCAAGTGTGACATGACTAATCTTACTGTAATTCTTACCTACTGTTTTTTTTTTTTTTAAACATGCAATATTGTTACGGGTATTTTTTTTGGTGATACTTTTTTCTGAAATGTCTTTACTACAATAGCAAATGGCAGTGTTATGTGTTTTTATTCTATGTTCTAATTTTTATTAATTTTAAATGCTTTAAAAGTGTATCAGGCAAATGACATAGGCGATATAGTGTCAGCAGATGCAGCAGCAGTATTTCTAATTGGGAAAGTAATCTATTTTAATTTCTGGAAATGTTCAACACCAAAATGCGGTGTTTTGTGTTTCTATTCAAATATTTTAATCTGCAGAAGGCAGTGAGAGCCATCAACAGTCTGGTGTATGGCATGCCGCCAAGTCCACTGGAAGTTCAAGGTCCTATTACAGCAACACTAAGCAGCCACCTGCCCCACACTATCAAGTTTCCTTTCTCTTGCTCCCTATCTTCCAAGGCAGTGGTTCCCAAACTGTGGGACTGGTGGCACCCACCAGTGGTTTGCGAGCCAATTTCAGGTGGGTCATGAAGCATCTAGAGCAGCCATGTTGAAAATATGGGAAGATGGGATGCTGTATGGTTGGAATGGCTGTGCAGTTTTTTGTTTTTTTTGCTTTTGTCAAGGTTGCAAATAGGCTTCCCCCCCCCCTTTCTGATTCACTTTGCTATTGGAAAATGGCTGAGAAATAACCCAACTTATTGCTGCATTCTCAGGAAAGCAGCAGGCTCCAGTGTTACAATGACGGCACCTCTGGCCATAACTTCACTTCTTGTGGGTCCCGGACAGATTGTTATTCTAAAAAGTTCATCCAGGTGCTAAAAGTTCATCCAGTGAGAACCACTGTTCCAAGGTGTTTTTGTTTAGGTAGGTTTCAAGTAGTACTTCTCTCTCTTACTTGTGCGGCTGGGTCATACCCAAGATAATGATGAGAGTTCCTGAGCTCTGCATAGGCCATCCTTATTAGAATATCTTTGGAGGAAGATGGCGGTACTGAATATCCTGTCAGCACACTGTTCTCATGTCTTACAGCTTGGAAGTAAGATTGTATGTTTTTCTGCCATATTTCTCTTGCATTGTGGGTTTGATTATGCCTCTTAACCATGTGAATGTGGGACTGATGGATGAGAGCTATTAGGAAAATAGCATTGATTTAGGGCAGCTACAGCAGTACTACATGGCTGACTACTCCAGACAACTCCAGTCTAGATAAGGAAGAGCACTTGGTTTCTAATTTTCCACTACAAGGTTCCTAGAAAGTGCCTCATTCAAACAGTTCAGAACTGTGGCCTGAACTTGGAACGTTGAAAGTCCAACATAGCTCAAATTTTGCTAGGCTGCATAACCTAAATGGTTGTCTCAATCAGTGTTGCCCATAGTTCAGAACATTTGCAGCTGGTTTGAGGTGCCATGCTGAGAGCTAGTGATGGAGCTTTTGTACTCAAATCTCCAGTTCTTTGTGGTTAGTTTTGAAGATTCCTAATTTAGTCCCTAATGTTGACAAAGATTTGGGTAGTAGAATAACGGTGGCTTGTCTTTTAGACACTAAAAATCAGACTCTTTCATAGGTTACGTGGCTGATCTCCTTTTTGCACTAGGCTTTTTCTTTCACAGAAAACAAATTTATAGCTAACATAAAAAGGTAAAGGTTTCCCCATGACCGAATGGTCTAGTCATGACCGACTGTAGCAGCCAGTGCTCATCTCCGTTTCAAAGCCTGTAGAGCCGGTGTTTTGTCCGAGGACAATCTTCCGTGGTCATGTGGCCAGCATGACTCTACACCGTAGCACACGGAACACCGTTACCTTCCCACCAAAGTGGTCCCTATTTATCTACTTGCATTTAGGTGCTTTCGAACTGCTAGGTTGGCAGGAGCTGGGACAAGCAACAGGAGCTCACTCCGTCACATCGTCTTGAACTCCCAACCTTCTGGTCAGAAAGCCCAGCAGCAGCGGTTTAACCCGCTGCGCCACCATGTCCCTAGCTAACATAAATTAGCATTAATCGATTAAGACTTCACAGTTAAGAGACTATGGGGGTTCCCTCGGTATCCACAGATCTGGTTCCCATGGTCCCATGTGCCCCATTACCTTTGCTTAGCTTCATTACATTTGTGCAAAGCAATAATGTCTTTGAAGAAACGCTATAAATAGCAAGCAAAGCAAGCAAGGAGCCTCCCCATGCCTCAGAAGGTTTCAGAAGGCCTCGTGGAAGCCTCAATGAAACCCAAAAGTGCCTTTCAGAAGCCTTCTGGGGTCCAGGAGGCTGTGTGTGACTTCCTTGGGTATCAGAACACCTCCCAGTCGCATCAGGAAAGTCCTTTGAGGGCTTTCCGCATTTGTGAAAACAGGTATCCATGGGGTGTCTGGAACAGATTCCCCTGTGAATACTGAGGGACCCCCTCTCAGTCGCAACCATAGTTTGCCATTATGTAAAGTGTGAAACATGTTCATAGGTGACTAGGGATTTGAACCTAGCTTTAAATGCAGCACTAGCCAGTTACAATAAAAGAGCACATTCAGCTTATTGGTGTCTAAGACTGATAGTATAGTTTGTTAGATCTGGAATTTTCACAGAATTTGCCACTTTGTTCTCTCAGAGATTCATATGTTTCAGTCCCTCTGGTCTAGTGCCAGCTTGTGCTAGACCTCGGACTTGTGTATGGGTCTATTCCATTGCCAAATCTCCAGCTTCCTGGGTGGGACAGCTTTTCTTCCTTGCCCCCCTGGCCAAAGGGTTTTGTCTATTGGGCAGGATGCCAAGAGGAGGAAATGCCGCATGAGTTGATAACATGTGCTATCTTAGGGACATAGGAGGAACCTGATTAGCTGTGGGAAGTGGACAGGAAGGAAGAAAAGTATCTATGAGTCATGATGAAGTATGAGACAATGTCCAATTGCACTGTGACTCTATATTTTCTTATATCTGTATGTGACTTGCATATACAGGTAAGAAAATAGAGAGTCACTGTGTGACTCTATTTTGTTATGCTGCGTGGATTTACCAAGCAGCTCTCAAGTCTGGATCTGGATGGGTTCTTGGGTCTGTGCAGCCATGACATCCACCCACTGCCTATATGATAGCCAGTTCCTCACTGGTATTGTATTCTCTCCCCACATCCTCTACTATTTCTGCTTGTTCTGTCAACCACCATAGCAACCTCAAGGATAGAGATGTGCACTTCAGATACTCCTGTTTTACAGTGCAAGTAATTGATTTGTGCCTCCAAAATGTTTAAGCAGACATTAAAAGTGTATTAGTAAAAGTGTATTGTGCCATCTCAGATCATTATCTAGCTCATTATTGTCCATATAGCAGCTGTACTAGGTTTCTGACAGAGATCTTTCCCACTACACCCCTGTATTCACAATGAAGCTGGCACCAAAGTGAATGTTTTGCTATTGGGTTATGGCCTTTACACATAAAGAAAAGAGCCAGATCCAGTGCTAAGTGTCTTACGGCAGTGACATTGTCAAGGCACATCATCAGTTTTTGGATAATTGACAAGGAATACTGCACTGCTGGCCAGGGGCTCACACACCCACCCCTAATGGCCCTACAATCCTTCCTCAAATTCCCATGGCGCCTCTGCAGATCATTTGCTGCACACAATGTGCCATGGCACACTGGTTGAAAATCGCTGCCTTCCTGGTTTCTTTACTTCTAGCATATGTGAGAGTCAGCTGGAGAGTGAAGTATATTATCATTCAAAAGGCTTCAGTGGCCCACCTGTAGAGGACTTGTTTCAAATGCTGGAATTGTCCTAATTCTGCAGTTATTTCAATGGGACCACCATTGATCGATCAGGTGCAAAGATGTCTAACCCATAAAGTAAACGTTTTGCTTACTCAGGTGGCTCATGATTTCTTACTGCAATATATACCTTCCTCTAGAGCCCCAGTAGTTCATTGCTGTTGTTATTATTTTTAATTGTAAAATAATATATGGCTTTGAGTAGGTTGGTTCCATAGGTTTGGGCATTTATCTACCTGTGGATCTATGAGCAGCTGGTTTAATTGTCATCCCTTTGTAGATTAGAATCTGGCAGCAGGTCTAGACTTAATTACAAACCACCTACAGAAAGACATAGACAGCTAATGAACTTCTGCTAAAGCCAGACCGGTGCTCAGTTTGAGAAATTTGACAGGCTTTTCCAAGTGTGGTATAAGAAAGCATCTTGAAAACCCTCATAGTTCCTTTAAGACAGGATTAAAAAGGGAGCGAGTTTTCCCAAATTCCAGTGCACTCATTTGCTCATTCCTAAATTTCACTGCTTTGAAACCTGGCTGGAAAAAATTAGAAGGCTATGACGTGAGATTTCCCCCCCCCCCCCAAAGCCTGTACCTTCTGTGGAAGCTAGAGATGTTCAATGTCTTGACAAGAGAAGTGCGGGCTTTGATACCTTATTTACAGCCTTGAAAACTGCCACGGTAAGCTGGAACAGGTTTGCACTCCTTGTGGTTTTGGAATAGAGAATTCATGTATGAGGGCAATGAGCTGAAGTTTCCGGATTGGAATCGGTTGAAAGAACTTGCTCGACAGTGTGGAAAAGGTGCTTTTCTTCAGCTTTCAGGATGCTGGTGTAAGACATCTGTGCAAACGTTATGGGCAATGCCTCTTGTACGTCCAATAAGCTGATAATAGCTTCAGTGTGACGCGTAGGCGGAATGTCTTGGAACGTGATTGTCTGCAGAAAGGAGTCCGCTCTTTAATGAAGTCTGAGAGCTATACTGTGTGCTGCCGAGTTTGGGCTCTTGCGGCTGCTGTGGCATCTGCGTGGCGCTTTGTTCCCAATTCCGACAATTAGATTTCATCCAAGTGCCTCTCCTTTTCCACGTCTCATCTGACAAAGGGAGTTGTTGTTGAGAGAAAGCCATTTCTATGAAAACCTACAAGTTTCAGGCAAACATACCAGTCTGCTCTCATGGCAGTACCATGGTGAAGGGAAATATCGTTATTTGGCACCATGCCCTTTTAAAAAAAAAAACACCTTATAGAGAGAACAGGGGTGTCTTTGTCCAAAATTTACCGCAATAAAACGCACATGTAAAAAAGGGAGGGAAGCGAGAAAAAGAGACTCTATTCCCTGAGGCTTCTTTAACCTTTTTTCTCCAATTTATTCACACTTTGCCTGACAGCAGGACACTGCATTGTTACAAGAGGTCTGAAAAGGGAAGTTGGGACTTATCCATTTTTATTTGTATAAGAACACTATACACATTGTGGCCCAAGAGAACAAGTGAACTGTAGCTCTGCTATTGCCTGCTCCTTTGGGGATTTATTAATGGGGTCCAGATTTAGATTACATATCTGAAAAAGTACGTGTAGGGAATAGCAATAGCCAGTTACCTAAGTGACTGAAAAGCCTACTCTGGTGAAGGTCCAAGGCTTTAATATTGCCTTGTCTTTAGGTACATGTGAGATTGCATTACATGCATGAAGGTGCATAAGGTCCTATAGAGACTCAGCCATGTAAAACCAAGAGATATAGACTGATCTGCTGCCTAATTGCCCTTGAACAACCACCAGCTTTCTCTGGACTTGCATAGGGATGTTCTTCAGCATTCTGGAATCTTTGCAGGGAGGACCATTTAGGAAAAGTCTGTGGGAGTGCAAGAAGCTGGTACAGAATTCAAACTAGGGAAGAGGAGTTCAGAGTTAACGTTTGAGAATCGAGTCCAGCCTCTGTTTCCAATGAAAAAGAGAGGCCAGCCTTGTTCCAATCCATCGTATGAGATACATACATTGCAGCAAACCTTCTTGTACGTAGCAGATGTGGGAGCTGTGTGTGCATCTGGGTGTGCATTGCAGTCCATAACTTGGACTGCATCCCGCTGCATTGATTGGACAAACAGGATGCTTCTTTTGATGCCGTAATCCTTCTCTAAGACCATTGGTCCATTTATTGCTTTGCATAAGCACTGGACTATGAGCTGTGATGCATTTGAGAGGTGACATCCTTATGAATGTGCATGCCCCGCTCACTTCCTAGAACACTGGAAGCATTTCTAAGCAGTTGGGTGGGGTTGCAGTGAAAGTCCATTCAAATATTTAAAGTAGTATGTGTGGAAAGGCAGCTTGAACAAACTACCTCCATGCAATTAAGCAAAAAATGCCCAGTGTTCCAGAAAAGTATCACCAGAAATGGCAAATGCTCTCCAAAAGAAGATCCGGAATGATCTTACCATTGTGTGTTGCTCAAGTGCTACATACCGAATGAACCTGAGGGTCACTGTTCTCCAACACCCAATGTATATTCAAATAATCCCCTGCAGGTGTGTCTGGCGTATTGCAATCTGCTCCCTGGAACACTCTGAAAAAGGGACCATTTTTTCCCCTGCATTCATGGGAAAACTTTCACCTACAGGGTCACCTGTAGAAGTTGCGTGATGCTAGTCATTGCTGTTTTTCGGGCTCACCATAGGAAATGCATATAATATATAGAAGAGGAAATGCAATGCAATTGAATGATTAGTGAACTTTAAAGTAAAAGGTCAGAGATGTTTTCATGACTTATATTACAAATGTTTTGAGGGTTTAAGCCTCTAGTTTCAGATCTGGCATTATTTGTGCAGGTAGATCAAAGAAGCCACCCCACCCCCCCAAAAGAAATATTTCATACAATAGGAATATTGACAAACTGGCTTAAAAAGAAGAATAGCTACCCAACAACAAAATCTGCTCTAAAACAGGGAACACCCTAGCCCTTAAATGGACCTGGAGGTCATTTATCTTCTCTGTATGGAAACATCAACAGTAAATAGGCTGCATGCCCCTGGCTATTTTGTTGCTACTATTTCATTCTTATAATGTGTTAACTATGTGTTAAGTATTACACAGGAGTGCCACACAGGAGTTATTAGGGTGTTGGAAAAATGTATGTTACAAAGCAGGGAAAAGGAGCAAATAAGGGCATGCATTCCATGTGAGTTCGCAGCTTTCCTTGTATGCTAGCCATGGAAGCATGGGATGGCTATCTAGATACAAGAAGTGTGTGTGTCTGTGTGAGGGGAAGGAATCTCATATTGACAACTTTGCTGCTGCCCCTTTGTCAGAACTGAATTTGCAGTGGCGTTCATTCAGGCCGCAATCCTATTCAGTCAGGAGCATGCACATTCTGTGGTACAACAGTTGTGCTGTCTCCTGGTCCATTTCCGAACCTAATTCCAAGATCTGGTGCTGACCTCTGAGATCTGGAATATCTGAAGGGCAGCTTCCTTCCATATGAACTTCATAGGTCAGTGGTTCTCAAATCTTTTAGCAGCGGGACCCACTTTTTAGCACTGAGACCCACTGAAAAAAAATCAGTTTTATGACTGACTGAATAAAATTTCAATGAATGAGTAAGTTTTCCTTGAATCTTTTTTTTGTAATTAGTGTGATATTATTCAGAACAAAAAAAAATAGACATTTACAAGGAAACAATTCTGTGCTTAAACTGAGAAATGAGATATAT
>JAJKFI010000028.1:5818175-5843964 GCA_029204185.1 Lerista edwardsae | reverse complement strand
TATATATATATATATAATGAGTAAAAAAGTAAAATATTTTAAGTTGCTGTGGACTGGATTTGGCCCATGAACCATTGTTTAGA
Organism: Lerista edwardsae; assembly: GCA_029204185.1. Taxonomy (NCBI): domain Eukaryota; kingdom Metazoa; phylum Chordata; class Lepidosauria; order Squamata; family Scincidae; genus Lerista; species Lerista edwardsae. The sequence continues at coordinate 5,843,881 of JAJKFI010000028.1, read as the reverse complement.
GACCCCTGTTTTAACCCATTGCTATTTTCTGTACATATTTGTTTGAATTGCTTTGGTTTTTTATGGTGATTTTATTACTTGGGCCTTGATGAAAAGAAAAGCAAGCTATAAGTATTGATTATGATCACGATGAATTTAAATGGTCCAAGCAAACAACAACACATGCGATAGGCAATTGTGTAAGATTTTAAAGGATCCCCTGGGATAACTTCTACCCAGTCTTAAATATGGGGTCAGTTAGTTCCAAGTCACACTTCAGCTAGAACTGTATGACATTAACCAGAGGTTAAATTGCTCTACTCCAAGTAACCAGGCAGTGGAACCTTTTTGGACCTGGGGTCATGAAGTAAAATTATGTCCAGTAAGCCAGGCTTTGTCTGTAAATGTGCATTTAAGGAAATAGCAAATGACTATTAAAATGTTTGATGAAGGCACAGCAGTCAAACACAACAATCTAAAATCTTTTAATTTTTTTTCTTGTCTCAACATATAGTGAGCATCAGAGCTCCTGAATGCAAAGTTCTTATTGTGTTTTTCAAGGCTTTTCCAGTGACGCACGTAGTAAAGCTATATGCCGTGAACCAGAAAGTAGAGTAAACCAGACATGGTTTTGATGCTAGGTTGTTACGATGAAGCAAAGCTTACGACAGTTCCTTCGACCAGAACAAGGTTGCTAACCTAACAACAACATTGATAATTGCAAACATGAGTATCTCCTCAGACCATTTTTCACATAATAGGTAAGTTATGAACTACTAGGCATTGCTCTGCAAATCATTTGAGAATTATAAATTTCCTAGTCCCAGGAAAGGCAGGGGCACACACGGGCAGCCACATGTTATCTGCTTCTGGAAGTTTCCAAATGTTGACATGTATAACATGCTATGAAACCAGCCAGCCTCTTGAAGTTGCCTGAAATGCCAGGTTCTTTTACTTCCCCTTACTTTAGCTATCTCAAATGATTTGTCTCTATTTTTGTTTGGCTGATTCTGTCCTTTTCCCATTTGTTTGCACCAGACATAATGAGAGAAATCCCATTAAACACAGAGGGGCTTTCCCCCCCCCCTGAGAATATGCCTGCATAGGATTGCACTGTTAGAAGTTTTATTAGATAGTTTTTCAAGCAGAATGCTAAGGTTGGAGGTGAATAATATTCAGTGCCCACTAGAATTCAGCAACTTCCTTGAAAATCTCCGAGAGTTTTAAAAGTTGTTTAAAGGGGATCAGAATTTACCTGGGAGATTTAGCAAGACGATTTGGTATGATGATCATGACAGGAGTGGAACATTGCTATGTATGTTTTGGGGGGGGGGAAATGAAAATATGGGGCTAATTAAATAGCCCATGCTGAGAACATTTCACATTAATAGTGGTCAGTGCTAGTAGTTTCCTTGTCAAAAGTGGCAATCCTTAAAAATATATAGCAAAAGCCATAATAAGAACCCCATTTAGTTAAAACTGGATTATATCCAACATGGAAGAATCTGAAGAAAAACAGTAAAACAAATAAGGCACAGGCATTTCCAAGGCAAATTTCCATGCACAAATTGCATATCACTCCAACATTTGCAGTGGGTACCTGGAAGGAAAAATTCAAGTATGAGGCTGAAGCTGACCAAAATGATTTAATAATCCTTTTGAACTTTTCGTTCAGAGTTCTTCTGGATACTCTCCAATCAGAGCTGGAAAAGCATTTGAAATTCCTGCGAGCCAGCATCATAACTTAGGAGTCAGCCCTACTCACTACTGCAAAAATGTTTCAAATTGGAGTGATTTGGGGGGGGAGGGAGAGAGGAAAGAATGTGTTCAATTAAGATTTTGCAGCCTCAATGACCCTGATTTAAAAGGTTCAAGCAACTTTTTTCTTTACTTTTCACTGTGCAGGCCATTTGCTGGTGTATTCTGCGTTCAGACCTGTTGTTCTCATGAAGCTAGTATTGTATCTGTTGAACTGGTGACAAAACAACTCAGGTATCTACTGAGTCTTGAAATAAAACCAGTGGCATTTGAGAGTTAATTGACTAGGTTAATCTGTATCTATGTATTTTAGTGCACAATCCTAACTTGGAGTTGGGCTGGCCCAGTTAGGCCAGCAAAGTTTGGCCGGCACAAGGGCCACTGTAAAGTATGTTTGGACCACTCTCTAAGGCAGAGAGGCCAGCACACAGAAGTGCGCCATCTTCCCTGACTCAGAGAGTGGTCCAAACAGTGGCCCTTGTAGTGGCCTTTGCTGGCCTAACTGTGCCAGGTTAGGCCTTTACTCTCGGTGTATTTAGACAAGGATTGGGGGGGGGAATGATGGTTTTCTGTCCTCAGGAAATTCTTTTCACATAAACTTTCTGCCCAATCTCAACCCCCACTACCTTGGCACATTTCATGCTTTAATGGAGACTGTGCTACATGCTGTGGTGAGTGATTGGATAGTCTGCAGGAGGTAAGTTGAAGTAATTTTTTCACTTAACTCCAGGTAGGCTGCCCAATTGCTTAGGGGTCTGCTTAGACCTATGCCAGATATATAGCTGGCGCTCGTCCGAGGAGAGCCAGGGATTGGGGTGGCCAGAAAAATGGAGGATAAGGTGCTTTGGTGGCCCTTTGAGGAGAATAGCAGGGTAAAAACTGAAAATGAATAAGGTCTGGTGTGTGTGACTGCAACCAGATCTGCCCTTTCCTTCCCCCTGACACTTTTCAAGTTCCTCCCCAACGCATCCTGTTACTCCTTCCCTGCCTACAGCCTGTACTGCCCCTGCCGTTAACTTATCGGCACCAGTGGAGCCTCTCACAGCTGCTGCCACACACGTTGCACCTGTAGCTGTTTGCAGCCCTCACCTGGTAGTGCGTGATAGTGGCCTGGCTTTAGTGCCACGTAAAGAACCTTGCTCTGCCAGAACACTACTGCTGGTGCTGCTGCAAGGCCCCAATAGGATCAGGGCCTTTGTCTTGTAAGGAGCCACGGTATATCTTCTGTCAAATCTTCTGCAACACAAGCACTGTGGGGCATATTCTAGAATGTGTGGTCAGTACATGTAGATCACTGGCGAGATGTTTTGGATCTCAACGCTGCCTCCATGTGAACCAAAAATGCCTCCTGGAGCATGGTTTAAAAGTGACTGATACACACCTGGAAACTGGTAAATGATTTGGTGGGATTCTCTTTCTTGTATGGAACCCATGGCCATCCCTTGTAAGTGGAAAAAGAAATGTCAGAGATCCTTATTCTAGATTAAATGGTTGAGTAAACAAGACCATGGGACCATACGAAATGTGCTGCAGAGGGGGTTTATGTAGTAATTATTGAAAATTTACTGAGGTGCTTTTGTTGGGATATAATTCTTTCTGTTCTGTAGCGGTTCCCACACTGTGGGTCGGGATCCAATTTTAGGTGAGTCATGAAGCACGCAAAGCAGCCATATTGAACGTAAGGGAAGCTGGGATGCTGGAAAAGGGGAGGGCGTGCGGTAGTTTGCGGTAGTTGTAAATAGGCTTTTTTTTCCTTTTTGATTCACTTTACTATCGGAAAATGACTGAGAAATGACCCAACTTATTGCTGCGTTCTCAGGAAAGCAGCAGGCTCTGGCTGCAATGATGGCAAGGAAGCAATGATGGCACTTCTGGTCATGACGTCATTTCTGGTGGGTCCCGGACAGATGGACATTCTAAAAAGTGGTTCCTGGTGCAAAACAGTTTGAGAACCACTGGCCTACAGGAAACTGAAGAGGGTGGCTTTTCCATCATTTGAAACAAGGGAGAAGGGAAAGCAACTTGGAAGTCGGGGAAGCAACTGTGTTCAATTTAGCGCAAAGGTGAAACTTCAGCTGGGAAGATCAGAGCTGCTTGGCTGGGTCACCACACTAACACATCCCACATGACTCTATCAATGGGTGGCCAATGAAAGCTTATCCTGTCTTATGCCCTCTTTCTCCCCCTCCACCTCAGTCTGTCCCGAGTGTTAAGTTTTCAAAGGTTCAATGTTTCAAAGCACTGAATCCAACACAAGAGGCCTTTGATTTTTCTGCCCAGTGTGCTCAGTGAGGGCACACTTCTTCTTTTTATTGCCCCCCGAATCTCTGAGGTTGTTCGTGTTCCCAGGAGGTTCAGAAATATTAATTGATCGTTGAGAAAGAAGTTAAATAAAATAATCTTTCTTTGTCCTTAGTCTTCGAACCCTGCTTGGATTCAGGTCTGCGGTGGTACCCCTCCTTAATGCAAAGCAGAATGCCTTGTCAGCCTTTCACTGAAGCAGCTTGCACAAGGCACCAGCAGTGAGGAGTCAGAAAGTCACCTTGACTTCCTCCCAACAAAAGCAGCATTTGGTGGTTGTTTTTTCTGTACCCAGCAGCCAAGGCCCCTACTGGGCCAAGCTGAATTCATTAATGTCCACACCTGTTTCATCTAGTTAGGACAGAAGCCAGTGACAAAACCCTCCTGGAATTCTAGAGCACAGGGCCCTGAAAGAAGGCGGCAATTCTTAGCCATTTTGGTATTTTCGTGAACCAAGAAGCTGAAAAATAGCCTTCCCCAAATCGGGTGGTTGTTATGGACAAAGAGGCCTTTCATGTCAATATCCCATTCACCTTACCTTAACTCTACTCCCAATCCATCTATGCGGGGGGGGGGGTGTCAAACTCATTTCATACTGAGCAGCATTTTTTATGCCTGCTGATGGCCAGGAGTGATGTAATTAAACAGGAAGTGATGTCATTAAGCAGGTCATGACCAGAAACAAGCACTTTTTATCACTTATGGACTCATTAGCTTCAGAAGAGAAAATACATAAATCTTGATCACAGTTTTAAGATATGGGAGAGCCCAATTATCATCCAGGCTTTCTTTTCAACAGTGACACCTCAGCACAGCTCAGCAGCTGAGAGCAGCTGATGGTGGTGCTGGGAGACTGATGGTCAGATAAAGAGCTTCTATGGGCCGCATTCAGCCCCTGGGCCTGACACCCTTGATCAATGCAATCAAGACGTCACTGCAGAGATCCATGGGCGAACAATTGACACTCAGCAGAATAAGATGCGTGCACATTTTGGAAAAGCAGTGGCAGACCTACTAAAGATTGGAGCACCTGGGGCCAATGGAAGGTGGTGATGGGGCTGTTCGTGTCGCCATGTCATGCGGTTTTTGGCCCTCCCGTCCGCCCCTGCCTGTGTATGGCTCCAAAACGTAGCCTGGCCTGGTGGGTGGTGGAGCAGTGCATGGGGGCAGGGAACGAGTCGAGGGGGCACCCCCCCTCTTCCTTTGTCCCTAGGTGGGTCGTTTGCTGGGTCCGCAACTGTGGAAATGTAAGATTACTTGACAGATTTAGTAAATACCAAATAATACTTATTTGTCAAAGAGTGAAAGTTAATAAATACCACTTCTTTTACAACTGCATTACTTATGCCAGGAAAATCTCCCCACCATGCGGCTTTTAAAAAGAAGTCCAACTGAAGCAGACCTTATAAGAACTTGAGCAGAGGCCATATCTCACTTGAACCTCTATGTGTATAAATGATCCAGGGTCAGTCTCAGGTTTGAGTTGGGTAAAGCTAGATTTCCACAGTGCTCTTTTAATACCAAATAACTGGGCTCCCATTCCTAAGACCCTCATGGTCTTAAACAATGTCATAAACATGCTGTAAAGCACATTTACGGTACTTGGAGAGAAGGTACTGCCTGGGCTGGGGCTGTGCCAGTCAGTTCTTCCCCTGCTAACTGGGCAAGAGGCACTTTTTCAAGTGGTGCTCCTCTTATATTTAGCAGGGGGAGAGTAATTGTCCCTCTTCACCCCTGTGCAGTGTCTTTTCTAGTGGCTGTTGCTGGTGGTGTTCTGCATTTTTTAGATTGTGAGCCCTTTTGGGACAGGGAGCCATTTAACTTCATTATTAGTTTGTAAACCGCTTTGTGAACTTCATGTTGAAAAGCGGTATATAAATACGTGATTGATTGATTGATTGCTGCGCCCCAGTGTGGGCAGTGGGTTGATACGTCAGAGATTGATACATCAGCCACACAAGCCAGTGGCAAATTAGTAACTCCAGGAACTAGATCTTACCACGTTTTGTTGAAGGTTTCCGATATCAAAAACTGACGTGTGCACTAGTGTTGAAATGTCGTCAAAACCAAAATGATATTGAAGTTTGATTTCAATAATGTTGGGCATCATTTATAGATGGAGAGCTGTGTCAGAACCTGATGGTGGTGGTTATTAACCGACTAGCCTATGATATGTCTGGGAAGCTGGCAGAGTTGGGACAATAGTGTGGGATGCAGACATGCCACAGACTAATACGGCTTTTAATCTTTGGATGAATATTTTTGGGTGTAAAGGAAAGCAGGACCAGGAGTCTTTTTTGTAGACAGTCACACAGCAGGAGCTGATATTTCTCCCCACCCACTTGCTTTTGATTTCCATCTGTGGCATTTTTGTCTAGATTTCTAGTCATAGTATCTACTAGAAACCTATTTTCAGGGTGGCCGTTGGCTTCGGTCCATGCTAGAGCCTCAGTGCTAACCATTCCCAGAAGACTAGTTGGATGCCAAAAGTGGTGGGTGGTGACACAATCCCTCAAACGCTGTGTGCTGCAAGAGGTACCCTCTTGGAAGGAAGGCTACTTTGCAAGGGGTCTGGCACCATGTGGTTCCAAGGGAAGTGTGTGCCCTGGTCCAGATGGTGACTTCCTTGAGTAGGGTCTCCCGCCCAGGCCTCAGAGGCTGGGCCTGTTGCGGGTTTTGTGAGCAATATCCGTTCTGCTCCTGAGGGCATGTTTATGTTTCTCATATGAAAATAGGGAATCTGAGGTTACTGTTGTGCTGGAAAAATGTCAAGGCTCAATTGGCAATATCCCACTAAACCACAAGTTTGTAGGGGGAAAAACCCAAAACCATCGGATTTTCAAAACCATGTCTGTGTGCTTTAAAGGGAAATATATACAATACAGGTCATGTCATGCTCATATTATAGTGGTGGCAGTCCTGAAAATAATTGAAATGTGGAAATACTACCCCATGCTGTTCGGTGAATGGAGGGAAAACAAATCTTTATTATTCCAGAGTTCACATAATACACAGGAACACTATTGTCTTACTTGCCTCCCACCCCAAGGCCCCCCCTTTTTCTTTCTTTTTTGTAAAGCCCGACTTCGCTTTCAGATATGTTTTATTGTTTAAAGGAACATATGTTTTACAGACCTGTCATGTTGAAGCCATTAAAAAGAGGAACTAGAGCAATAACAATAAGCCACGTAACTATGGATATGGTGAACTCCCCAAAGTTTGATCATTAAACTGCTGCTTCCAGTCGACATGAAACTAGATCGCATCATGCAGCGTTGGCTTTTAGGCCGCAATTTTTCACTGAGATGCTAAGGGATTTAAAAAGCAGGCTATTAATATCCTATATTGTTGGCTTAGGAGAGAGATTCTTTGGCCAAGTTGGCTCTGCTCCAACACGTTTTGGCGAATAGAATGAAGAGGGGCTGGATCCACACAATCGGTTAAGTGTGGAATTGCAAGGTGAATTGTGTGTCAAAAGGCAGGCTTCTTATCAACATATCCGCAATCTTATGAGTGTGCTGCAAAGTCCCCTGAGTTGCAGCCTGATCCTGTTGGGCGCGACTGCTGTTGGAACGAGCATTCTGGCAGTGGTAGCACCTTTCTGGCTGTTGCGAAAGGTGCTCTGGCAGCATACAAAATTGCACTGCCAGAGTGGCCAGAGAAGCCCTACATGCTCAGAAGGCAATATGCAGAATCAAACTTCCCTGCCTCTTCCTAGTTCATTTGGCCTCCTGCACCTCTTGAAAAACCAGAGGGCCTGGGGGACCCCCCAGAATTGTGTTCCTTTGCCCTTTCTGAAGATGTCAGGGATTGAACCTACTCTCTGCATGCAAACCACTATCAGTGATCTACCTTCCAGTTCCTCCTAGCTGCAGTTCAACAGCTCTTGCTACAGCATTCTTGATCTTGCATCATTCTCTTTTTTTTTCCATAGGAGTCCCTTGGTTGGATGTGTTCATTCTACCTACCCAAAGTACGTTACCATCAGTTTTGTGGTGGTGGTGTCAAACAGGGGTGGCACATCCATGAGGCCAACTGAGATGGTTGCCTCAGGTGGTGGATTGGTGGGAGGGGGACACGGCCCTCTTTCTTTCCCAACACTTCTTGAAGATAGCAGAGATTAAGGGCCTAACCCTATCCAACCTTCTAGCACCGATTTAACCCCGAGAGAAAAGAACAGACATTCCCTTACATTGAGGAGGCCTCCCTGACTGTCTCCCCCCCCCCCAACACACAAAGTAGGATAGCGGATGCATCCTGTTGGCAGGACTTCATCAGTTCTGGAAAGTTGGCTAGAATTGAGCCCCAAGTCTCATACATTCTACATTACATGTAAAGCTTATGCTCTACCATTGAGTGGCAGGTGCTCCATCTGTCACCTCATGCTAAAAACATAGAGGAGCAGGAGGGCTCCATCTCTGACCTCACACTGGCCTTCAGAAATATACCTGGGAAGCAATAAATCATCTTATTGCTTCTGTTTACAGCTTCAGATATCAGGCTAAATAAGAAGAGCCATCTTCATGTTTGCAGGTTTGCATATGTTTTCTTTTTCTGTTGTGAAATGGTGATGATTAATATATTTTTTTGTAATATGTAATGACGCAAACATCTCAATGACATCTTAAATCTGCCAAACTAAATAAATAGAACGTTTGTTTGATAATTTGCCTTCGGGTACTAAGCATTGTTCTGGTTTTTCCAGGGAAACGTACCAGCTTTTGGGGGACCTTTTCATTACTTTGCTCTGCTTTTGATGTAGTTACCTAATGAAATGGGTTTGGTTGTTCTGCTGAGATACCATTGGAAAATGGAACTGCAGGTCTTTATTGTGTTGTCCTCAGTGTGCAGCAATGATTGGTTTGTTGAAATTGTATTGGTTGTTGGGGTAAGTTGATTGATGCTTGTCCAAGCTTCTCACCACTCTTATTTTTCTTTCCTCCCTACTAGCTGGCCTGCCATTTCTGATCATTGAAACAAGCACAATTGCACCCTATAAACGGGGATTTTACTGCAACGATGAGAGCATCAGGTACCCTGTGAAAGAAGGAGAGACTATCAACGATGCTGTCCTTTGTGCTGCTGGCATTATTATAGCCATACTTGCCGTAAGTAGAGCAATACAGCTGCCGTTTATATGATTCTCCTGATCTGGTTGCAAAATAAAGACAAGTTGTTTGTTACTTCATACTGAAAAAAATTAATATTTAGCAATATGCTTGGTCTTGTAAAAATAAACAACAACTTTTTGGCTAATCGGTGTTTTTAAATTTATTATATTTAACAGTAGTCTTTGTGAAATTAACCCAAACCAGGCCCAGCCTTAAGCAAATGTGACCAATGCCATCACATCGGGCCCCACACTTTGGGGGCCCCCGCACCAGTGTAGTGAGCATACTGCTTGCTGCTGCAGTCGTGATCTCTTAGGATTGTAGGTCGGAGGGGTAAGCAGAGCAGCTTTACCTTGGGCCCTCTCACCTGCCCCAGCTTCTGAAGTGCCCAAAATGGGCCTCTTGGAAGCAATTGGCAGTGATGTCATCCAGTCACCACCAACTATTTCCAGTGTGGACTTTGTGTGTGGCACCACAAGTGCTCTTCTTGGTGAGTGGGGGACCCTGTGGGGGGTGTGGGGGGCCCCATAGCAATGCCCCGCATTGAGCCCCACCACTCCTAGAGCCAGCCCTGATCCAAACAATAGTATTATTAGTTCATTTGACTGCCCGGAAATCCTCAAGTGTCTTATTTGTGAGAAGTCTCAGGTTCACTTGACCAGGAACCTGCCTTTTGTTTTTGTTGGCCTATAAATTGTCACCTATTTGCTCCCTCCATACGTGTCTACACTTCCTAAGATGGTCTGGGAGACTCTCTTGCAGTTCCCATTGTTGGCTGAGGAGCAAGATGTGGTGACATACAAAAGAGCCTTTACAGTGCTGGCCCGATGACACTGGAGGTGTTATTTACTCCCTCCCTGCCAATCTTTCACAGAAGGCTGAAAACATTTCTTTTCCGGGTGTTTTCCAACCTCTTTTGATATGTTACTATATTCTTCATCCTCTCCGCTTTTTCCTCTTTTTTATTGTTTGTTTGCGATTTGATGCATTTTTTTATTGTATGTTTTTAAACTTTTTGTTGTGAACTGCCTTGGATACGTTGGAAGACAGGCAGACTATAAATCTTTTAAATTCCTGCATGCAGATAGCATCATAAAAACCCAAACATTACAGCAAAGAAAGTGGATTGTGGATTAGACTTTAAGTGCCTTTCAACAGATCACTGTTGAAAGCAGAGTAGAGCCAATCAGTCTACAAATCAGACTCCTCTTCTTAGCCATAGACGTAAGTAGGATATTATTCAGGTTCTGAAGATGAGATTGAGAGATTCACTGGGATTCTAATGTAGGAAGAACGTAGTCCATTATCTGATCCAGAAATAATGCAATCATCGGGCAACGAAACTCGGTTCGGACTGTATAGTAAGGTCATTCAAAAATACGTAAGCAAGTCAAAACCTGTGAACTGAGCCATCAATCCAAGCTCAGTGGTTCCCAAACCTTTTTGGCTGGTGGCTCCCTTGATCTACTGGGCCATTGGCCATGGCTCCTCATTAGGGCTACAGTCGTATACACTGTATAAGGAGGCAGGTTTTCATGAGGTTTCCATGGCTCCCCTGGCTGGTTTCTGTGGCTCCCAGAGAAGCCACATCTCACGGTTGGGAACCACAGGCCTAAGATCATTAGCGGGGACCCTGCTGCATATGCTCCTTCTGGCAGAGACCAGACAACAAGGAGTGAGCAGGGCCTTCTCTGTGGCAGTGCCTTTAGTATGGAACTCCCTCCTGGTGAGATTAAGAACACAAACACCCCTTGTTAAGCTTCTAGTATGGTCTGAAGACTTTCCTTTTCAACTAGCATTCCCTTCTTTAAGTAGTTACTTCAGGTTTTTGTGGTTGCATTTTGTTTTTATGGTGTTTTTTTAATTGTACTTTATTATTGTATTTGTATTTCATTCTTTCCTACCAACCTAGCAGTTCAAAAGCTCCTAAAATGCAAGTTGATAAATAGGTACCACTTTGGTGGGAAGTAACGGTGTTCCATGAGCTATGGCGTAGAGTCATGCTGGCCACATGACCACGAAAGCTTGTCCTTGGACAAACACTGGCTCTTCGGCTTACAAATGGAGATGAGTGCCGCCCCCTACAGTCGGTCATGACTAGACCATTAGGTCGTGGGGAAACATTTACCTATTTCTATGCTGCCTCGAGCACTGTTTATTCAGGGGGAAGGTTCTGATGCAAATAGTTTTTAAATAAATAAATAATCCACTGTAAGAGCCATTTCATATTTTCAGCAAATCTGTGCTTGTCAGACAACATAGAATTTAGAGCCTTGAAGGATTTGGTGTCTGTTTTCCCCACTTGGATCATTTTTTGTGTGTGTGTGGTGTTTACATATTCCATTTTTCACATTGGTTTATGAAGTATGTTCTGCCTTGCAGCCAGCCACTGCCTGGAAACATTTCACAGGCAGTATTCGGTTCTAATATGTAGTAAACCAGGCATATTTTAAAAGAAATATGAAACTTGGAGGGCTCAAGAGAGGGAGCAATGTCTGTGTTCCCAGATATCTTTGCATTATAATAGGTAATTCTGCTTGGTGTGGTGTTTTTCTTTTGGATTACTGCTAACATCTTATTATTGAATAAGATGTTACTGAAAGGAGTGGCTCCATATTTATTTCCTTTGGGCTGCATCCATGGTTCAGAATGTGCAAGAAATGTTTCTCCTGCTCGCTACAACCCCCACCCCCAGCCCTCCCTCAGAAATTGTGTGCCACTGGAGTCTTGCAGGGGAGAGGGAAAATCCTTGAAAATGGCCCTCAAAAAAAGTTAAACTCATGTGTCTGGGATTTGTCCTTCCTTCTTCAGCCCCCAGAACCACATCCCACATTATTCCTGAGGGTCCCCTTATCGTCAGGTAACATGGGGGGGGGGGCTCAGAGAACTGCAGTGAGGAGGAAGGGACAAGGACAAATATTTGGTCCAATCTAAAAACTTTTGTTTAGTCAACGAGGAATAGGTTGAGCCTTTTTATCCATGAGGGTTCCGTTCCCTACCGGGGTTTTCCCAGGCCTTGTAATGCCATATAAGGCATTAAAATCTTCACTTCTGGGTTTTGGTGAAAACCGGAAGTGACTTTTTTGGCTGAAAGGGCCATTTCCTCTGAGGCCCACCAAGGCTACAGGAGGACTCGTGCGGCCTCAGAAGAGCTTCTGGGGGCGACTGGAGCATCGCTTCAGGCAGACACCTCTGAATCTCTATCTCTCGTCCCTATACACACTTAGCATAGCTGTAGTAAACCAGACATATGTTAGTAAACCAGGCATAGCTGGCTCAGCATGGGTCTGGGGATCCCACGTTGAGCCAAACCCGTGGATATGAAATATACATGTTCGTGGGGGGGGGCTAATTTGTGAGGCTGTTCCTCTCCAATGCAAGTGGCTAGTTTGCCTGAACAGTACTGGTCAGTATTCATATAAATAAGCTGGAACAGGTAGGTGTGCCTGTAAGGGGCCAGCAAGAAGGCCAGTGCCATTGTGCCAAAAATTGCCCACCTTCCTGCAATTTTTATGCAGTCTGATGCTTGTCTGGTCATCCTTTGGAGAGGCGGTAGGAATTTTTGACACGTTTCTTATTGGCTCAAGTAGTGTGGGTTCTTCGCCTACCCAGGCCATGTTGTTCTTTCAGGCAGTGCTAGGTAGGCCATGTCTGGCAGTATAGTGTGTAGAAGGACAAGAGATAGAGATTCAGAGGTGACTGCCCTTAGCTAAGCAACAGTGATTAAGGACAGCCCAAATTGGTTCCAGGTGGCTCTCTGGCACCTGGGTGCAGGCTGGCAGACCCTCAGATTTGGAGTGTAATGCCAGCTTAGTAGCATTATACTTAGTAAAGCTTAGTGATCGTCTGGTGCAGGACTGGCAGGGCAATTCTGCTTACTTGACTCCCTTTATCCGGGGTTGGCTGTGAAGAAGCTGGGAGAGCCTCAAAGGGATTCTGAACGAGGGCAGTTGTCCCAGATGGATGGATTCAGGCTATAACTGCCTCCTGCAAGTGGCTGCACGGTTGAGGTTGACCATCTGAGCAGGCCCCGCTGCAAACAAACACAGTCATGCACCGAAAATCAATAACCATGGCAATTGATTTCTTCCAGATCTGTATCACGTGTGCTTTTTTTTGGGGGGGGGGGGCGGCGGTTACCAGCCCAATCTATATATATAAAAAGAAGAGTGTGTGTGTGTGTGTGTGTGTGTTTTTCGCATAGGCTCCACAACGCCTGGAGCGATCGGCACGAAACGTGGCACGCATACACCTTGCGGCCTGGCGACAAACACTGCGGGGGTCGGGAGCCCCTAGCACCCCCGGGGGTAGGGGTACGCGGGGGTCCCCACGTGAAAACGGTTAAAAACGGCCAAAATCAGCATCGAATCCACAGTTTCCGGGGTCGCCAAGACAAGCGGCAACGCTCCTGATGCCATTGGAGTCCAGGGTCAGCCCCCCTCAGACGTGGGGGGCAAGAAGGGGTGCGAAATAAAACGTCCGCCATGCCCTGTTGGAACGCCTGGACCGATTGGTGCCAAACTCGGCATGTGGACACCTAGCGGCCTGGCCACAAACACTGCGGGGGTTGGGCCCCCCTAGCACCCCCGGGGGCAGGGGTGTGCAGGGGGCCCCACGTGAAAACAGCAGAAAACGGCCAAAATCAGCGTCGAGTCTGTAGTTTCCAGGGTCGCCAAGACGAGCGGCGACACTCCCGATGCCGGTGGAGTCCGGGTTCGGGCCCACCTCAGCACAGGGGGCCAGAAGGGGTGCGAAACAAAACATCCGCCATGCCGTGCTGGAACGCCTGGAGCAACACGCACCAAACCCAGCATGTGTTTGCCTTGTGGCCTGGCGACAAACACTGCGGGGGTCAGGCCCCCCCAGCACCCCCAGGGGTGGGGGTGTGCAGGGGGCCCCACATGAAGATGGCCGAAAATGGCCAAAATTGGCGTCGAGTCCATAGTTTTCGGGGTTGCCGAGACGAGTGGCAATGCTCCCGAAACAGTTGGAGTCTGGGTTCGGGGGCCCCTCGGCGTGGGGGGTGAGAAAGGGTTTAAAACAAAAGGTCCACCATGCCATGCTGGAACGCCTGTAGCGATGCGCACCAAACCCGGCACGTGCGTGCCTTGCGGCCTGGCAACAAACACTACGGGGGTCAGGCCCCCCCAGCACCCCTGGGGGTGGGTGTACAGGGGGGTCCCCACGTGAAAACAGTCAAAAATGGCTGAAATCGGCGTTGAATCTGTAGTTTCTGGGGTTGCCAGGGCGAGCGGTGACGCTCCCGACACTGTTGGAGTCCAGGTTCAGCCCCCCCCTCGGTGTGGGGGGCGAGAAGGGGTGCAAAACACAGCGTCCGCCATGCCCTGCTGGAACGCCTGGAGTGATTGGCACCAAACTCGGCACGTGAGTGCTTTGTAGCCTGGCGACAAACACTGCGGGGGTCAGGCCCCCCTAGCACCCCCGGGGGTGGGGGTGCGCAGGGACCCCCGCATGAGAACGGTCGAAAACGGACAAAATCGGCGTTGGATCCATAGTTTACAGTGTCGCCGAGGCGAGCAGCAATGCTCCCAACGCTGTGGGAGTTCGGGTTCAGGCCCCCCTCAACGTGGGGGGTGGGAAAGGGTGCAAAACCAGACATCCGCCATGCCATGCTGGAACGCCTGGAGCGATTGGCGCCAGACTTGACACACACGTGCCTTGCAGTCTGGTGACAAACACTGCGGGGGTCAGGCCCCTCAGTGCCCCAAGGGGTGGGGTGCGCAGGGGGCCTCACATGAAAATGGTCAAAACCGGCCGAAATCAGCGTCAGAACCGTAGTTTCCGGGGTCACCAAGGTGAGCAGCGATGCTCCTTGTTCGGGTTCGGGTTCGGGTTTAAAACAAAAGGTCCACCATGCCATGCTGGAGCGATGCGCACCAAACCCGGCACGCACGTGCCTTGTGGCCTGGCAACAAACACTACAGGGGTTCGGGTTCGGCCCCCATCAGCATGGGGGGCGAGAAGGGGTGCAAAACTCATAAACTCTGGAAGATCATTTTGTTACCCGGGTAACGCCGGATAACAAAAAGCTAGTAAGCCTATAAACAAGAAGGAATTCTACACTGCCAGGGAGCTTTCTGATTTATGGAAAAGCCGTAAACTAAATTGAAGAAGCATTTCATGTTCATGTTACTACCTACCATACTATCATTTTTGACTCTTGCAGAGTCTGCTTCTGATCAGGAGCAAGTCAGTGGTGTGTAAATATGCTGGAAATACGACTGGAAATTTAATCAGCAGCTGACTATGTAATCCATCAATTTTCTATCACAAATGGCAGGCTAATTAAAACCTGGAAGAGGAAATAGTCAGGAACTCTGATGGTAAAAGAGATGCGTATGTGCTTGGTTTTGCAGCTTCCACAATATAAATAACCTTGTATGGAAAAAGCAAACAAATTGAGCTTTTATTATGGAGAGTTACAAAGCTAGAGAAAATAGCGCATGTGCTGCTGTGGCAAAAGATATGTAAAATGTGTGTCACTCTGGCATCTTCTAAATAATGTATATAAAAATTAGAATCATATAGTTGAAAGGGTACCTATAAGATAATCTAGTCCAACCCCCTGTCAGGGGCAGGAAATCCTCCTAGAGCATCTCCAGCAGGTGTCTGTCAAGGCTGTGCTTGAAGATGTCTAGTGAGGAAGAATCAACTACCTCCATTGGCAATTTATTCCAATTTATATAAATAAGCAGGCCCGTAAAAAAGCTACATACAGCAAGCCTTGCCTATGACAGAAAGAAATGCAATTTAGCATAAAATAAACCATGATGAATGAGATAATTTCTCAACAGCTGTAGCTACATTTCTCCACCTGTATGCATCTTGCATACTTCAAATATAGTCAAAAAGTGCAACTTCCTTTCCAGGCACCTGCAATTTTAGAAAACAATTACAGGCCAAGATTTATTAAGACAATGACAATTCAAGGATAATTCATTAGCTTTCCATTATAGTGCAATTGAATATCCTCAGTATAATTAATATAATGGCCCAAACTAAAGTGATTAAATGGAGAATCAGTAGAAAAGGAAACATTGTACTTTCTAGTCAATTGCTTTTCTAGCTTTTGAAAAGGCATTATTCATTATTCCATTTCCAACATAACATAGTAATCATGAAGTTAGGATAACAGGAGAAGGCATGATGTCATTTTCTTGAAGCCCCATGGGTATACTAATATGGCTGACTCAGATCATTCCCACCAAGGAGGATTGCCGTGAATTCACGAATAAAAATCTCCCTGCACGTGTGTAAAAGTTAATATCAACCTTTTTAATCATGCCTGCGTGTTCTGCATACGGGTGTGCAAATCGCTGTACGAAAAATGGGATTTAATTTCCACGGAAAGATTCACATATTCACATTACATCGGTTCAATAAAACTACAGTTCACTGAAACAGTGAGTGCTTTATTTTTGAAGCTGTGTAATTTCTTGTTGTTCCTAGCAGTCTTATTCACCATTTTCTGACACCCACTGTTAATGGTTTAGAGGGTAAATATATATATATATTTCCCCCCTCCTTTTCCCCTCCTTCCCGTTTACACTTTTTTTCCCGCCTTCCATTTTCTACTGTAATATTTTCGAAATTCTGAACATTAATGGAATTTGTTTTTTTTGGGGGGGGGTGAGTGTAGAAGTTTAAAAAAATACTCTTAATAGTCTAGAAGTGAAAAAGAACTACTCTCATATTGACAACTACTTGTGTTATGAAGAGATTTTTTAATGAAATTTTCCTATATATTTATCTAATTTTTGCCCACCCTCCCCTTTTTTTCTTTCCTTCCCATTCACACTTTATTTTTGCGTGTGTAGATTTCAATAAAGTCTGTCACAATAGTGCAATCTGAGTTTAAATATTCGTCATTTCGTCCGGTATGTTCAGTAATATAATTATGAGGAATTTAACCTTGTAATTGCATATTAAATCATAATAAGGTTACCAGTAATATTTCTACACGATCACGTTTTTATTTTCGTAAGTTTTTATTTAAGGAGTAAACTATTCAATCCTAAACAGTACGAGCAAAGCAATCTGAAATGCTTGGAATGAGGATTGTTTTGAGTATACCAAAATGGCTGCTAAGCCCGCCCCCTGGCTTCACTTCTTCAGCATTACTTCTTAAGGCAGGGCTCCTCCTGTTTATTATACCTTCATGATAATAATGGACGATATTGATTATACACCCTGAGGCTTTCATGGCTGAAATCTCCAATTAAAAATGTCCAAGCTTGAAGGCCAACCTTTTGCCTGTTCATGCACCTAGTATCAGCCTCTTTGAAGTAACTAACTTCTATAGCCAGTGGGTGGGGCTAACTTGTGAGGGTCTTTCCTCTCGCAAGTTAGTACAGTATTCATACTTCCTATAATCTGAAAGATGCATATATTGTCTGTTTCTTAAATCTTTAGAAATGTGGAGACCACCACACACAAAGTCTATATCATGATTTCTCAGCTCAGCTTCACTAACAGCTGGTAGATTCTAATTTATAAATCTTTGTAATCCTTTCTGGTATAAGGTGCCTTCTGACCCATGATGAGATATTGTTCTATTCTCCCAATGCATGCATGCATTTTTTTTAAAAAAAGGACAGTTTAAAATAATAATGAATACATATTCCAAACACCAGGATTATTGTAGCATGATATGAATTCCTCCCCAGTTATGCAGAGCATAAATGTGGTCCCTTTTTATTTGACGTGTTTGCTTTTCAAACACAGACCTGGCAAGGGGGCATTGGGGGACAATAAGCAAGACAATCATTTTCACACTGCTAACCCTTTATTTTAAATTGTGTCATCAACAAAGTCTCTAGTCTCACAGTCTTTGGAGCAAAAGGTCTGGGTCATGTTTATGGGGCTTGCAGTACCCACAAAGTTCTTGTTAAGTAAACGTCACAGGCTATGACCTTTGACTCCATCAGTACATGGGAGGATATGAATGCACAAGACCCTTGAGATACTAATTGCCTTTGGGGACTGTGTTTTCCAGACCTCCCCTAAATATTCCACAGTGCATTTCAGTTCCATTGGAAAGGATGACTTGTTTGATCCTTACTTTCGTGGATGCAGCTATGCATACTTCCTTTAACTGGCAGTCCAGTAAGTTTTGCATTTCTAACAGAGGTCTTCTCTCTCTGTATTTCAGTTAGTAAGAAGTGTCTGTTCATTTCTTGGCATCTCTGCTCAGCCTGAACATTTGTCTCCTGTGATATAAGTTCATCCTGTACAGAGGAGACAAGACATGACCTGATGCCATGTAATTTCTCAAAACAGGATTTAAGTTTTATTGAGGGAGGGTGGGTTCTAAGACAGAGTTTCACCAGAGCCTTCATACGCTGGAAACATTGGCACTTCCCATCAGTCCTGGATTTGAATCGTTGACCTAGAAGTGGATGGTTTTTCCCTAAACCTTTGTTTAAGGAATACTATTGTTCATCCTCAAGCACACATATGACATGATGCCTTTTAAACCAAGCAAAAATCTCTGTTGAATATAGAATGGTCGAAATCAGCATAACCAAAATGAGAAGAAAATTATTTATCTGGGCATTTCTATGCAGACTTTCTGCCTCATAAGGGACCTTCGAGTGTATTAGAAATGTTAGATTCCCAAAAGTTTTAGCATCAGAATCCACCTTTAAAAAAGTTTCATTTTACCAGCCACTCGGTCTTCTGTGCTTCAATGGTGATTGGGCAACGTGTTCCCCCACCCACAAGTAGCAGATTGCTTAACCCTTGATGCATGTAGCCTAATCTATCCTGTCAGTTTCACGAAGCACCAAAAATTGGGTCATGACCCACCGGTGGGCCACAAACCCACAGTTTGGGAATCGTTGGATTAGAACATTAAATTTTACAAGTTCCCACTTGACGAAATCCTGGTAAAATTGTCCCTTGAAAATGAGCCACTCCTGAAAGGGTGGTGGGGGAGGAGAAGGATGCAACAAGGGCAACTGAATAATATAACCTTATGGAGGTAATTTCAAGGATTTGATGAAAAAAGATGTGTAGCTCCACTTTCTAAAACGGGACCATTGTTCACTTTTTGTTTCTTGCTAACTCTGCGCCCCTTTTAAGCATTTCCAGCCGTTCACACTGTGGCACCACATGTACACTACTGGCTGGAGACACAAGTCAGAAGAGGAGCTTAATATCTTTAAGACTTGTTTATTCAGGATGAAGTTTCAGCTTTTGCACATCTGTGCTGAATTAGTTGCCTGAGCTTTTTCTTTTTTCTTCTTCTTTTTTTTTAAAAAAAGCAAAATCAGGGACAGCATTGCCAAAAGAACAAGTTTATCCTACTTCGGCTTCTCATTAAGGGCTCGGCCCTGATTTCAACTATAGCAGGACAGGTCACAACTACACAGTCGTGTGCTGGTGGGGGGGGCCGAAGCCTCCAATTTACAGTCTGCTACATCTGTGCAATTACCGGGACCACCAGCAGTGAGAGAAAAATATTAATCCCTAGACTTTGTTAGCCCTGGTCAAAATATTCACATGTCTACCTCTGGCCATGCATCTATGGTTTAAGAGGCACCATATGTTTATAAATGCGGAGGATACAATAGTGTGCCTATCAGGGGTGTACCTAGAAGGGGGGTCACAGCACTAGTTTTGCAAGCAGCCACTCCCTCTCCTCTTTGGAGCCATTCTCAGTGGGCAGAGCAAAGTGGAAGCTGTGTTGGCTCTGAATGGTTCCAAAGAAGAGGGGGAGCAGCTGCTTGCAAAACAGTGCTGTGATTCCTCTCTAGGTGTGCCTCTAGTGCCTGTTATTGTTATCCTTTAATTCTCATCTTCTTTCTCCTCCTTGAAGCTTTAACCTCTGTGAAATACAGATGTCTACATTGTTCCGCTGACCATTTACATTTGTATCCTAGGAAGGGCAGATAAATTCGTTTGCCACAAGCTGCATTTGTGCCTCTTACTTGTACTTTGTAATGTGGTGATCCTACAGGCCACTTTTGCATGTGCGTATGTGGTGGAAATACATTCCCAAGAGTCCACAAAAGCCTCAGGGGCTTTGCAAAGTACTTGTCCTTTCAGTAAATGAGCAGTATGGAAAAGAGACTCATGCTAAGACTGTAGGAGAGAGACCCTGCATGTAAACAACTATAAGAGTCCATCTGCGGCAAATTAATTATATTTTGCCAGAGAAGGAGATACTGAGAATCAGATGTTTATATTCGCCCCACAGGCAAACATAGGCTCTGGCTCACTGCCTGTACTTGAAGAGAGTCCAGGAACTAGATAAAACCATCAGCTGCGCAGCACTTGTGTTTTCCAGTGCTTGCAGACAACACTGGGACAGGTTGTCTCCTAAGCCCTAGGCCACCTTGATCCAACCCCGGTGACCTTGATATTAAGTTCCTTTTGGGAAGACGTGGCAACTCTTCATTGCAACTAGCATGTGCAGTTTTTTTATACTAAAAAAATCTAGCAAATACACACTATCTTGAACCTCTAATGTAACTTCTAAGTGGCCATGTAAATGCCCATTCGTTTCTTCTGCTCCCCTCTCACATCATCCTCCAGTACTTCCTCTTCGGAACCACTATAAACCAGTTCCCCGCCCCCCCCTTGTGAGCCCAGCCTTGCAAGCACAGGAAACCTACTATCCTGTGGCTAGTCTCCCCTTCACTTTTCCTGTCTGCCAGCTTTCAAACTTGTGCATTTCCTCCTTCAGAAACGGGATGCCATTGTGCCTTACAGGAACTGTATCTAAAGAAGTACTCACTGCTATCTTCCCAATTGCTTTGTTTCTTCCACTTCATGTAATTCTAGCAGAATCTTGAAAAGATGCTGTCCAATGGTTACATATTACTGTAGTGTTCACAATGGAGAAATGTTGCAGATTACTAGGAAGATTCTTGGGTTATATGTATAATAATTTTTTATTTACTGGATTTCTACTCTGCTTCATCTCCCCGAAGGGCATATAGTGTCACAAAACATAGGCAATTTCCCATAGGGATTCCCAAAGGTATCTAATGCCCATATATAATTTCTGTTTTAAAATAAAATTCCACTTTCCAGAAACATGTACAAGAGTTGTTTGTTCTTCTCCTTTGTGTTTGGTTAACTACCAAGGACATGTGATGATAGGTGTAAGTCGAATGTAATATATTTATTTATTACTTTAAAAATCAGCTTTCTAGGAAATCTTGTATTTGCATGTCTCTTGAATTCCCAGCAGTCTTGAAGAATTGTCCCAGCAATATGTGGCATTCAAAATGCTTCCATCTAGAGTTCTCATCATTCATTCTGGTGATGGAACAACCAGAGTAGCCTTTGTTTTTTTTAGTGGTGGAATCTTCTCGTTTTACTTAATTATGGTATTAGAAAGTATAAGTAGCACCATAGTTTCCTTTATTTATTGTTTGAGGCAGATTTTACTAGTTGTGCACGAAGGTGTTGGGGGAGAGTAAACTATATATGTGTTTGCATGTATTTGGCTTTCTGCCATGACAGTGCTATTACTAGCTGTTTCAAAAATCAGTTTATAATGAAGCAAGCTGCAATGTGGATAGAATTAAGATTTCTAATCTATCCATCTGTGTTCATTGGTTGTGGACGCAGTCAAGGCTCTTCCCCAGGGCAAGGTCCAAGGAGCCAAGAGCGGGTGGGCAGGCCAAACCCCGCTCTCTCGGCTCGCCTCTATGAGAGGAAAGCCACCTAGTTGCTACCGCCCCCCTGCACCACCAGCGGGGCACTTGGAGCATTTGCCCCCCCTCAACAATAACGATAGGACCGCCACTGATGTTCACGACCCTGTACCGGCTCATGATTTGGGTCAGCTCTTCACCATATGGGTCACAACCAACCAAGCTCAAAGCAGGCTGGTTCTGGAGGTGGGCAGAGTGCCTTTCTCACCACTAAAAATGTAACTAGGAGTGGGGCATGAAGTCTATCTCACATCATAACCCAAGAGTGCACTTTAGCTTAGGAGCCGCTAATGCTAAATGATGATGGAGAACGCTGCCTGCCCACTTCGCCTCCTACTGTTCTTTTTAAACGAAAGCTGAAATCCGGGCCAACTGCTGGCCCAAATGGGCACTACGTGAAATAGCTAGAATCCACAAAAACCCTTGTGGGAGTGTGCACACCCACTCCCTGTCCCAGATGCTCCCTGAGGTGACCCTGGTGGTAGCCTCAGCGGCCTCAGGATCCAACGGTCACATTCAGATACCTGCCCACTTTCTATATGAACAATTCAAAGGCCCATGTTTTCCTCTCAAAATGGTGAATACGGTGAAAAATTCATTGTGTGTGCTTGGGACTTTTCCTCCCATTGACAACTAAGTGTTCATCATTCTGTGGAAAGTCCCCACCTAATGGAAGCTTCTAGTAACCACCCCATTTATCTCTCTTGAAGTATGAAGACATACAGTATCTGGCAAAAAGATGTTGGTAATTTATAAGAGCTGAAGTGGGATATCTGGAAAAGACAATCCTATGGAAATACTTCTTGAAAAACATTTGATTGTTGTGTAACTGTCATGCTGTATGTTTGCTTGAGGTGGCGTATTTTTCCTCTACGAACCTGAAAATCCATCTTTGTTCTTGCAGATCATCATAGGAGAGTTTTATCGGATCTGTTGCTTGAAGGAGAAGTCTCGATCCTTCATCCAGAACCCATATGTGGCAGCTCTGTACAAACAAGTGGGTTGCTTTGCCTTCGGTTGTGCCATCAGCCAGTCTTTCACAGACATCGCAAAAGTGTCGGTTGGACGTTTGAGACCTAATTTCCTTGCTGTTTGCAAAGTGAATTTTTCCACGATCAACTGCTCTGAGGGTTACATTGAAAATTATCAGTGCGCTGAAGGCACTGAAAAAGAAGTCTTGGAAGCCAGGTGAGTAGAATTCCAGCAGAAACAGCCAGATGTGATTTAGATGAAAATGGTGCTCCTGTTTGCTTTCATAGTCCTAGGGGAAGTATACAAAATATCTGGATAATCTGACTTATGGAAAAATGTTAATCATCATTTGGGGTTATTGTAACCATACTGTACAATACAATTTACCTAACTATACAATTTATCTAACTATGAACGAGCATGCTTCTATTGTATTTATCAAGTATAAAAAGTATCTTTTATGAGGAAAAATAGAAATTTTCATAATCTTTAAAATTATAAAACTGTGAGGAACATTAATCTTTTTTTATTTGCTTTCTACTGTTTTTCAAGTAGAAATATAGGTTTCCCCCCCCCCCAATAGCATGGGGGATATGTTCCCTTGAGGATACCAAAACAACAGATAAAAGAGAACCCTATACTTACTGTCTAGGGATGTGGTGGTGCTGCGGGTTAAACCGCTGCTGCTGAGCTTGCTGACCGGAAAGTTGGCAGTTCAAGACCATGCGATGGAGTGAGCTCCCATCACTTGTCCCAGCTCCTGCCAACCTAGCAATTTGAAAGCACATAAAAATGCGAGTAGATAAATAGGTACCACTTTGGAGGGAAGGTAACAGCGCCCCTTGCACCTTGGCGTATAGTCATGCTGGCCACATGGTCACGGAAACTTGTCCTTGGACAAATGTCAGCTCTTTGGCTTAGAAACGGAGATGAGAACAGCCCCCTACAGTCGATCATGACTAGACCATTCGGTCGTGGGGAAACCTTTACCTTTTATACTTACTGTGGTGCCATGCACTCCTGTCTTCCTGTTTCCGATAAGGATTTTCTTAGTCTCCCTCCTCCAGCATTCTGTGTGGATGCTTGTCCCATTTCAATTCTAGTGTTCTGTAAAGCAGGATTCACCAAACTCTGACTTACAGGCTGAAGCCTGCATCCACCCGATCCTTCCCTGGTGTGAACAACTCCTATTGTTCCACCAGTGACGCTTCTGAAGACCCCGACTGCAGCGTCCAGGGGTCCTCACCTCCAGCAACTTCTGCATGGAACTCCATGCGCAAGGCATGCTGGGGCAGCAGACCCTGAATGCGGCTAACCACAAAGACCCCTGGGAGCTGTAGTCAGGGTCTTCGGAAGCATCCCTGGTGGAAAGAAAGTGCTGTTCACTCCAGGGACGCTTTTCTCCGCTGCAGTGGTCTCCAATTTGGCTGGAAAGAAAGAGACAGGAGTACTTGGTGCCACATTAAAGACAAATGGATAACGGGTGTCAGAGGAGGGGGTCAGAGAATCATGGATACGTGAAACCACGGATACAAAATCCATGGATATGGGGGATGCCTATGTATTTCTTACTGTGCTGGTACAACACAGTAGCTAATACACTAAGTTATGAATAAGCAAGTTCTCAGTTTGAATTTCACGTTTTGCTATAAACTGAGTAGGTGGTGGTAGCTCCAAGTGTTGGCCTTCCATCTGCAATAATGGAATAATAATACTGATTGACCTTGCAGAGCTTTTGTACATCAATGGGGGAGAAGAGAGTGAATGAGTTATCCAAATCACTTCTCTAATCATAAATTCAGTACTACTTTGAAGTGTCATTTTTTCATTTGTATGTTCAGGAATAGTTCAGATGAGCACCACATAACACAGACATAATAGATGGTGGAGGAAAGATATTATCTGATAATTTAATAAGCCTGATAAATTATAACCCACTTAAAACGACATACACACAATCCTGGTTTAAGGTAAGCTACGGTTTGATTAAGCCAGGAAGTAAATCATCAGTCTGCGAGTATGAGAGGAGGAAAAAGCAAAGCAGCAAAGGGGTAATTTCTAATCCTCCAAAGCATTGTTTGGGGGATCATCTCAATTCAGCTCATTACAATATGAAGGTGTTCGTTTAGCCAGACTGATGGCATTTTGCCATTTGTTCAGCAGTTCAATGAGTGCCTTACTTAGCTTCTTTCATTTTCCAGGAAATCTTTCTTCTCTGGGCATGCTTCCTTTTCTCTCTACACCATGCTTTATTTGGTGGTAAGTATATTACTATTTGAACTGGAATAGATTGGGCATAATGTTTATATCTGTACACAAAACGCAGTCAAATGCTCTTTAGCAATTTAAGCCGTATGCTCATGAAACGACTGACAGCGTGTGGATTGAATTTTAGGCATGGTTTTGCATTGGTAACTTATTGTCAGTTTGCACTGTCATGTACTTCCATGTGATCATTTGCACAGGTATGTGGCAAAAAAGGGTCTGTGAACCAAACAGTGGAGACAGCAGTCATCTCTGTGATCTTAGCTGTTGGGAAAAAAAGTGTAACCGCTAAGATGGCTCCCAGCTCAAGAGCCAGAGGAGGCTCTGATTGCACCTGGGATCCGGGTGGTAATGAAAGATGTCACCACGCCCTCTGTGCAGCTTTGCCATGCCCCCTGCTTCCAGAATTGCTCCATTTCGGACTGTAATGGAGGCAAGGGCAGGCGGGAGGGCCCAGCACTGTGCTGCTTTCTTTCTACTACTACTACTTCTACTTCTACTGCTTCTACTACTTCTACTTCTACTTCTACTTCTACTTCTTCTTCTACTACTACTACTACTACTTCTTCTTCTTCTTCTACTACTACTACTACTACTACTACTACTACTACTACTACTACTACTACTACTA
>JAJKFI010000028.1:5803294-5818165 GCA_029204185.1 Lerista edwardsae | reverse complement strand
TACTACTACTACTACTACTACTACTACTACTACTACTACTACTACTATACTACTACTACTACTACTAGCATCTCCCTCACCGGTGTCTATGGCAGGCTACCCACTCCCTATGGATGCAAAGCCTCTGTACCACCTCTGTCCCAACTATGAGGTCCACACAAACTAGGTTTTTCACGTGGGCGTGAACCTACATACAAAACACCTTGGAGGAAAA
Organism: Lerista edwardsae; assembly: GCA_029204185.1. Lineage (NCBI taxonomy): Eukaryota > Metazoa > Chordata > Lepidosauria > Squamata > Scincidae > Lerista > Lerista edwardsae. The sequence continues at coordinate 5,817,951 of JAJKFI010000028.1, read as the reverse complement.
ACAACAGTAGTATGAACTAGCCCTTTTGATGAGTTTGTACACCAGTCATGGCTGAAAAAATGTCATTATGAAGACTTAGGAGTCCAGTCCTACCCAGGCTTCCCCAGAGAGTACAGTGCGCCAACTGCAGTGCTTTGCAGTGCATCCTACTGTGGTGTGGCCAGGGACCAGGCAGCCCAGGAGAGGCAAGTAATTAATTACCAATGGGTAATACTTACTAGACCAATGGATCTCTTCACTTATGCCAGCCCTTAAATCTGAATAGCTTTCTGTGGATGGGAACAGGCTGAGAAAAGGGGATAAGATCTAGTGTGTACAGCTACCCCCAAGATCCATCCCCTCCCGTATCCTCCTGCACCCGCTGCCGCCTTACCTGCTCTAGTGGAGGTTCTGCAGCCTCTCGCTGCAGGCTTGGGCTTACCAGCTCATGTGATTGCTAATGAGCTGCAGAACAACAGAATGCCTGTGGCCCTGGCTTTACACTGGGGTATCGCAAGATCTGCCAGTGTAAAGCCTGGACAGGATTGGGTTGCTATTCTTATAAATGCATCCTCAGACTGTAAATTACATTGTTGGTGCTTTTCACCCTGGAAGTATTTAGGGGTGTGTGTGAGTGTGAGTATGAGAGATTTTGTGCAGAATGTTCATGAGAAAAGGGCAATGTTTGAATGCAGTGGGGTGAAAAGCTTCAGGTTAGCTTCTGGTCCCGATGTCCTTTCAAGACAGTATACCCCAGATGCAGCAACGTTGAATGGGGTGTCCTCTCTGTACGTGAGAGTTAAAGGGAAGTTTTCATGGAATGTTGTAGGTCAGGAGTAACTTAGGCAGATATTTGCTTGCTTTGCTCCTCATCAGCAATGACCTACAAAACAGGTTCATTGTTTATATAAATTAAGACTTAAGAAGAGGCATTTGGATCCGATGATAGGAGAGTTGCGTATTTTATCTGCCACAGAAAATCACATCTGTCTGACTTGCTCCAATCATAGCTTCACCACAAAGAATGTAGGCCTGCGTGTATTTCGTTTCACCAGGGGACATAATTGAGTATAATATTAGGCTGCTTATCTGGTGTTTGCATACATTCAGTAAAAATCATAATTATCTGCTTCACTGGGATTTTAAAAAGTCTCCTTTCTGCATAGCCCTTCAGGAAGCAGGGCAGGTGGACTGGCCTGCCCACGTAGTTTCACCCAGAACTATGGGGCTGGTCTTGTTTTTCTTTGTCAATGAAAAATGGCTCTGCCCTTCCTTTCCTTGGCTTGTTATGCCAGAGTGCTTCCTGAGTGGAGCTGCTGGAAGCATGCTTGACAGAGCTTGTGAAAGGAACCCAGCACAGGTCAATTATGGGTGGAACGACCATAAGCTCTTTGGAAGGAAAAAGGAGAGATATTTAGGGAGTGATTTGTGGTAAATGTAATTAGGAAAAAAGCTTTTTGCGTGTGTGACTTTCAAAAGGCTTGTAGGCCCCGTATCTCCTGTAACCTTAGATATTAAATAAGGGGAGGGGAACAGACTTGAACTTACAAAAACATTGAACATGAATGTCTATATATCCATGAATAGAACTTCCCCACCACAGCTCCTTCTCTTTGCTGTCCAAAAAGATAAATTAACACAAAACTCCCTACTATATTTCCACCCTTCACTCCTAAGCTGGAAGCTGCCTCTGTAATTTAATTACCATGCCTTTCAGACTGTTTGGGGGTCTGCATGAATTTATTTCCTCATATTTTTCCTCTCACGTTTCTTTTAAATGTTTCAAAGTTATTCTGTAAACATTTACACAGTTTCCTCTCAGCAATGCTAAAATAACATTGCCAATGAACTGGAAGGGGGATTTGCAACATGAAAGAAGTTAAAACTACTTTTTAAAGCTCCCCCCCCCACCACAACTCCTCTGTTCTAAGAATTCATGGATGGAATGTGTACGACTGGCACATGGTTGTAGCAATGATGCTGGTCTGTTAGTCTCTTGAATAAATGGTTTGTTTTACCAATCAGCACTTCCATTTGCCGTGAAATGGTGCCACCCTTTCCCATCCATGTGCTTCTACACACCTCCCCTTCCCACACTCTCTTCAGAAGTGAATTCCCTGAACTTGCTTTCAACAAAGGAGGACGATGAAAAGCCCCTATCCATGTGGGGAACGGAGGAAATGACTCCTAGTGACAAAACCAATTTAGAGCAACTTCATATAATTGTATGTAAGTCAATGTAATGGTTGACCTGGACAACTTTCTAGAACTGAGCTGGATGTTCTTCAGCATTTAAGCATGAAGGAGGCCTTCACAAAATGACCCCCCTGACACCCTTGTGGTGCCTCGAACCCTTGAACTTTGTGCCTTGAACCCATGGCTACATGTTATTGGTTAGCTTTTGAGAGAAATCTCTGTGACTGGGAGAGGGGATGAGGCCTCTCTGCTTGATTTTGTCCTCATGATGGCAGTGGCCCTAACATATCAGGCTTTGGCCCTAACATATACAGGCTTTGGCCCTAACATATCAGAGTCAGGGTCAGTTAGAGGGGAGGAGGGAGGCACTGGCATCAGGACCTCACCCCCAGAGGTGTACCCAGGGCTTTTGGTGTCCAGAGCAGAAACCTCATGACACCGCACAGCGTCATGACGTCATTTTTGGGGTCTTGACACATGGCTGGATGACTTTAGCCTGCTGGCTGTTGAGGCTGCATGTGATCCAGTAGTTTCCCCAGTCAGGATGCTCTCAGCAGCTGAAATTGTTCACATTATTATTACAAATTTCGGTCAGGCGAAATTTTTCACATTATTATACCATCCTTCCTCCAAGGAGCTCAGGTGGTATAGATTTTCCTCCTTTTTATTCCCTCCTTTTATCCTCACAACACCATGAGGTAGGTTAGTGCTGGACACTTCAAAAGGGGTGAAGTTGTTCATTAAACAAACGCACGCACACAGAGACAGCTTAGATTCAGCCCTAGAAATGCCCAGATTTGACGTGGATACTACTGTTACATGAAAGTTGGAAAGCTCCTTTCCTGACTATCTGCTTTCACTAAGTCTGTTTTGCCTGAATGACTCATAAACAAGCACATGGCAGTTTCTGAAAAACTAGGTCTGTTGTCCAGGGTTTTATTCCATTGAAAATACGTTGTTAGATTCTTTTCTCCTCCCCCCCCCCCACTGCACAACACACCTCTACTACTGTCATCACCAGGCAATTGCTGATTCTGAATCTGCAGAAGCAATTTACAGGTTTTGTGGGTGTAGCTTGATCATATCATAAAAAAAAAACCAGCTCTGCTGCTTTCCTCTGTTATAATGCAAAAAATAGAACTTGAAGTGCTGACTAATGTCAAACACTCCCATGAGGTGCTAATTTTCTCTGGGTCTGCTTTAACTTCAGGTGGAGGAAGCTGTCACTGTTGAGCTAGTTTGGCTTGAAGGCCTCTCCCACTTGTATTCTAGCCCTGTAGGGAGTAGATGTTCCTGAAACTTGCCAGCTTGCATTTTTTCGGTTCCTGCAAGTTCAGCATTTGTGTTCCTCGGCCTGCTCAACACATTAGATCTATATAGGCTCATGTTTTGTTCCAGTCCAAGCTGTAACCTTGGAACATCTTTTCCTCATGTCTCTTCAAACCTTTTATATCTTCCTATGCTGTGCAAAAGTGCAGTGTGGAGCTGTGAGCTGTGTGCATGAACACGCTGCATATGGTATGGTTTTAGTAGATATACCAACATCAGTCTGCAGCATGTATGTGCTGTGCCTGTAGCATGTGGAGGGGCTCCTATTCTTTCTCTTGTTTTCATCTAATATTTCATTTCAGTTGTGCCCCTTTTTCCAGGGTTTTAAAGTGACCTATAAAAGGCCTTGAAGCTGAAGCTCAAATACTTTGGCTACCTCATGAGAAGAGAGGACTCGTTAGAAAAGACGCTCATGCTGGGAAAGATGGAAGGCAAAAGGAGAAGGGGGCTGCAGAGGATGAGATGGTTAGATAGTGTCACCCAAGCAGGGAACACGAAATGGGGCGAACTCCAGAAGCTAGTGGATGACTGGGAGGCCTGGTGTGCTGTGGTCCATGGGGTCTCAAAAATTTGGACACGACTTAGCAACTGAACAACAACAATAAAAGACCTACCCACCTTTATTCTTCCTTGTAGTGCCTCCCAAAGAGAGGATCCCAGACACAGCTTGTCAGCCTGCTACTATCTGGAAATAACCATTATAATATTCATAGTGGAACATTCATTTACATAATAGAACCAGAGCTCTGCTAAATTTGACTCTGCTCTGGGCTGTACATCCCAGAACTCCCCGTGGAATAAAAACACCAGTGAGGGGAACCTGCACGTTGCCAGATAATTCATCTCTGCCCTTATTTCTCCTCATTGGAATAGTGCTAGGGCCTTAGAGCCCTGGCAGCACTTGTGTGGTTCCCCCTCTGCAAAGCTGGGCAGAGGAGGTTTCGCAGGGGACATGGTGTGGCTGTTGTTGGGGCTCCTGTGAACAACCAACTTCAGTCTGCAGGGTATGGGGGAGGTAAACGGCCAGGCTGTTTCCCCCCGATCGAGTAGCTGCCAGCACGCTTGGGGTTTGTTCCATAGTGCAGTTTTCTTTGCTGTAGGTTAAATTTATTGTGATGTTATTCAATAAACAATAATCATCCTAAAGGTGCAATCCTAAACTGGAGTTAGGCCAACACAAACTAAGCCAGCAAAGTTTAGTCAGCACAAGGGACACCATAAAATACGTTTGGACCACTCTTGGAGTCAGAAAGTCCAGCACACAGACGTGAGCCATCCTCCCTGACTCAGAGAGTAGTCCAAACATGCTTTACGGTTGCCCTTGTGCTGGCCAAACTTTGCTGGCCTAGTTTATGCCGGCCTAATTCCAGTTTAGGATTGCGCTCTAAGCCTCTGTCTTTCATGTTTATTTGGGGGGGGGGTTGCCAACATAAATACAAAGGACTTTGGGGATGTTGTGGCACTTCATGCTTTCTGTAGTGGGCTGCTTTGAAATTTTGTCTCCACTGAGCAAATGTCAGAATGGCTTTGTTCTGAGGCTCCACAAACCTCATACCATGAGAATTTGGTAAATCACAATCTTCAGGTTTCGTAAAACTCTTTACTATTTGGGCACATAGGCCAATGTGGCTGCCCACATAGATGATAAACCACCAGTAGCCTTCTCAGCAGAAACTGGATAGAGAGGAGTGGATTTATGAGCCAGATATATGAAGGCCCCCAGTGTATGGATTAGGATCTTGTTAATCATTTAGCTTCACTTTCGCAAGCATCACAATGTCATCATGGCTGGTCCTGATACGTGATAATTGTCAATGGAAGTGAAAGATATGTTAAACCTGGTTCCATGAAGGTCCCAGGAAAAGTAGTGGGCATGGAATCACAATCTTTCACAGATCTACTACAGAAAACAGGAATGTGGTATTAGGGTTGGTAGGCATGTTGACCTAACCAAAGCATTAACAGCGATATGTGCTATTATTGCTTTTGTACTACTTCAAGGCAGTCTTCTGTAGCCATGCATTTCCTTGTCATTCTCATGTGCAAGAACATTAATTATTAGCTAGTACAGTAGTGTTTTGTTTTTCTGACAAACTTTCTGACAAAAATAATGCTAGGACTGCAGTCCCGAATGCTCTTATTAAGTTGCACTGACCTCATGCAACATGAGTTCCACGCATTAAGACTTGAGTAGGACTGTGTTGTAAGCAAAGTATTAGGTTACCCACAGGGACTTACAGAGCAATCCTAAGCAATCCCTTGGGCCAATGCAAGCCACTTGCGCAGCCCTGTGCCATCACACATGTGCCGTAAAGCACATGTACGTTAGCGCAAGAATTGCTGGGCTGCGCCATGCAACTACCGCTGGATAAGTCAGTTTGGCACAAGCTGAGTTTGTTTGGTGTGTGGTCATTTCTGGGCAAGGGGAAGGTAGAAGAGAGGGTAGAAAGGGGCGGGAAAGGGCATTTCTGCAGGGAGTGGCCTGAAGACGGGAGGAGTCTGGATGCGATCATTAAGCCATATCCAACTCCCTGCCCCCAGGCTATGCAGCCCTGATTCAGGTCACTGAGGCACATCTGTCTTGTGTCTGCTAAACAGCAGGCACAGATCTGAGGAGCTGGGGCTTACCCCAGGGCAAGGGGAAAAATGTGCCTGCATTGGATGCAACGCAAGCCAGGTGGCCTGTCGGTTCCAGTGCGGGTTAGGATTGTGCTCTTACTTCAGTTTTTATATAAGTACATGGACATGAGTGCAGTTGTGTCATGTAAGACTAAGGGGGAAAATCTTTGAGGTGGTCACCTTAAAAGCTGCTTGTTTGAGTCCCCTGGATTGCGTTACAGACAGATGATGAACAGCGTGTTCATGGCTTTAGGGAAGCCAAATAGCAATGGTCTGACTGTATTTCAATGGGATCGTGGCCAACCTGTTCGTCATTAGATAAACATCAGTAACAGATTTTAAAAACTACCAGACTCAACAAAGGGAAAGACTTTTGTCTTCCTCTTTTTTCCCCCCTAACACATCTATTTGAATGAGGCTAGACTGAGCACTCATTCCTATAAAAGTTAATTTTCAACTACCTGCAGAAACTGTGAACCATTTCCAAAAGCACTTCTCAGCCTACAAAGTACTTTACAATGATTATCTTAATCACCTCCAGAATGACCTTTGGCTGAAGGTTAGGCTGCTCCCGTGAGCATCATGGCTAAGCTAGGAGTGGAATAGGGGACTTGAGTGTCCAAACCCAACACAGTTGCCATAGTGCCGCACAAATGCCAAGCAGTGGCTGAGTGCGTTTGTTCCATGTCTTTCTTCCTCCCCCCACCCCACAACAGAACATGCCAAAGCAGCCCCACGAACTAGCTAAAGATGTTTTTGCACAGCCAAGACTAACGCTGACTTCATGCCCTATGTATTTATTAGCATCACTAAAAATGACACTTGGCTAGTGAATAGGCTTGAACAATCCTGCCAGATTTATGAATCCAATTTGAATCACTGTCTCGAAATGGAATGAAAACCCCTTCGTACAAAAAATAATAAAAATAAAATCCTCAGAAAAGCGAGAATGTGAGCAATATATATATTTTTTCCTGTTGCTCCATAACTTGCCGAAGGAACATGAACATCTCATTTTATATGCTTAGCAGGATCGCTGGCTGACCACAGCTTATTCCTTCTGACATCAGTGGAAGTCCCCTGGCAGTGGCAGCACTGCAAGTTGTCCTTAGAGCTGTCTGTTCTGTGGTGTTGCTGCTGCTGCCAGAGGTTTGAGAGGCTTCCCAATAGCTAGTGCTAGATATGGTCACCAGGTCACTGGTTTTGTCCCTCCCACTTTGGTCTCATCACGTCCATCTAACTCTTGCTATTGGATGCAGCTTTTCCCATTGCTGCTCATTGGTCTGCAGCCACAGCTATTCATTTTATATTACTATACAAACACTACACAGGCGCCTCCAGAAACCTCCTAAGACTGAGTTTGTAGCAGTTGGAGACTTTAGCAAAAACCACTTGTAATTCACTTACTGTCTGCTATAAAAACAACTTAAATGCAATCAGACTTATTTTTTTACATTAAATGTTTGTTTTCTTTATCTTGGTTTCACTTTATGTAATGAGAACCTTTCGGATTCAGGAAGGGCAGAAGAATATAGTATCAATGACAAAAATGTATTGTGAACGAAGGCACAGAATGGGTTTCATTACCCAGAACAAGTTGATTAACCCTTTGCATTCTGTTACACATTGAATTCACCAGATATATTTATTTAAAATTTCATCATACTTTTTTTAAAAAAGTGAAATTTGAAATGGATTTAGGGTTTCTCCTAAGGAGAAATGTATGAGAACTTTCAAGGGAAATAAAATCAATTTCTATAAGATCATGAAATTTCTGGTGTGGGAATGTGTCTGCATTTCCTTTCTTTTCAGTGCAAAATTTCATTGAAGCCCCAAAAATATAAATTAGTAAAAAAATAAGTGTGCTTCCAAGCAGCATGAGGAGGGAATTTCCCCTGCCGTTGAGTTATCATAACTGTTATTAACATGCCTGGGATTAACGAAGGGGAAAAAAAAGATTTCCTGGTTACAGAGGGCAAGTTCCAACTCATGGCTGATCCCAGAATTTTAGTCATTAAGCCCTGACAAAGAATCTGGTCACACATTGTTTATTCGGAGATCTGGAAAGTAGCCACTGAGTATTTTCTGTTCCTAAAGGACTGGCAGGATGAAGAATAACGATGAGGCGCTTAACTCACCTCAAAAATATTTGGGTAACGTTTTGTACACTACCTTGTGGTTGCAATATAACAGCTTCAGTGAAGCTTCATTTTCCCTACCCCAAACAGCTTTCTGCATAGATTACACTGTAAACATTTCTGTGACCTCATAACATGTGCACTCCCTGCCCTATATTATTTCTCTTCCTCTGTCTTGCACAGGAAAGCAGCCGCTGGCACTCAGTCATGCACACACTCCCCTCACCCTGCCTTTTGGGCTGGGTCAGCCTCCAGCCCCTTTGATTTGTGGGGAGTCGTTTATGCCTTTCCTGTTCTCTCTTCCTTCTTTTGGCTTCCCCAGTTCCCACAGGAACCTAAGGAATGGATTGTGCCCACCGCTTCTGAGCGGAAACCAGATCAGGATAAGTGGGGAGGGGTGAGGCAGGGGACAATGCCCGCTTGACATCATTTCAGGTCAAACCCTTGGTTCCTCCTCCCTCTTTTGCTGAAGCAACAGTGTCATTTTTTCACTTCGTACGTTTCACAGCCAAGCTAATTTAAATTGACTTCACTGTGACATTGTTAGGAAGGCAGCATTATAATTGTTTTTCTCCTTTTTTCTTTCTTTACAGCTATACCTGCAGGCCAGGTTCACCTGGAAAGGAGCCCGCCTGTTGCGTCCCCTGCTACAGTTTACATTGATAATGATGGCCTTTTACACAGGACTGTCCCGGGTGCCAGACCACAAGCATCATCCATCAGATGTACTGGCAGGCTTTGCACAAGGGGCCCTGGTGGCTTATTTCATTGTAAGTGTCACATATTACCAGTATACCCATTACTAAGGCATCAGCATATGCCTGTAAGATGAACTGCTGTCATGATCCCTAAAACTTCTGTGCTGTTTTTCAGCAAATGTTTGCAAAATGGTTAACACAGCACCACAAACTAAAAGAGAGTTTCCGATCCCAGAGGGGCTCACATACAAACACGACACACCAGCAAACAGCCAGTGCAAGGATTCTATATAATACTGCAGTGAGTGGCGGCAGCCAGTTGCTTTCTCTCTGTGAAAGATAAGAGAACACCCTGTTTAAAAGATGCCTCTTTGCCCAGCTTGTGGAGGCAGTTGAATATAGACAGCATTCTTGCAATCTGCTTATCTGTCAGCTGACAGGTATTATGTTGTAATTGGAGACAATGACAGGAGTCCAGGTGCATTGTGGCAGCTAGCAATTATGAGTCATTACTCAAGCCAATAGACAGTATCCAAAATTATTTAAACAGATTTCACCCTCACTCAGAGCAATGGGGAATGTTAGGACTATATGCATAAAGAAGATGAATAGGTGTGGCTCAGAGGAATTGGTTGCAGTTGCCATATTTTGCTCTATAAACAAACTTGAAGTGTAGAGTACATGCACATGCTCCCAGACTGCTTGATTACCCTTTGGCCATCTATTTGTTTATGGTAATTAAGGTAGTCATTAAGGTAGTTAAAGTGCTAAAAACAGGGCTTACTGTTCAGCATACTGGAGCAGGTTTTTGTTTGCTAATGATTCTGGAAAACATTCTTGGCTGATTAGTATGGAATGAAAGTCACGGATTAACATAAAACAGCAATAATTTAATACCAATTTATGATAGCATTATCTTAATGAGTGGAATGCATTAGTGAGAACAGAACAAGGATTTGGTGTTTCTTCCAAGTTCACGTCTTCAGTTCAGTCCGTGACCGATTGACTTGTGCATTCCCCGTCGTGAGTGGAATCATGCATTTGGAGAAGCACTGAGACCTAGGGTAGGTGATGGCATAGAACGGAGGAGCAAGAGTTCAAACTCCATTGAGGGTCAAGCAGGAATGGCTGAACATGATCTGCCACCTAACCCTGCCCGTGATGTGTTGCTAATCTGTGACCCCCAAAACTACATGGAAAACAGCAATTAAGCCCCTACCTCATATCCTTTTAGCATGAACCTTTTCAGCAAAACAGGAAGTGTAGGACTTTCTGTCCTAAACACTTCTTGTTTTATGTAAAGGGACCACACAAGAAGGGAGCAAGGTGAGTGAATAGGCAAGTGGATCGCTGCCATCCCAGCCACTTCCTTCCTGCTCACATTTAGTGTGTGTGAAGTGAATCAATGTGGCTTCATCTGCAGCTGGCTGAGGGAGGCAGTGGCTGACTTGGGATAAAGAGCAACTTGAGGCTGTCACTCAATGCAGGTGGCAATTGACAGGCTGGCCTTGCATAGAATGACCTCACCCATTACCTTCACTCCTTATCTCAGCTGCTGCTTTCTCAAAGCATACTGACCACTGCAACAGGGAGACCTCATGGGGAGTGTCCAGTGGTGTCATTCAAATGATTTAGGAACAGGAACTCACTTTTGATTGGCACTTGTCGGGAACCCGGAACCAGCCACAGAGCCCGTTAGGATCCGGAACGCCCGTTCTGGTCCGTTCCCCCTGAATGACATCACTGGGAGTGTCCTCTGTGGACCATCTTTTCTAGGGTAGAGAATGCTGAAGAGGTAGTACCCCAGCCACTAGGGATGCTGGGACATGTAGTTCTCAGTTTGAGTAAATGGGGATTTAATGTGCCCCAGAAACTGTATGCCCCATTACTCCTTACACCTGGGATGAAGCCAGGTAAATTTATGGAAAAAGACAGTGCGCAGGGGGTTGTTGTGGTGAAGGCACACATTCAGTGATGTCATTAAATTATGCAATAAGATTCAAATTTGGATTTGACCTAGGAAAGAAAAATTTGACATAGGAAAGAAAAGAATGATTTGTGTTAATCATTTAAAACTGGGGGGTGGGATGTGTTCACATATTATTAAATAGGATCAGTTCAGAGTATTGTGAAGCTACAAATAAAAAGACACGCAGTTTTAGAAAACAAATCTGGAATGCTCCTAATAATAATTCTGGAAAATAGAAAGATAGGTGCAGAGTGACTGTGACCTTTCAGGTGTAATATGCATAGAATCAAAACATATGTGAAACAGCTGTTCTGTGCATTACCCTCTCAGTATTAGGTTTGATGTGTTTAGTGCATGGAAAGGAGCTCTCCTTGAACGTGTGCCAAACTGGGAATATTACCAGGGTACTTCACGTAGGTGAATGTATAAATGATTACAGCAGTTTTTCCTGAAAGGCTAAACACTTTCAAAGACAGTGGAATAATTTTTCTTTTCCACGTGTGCCAATTTTGGCCAAACCACTGTCAACATTATGTGAGCAATGCAGTCTCTGATTTCCCAAGTACAGATTGAAAACCCAAGCAGAAAGGGTTGGAGCCTGAGAGAGCATGCACAGATCAGTGTCTCCCTTCTGAATTAAGCCAGAAAATGAAAGAATGTGAAACTTAGGACCATTATTTTGATTAGAAGTGCAGAAGTGGTTGCGTTGGTTGGTTTTGAATATGCTGAAAAGTTTGGTGAGAAAATACTTATCCAAGTCATGACTGCTCGCCTGTCGCTGGCTGACTTAGGCCATTCATTTCCCAAAAGGGAATTTTTAATTCAAAATGATACAGCTAAATCACTTTTCATGTAGGCAGACTAGCCATGCTGAAATGAAAGAAATGTTTTCTGCCTTTGCTGTCATGGGTAGGAAATGAAAGGCATAATTTATGTGATTCTAATACTTTTGTAGAGTAACTTGTACTTTTTTTTAAAGGAAAGCTAAAGAAGTTGGAAATTAGTTAAATGGCTATTTTTGCATTCCCATTTTATTGCTGAAATTTTTTTCAGTGTCCAAGTTCTACATAGTAAACCCAGGAATACTGCTGCCCTGCAAAAACCCCAGCCATTTGTTTCCAAGGCAGGCTCACTACTAGTTTCCCAGGGGGGAAATCCTATATGCACTTACTTGACAGTAAGTCCCATTGAGCTTAATAGGATTTACTTCTGAGTAGACATGCATAGGATTACATTCCAAGGGAGAAAGGCTGGTGGGCAGGAAAAAGTCAAGCATCTCTTCCTAGCAAGTGCACTTCCAGCCCTATATAGCAACGGTTCCCAAACTTCTTTGACTGGTAGCTCCCTTGACCTATTGGGCCATTGGCCACGGCTCCCTGTTAGGGATGCAATCCTATATATTGTATAGGGTGGCTGTGGTTTTATGAGGATTCTGCAACTCCCTTGGCTGGTTTCCATGGCGCCCTGGGGAACTACTGCTACGCAGTACTATTACACGAGAAGCTAGGTTACTCATCCAGTGTTCCTCTCAAAGTCTAGTCTAGCCCCCAATTGTAATTTTGAGTTAAAAACAACAATGCCTTTTTGCTGATATTTGTTTGATAGCAGAAGTACTGGGACCCAGATTTCTGATACACAAACATCCACGATATTCCTCAAAGCATTGGCTCCTTTTTTTTATTATAACTCCTGCTAGTTAAAGGAACAATGCATCAAGCTGTAAAGATAATGTAAAGCCGTTTTTAAAGGCTTTGGGCAACTTTTTCCAACAATGAAGCAGCTTCTATTCTGCTCAGGTGTTGCATGTTGTTTCATGTGGTTTTGTCTAGACGCTATCCGTGTGCATTGTCATAACTGGCTGTATCTAACTGTACCGTAAGCTCTCCTGTTTGTCACTCTGAGAGATTTGTCCAAGGGCACAGGGAGAGAAAAAAAAAATCATGCAGTGCAGGGTGTCGCAAGGTGCTGATGATCTCAGTACAGAAAAGCTTCAGGCAGACAATGAGGGGTTCTAATACAAGAGATGACCGTGCTTGCCATTTCCTACCTAATGACAAGTTGCAGATCTGGTCCGCTCTTTCTCTGACCCGTAAACAGATGGTATATTTTACTGGGCCAAAAGAGGGGTGAGAGTTCGGCTGCGATAGGCTGACTTTCCTGTGACGAGATAAAACCATTGAGGAAGCAGCTGCCTGAGAAACCCCACACACATGCACGGTTCTTCCTTTTTCGCCCTGGGCTTGCCCTCCCTATCTGCTGTCCTTTTGTGTGCTTTTGTCCTTAGCCAGGATATGGGGAGGGCATTGGTCACTATTTGCCCTGCCCTGTCACAGCTTGTCTGAAAAAGACACAGCAATAGAAGAGGAAGCCGAGAGAGGGGTGGCTAGTGATTTCCTATGTCTTTCTGTGATTTCCTGTTGCCGAGGAAAGGCTAAAGGGTTAAGTTAGATCCTGGATTTTGTTTTTTAAAATGTCATTTAGAGCCCAATACTATGCATGTCTACTCAGAAGTAAGTCCCATTATAGTCATGTTCATATGTTCATGTTTTCACTCACTGAAAAAGGCCTGTGATATACTTTTATATGGTTTCATAGCTGTCGAGACATGGGTGACTATGTGCCTTGAAGACATACTTCCTGCCCATATTTTTCACGCCAATTGTTGCAACTCCAAGGGCAAGGGAGCTCTTAAAATTGAAAGTTGACACTTGGAATTTCAGCACAAGCCTGTAGGCTGCAGAGGAGTCAGCGTTATGAACTAATATTATATGCAATTCCTTAAGCCGTTCAGAATACTATCTGCCACTGCCAACTCTCATTATCTCCTTCCATTTCAGAGCTTATTAAATCTGGGTTGAGAACTTAAAATCCTCCTCATGGAAACTTTTCCAAGCAGACGTTCTGAGTCATATTTATTTCATTGGACTGGTCCTTTCTCTGTGTGACACTGCTAAGACAGGGAAGATCACACAGGAAATCTGGCCTTTGCTCCAGAAGCCGCCTCACTGTACCACAATCCCAACTTTATCACTGTATTTCTTCATAGCAGTGTATTCCTCACTCCAGAAGACAAGGATGATTCAGAAATCCCCTTTGTCTCAGCCCTGATAATATTCCAAGACTGTTACATTTACCCACCATTAGGCAGCAATTCTCCACTGAAGCCATTTGAAATTTCATCTCCAAGGGTTACAAAAACTGTAGCTACACTTGCCTTTCCCATCCTGAAATAACACATCCAAAACCCATTTATTTCAAAGCCTCCCAGATGATGAAACACTTTTTGTTTGGTTTGGAGTTGAAATGTCCTCAGGATTTCTGTAATCAAAATACCTTTTGAATACAACCTTGGCAGCCAAAAATATGTAGACATAGCTGTGAAATGGGGTAGTGTGGGAATCCAGGACCATTTTCTCTTTCTTCTCCATCATCTTCTCATGTCTGATTTTTGCTTAAACTTTCTGGATTCAAGCGAAGTGTTTCCTAACATAAAGAATGCAAATGAAATTGATCAGCTGAAGTTGTGAGCTACTGGCTTACAAGTTTGCATTGCATGTTCCCAGTTGTCTGCTGTCAAGTTTATGGACAGAGAGCACCTTCTACAGGAAATGGCATAAATCCAAAGAAAAACTTTCTGTGCATTTATATTCATTCATTCATTCATTCATTCATTCTCTCTCTCTCTCTCTCTCTCTCTCTCTCTCTCTCTCTCTCTCTCTCTCTCTCTCT
>JAJKFI010000028.1:5792733-5803284 GCA_029204185.1 Lerista edwardsae | reverse complement strand
TCTCTCTCTCTCTCTCTCTCTCTCTCTCTCTCTCTCTCTCTCTCTCTGTGAGTGTGTTAAGCAGCTGAAGCATTAGTAGGGTTTAACACACTGTTCTAACCTTAGAAGATCATGTTTCATGATTTCTCTAAGTGTTTTTATAACCTCAAGCCTTGCCAAAGTGAAATACAGTTTAGAGGGAAATTAATGCTGCTACCAACTATCTGATTTAAAGCCACGCACGGCATGAACTATAGAGCAAAGGCTAAGAAAGCCAAGATTATACTCCATCCATAACTTATTAATTTATAAAATACAGACCAGATTGAATCTAATCCTCCATCTGCCATTTGCACTATGCAACCACCACTTCACCCCTGCCACAAATTGATTTGTCAAGGAGATCGCAGTGGATATCCTTATCCTAAGTAGACAAGTGAAATGCAGGGCATCTGAATATGGTTTGTCTCCTGTCCCATAAAAGCTATAGAAATTAATCACTGAACAACTATAGACAGTACAGTTCTGTTAAAAAAATGAATATTTCAATATTTGCATATTATACAAGAAAGCAAAACCTATCGAAAACCCAATGGAATGGTTAGACACTTGTCAATCAGTCAATCAAAGCGGTTTACAGGCAAAAAAATAATTATAAGTCAAATGGCTTCCTGTCCCAAAAGGAAACACACAAAAAAAGGCAGAACACCATCAGCAACAACCACTAGAAAAGACACTGTGCAGGGGTGAAGAGGGACAATTACTCTCCCTCTGCTAAATATAAGAGGAACACCACTTGAAAAAGTGCCTCTTGCCCAGTTAGCAGGGGTAAATTGTGTCCCATTTATTTCAGTGGGATCTTGATACCATTTAGATGTTCTATCCTTGCCATGTGTGAACTGGTTATCCATGAGCAACTCCCATTTAAAGAATATTTAAATGACTCCAGCATAAATACAAACCCATCCATACAAAACCCATCACCTGGATCTTTTCCATAGAATTGGCAATGTTATGAGGTTATGAAGGAAAGATCCTTGTTATCTGCCCAGATCAGTAATATCAACGTACTCCCAACTGCTACTTGTGGATAAGTAATTCCCAGGCAAGAACCTAAAACTCCTAGTGTACCTCAATTTGAATTCTGGCAACTTGGAACAATAGCAAGTTAAACCAAGGGATTTTCACAGATTAGAAAACAGGTCAATAGAAGGTCTCCACCAGAAGCACCTTTAAAAGATAGACAGGTTACAAATGTTTTAATGATTCTAAAGAATTTACCATAATTTCATGCTAATAGTTAGGGAAGTCCCAAGTTACATATTGCTGGGTTGCGCCAGTAATTTTCAGCTCTTTTTCCTGTGTTAGCCAAGAGGATACAAACCCTGATATCTTCAGTCTAGAGTGTGGTGAGGAAAGCAGGAAATGCACATCTCTTCTAGAACCCAAACCATTAATCTCTAAGGCAGCCCACTGGGGCAATAGAGAGTATCAACAATGAAACAGAAGGGAATTGTATTTTTAGTGTGATGTGCAGGATTGCAGCACCGTGTGTACATAATGTATGTTTTATAATTGGGTTTGCTTGTACCAAACCTCTGGCATTGAATGAGTCTTGGAACGCTATCATATACACATTTCCTGGGAATATGTCCCACTGAGCACAGTGGAACTTACCTCTGTGTAAATATGTCCAGGATTCTGTTGATTCCTTTCCTTGCTGGCTTTGGAGTAGTAGTTTGCAAGAGAGGAAAGTACATCAGTCATGCTAATATTGTAAGGCCTAGACTGTGGCAACTGAAAGAGGATGTTCAAATTTCCTCCTGGGGCTTTCTTATTGTATGACGGCCTCTCTGAACTGTCAAGCGTTTGACCTGTTCCCACCCGTAGGAATGGATACGTCATTAGTTATTTCAGGGAAAGGTGGTCAAGAATATCTTTTCCTTAACATTGTTCTTTTCAGAACGATGGACAGTCATCCTGAGCACATTTTAGTACTAGTACTGAGGAAAGGCCAGTAGGGAAAGAGGAGGAGGGTGGGAAAATGAGGAAACATCAAGTCACCCTGACGAATGAGTACAGGGGACTGGCTTTCAAGGGAAGTTTAATCTTAGGCAAGTTTTAAATATCGGAGGAAATGCAGTTGTGTGAACTTACTTCAATGTTAACGTTTCACTGATTATGGACAAGAGGATATATATTTAGAAGAAAAACCAGATCAATACAACAGCACAATCATTTGTGAAGGCAAAAAATTTGGTACAGTATTAGTTAGTAAAACTCTGTTCCCCTCCCCTCAAGTCCCTTACCTAGTAAAATTCTCTGTCTTACACATACACATGCACGCATGTTAATGAAGTTGGATTAAAAGGATGAAGAAAACAACAAAGAAATGAAATTGGGGTGGCAAGGGGGAGCAAATGCCCTGGGTGCAGGGGCGGAGACACCGGCTGCCCCTGCCCCACGAGTAGGTGCAAAGCTGCTCTGGGAAGCAGCTTCCACTCAGAAGCCACTTCCCGGAGCAACCCAGTGTGGCTACAAGGAGTCGCCCACAACTTGCTAGCCATGCCTGCGGGTACCCCCACCCCAGTGGTGCGATTACAGCCACGTTGCTCTGCTTCCTGGAGTGACCCGGCACAGTTTCAGTTCTCTGTAATAAACCATTTGCTGGACAGACTGAAATGACCTAGCTCTCAGTTTTAGGGAGAGATAATGACTTTTGGAAATGCATAATTGTGCTGGTTCATATGCAACTACTACCCATGGCATGATTATAGGAGCAAGTGTGCATGCTCGTCTTGCTAACCTCCCCCCCCCCCACCAAGAATGCCTGCTGCCACATAGATGGGGGCAGAATATCTACACCACTCATAATTACATGGTTGATTAACTACTTTATGTAGCAATTTAGAGTGGGAGCGCAATCCTAACCTGGAGCTAGGCCAGCATAGTCAAACCAGCAACGTTTGGCCAGCACAAGGAACACCATAAAGTATGCGTGGACCACTTTTGGAGTCATAGAGGCCCGCACACAGATATGTGCCATCCTTCCTGATTTTGAGAGTGGTCCAAATGAGCTTCACGGTGGCCCTTGTGCCAGCCAGATTTTGCTGGCCTGACTGTGCCAGCCTAACTCCAGGTTAGGATTGCGCTTTGGGTCAGACATTCTGCCTCTGCTTGACTCTGGGGTAGAAACATGTTCACACTTGGTCCTGCCTGTGTGGTTAGAAGCAGTATCATTGTAGCCAGCCCCATTAATTTTATTAACTGGTGGAAGGTTAAAATGTGCGTCGATGGGAGATTTAGAATATGTAAAGCAAAATGGAGTAGGAATAAAATTACAAATATATAACTTTATTATATGAGTATATTAATTTTAATTGTATTTACAGGTCTTTTATGTCTCGGACCTCTTCAAGCAAAAAACAAAGACTTCCCAGCCTCTACCTCCAATCCGGAGAGAGACCCTTTCACCTGTGGACATCATTGATCGGAACAATCATCACAACATGGTGTAGACATGTGACTTTTTTTGTTTTTGTTTTGTTCTGCAAAATGACTGCTGACAGCAACTACCTGCTGCTCTCAATCTCATCAGACAGTAGAATGTAGGGAGAGACCCATGCCTGACCCATACAGTCTTGATCTGTGGCCTTTTTTCACTCTTACAACATTTGCATAAATTGGGTGTTGTTCAACCAAGTCAAAGGCAACAGTGATGAAATGATTCAAAACAAGATGCAGGAATTCTAAATGTGCAATTGGCTGAGTGTTCATGTTGTAGTGAATGCTGAATTGTTCATAGCTTAATGAACACTAAATGGTTACTAGGAAACTGGCCATCTCTGCCTCTTTCTTTTTCGTTTCTTTTCTACAAAAGATTTCCAGTTCCTGTTAAGGGCTGGGGTGGGGAGGAAAAACCCTTGCCAATTAGATTATAGCACTATTTTTCAAGAAATAAGCACTGATTCAGGATTTGCGATCACTTTGAAAGGATAACCTCTTATTTTAAAATACTGGTGTCCTTTGACTCGTTTCTATAATGTGACTAAGGAAAGCTTGCCCAGTAAGATGTTAGAAAGGTGTCTGTTCCCACTACCCAAAGCCTGGAGAAATAATACCTTTCTATACCTGATTAAGCATAAACAAATCCCCTTCCAAATGGAACTCAACCTACTTCATGTGTATCCTCCATTTTAGAAGTTATTCCATTCATTGGTTTTCATCTATCAAGTATCCCCTTCACTTATCTGGCTTTCTCATTTTCACACTTCTAACCACCTCTAATACTTAGAGAGCAGGTTGGATTTGTCACGTAAAGGGACATGAAGTATGGAACTCATACTTCTGTATATCCCATGTCAACAGTACTGTATAAACAGCCTGCAAAAATTAGCTGGGTGTTTTGAAAAGATCTCCCCCTTTCTCCCATTGATCCAAACAAACCATACACATTTTCTGACGATTGAGGGGCACCTCATTCATTCATGAATTCATTTTGAATTCATAAATATTGTCTTGATGGTGGCCGGTCTTGATTCGTGCTCGTATTATGGGATCTGGGGTTGAGACCCAGAATCCATTAACTCTCCAGAATTGGGGCAGACTGCTGTGCAGAACTGTCCTCACCTGATATTCGCTCACATCCCTCTTGTATTTTCCATGGACTGGAGAAGAGGGAACATTCTAAACAATTCATTAGACACTTGGCTGAATGCTGCTCACAGCAACACTGGAGGCATAGAAAGAAGGCAAACAAGAGCAGATCTTTGCCCACTAATGCTAATTCTAAGCTTTCCAATGGAACTCCAAAAGTCATGTGTTTAAAATATTTAAGAACTGACCTGATTATGCTAACCCAGCAGACTGGCCTTTGCACAGCCTCATCACACAAAATCCGTCCTCTCATTTCAATTCTAGCAAGCTATGATTTTTATAAATATATATATAAATATATAAATATTATATAAATAATGTATAAAACATTAAAAATTAACTATGTAAAATATTATTTCTGAAACAATTTTAGATATATCCACTGATTATAAACTGTGTTTTGACCTGTGTTATTTACATTGTGCTGCTTAAAAAAAAGCATTGACTTTAATTTTTTTATAGTCGACTAAAATATTGTAGTTCTGTGGTAGCAATATTTTAATGAAAATAACAACTAAAGACAATTGTATAAAAATCATATTAAATTGTCTGTATTTTTGTAATGTTTCTTTTTTTGTAAAAAGAGGAATATGCAAGACTTTTGTAGAGTACAACATTAAAGTTTGTATTTGCAAAATATTGCTGTATAAATGTGCTTTATAAATAAATGTTCCAGCTACAATTATTTCATGGCATATTCTCCCTAAAAGAAATGGATGATTAGGCTAAGATGGAAAATGTGTTAATTTTGGACAGAAAAAATGTTGCATATATATTTATATTCATGAGTGTATATAGCTACAGCCCAGTTAAAGCTGGCTGAGAATTTTACTGTGTTGTTACTAGGGTGGAGACCATGAATTTGTCCAGGAGTCTCTTTCAGCTGCCCTGTAGATGCATAGGTTGTAATGACACAGTTTGTCATTCTTAAGACACTTGCTTTCAATAATCTGAAAAGAATGTGGTGGATTGTGGGTACAGTGTTTAGCCGTCATGCTTAAGTTTCGCCACCACTTTTGGCCCTACCACCACTTAGGATCTGTGACTGAATTGGCTGTTCTCAAGCAACTTATGTTCATGGGGCAGAGTCACTCTACAGTTAAGCACAAAGAAAGCCATGAGACTGAACAATACTTAGCATTATCTGAATTGCTTTAATGAGGGTTACCAGATCCAAACAGGGACTGAGTGCCTGTGCCTTTTACCTTTGTATAGAAGAGGGAATTTTGGCAGGTGCAGCTTAACATGAAGGCTTTCAAAAGCTGCACCTTCCAAAATTCTGTCTTTCATAAATGGTTAAAGGTAACCCTCGCTTTAATGAATCCAGTTGCTTATCCCTTACCTGGATTTCTTGGGACATGAAGGTCTCCAGATTTTGAATTTTTCTGAATTTATAAATAATTGCAAAACTATAATAAGATGTGCTTCCTCTGGCTCTTTTCACTGTTACCCATTTGGGTGTCTGCTGGCCTCTTTGACATTTTTCAGCAGTGTCTGTACAGGTACACACCACGCACTAGAACAGAGCACTTACAGCTTGTACATGGGAATGAGCACAAGACCTATCTATGGAAAGTTTTTTAAAAGTTTTGGACAAAGATGTCTGGATTTTGGAATAGTCTGGGTTTTACAGTAGATATCCAGATAAAGGATAATCTACCTGCAGCACTATCTTACAATGACAAAACCATGTCCTCCATCTTTATGCTCATATTAAGGAGGCTTGAAAGATATTTGTATCCATGTAGGTGCCAATGAACATACATCATAGGAAGCGACCGTCTACTGAGGGTCCTTCCCAGCTCTCTCTGAGGGTGCCAGCGAGCAATCTAGTGATCTTCTGCTTAAGTCTACTCAGCCTAAACAAATGCACTAAAGTAAGAAAATCTTGTTCTAGTGGCACTTGATTTTCTGTAGACCAGTGGTTCCCAAACTGGGAACCAGTTGTTCATGAGCCAATTTCAAGTGGGTCACAAAAATACCTTTTTTCTTCCTCATTCACTTTGCTATTGGAAAATGGCTGAGAAATAACCCAATTTCTTGCTGCATCCTCAGGATGTCACAATGATGTCATCGTTTTTGTCACAATGATGTCATCTCCGGCCATGACATCACCCTCGGTGGCTACCGGACAGATGGTCATTCTAAAAAATGGGTCCCGATGTTAAAAAATGCGAGAACCATTGCTGTAGATTCCTTGCAAAGGGGCTTAGACCTATACTAGCAAATGCGTAATAAGATGGCCTGTTCATATTATATTCAGAGTAGGAATCCTTATTAAATCATCATCTAAAGGTGGACCACCACATTCTGCACAAACTGGAGTAGAACCAAACCATCATCAAAGTGAGCTTTGCAGAGATTCTATTATCTTTGTTAAGGAACGGAGGTTACAAGGCATGAAGTACTGTTAGGCCCAACCTGGGGGAAAAAGATTAGTTGTAAATGCTAAATAACACAATCTTGTGGTTCCCAAACTGTGCTGCTGTGCCTGAGGCTCAGGGGTGCCAGGAGGTCTACCTCTTTGCTCTCCTGAGCTCTGCCAGCTTGGATTGCATGAGATCTCACTTTATCCTAGATAGTGGCACCCAGGAGATCTAGGAAGCCACTATGAAATAGGGGCACTGTAACCATATCAAGTTTGGGAACCACTGCACTAATGGAAACTGATATACTGAAAGCTTCGGGACTAAGGAAGCCTGAACCCCTGTAAGTGACAGATTGGATCATGGTACTTTACCATTTACTGATTTTCATTATTTTGCTCATCTGAATTCTATTTCAAAAGGTTACACAGCCAGTACCCCAACCGCAACCAGACACTATGAAAGCAAGAGTTAAAATGAAAAGTTATGAGGCATTGAAGAAAACATACTTTATAAAAATTGGATTCCAACATGTGGGCTCTTGGCACGTGGATACACATAGGGGGTGGTCTCCTCCATCCACATGTCAGATCTCTCTGTTACATTGCACATTAACATTATTTAGGATTTCTTCAAAAGTTTCCAACAACGGCTGTGCACGAAGCTTGATTTGAATCCATAAAGTAGATCTGTGCCAGGAGCAGTATTAATTTTGCAGTGAAGCATTTGCCAGTGTGTCTGATCACAGTTTGAAACTAGAATGATTGCAGAAACCAAGAATTCTCTTTAGGTTACAATGTCTGATAGTTTCCCCTTAATTCAACTTCTTTGGCATGTTATCATAAGTAGTCATGAAGTGGCCCCATAGCTTGGCTTAACTGGCTGTGAAAATGGATATTGCAAATGCCACGTTTCTCCCCAACTTATTTTCATTTGGGAATGTATGAAAAAAATGATACAGAAATAGAAACATTAGGAGTAGTGTTGTGGACACCCTCTCTTTCCCAAACACGTGTACAGGCCTGACTCCATTTTGGATTTCATTCTGGGAGTTAAACAGACTGCTGCCTTGCAAAGAAGTGAGGTCACACAGGTGATCCTTAGAAGATAAGGTTAATTTCAGAGCTATTAAGAACAGGTGCAAGGGACATCTATAAATCTCCTTTTATTTCCCCTCAGGGTCCTTGGAATGCACATCTGGGTCTGACCCAGTGGTGTCATCTAAATGATTTAAGAACAGGTACTCACTTTTGATTGGCACGTGTCGGGACCCGCCCACCGGAAGTGATGTCATAAGCCAGAAGTGATGTCGTGGCAGGAAGTGATGTGAAAAGCCCTTTTTGAGGCCTCAGATGATTTTAAACTGACCCAACAGTTGCAACAGTATTCCACAGCACCCCCAGAACATGTTAAGGAGGCCTGGCATCATGTTAAAACCCCAGAGCAACTCATTTTTCAGTGGTAAGGAAAGGAAAGGCTCTGCTCGCTCGCTGCCTGCCTGCCTGCCTGCCTGGCTCTGAGAACATGCAGGCAACTCAAACATGCAGGAAATTCAAATGTTGCAGAGGGCGGAGTTGACGAGTGGGCGGGCGAATGGGCGGGGCCAGCTGTAATCCTAGAAACCGGTACTCACGTAGCCCCGCGTACCCCCTGCATGACATCACTGGTCTGACCTGCCTGATATTAAATCAAGTTCCTATGAGGCTCACCTGAGCCATTCTTTTCAGACTCTGCTAAGAAGTCTCCCACCCTGAATCTGAAGCAGCACACACCCTGCTACCTTTGTCCAACAGGAACATTTTTGATGGATGAGCCATCAGGAGCCCACCCCAATCCAATCAAGTCAGGAAACCCCTGGCATATCACTAAAGAAGGAGCTCCAAACACCTTTTCTTTTGTTAGAAACGTTTTGTTTCCTTTATTCAAATGGGTATATCCAGCCCTGTTCTGGAAGCAAAACTTTGGGAAGGGAAAAAAGAAGGAGGTTTGGTTCAGTCCTAGACCCTCCAGGAGTGTCTCTGCTGTGTTGTTGGAGGCTTCTGTCCCAGTCAGGAAGCCGCCTCCTCCATCTTGGACCCTGCCAAGGACTGCTTTTTGCTCCATCAGCTGGAATCTGGAATCTTGTAGCCCTGCCTGTGCTGCCTACAAGGACCTTGCATCCCTGACAAGCTGAATAGGATAGGTAGTATCTCTCTCCCCCCCCCGCTTTTCTCTTCCTTTTGAATCCTCACCACAGCACGCTCTCTCTCTCTCTCTCTCTCTCTCTCTCTCTCTCTCTCGCTCTCTCCAACTAATTCCTACTGTCCAAATACTGTTGTTTTGCAAGTCCATTTAAAGCTCTGTAACTGATCTTCTAAGCAAAAGTATCTAGAATTACATGTTCCTTTTATTTGTTATCTATATTTCGTTAACAAACTCTATTTCCTTTAAAAAAGCTCTGTCTCACAGTTAGTTAGCCTAAATCTGAGGCACTTTGAGGTTGTTCACACTGCTCATCTACATCAACAATCCCAAAATTGTCACACTGCTGAATTTAACCTCTCGCCAACTAATTTCCCCCATTTCAGTTATTTGTATGTATGCATGACATGTGTAGGACACACGTGTGCATGTGAATGAGCAGTGTTGACATAGTGACCATACAAATCAGTGGAGGAGTGCGGTCATTAACAGTAGGGTGCATAGAGATATCGTCTCAATGTGAATTCTTAATTCTTTCCAAATTTGTAGTTGCTTGGAATTTCAAAATCCTTTCCAAAAAGAAAACAAATACTATTTAGTAAGCTCAGTGCTTGAATTATTGGGGGCAGGTATGTAGTATAGGGCCTTTAATGAAATGGAATCCAATTGTTCCACTCCCCAAGTACTTTTTAGCCTTCGAGAAACAGTAGCAATGGGGTTGTCACAAAAGCTAAGGGCGCCTTTTCCTCTTTACCCTGCGCATTCAAGCAGTGGCAACTGCTTTCAAGGCAAACGGAATCTTTAAAGCACTTTGTGATATGGGACATGGCACTAGTTGTACAAAGTATTACCAAGTTGAAAATGTCACAGGCACCATGCGTGAGCCAGTTTGTGATATGGCACAGAGAGCAGCAGTTTTTCAAAGAAAGAAAAAGGCCAACGTTTCTGTTGAGAAACCCCATTCACGAGCCCAAACAGCCCTTTTTGACCCAGCTAGGTGACGGGTTCTAGTTCCTACATACGGTGGCAACAGGAGCAGGCCATGGGCATTTTGGGGATGGTTCACGGCAGGGTGCTAACTGGGCAAGAGGCATTTTTCCAAGTGGTGCTCCTCTTACATTTAGCAGGGGGAGAGTAACTGTCCCTCTTCACCCCAGCGCAGTGTCTTTTCTAGCGGCTGTTGCTGGGGGGGTTCTGCATTTTTTAGATATGAGCCCTTTTGGGACAGGAAGCCATTTAACTTTATTTTTTGCCTGTAAACTGCTTTGTGAACTTTGTGTTGAAAAGTGGTATATAAATGCGATTGATTGATTGATTGATTGATTGATTGATTGATTGATTGATTGATTGATTGATTGATTGATTGATT